>BGZK01000149.1:0-675760 GCA_005406025.1 Eumeta japonica
AAAAAAAGATAAAGTTATTTTAATTTGTTTCTGATATAAGTTACGCATTGTTTAATAAGTAAAACATATAACATTTCAGGTTTAAGATCTGATTTGATGTGATACAATTGAAAATATATATAAACGAACAAAAGACTGTTGGTTAGGATAATATTTTTTGAAATATTGCCATTGCATTAGTGTTCATTATTGATTTTACAGGGAGTTGATATGATCTTTCATGTAGCCTGGTCATTAAAACCACTGGAACGCGCACCAAAAATAGGCCTCCTTCGGCCACACAACTCCTGGAGTTTTAATCACATGCTCCTAATCCTAAATTTTGTAAAATAGACTGAAAAGTTGATATCTGAAAATCATATTATTAAATTTTTTTGATTGTCAATTAGATTCTAATTACATATTAAATAGTCACATTATCACAGACTTGATTAACGGGAACATAATTGGAAAGTTACTGCAAACCTGTGCTGTAATTACATCACTCACTTTCAGTGAACATACAATATAATAATATTCACTATTTTATTACGAAAACCACATATTTCGTAACACTATTCAAGACTTGAAAATAATTATATTCTGACACTAAACATACTTATTTTACTAAAACAGATCAAAGCCGGAGCGTCAAAACGCCCCATTTTAGATTTCTGCACTTTCCGTCAAACATTTACGCCTAGCTGCAAATTACAGTGAGCAAATTTAAATTATCTAACATGTTTTTATTTTCGTTAGTTTGTGAGAGGAATTGTAATGTATATATACTATATATATATATATATATATATATAAATAGTTATATCAAAAATACATTTTGTCTTTATTAATTTTTTTTACAAAAAATTTGTCATGAATTACAAATGCAATGATTATGAACTACATTGTCAATTGTTAGTAATTTTACTTCATACTATATAATCTTCATATATGTATGTACATTAAAAGATATATATTATAAGTGTATATTTATATGCAATATATTATGATATAATTATTTTTATGGATATGATCATATATATATCGCATATATATATCACTTCGGAGAAAAGAAATGAAACAAACATCATGTACAATTTAAAAATTTTATTTTCATATAAAATAAGGAATAAAAAGTAATAAAATATAAAACAATAAAAGCTTCCTAAGCTTACATTTTAAACTTATACACTGTATTAATATAATAATAAAATTTATTCCTAAGGATTATATTTGCACTTTACATATAAATTACATTATCTATAATACAATTCTTTAGTAAATTTAAATTTCTGATTATCTCAGTAATTCTATACATATTTTTATGGGCAAAATATTACAATCATTACTATAAAATTCAAATATGTCATAATATTGTTAAAAATAAAATATTTAAAATTACCCCTTCTGTAGGCAGTTTTGAAGAAGGAAAAAAGAGCAAGAAATTCGATTATAGATGTTTTTAAGATTCAATTATTATTCACAATCCATTCAATATAATTATTACGAGAAAAATATGTTTCAGAATACAATTTAAATTATAATGAAGATAAAAAATAAAAATTCATAAACATGTATTAGAAGCCAGAGAAAAGTCTCAAAATCTGAAATAATTCAAATCGACAGTCCTAAGCCTCAAAAGAACATTAAAAATCTGAAATAATCCTAAGCCGAACATGACTGATAAAGTTATAAATATGTAGAATTTTACAAAGTGTCAACCTAACCACTTTGATACAGGTACAGTTTTTGTTATATAACTGTATTTTTACATGTTTAGATTTTGCAAAAATAGTTTGCAATTTCAAAGTGAAAATATAAGAAAAACATATCCACCAAACAGGTTGGCAAAATTTCAGGTAAAGCAATAATAATATTCATATAGGCATATTCAAACAGCACATATTAGCCTAAAATATCCCAATGTTGATATATATCGTCGCTAGTACTGAAGTATATTCCATATGACAAGAAAATTAAAAAATGGTCTTTGGCCTTCGTTTGACAATCTGATACCAAATTGTCTATTTGTTATAAATTTCATTCACGCGAAGATGTTTTAGTACTTATTTCAAAACATATTTTGAAAAATTCTTAGTCGTCATGGATTTTATGGATTTTCTTTGCAAAATTTATTTTTGTGGATGTCGTCACACTTTTAGATGACTATTGTCAGGAAGGGAAATATAGCAAATATATCATATATAAATAAATAAATAGGATATGGATGTGTTCAAAAAAGTCTACCTTGCACAAACGCAAGCTTCGAAAGGGTTTCAAATAAATGAATTATGTGAAAGCTACGCAAACACCTTTAAAATTAGTCTGACATAATAATCGACACTCGTATTCCTTACAAAGTCTCTCCGAACATGATATTAACATATCCCGCTATCAAAATTCTTTCATTCATTCTATCATAATCTAGTGCAGTTTATCCAAAATTGTTTACTGTAGTTTCGAAGAGTATCATTCCTTAGAAGTCGATGGGGTCGGTTCAGTAAGTTCATTTCGTCAATTTTGTCGACCAGCCCATGTCCTCGGAGGCTTGTCTCGTTTTAGTCTATGTGGAGGTAGAGTTTCTGAATGATACTCAAGGGAAACAATCGTCTTTCAAGACGCATAATCCGACTTGCATACAGAACACTGGATTACCGTCCGACTTCTTATGGCATATTTTAGTGAACACATCTGGCAGCACAAAGTATCCCCACGAATAGGCATATGGTTTTTAGTCCTGTCCAGTCGTAATTCTGATCGCGATATCAGACTGCGAACCGGTGCGGGAGACATGTGCCGCATCTTCAACGATACTGCAATCTGATATCGAATCTCTGTGCGTCATTATGTTCTTTTCGTCATATCTTTTGTTATGACTATCCTTGGCCAAAATATAAACGTTATGCACACATGTGTTCAATAACCTTTTGAACATCTTTATATACCATTTTAAACCCTCTTTCTTTCCATTGGATACATGAGGCTTTTGATCTTTTAGATCAATGCCCCCATAGTCGTATTGTAGTCTTTCACACATATGGGCTTCTCATTCCTCGCCAGCACTTGTCCCGTGTAAGTGCTGTTGTCGTGGAAGGTGCTAATTATCGATACGATTTTTGCATCCTTCATGCCAACACCATTACATCGCCGGGTGGCGAGCAATGATGTGCCTTTTCAGTTTTTCTTCATCTCTTTTACATCTTCTGGTATATTTTTGGTGGGCGTACTGTGCCCAGACAGTCAAAGCCTCGACATTTGAGGTATCGTGCCAACGCTGGACTATTATAAAATTGTCCATCGTGACACAATGTCCTTTATGTTCAAGATTCTAGTAAATTTAAAACTATTTGTGTAGTTTTCCCGGTCAGAGCCTTTGCCATAATGTTAGGATTAGGGGCAGTGTCAGAAGTAGCAGGAGGGTTAGACATTAGTTTTTACTTTTGCGTCTATGCTTTGTCCCCTACGACCCTGCCCTCCCGGCCTCAGCTCTTTCATCACAATCGTCGACATTTCTTCGTTGTTATTTTTTTCCTCACCTGGATAAATTATAAATTTATTTAAGTACCCTGTCCGGGATTCACACAATTCAAAGATTTGATTCCCCAGCGAGCGGCTTTTGCTTTTATATATTGTGCAAAGGACCTTTGAACAGTGAGGGACTCATCTACGCTAATCGATCTATTTAATACATATAATTCCTGGAATTTTCGATTCAAATGGGAAATAATAGGTTGCAATTTATACAATCTATGGAAAAGAACCTACACTTTCCTCGATTATCGGCAGGCAGCTGCTTATCAGTAACTGGTTGGTTACTGGCAGCAAGCGGTTGCCTTTTCGCGTTCGGCAGCGGTTGTTTATCATTATCTGAAAAGTGTAGGCATTTAGTTAGAGGATATATCTGTCATGGGACATGAGATTACGAAATAGACCAATTCAACGTCAGTGCCTTTCCTCCAATACTTTCTTCAAAGTGTTAAATTGACATATGCCCATATAAATAAAACTGCGAACAAACGGTAAAACTCATCTACAGTGGTATCTTTCCACCTGTACGCGATGACATTGTATGTATACTAAAGCTTTTGCCTTATCAATTACTTGATGAGCGTAACGGTTAGTTTCAATGACAATTTCCTTCATGATGTCAACGTCAAATATATCGATGAATCATAAGGAGAATCATAATCCTTCACCGCACCAACGGGGTGGACAAAACTCTTCTCTAACCGCAGTGAATGCGGTGAAGTCTCGTGCCATTTGAAATTAACGTCACCTCAACAATTTCTCGTGGTCTACATCCATTTCGGCTTCCATAAACCTTGCCGACGCCGCTACTTGGGGTGGTAGCTCCTCATCATTTGATAAATTCTGCTGAATCTTCTTTTGGCGGAAGTGACAAGATATTCGGCATCATCGTCATCGAAAATTCTGAATCATCATAACTACTTCCACTTTCAGGATCCAAAGCGCTTCTGTTGGTGATGAGACACGGAGTCCTAGAACTCGGCATGTCTTACCAGCAGAAACGTGGACATCAGGAAAAGTTATCACTTGATGAGTACTCGCTGGTTGAATCGTAGAAGCCGGAAATGGCGCGAGTTTGATACCTGTGACATGGTGTCATGCTCGGTATCTTCTATTTCAATGACGTAAAGAATTTCTCTGGCTTCCCAAGTTTATTTATACCCAGCTCATCAGCAATTTCTTGGTGCCCGGGTGCATTCTTCCACATCCGTCGACACCCCATTCAGAATCAGCCTGCGCCTGATTCTTCGGCTGATTGAAGTCCGGCACACTAAAAACAATACATATTGATGATTCATTTTAAGCGATGATTTTTTCACTCCCGCAGTAAAATATCATTTTATATGCTAAAAAACCTGTTAAAGAAGGAACTCTTAATTTTAGTTTTAAGTACTTTTTCAATTTCTAAAACTTCCATTTTAAATACACGTAAACTTGTATTTTTATCTTTTAAATTTATATAGTTCAGTGGCATTTCATGGTATGACCTCGCCCACAGTCAGGATTTTATTTTTAGAAAGTGCATATTGCGGCATAATCGTAAATTGACGAGGTAGTATGGGTAACTAAACTTAAGTCTTTTATAAAATTCTAGTTTTCTGTAATTATTTTATAAATAACGAGACCTACGAAAAATGTTAATGACAAAATTGTAGAAAATTTAATTTTCTAAAAACGTCCTCTACTTCAACGCGATGTAATTGATAGCTTAAAGATATTCAGCATTTAAAGAATAATTTGCTAAATTTTGATAAAATAGCTAGATTTTTGTCTTATAAATCACAGAAAAGTTATTTAATCGTAAGAAATTAGAATTTTCTATTCAAAATTATTTCTTCATCGCATCAATTCACCTAAGTATTTTATATAGAAAATATTGATAATTAGTCTACAAAATTAAGTTTTAAATAAGAACAAAATTTCAAAATGGGTTTATTTCCACTTCGATAGTATATATATATATATATATTATAATAATACATAGTATTTACGATTGGATAAATAATAAAATTAATTATTGTAAAAAGTATAATTACGCGTTTTCGCAAATCGATATCGACATCGGTATTTTGGGTGCCGGCTTCTCAAAATGTCAATACAGCCGAAGAACAAGCAACAGGCCTCCTGAAACAATGATTGTAATGTACGCATGGTTAAAATAGATAAAACTAAAACAGTCACAAACACTAGTTTTTGTTACTTTCGTTTGGGACGTTTGTTGTGGTGATGTGGAGGATGACGGAGATGGCTGCGCCGACGAACGATCTGGGATCGCTGGCGAAGGGATTCGCGCAGGACCTGGAGATCGCAGTGATTGGTCCGATTCGCTCAGCGCCAAGTCCACAATATGTCGTGAACGCAGGGACGTTGACCATTTTTTTATGGTATTAGCCGAAATTTATAAAATTGTATTATATATTTGAAAAACAATATTTGTAATGTGACCTAAAAATAGAACAAAATAAAATTCATAAAATAGTATGTAAATATTTATATTAAAAAAGATTTGCAATGTGATAGAGTTTGAAAAAAAATTCTCATACTTTCCCAACATGAAAAATCTCATATTTTAAAATTCATAAAACATGGTAAATACTTATATTCAAATAAAAATAAATTAATAACGTTTAAAAAAATTCTTCATAAATACTTTCCCAACATAAAATTCTCATATTTTAAAATTAATAAAACTTGGTAAATATTTTATTCAAAATAAAAACAAATTAGCGATATGATAGTTTAGAAAAAATTCCTCGTAAATACTTTACCTACAAAAATTTCATATTTTCCAAGTTTATAAAACATGGTAAATATTTATATACAAATAAAAATAAATTTAATATAAATGAATTTGACAAAATGCAATATAAACATTTTCCTTTTTTATCTATTTGCATAGTTTGTAATAATATTCAATTAATCCTGAAATTTAATAATTCAAGTAATTCAATAATTCGAACAAAATCGTAAATTTTATATTTTCACTTTTGCTTGACTGTACTACGGTTGAAATTTGGAAAACATGTCTCCTCACCGCTTACAACAGACGATTGCCGTTAGCAAATGTAACGGTTTTTTGTACATATATGTAAATTCTCTACAAATTTTGCACCGAGACAAAAGCTAATAGTCTACTTTGTCATTAGAAATCATTGAAATAAAATAATATATTGAAATAATATGTAAAATCAATAACTAAAATTGAACAATGGCGACCATGTTATACAACAAAGAATAAAGGATGAAAGTTTCGGGTTATTTTAGACATAAGTCTTTTCGAAAAACATTATAATCTATGCTTAATGATTCTCAAACGTTTCTACGTATTTTAGTATATTTATCAAAGAGAAATACTTACGGTTTTCTTAACTTATCATAATTTCGTAGCAAAATCAGCACACAACAATTCACCGCAAAGTGAGATGACGTATGGCATCACGTGGATTTAAAATATCGTTGTAAATTTTTTTGACGCAAGTGACGAGAACAGTAAATATTTTCTGCTCCCTTATTTTTTAACTATAAGATTCAATTTCGTATAATAATGTAGTATAACAGAAATTTAAAAGTATTTTCTTTGTGTCGTACCAAAAAGGCGAGTTATGCCGTTCTAGTGGGTGGCGCCTCAGTCGCAAATGTCACTATAATGGCATTCGCGCTTGAAGTCATGATAAAATAAACAGCATTGCTGCTGTAATTGCAAGTGTTTATATTCATTTAAATTTAGTATGTCCAAAGTACAACTCGTGCGGTCCAAGGTACATCAGATCTATTGTACTCTGAAAAATTTTCTCTTTTTTTCTAACAATTTTAGTACCCAGATTTATAAAAATCTACAAATTTTACGAATACATTGTATGATTAAATAACCGATCTTTCTATATATGCTTATTTGACGAGTTTTACTTTCATCATTATTTTTTTAAACTAAAATGTTAAAATTTGTCCTAGGTACAACAGGTTCCTCTATTACTACGTTTTAATCTTTGGCCAAAAGCTTTTCCTTAATGTTACGCTGGAAAAAAAAAACGTGATCCGTATATACCATCCCTTTTTTTAAATACCGCTTATTTTAATCCCATATCTAACCTTTGGTTTCATTCACAACCTTGAAATGATAATTTTCACATACAGTTTGCCGACGACGTTGAGGAGACATAATAGAGCAAGAGCCCACGACGGCCAGACCTTCGTTATTCTATAAAAGCTGAAAGTTTGCCACAATAGCCTATTTCTGGTAAGAACGATCAGCGACTATAGAGTTTGGGTCGTGGTTACTTCGGCACAGGTAGCAAGGTGTATAAAACAGTACCTTAAATTCGTTGGAAGTATAAAGCTCTTTTTTTAATTTTTCTTCAGGATAACTTTAGAAATCTCGTCATCCATTGACGGACACTTATGACAGTTGCTACCCCTCCCAGACATCCCTAAACTTGAACAAAGTATAATAATACTGTCGTTAAAGTATAAAAGCTGAATTTTATATATGGACCTATAAAAGATGTTATTACCCAATAGCCGGACAGTTTGAGGTTTTACTTTTCGGAACACATTAAAAGTCCGCTGTAGGTGCAGCGCGAGGTAACAACTGTTCAAGTGAGTATGAATGAATGGGCATTAGTCAACTGCGATCTTTTACTGCATCATCTGCCGTTTAGTGCTGTATTGATCAGTAATATATAATATGCGTAGATACAACCAACGTTTTATAATTGATATTTGTGCAGTTTTTTGTGACATAAAAGTGTAATTTTAGTTAAAAGTGTTATTATGGCAGATACATTAATTTGTTTCGTTTATAACAAAAGTGATGGTAAAATAATATTGTTTTCGAAGGAAACGTTAAAAAAATGTCAAACTGTTTTGGAAATCAGAAAAAAACATAACCTCAAGTACAAAGACATTATTTTACCTCATGAGTATACAGAAAATGGTTATCACCGGGAATGTTATAAAGAATTTACTGGACTTATGAAAAAATACTTAACTTTTGAACCTGAAAATTCGAAAAAAAAAACAGTGAAAAACAAAAAATCAGCCAGTAGACCAACAGACAATAGCTCAACCTTGTCGTTGATATAAGTTGACCACAGAATCATCTCATTTACTGTCTTCCTCTACAGAATCTTCAATACTATTGCAATCAAGTGTTACTTCTGAATCAATAGGACTTCATTCTAACTTCTCAGAAAATATTGAAACTTTGGAACCAGATATTAGTGAGATAATGATTCAACTCAGAATGTAAATATTCTACCGAAAGGAAACTGATAGTATCGATTATCAAATTTTTTGTGTGTTTTGTAACAGAAACATAAAAAATACGTTCAAAATAGTTCCACTTCATATAGCTATACTAACCAATTTAAATCTAATGTATTACCAACATCGAAGGTCAAGAGGTATGGAATTATTAAATAAATTGAACAAAATTTCTGGTCCAAAATATCTTATCATACCAGTTGTAGAGTTAATTTCAATAATAAAATATCCTCTTCTAAAACATCCATTAAAGTGATTGGCATTTCATCGGAATATCATCAATTAGCTTTTAATGAAATAAATTAACATCATCGAAACGACGTAATGAAGAAAGGGCACTGTTATCTATTAGTATATTTGCATGAGACACCGATGTATTGAAAAACCTTCGAAGACAACTCTGTTGAAATGAATTCTGTTTTTACTTCACACCATCTATAAGAAAAAATGTTGATGAAATTTCCCAAAGATATAATTTTTTTTACTATTCATAACAAAAAAATAATAGCACCCATTTATTTACAAGAAATAGACGATACAATATTTGCAACCTTACAAACTGAAAATACTTTGCAAAAAGCTGCTTTAATTTTAAGAAAATTAATACTGCAAATGGAAAAAAATACGTTACCAATAAAAAATATAACAACAGAACATCACTGGACTTTTACTTTACTCTTTTACGTGGATGTATTGAAAAACGTAAAGAAAGCCTGAAATGTGCTCGTCAAGTGCGTTCTTATTCTCAAGACGTAATTTTTGCAGTCCATAATGATCATGTAAAACCATCAAAGCACATCATGTTAAGTATAGCTTTAAAAAGCTTAACAAGCAGTAGGAAAATTATCGATATTATTAATGGATATGGCCATTGTATTAGCTATCAGGGCATCGAGGAGCTAGAGACTGAAACAACGTATACTTCCTATGAACAATCCAGTTTATACCAAGAAACGATTAAAAGAAATCCTGAACTTTTTACTGGTGTGGCATACGATAATTTTGATCGTTTTGTGGAATAATATGAAAAGGATACTCTACATGCACCGTAGAATTATACAGAACATCAATTTGAGATCGTTGAGATCGAAATGAGATTAATTGAGATCGAATTCAGAATCGAATAGTGATCGAATTCAGATCAATTGGGATGGAATTGAAATCGAATAAATCAATTGAATCGAATGAAATCGAATTATAACCAAATTCAGAGGTGCAATCAAGATCTAGTGATGATATCAATTGAGATCGAAATGAGATCGAATTGAGATCGAATTGAGATCGAAATGAGATCGAATTCAGATCGAATTCAGAGCGAATTGGATCGATTTGAGATCGAGTTAATATCGAATTAAGTTTGAATCGAGATGAAACTGAAATCGAATTTTAACCGAATTGAAACCGAAATGCAATCGAATTGAGATCGAATTGAAATCGAATTGAGATCGAAATGAGATCAAAATGAGGTCGAAATGAGATCGAAATGAGATCGAAATGAAATCGAATCGAGATCAAATTGAAATCGAATGGAAATGGAATTATAACCGAATTGAAACAGAATTGCAATCGAATTGAAATCGAATTGAGATCGATTTAAAATCGTATTGAAATCGAATTGAGATCGAATTGAGATCAAAATGAGATCGAATTGAAATCGAATCGAGATCAAATTGAAATCGAATGGAAATGGAATTATAACCGAATTGAAACAGAATTGCAATCGAATTGCAATCGAATTGAGATCGATTTAAAATCGTATTGAAATCGAATTGAGATCGAATTGAGATCAAATTGTGATCGAATTGAAATCGAATGAAAATCGAATCATAACCGAATTGAAACAGAATTGCAATCGAAATGGGATCGAATTCAGATCGAATAGTGCTCGAAGATTCAGATTGATTTGAGATCGAATTGAAATCGAATTGAGATCGAGTTAACATCGAATTGAAATCGAATTGAGATTGAAATGAGATCGATTTGAGATTGAAATGAGATCGAAATGAGATCGAATTGAGATTGAATTGAAACCGGATTGTAATTGAATTGAAATCGGATTGAGATCGAGTTAACATCGAATTGAAATCGAATTGAAATCGGATTGAGATCGAGTTTACATCGAATTGAAATCGAATTGAAATTGAAATGAGATCGAAATGAGATCGAATTGAAATTGAATTGAAACCGAATTGAAACCGAATTGAGATCGAATTGAGATTGAATTAAAATCGAATGGAAATTGAATTATAACCGAATTGCAATCGAAATGAGATCAAATTGAGATCGAATAGTGCTCGAATTCAGATCGATTTGAGATCGAATTGAAATCGAATTGAAATCGAATGGAAATCGAATCATAACCGAATTGCTATCGAAATGAGATTGAATTGAGTTCGAACTGAGATCGAAATCAGATCGAATAGTGATTCAATCCAGATCGAACTGAAATCGAATTGAGATCGATTTGAGATCGAGTTGAGATCGAATTGAGATCGAATCGAGATGGTGTGAGATCGAATTAACAATCAGGTGAGATCAAATGAAATCGAATGGAAATCGGGTATAACGAATTATAGTTGAATTGAAACAGATTGCAATCAAGTAGGAATCGAATCGAGATGAAATTGGATCGTCGAATGAAATTGAGATCGATTTGGGATGGAATTGAGAAATCGAAATGGAGATCGAACTGGAATCGAATAGAAAACGAATTAACCGAATTGGAACAGATACAATCGATATGAAACCGAATTGCAATCGAATGAGTTCAATTGGGTGAGATCGAAATGAGATCGAATTGAAATCAATTGAATCGAATTGAAATCAATTGAGATCAGGTGAGATCGAGTTAACATCAGGTGAAATCGAATTGAGATCGAAATGAGATAGAAATGAATCGAATGAGATCGAATTGAGATCAATTGAATTGAATTGAAACCAATCGAACCGAATTGAGATCGGTGAGATCGAATTGAGATCGAATTGAAATCGGATTGAGATCGAGTTAACATCAATTTAAATCGAATTGAGATTGAAATGAGATCGAAATGAGATCGAGGACCCAGATTGAATTTTCAAAACCGAGAAGGAGGCGATATCGATGACGGCCAGCCATCGACTGGAGGAAATGACGACGAAAAAAAATATCGACGACAATGATAAAACTTAAATGAACGATTAAATATTTTTCGTATAATATTTTTCTGTGTTTTTAATATCAAAACATTTTTTGCTTTATTTAAGATGGCTGTGAACGTAATAAAATTATTTTTTATTGAATACTTTTAAAAATCGCAATCGACTAAGTGCTCGCGCTCGCACATACAGCGGACTTTAACGTCTGCAAGATATAAAACCTACAAATTGTCCGGCTATTGGGGTATATTTTTTATTGGTCCCTAAGTAACATAATAAAATTCAGCTTTATACTTTAACGAAAGTATTATAATAATTTATTCAAGTTTAGGGGTGTCTGGGAGGGGTAGCAACTGTCATAAGTGTCCGTCAATGGATGATGAGATTTCTAAAGTTATCCCGAAGAAAACATAAAAAAGGCTTTATACTCTAACGAATTTAAGGTACTGTTTTATACACCTTTGCTACCTGTTACCTGCCGAAGTAACCACGACGCAAACTCTATAGTCGCTGATCGTTGTTACCTGTATAGGCACAAACAAACCAACTTTACATGAAATAACGAAGGTCTAGACGTGGTGGGCTCTTGGGCTATAAGGGTCGTCAATGCCGCAAAACTGCCTTGAGCCCTTCCTTTCATATACATATACTGGTAGAATTTTACTTTTCAACAATCATTGGGTATCCTGCGGTTTTTCCAGTACTGATTTAAAAGCTGGTACAGCAGATTTATCACTAAACCCCCGCCGCCTCTCAGTATCATCGGCAAAGCTCTATCATTCGAGCAGCTTTCTCAGCTTCATTGCTTTCTAATTTCTTTTAAGCTGATTTCATTTTCAGTTTCTTCTTCATTTATGTATTTAGACATGGTAACATTGTTGTCTGTATTGCCAACATGCAAAAGCAATTTGTAAATATTTCTTCCAACACTCTTTTGCAAGGTTTTATTTATTCTATATATTTTCTAATCACATTTATTCGCGATATTCGGACATAAATATATCTTTGAATATGAACAAAAATATTAGTACTTTAAATAAGAACAACCAAAGTAACTAATTCTTACGACTCTTTTTACTGTGGCATACGCCACATAGGGTTAACATACGTTAACCCTCAAGTACTGATATAGGTCTAATAGACTCCCGCGCCGAATTAAAACAATTGCTATCTCTCTCTCACGCGCCGGATCGAGTTGTACGTCAATGTACCTTCACACCAAATTTACACTCTTACTCGCGGTTCGCCTCGCCTCGCCTCGAACCTCGCCTCGCACCTTGCGCCTACGAGTGGCTGTTTAAGTCGTTCCAGTTGCGTGGTTACCAGTGATAATGGAGGACGTCGAAGTTTTAGCGGTAACAAGTCTAACTCTGTTGAGTTTTTACATATACATACGCATCAGGGCTTAAACAACAAAAATGTTCGGAAAAGACGTCGCCCTAGGAGATGGTGGATGTTATCCATTCATTACAATATAACTCTGTAAGTATATTAGGTAGATAATAGACGTACACCAAATATGCATGATACAGTTTTTATGCGTATACATTTCTTATTTCAGACAAAGTATGGAAAATATGTTTCAAGAAATTCTCAAAGAAGATTCTGGAGAATTCAATAATTTTTGTAGAATATCGCCAAATGATTTTGAGTTTTTGTTAAGCAAAGTTGAGCCTTTGATAAAGAAGCAAAAAACTAGACTGATAATACCTATTCCAGCAAAAGTACGCCTAGCTATAACTTTACGATTTTTAGCTACCGGCGACAGCTACAGAAACCTTCACTATCTATTAAAGATTTCTAGTGCAGCCATCTCAATAATAGTGCATGAAGTCTGAACTGCGATTAATACAGTATTAAGAGATCAGATAAAGGTAAGAATAAAACGAAGTTTAAAAAAAAATAATTTTTATTTGAGTTGACATTAATATGGCCCTATCAACGCAGCCAATTTATTAATCCTTTCATTCACTAAAGTTGACTTACTTGCATCTATTCAATTACTTATATCTAGCTATTTACTTAAGACCTGGTAAAAATTACTTATTCACTTTACTACCAACTTATACAGTCATTACACAATTTATATGAAATTACTTAGTTTTTCTAATTTGGAAAATTACACAGCAAGTTAAATAAAAGCTCGTTATAAAAAAAGGAAAAAATTTCCTTAATAGTAATGTGCTCTTAAAAGTATTTGTGTTCTAGAGCAGATATATATGCTTTATCTATAATGTTTGAATTAGATGGAGTAATGATTTCTTGAGATAGAATAGTGACACGATTTTGTGTCGGTGGCACAGGGTTAAAAGTTGCAGTAATGGCTGGATGGGAGGCTGTTGCTGCAGGTGATGAACTAATGACATACAAGTATGTTGGATTATGGGCAGGGCAGTATGATCAGCAATAGACAACAGTATTGGAGATTGTTGTGGTTGAGGCAGGTAGCTTTGTGCGAAGGTGGCCGCTCTGGAGATAGATATTTGAGGAGATCTTAGTGGTTGCGAAGTATAGCTATTGCTACTACTATTGGATGGTAGGTCTCTGGTAACAGAATTATTGGATGATAAAGAATATATGGGAGATGGTGTATATCTAGGATCTCTGTTAACTTGCAACTGCTGTGGTGGATTTGATAAAAGATAGCCATCTATAATATGCATTATTTGACGCCGTTCTTGTTTTGTATATTCCCGTAATTTGGTTGCTAGTAATTGGGCATATAAGTCACATTCATCGTTTTCTTTTCGGTTCAATAATATACTATTTTAATTGGTTACTGTATCTTTTATACTTTTATGAATGTCTATTTCGGGATTTCCATGACTGCGTTTTTTTTTGTTGGCGTACTGGTGATCTAAATGTTTTTTGTCATTGAATGATTTGTTTTGGGCAGGATCCTGTGTGAAGTTTTGATTGGTACTCGGCTGGTTATTTAAATTATTATTTTTATCTTTATTTTCTTGAATAATTTCTTCATTGAGTGATGGTGATGTTACCTGAAACAATAAATTCATAATTATATAATACAGTAATTTATTTCTAATTTGTTTTGTTTCAGATGCCACAGACTCCAGAAGAATGGTTAAATATAGAAAGGGGCTTTCAAAGAAAATTTCCACATTGTATGGGGTGTATTGATGGCAAACACGTTGTGATACAATATCCAATCAACAGCGGCTCCGAATATTATAATTATAAAGGGATCTTTAGTTTTGTACTTTTAGCGTTAGTTGACAGTAATTATTGTTTTATGTTTGCTGATATCGTAACTCAAGGCAGAATTAGTGACGGAGGAGTATTGCAAAACTATGTACTTTGGGAAAAAATTTGCTCTAATACCATAAATTTACCGGTTGATAGCCCGTTGCCTGGTAGACAGTTGAATACGTTTCGGAGACGGAGCATTTGTATTAAGTAAACATATCATGAAACCTTTTCCAGGAAACCATATTATTGGTTCGCTACGAAGGGTTTACAATGAAAAATTGTCTAGTACACGTGTTATTGTCGAAAATGTATTTGGAGTTCTCATCAGTCTTTAGAATATTTAAAAACCTATAGCAATTAAGAAAACAAAGCTATATTGATTACAATGACTTGTATTCTCCTGCATAATTTTCTTAGGAAAAGTAGAACATCTAGAAGAATTTACACCTTCCTGGCACTTTTGACACTGTTGTCAATGATGAAATAATCCAGGAAGGGTCTTGGACACAAAATCAGTCATCTGATTCTGCTATCAGACCGTTACAAAATGTGGGTTGACGATCCGCACCGAGTGCCATGGAAATAAGGAACGAATTTGCTTCATTTATTTATTCTAGACAAAATAATTAAAAATAGATAAAAAAATACACAGTCAAAAGACTAATGTTTGTATACATATAGTTAATACCTACACTTTTAATGTATAGTAGATGATGAATTAATTCTTTGGAATTGACGATTTCACAATAAATACATATTATAAAAAGAAAAACATATGTAGTATTATTTTACTTACATTTTCCTCTTCGGTATTTATAGTATTATTGCACTTATAAATTGGCATCAGAAACGATTCCATGAAGTCATAATACACCCATATCGGTTGGTATACATCGTCTTCTCCTGCCCCAGATTTCATTGATTCTTTCTTCCGTCGAAGATGATAGCGGAAGGTAGCCATAAAGGATTTTTTTTTCGATTCTAAATCGGTTATAGGGCGACCCATTTCTTGCGATATTTTGGTCCATGAATCGTTTACTTTTTGATTATTTTTATGGTTAATATGCTTCGGGTTCCATATAACTGATTCTTTTTGAAAGAGTTCCAAGAACCGCATTATTTCATCTTGCGACCAATCCATTCTAATGCGAATGTAGATTATAAATTAACTTTCACCAGAAGTTAGTCAAGAATAGTTTACGCAGAAGGAGAAACAACTGTCGCGCAAGAGGACTAGTAACAGACTGAAGCGGAGCGAGAATATGAACACACGCTCGTATTCGTCGCGAGGCCCTTTGACTTGTGCGCAAAAAACCGCTCCGGGGCGCGAGCGCCGCGAATGGCGAGGCGAGGTGCGATCGCCCGTTCAGACACTCACCTCGCGCCTCTCCTCGCCACTCGCACGAGAGTGTAAATTACACATCAAGTTCGTCAGCATAGATGAATATGAATATATAGAGTTCGTCAGCAAGCCACGAGAATTCAAGAGGAGGAGCCGCGTCGCACGTATTTGAGGTTAGTATCGAAGTTTCAATTTTTTATGTAGGTCCAGCAGACTTACTTCAGTCAGTGTGTAACTTTTTCAAGCAATCTTTATTTTGTTTTTAGGATGGATTTTGAGCACCCGAGTACTTCTCGCTCACTGCGACCACGTGCAATTAACTTGTCAGACCCTACCTCAACTAAAGTATTAGAAGACTGGATTTTAAATGAATAAGATGGTGATTTTAGCGAAGATTCGGATATCGACAAAAATTTTGTTATGGAGGTGAAACAGCTGCAAATGGTATGGAAGACCTGGATCGTGATGTTGGCTCATCTGCTACCAGTGCCAATCAGTCAAGGTCGGGGTATTACTACGGCAAAAATAAATTCAAGTGGAGTAGACAGAAACCAACTAGAAATGTGCGTACACAAAGGCATAACATCATTCAGTTTGAAAAAGTAGTACTACCTATAAGAGACAACAGTCCGGTAAGCATATTCAAGTTATTGTTGATGACCAAATAATTTCTGTAGTCCTGCAATGGACCAATTTGAAACTTACAGAAATAAAATCCAAATTTCGCAACCCGGCAAGAACCGAGTTGAAAGAAATTTTTCAAGAAGAATTTGAAGCTTTCCTTGGATTGCTACTATGCACTTCAACATTCATATCTAATAACGAGGACTTGACAATATTGTTTGCAACCGATGGTAGTGGTCGTGACATATTTCGTGCTGTGATGTCAAGGGAAAGGTTTGGAATTATTTTGAGATGTTTACGATTTGTTGATGTATCTACAAGAATCCAACTTTTCGAAAAAAATCCACTGTGTGCTATATCTGAGATTTTTGACCATTTTATTGAGAAATTGCTAAAAAAAATATTCTATGAGTCCCTACGCGTGCATTAACGAAATATTAATTGGTTTTCGAGGGAGATGCAAGTTCATAGTATATATACCCAACAAACCAGATAAATATGGAATAAAACTCAATGTCTTGTAGATGCAACCAATGGATATTTATATAATGCATATATCTATCATGGCAAAGACTCTGATGGCACGGGTTTAGATGAAAACGAAAAAACTTGTCAAACCGACGCAATCAGTGATCGGCTTGTGAAACCAATTGCAAACACAGATAAAAATATAACTGCGGATAATTGGTTCTCGTCAATAGAATTAGCTAACGAACTTTTGAAAAAGGTCTCACCTACTGTGAAACACTAAGAAAAACAAAACTAAAGTAGTACCTCGATTTACAAACCTCAGATCAAGAGAAATAGACTCTTGTCTATTTGGGTTTACCAAAGAATTGACTTTGTGTCACGGGTAACCAAAAAAATAAAGCAGTGATTTTACGGTCTTCAATGCACCACAGTCCTGGCGTTGACAAAACAAATAGTTTGGCGGAAATAAATTCTTTTACAATGCAACTAAAGGAAGCGTCGATGCCCTCGATGAAAAATGTTCAAAGATGACTTGCAAAGAAGAACACGACGCTGGCCCTGTAATATTTTTTACCGTATTTTGAATATCGCTTCAGCTAATGCATACGTTCTTTCAGGGCAGTCATACAAACGATTCGAATTCATAAAAAAATATATCAAAGAGACTAGTTCAAAACCATTTGGAGAGCAGATTATCTAACCCTCACATTCCCGAGCACATCAAGTCCACAATTTCACAAATTTTGAACAAGCCTCGACTTATTCAACAAGTTAATCCAGGGAGTGAAAAACTTGCAAAACGAAAGTACTGCAGTATATGCGATTATAAAAAGAAGAGGAAGACTCAATATGTATGCACATTTTGCAAATACCCCATTTGTTTAAGTTGCTCGAAACCAGCATGTGTTAATTGCATTGCCAAAAATTAAGTAAAGTTAGCTGCAGTCATTTTTTGTGATCTCATATGCCGTAAAATTAGGCTGATTTATAAATAGTTACCAAAGAAGATAATATTTTTGTTGATTTCAGAAGTTTTTTCTATTTTTTAAGTTTTTTTCTTTGTTTAAGAACTGAAAAAGTGTATTTAAATACTGTTGGTACTGAAAGTTCCTATAAAACTTTAAATTTGTTTAAAATGTTTTAAAATTATAATGTTAAAACATTGTTTTGTACTCACATTAGTAGTTTATTAAATAATTCATTATAAAAATTAAATTGTTTTATAAAATTTTACTGTTTTTTTCTATGGGAGTCTCCAGGGTCGGACTGGACTTGAAGGGCCCGGTGGTATTATAAATTTAGGGGCTCCCAGAAGCCTCGATAAGGATAGATTAGATACACAATTTTAATGGTTAATAACGTAAGTTCAATATCACATAGCAGATCAAAATCCGTCGATTAGTTCAAAAGTTGGCGCTGTCCAAAAATTTCCATTAAAATTTTTTTTCAAGCTAACTTTCCAATTTTTTGACATGTCGATTTTCATACATCGATAAAACTATCTCAAAATCGATTATTTCGTTTCAAAACTATAGCCTTTACAAATTTTTTAAGAAACGTCTTCTTAATATTACTTTCAAATTTTTTGATAGAGCAACACGCCCGAAAAGACATCATTTTTATACTAAAAAATGTTATCAAATTCCGCAATTTAATTGATAGGCATATTTGTTGTTCAAAAACAAAAAAAAAAGCGCATCACAGTTTTTGAGCTGAATAATGTACAAGAGAGTCATATCTTTTAATTAAATAGCGGGAAGTTCCAGGGATGGCCTCGTGGCCAACCGTTATTAACCGTTCAAATTTGTCTGTTTAATTTTTCTCTAGGTATGAATAAACTATTTTACATGTAGGTCATAAGCCCGAGGCGGGTGCGGTGGGGCCTGCGCAGGCTGGGGCCCGGCTGGCAAACGCCACCTCGACTATACGGCCAGTCCGACACTGGGAGTCTCAAGGACCTACAACAGTAATAATGATAAAAATCAAGGTGTCAATGCTTGAGGGTTAACTTTATAAAAACCTCCTAAATATTTTTGTATGCATGCCTATTCTAGAACCTCTTTTTGAACTTGTTTTAAATAACAAGTTATATTTATATGAATTTTGACCTTAAAATTAATTTGTAGAATTTTATTTTGTTGAAAACGAATTTAAATAGGGTTATAGAAGAGGTTATTCATTCTTAAGAATCACTTGCGCTCGTAGTTATATTCTAATTCAAAGGAAATTGTTATTTACTATATGAATGTCCATTCTTTCGTAAATTCAAGATGATATGTAATTTAAAATAACGACAAGAGATTACAATGAAGAAAGTAACTGACTTCCGTATTTTAAGTCGTTTCATATTTCAACAGGTACTTTCAACAGCGACATCTATGATTTTATTGTAAATGACATTGTACTTGTAACTGTAAGCAGTTTTCCAACATATCTAATATGACATTTTTGTCGACTTAAATCTATACTTAGTGCGTGAAGTCTTTAAACATGTTATACACCTCTGCCTATAAAATTCTTTTATAATCACGAAAACTCTTGGTATGTACAGGAATCCCATTTATTCATGATTAAATAAAATTTGTGATTGTCTTGAACACGAATATTTTTTGCAATCTTTGTACTTTACTCATAACATATTATTTACGAACTTCTTTGTTGTAAGAACTAATGTCTGTTAGCTTAAAACTGTTTTTTTACTGCCATCTAGTTACATTATTCTAACAACATATAGTTTTACTAAAGTTTATGAGGAACAGATTATTGGTTCTAATAAGTAATAAGAGATGGCAATAAAATAAGTTATAATATTAAAATGCATTTATATAATTTAAACAATCATTTTTATATTTTTAAATGTAATTCATAATTTATTAAAAAGAAAATCAAGAAAACCTATTTTTAAAATAGTGCATTAACGTGTAATATGTTTCACATAATTAAAACATTCACTGACAAGTTATTCCGATTGTCTATGGTACTTCAAAATGGCTGTAGGGGCAAATGATATATCTTTAAAATATTATTCTCTTTGTTTACCATAAAATAATAAGATAGTTCTTTCTAAACGGCCTTTAAATTGTTCAATAAAATGTTAATGAGTTTACAAATTCGAGACAATCGTGAATGTTTATGTGTGTGAATTGACTCTAACTTGTAGCTGGAAGCTTCCTCGCAAAGGGAAAATGGGGAACTGTTTTAGTAGCACAGGAGAAAAAGAAACTAAAGGAAAAAATGAAAGAGTTAGCGCTCCTGAAGAAGACCCCAGACAATTTCAGACACCAGTGCCCACACCTCCACCATCTACAGTGAATGAAGGACCAGATCCTGCAGAGGTGCCTCCCACTCGAATATTTGTTGCTTTATACGATTACGATGCTCGAACAGATGAGGACCTAAGTTTTAGAAAAGGAGAACACCTTGAAATATTAAATGACACTCAAGGGGATTGGTGGCTTGCCAGAAGCAAGAAAACTAAACAAGAAGGCTACATTCCATCAAACTATGTCGCCCGTCTTCAATCCATAGAAGCTGAACCGTGAGTATTTATTTTTAAACCTGATTGAACTTGTAGATTGTATTCATAACTTGTCTAGATAATTATATGTAAAAATCTTGTATATATTTTACTGTGTATTATAAAATAGAAGTTTACAAGTTTTTCCTCCTTTGTAATGAAGCAGCTCCTTGATTATTATAAGTTTTATTTGTCATTTAACATAATTTCAATAACATATAGCTCAATTGAAAGGAAGTGTGCAAAGTGAAAGTGCAGTTGTGTTGTTATAAGGTCATGTAATTACTTGAATCAAGCTTTGATTATGTTCCATGCTACAACACTGTGTTGCTAGTAATACCCTAAACTTTTTACATCGGTTAAAATTGCTCATGAATCATGCTGTTAGATGTAATTATGATCTTATAAAAAAATTGCAAGATAAGAATAATTACTTATATGTGGATATGACACATTTCATTTTATTACGTAAAACATGAATTTGTTTGATGTGGTCATTGATTGTATCTTATATAAACATATATGTATAAAATTGATATCGTATCAAATCTGATTACATAGTAAGATAAACTTGGAATGAAACCTTTGATGTTTAATTGATTATTCTTACAAGTTTCTGATACAACAAAATGTAATGCCAAATTTGTATAAAGAAGTAACCCTTCATTAAATGTTCCTGCTTCTTTGAATAACGATTAAAAATATAAGTATATCAATTTTTCAAAATATTAACTAGTTATATTTGTACAATTTTTGACAGAAAATGCATCTCTCCAGATTAGTTAAGACAGCTTCTTTGGATTTTTGATAGAATGCCCTATATAATAAGATTTACAATCAAGGAAAACATATTCCATACTTCTCATAAGAAATCTCAGCAAAAGAATATGTATAACTAAACAAAGTGAAAAAAATCTTTTTTGCCAAGTAGAGCACAGATATATAAATAGTTTAGTGTAAACATTGGCATATTTTTATAAAAATATTTTGATCTACTTTATTGCAGAATATTACCTAGTTACGGTTAAGTCTATAATATATATAATGAATTCCTATAGATAATAAGCTGTAGATCACAATTTTGTCTTCATTGTCTTGTACAATACATGATAATTCCTCATCAAAAATTTTATTATTATTATAAGAATTTTTCTATGGTCACTTTTCATGTGTACTAGATATGCTGAACTAAATTTAACTATAGAAAATGTACTTATTAGTACTTACTACTCTCACACTATTATTAGTTCATTCTTACTTTCAGATTTGCAAGTCAAATTTATTACTATAACAATATATTATGTGTACCTACTATGATATAAGGTATTTTTATGTATATGAGAGGGCATTCAATAAAATCTTGGTATATTTAATTATTTATTTATATATTTGGGTTGGCAATCAATGATACATGACAAATGCTAATATAATAGGAAACACACTATATCTGTTATGATCTTAAAATATCTGTATGCATATCATCAATCATATCACAAAGAATTATTAGATAAATATTAAAAATTTACATATTAATAATTTAATTATACAAACAAAACCAATTGTCACCCATTAAAATTACGATTTATGGTTTTAACCTTCCTGTACCCATGTCAATGTTCTTAACACCTGTACCCACGCACGGTCTCACAGACTGACAATGTTGAACACCATTTCATATTTTTTTACTAAAACATCAATATGCATAGTATACTTTATTGAAACTAAAGGATATAATAAAATAATTAATAACATGTAATGACTTTATTATTTTACCGACTAAGTTAGTAAAATAATAAATAATAAAGTCATTACACATTAACATATTAGCCTTCGAAATAGTTGTTTTTTAGGTTACTACAAAAGCAGATCTTAAAAAATGTGTTCCTATAAAAAATAAATATGAAGCTTTAATTATTAAACTTCACCATAAAAATCAGAGTATACTGTGATAGCATGTTACAAACAAAAATGTTTGTTGCAGTTTTTGTAGTTGTTTTTTTGCTGTTGTAATATTTTGTGATTTTTTGATGAACAATATCCACAGCGATTATGTCTCAACGGGTTCCTTCAAATTTCTGGTTTCTCCTCTAGTGCCTGGAAGTTGTATCACTATGTTTCTAGCACGTCATATTACTTGTTTTAGTGCAAAAGTTTTGTTCCATCTATCTATCCATTCTGTTCAAGGTAAAAATTTCAGGATTTTTGATGACCTTTGAACTTATCAGCTACAAAAGGGCACTAAAACATTTAAATATTACAATTTTATACCACCACAAGAAGTTGCACCAATACCCGCGTCAGTCTCACAGACTTCTTGGCACCGGGTACACCTATATATGCACCTTACACGAACGCGTGGTGTGCACTAAATTGAAGCTAACAACAAATCCGGCAACGAGCAAATAATTAAATTTTCCAGCATTCCCAAGAAAAGAAATGAATACAAAAAAGAGTTTTGTTGATCTCGCAGACCAATGCGCAGATATAGGGAGGTTAACAATGTCTTTTTTTAGAGATTCAATAGTCTACATAATATGTTGATAGGGTTAAATTAATTGTTATAAGTATTGACAAGGCAGTGCATTAGTGACTACTTGCCAACTACAGTACAGTAGCTGTGGCAGTTAACTGGGTTTGCCAAACTTCTTTTTTAACCGACTTTAAAATTTAAAAAGGAAGACGTTCTCAATTTGACTATTTTTTTTATGTTTGTTACCTCGGAACTTTCGACTGGGTGAACCGATTTTAATAATTCTTTTTTATTTGAAAGATGGTGCTTACCGTGTGGTCTCATTTTAATTCAGTTCAGTTCTAACAATGGCATCCATGAGAAAATCGTATAAATCTTATATTTGCATTAAGTATTTGAGCAACAAGTGGACAAATAATTAAATATCGATGATTCTTTTTTATTAGAAAAGATGTACTTCAAAGGTACTTTAATGAGAGTTTAATTAGGTTTTGATTATGAGATTCATGACAAAGTAACAGAACTCTTCAATTCTTTGGATCAAATTGAAAATACTCCGCCGTTTCTTTTATAGGCTATTCGGATATTTGAGTCACCTACCGTAAGGTCGTTATGGTCAAGTAATTTGTCATAGTTGAATATGATGATCAATGGAACTCCTTAATGGCTTACAGTAAGGGTGCAATTTATGAGCAGCACGTTTAGTAGGTCTGCCCATATTCAGACAAATTAGTTAGTGTACTTCATATTCACTACAAAAAAAAAACAAAAATTTTAACAAAAAAAAACCGATGTCAAAACAAAACCTATTCCAAAACAAATTAATATGCACTAGAAAGTAAAAAATTAATTGCGTATTCTTCTGCAACTTAATAAATCAACTTACTTTTTCTACTCATCAATATGTAGGTAGGATCTATGTGTTTACCAGCAAGAAGGTAGATAGGTACCTACCCACTTCAAATTTAACTCAACACATATCTATGAGCAACAAACAATGATCAAAATATTTTTAGAGTTTTCCTATCTAAAATGAAATGAAAAATATTAGACTACTTAAAACTCAATCAAATTATTAGGATAATATAATATAATGTTGGTGTTTATTGCTAGATATATTGTAGTGTTTCCTTGGCTGACACTGACTCCAAAAATAATAATTGTAACTACATTATAGTTTCAACCACATTTCATACAAAGTTATATTTGTATGAAATGTGTACAATTATATTTGTTATGACATCAACACCATAGCATCGAGCTGAAGGCATTTGGAATTCAAGCCCAATAAATTATATATTTATTTAATAGATACCTGTATGAAAGTCTATCAAAGTATTTATTATATGATATATGGGAAACAAAGAAATTGGCCAAGAGCATATCGAACCATGCTCGTTATAGGGTTCCGAAGCCATTACAAAGAAATGCACTACAGATGAAAAAAGTATGTTGTTACACTTTTTCCTTGTGTCTCGTACAGAATAGTTATGAGCACTTTAGTCACCTATAACTAGAAAAACAAGTAGGTATGTCAACTATTACTATTAAACTAATCTAAAATAAAGTGTATCAGCAAGAGTGTATCTTAATGGAACTTACCATCCTTTGGTTGAGAAGCAAATTTCATCGGCAATAACTCAAAAAAAGTATATTCCATCATTTTAAAAATAATTTTCATTGAAAGTATTAAACATTATCTTAATTACTTTTATCATATTTTTAGATATAAAGTTTAGAAAATAGAAGAGGGAGACACAATTTTTGCAATTTTTGGAGCAATTATTTCTCAAATTATTCATGTAATCAGAAAAATTGCTTAGAAACCTAGTGTTTTCAAAAGAACTGTCGAAATATTTACCTCATGTTTATGTTTGCTGAAAAAAAAATTTTTAGCTGCTGTTGCATGTATGGAGTGCCCTCTATACATATTTATTTTTGTTATTTAAATATCAAACTACGAGGCAGTTTATACAAGACAACTGCACTTTAAATTTCATCAATATACATCTTGTAGTTTTTAAATAAAATGCCTCTGACATACGGACTGATGGATGGACGGACATGACGAAACTAAGGGTTCCATTTTTCGCATTTTGGCACAGAATCCTAAAAATGCAGATGTCATTTTTATTTAGTTTTGAATCTTATGCATTTACTGGATTTGTAAATAACATTTTTTTTTAAATCCTATTAAAGCTGTTTATAAAATGTTTAGTCTTAGCTGCTTTCAGAGTTTAATTGTCACCAAACTGATTCAATCAAAGACAATTTTTGTATTTGGATCTGCAATGACATGCAACATACCTTTGCAATCTGAGTGATCTGAACTGAAGCATTATATGCTCAAATAGCTCATCTTTGACCAATTTTCTCCTCCTTTTTTAATAGCTGCTCTTGATTGCTGTAGAATAGCATAGTATGCACCCACGGTATTGACACCTTTATTCTTATGAACTATCAGCAAAATCCTCTTAAAATCCCAAAAGTTGGAGGCCATGACCATAAGGATAGAATTTGAATTCCTTAGGGTATACTGCTCCTGTAATATGGTACTACATTAACTTTTGCTTTACTCCAACACATGCCTACTTCTTATTTGGCATCAGCATTTGTGACACCCAATTCCTGGCTAATTTTGTATTATTAAGTTGGTCATTGTTATATATATTACTGACAAAAAGCACACTCCTACGTTTGCCTGCAACAGTATGCAACCCACCACTGACCCTCAAATATGTTTTCTCGCGACACATCCTCATCCAGTGAGTTAAATATCTATTTGAGAAGATTGATGACATGTAACACCTAAGCAATTTTTAATGTTCTATTTATCTTAACCACCAATTAATTAAGTATGGTTTCTGTGTACATTACATACCAAATGAGCACATTATCAGGAAAATGCAGACAGACACATCTACCAAGGTGTCAGGAGTGTGTGAACTACTAGAGATGTGCTCCCAACCACATCACATGGCATACAGTTGTATAATCAGAGGTACATTGAGCGTGATGTATTATCTAAAAAAATATATATACTTCCTTATTTCTGAAGTCAGTGCCAAGCCATAAAATATTCCCACCTACAAATAGGTGAAGTGTATAGCATAATCGAAAACAGATGGATGTCTGCCATCATCAAATCTAGTCTAAAGTATAAGCTATAAATAGATTGTGGCTTTGTACCAATTTCAAAAGTAGAAAGTATATATTTACTTATTTAAAAAATTGTAAATAGGTCTAAGCCTAATGTTTTTAATAGATAGAAATGAGTATATAAAAATTTTATTACTATTTGTAGGCTTCTTATGTTTTATTATAATAATTATCACTGTATTTATAATTATTATCTTCATATAAAACACTTGTATCTTTTTGCATGACTATTGAGTAACTATTCTTTCCACATGTTTTTATTTTATAATGTTCTATATGTTTTAGAACAAAGTTATTAGTACTGTAAATAATGTTGTAATTTAGTATTTTGTATCATAAATAAATTATGTACAATATTATATTGTAAGTTGTTCATTTATATTTAACTACACCACAGAGATATTTTTCCTCCCAAGTTTAAAAGTATTTTGACAATCAATTCACTTAGTTGTTACAGGCGTTGAAATCTTGTAATAATAGTTATATTTATGTACAGACTTTTCCAATGAATTAATTCTTGATTGATAGATTTCTTCATGTACAATAAACATTTCTCAAAACTTATTAGTATGATGAAGTCAAACAATACAAGACCATAGTTTATTTATCAGTCAAATATAATGTTCAACTGCAGTGATATATACACAACTCAAAAATATTGACTTGGGGGAAAAATTTTTTTCATAGTTTATATACAAACTGGAGTTATTTTTTCATTATATTTACATTTAATAATAATATAATATTTGTATTTTGCTCAACAACCTGTTACCATTTTGTAGGTAGTGACGTAATATCATTATACAAATTTTTGGGACTTCTGATCAAAAAATTGACAAGTAGTTTTTACAGTCCTCCCTTAATGTAGACCTAACACTACCTAAAGAATTCTGAAAAAAACGAAACAGGTGATAATCTGAGTGTGCAAGATCAGAGGTATATGGTGGATCCATTAACACTTCACAACCAAATTTTTTCAATATTTGCTATAGAATATGTGTGGTCTGGCATTATTATGGAGAAATACCACACCCTTTCTGTTAATCAATTCTGGTCGTTTTTTTCTTTCTCTACTTCTTTCTTAAGTCTCATCTGCTATTGCCAGTAGAGATTAGAATTGATGGTTTTAACCGATGGTAAAAGCTCATAATGAATAATGCCCTTTCAATCCCCTCATATATATCATATACATCAACTTATTACAATTTAATCCAGATTCAATATAGGCAGTGGAGCTTACTTAGCTGCCTTTTGATCATGATCTTTTTCCCAAATCTTTATCATAGGTAATCCATTTGTCATCACCAATGATGAATCTTTTCAAAAACGGTTTGGTTTCAATAGAGAATTGTAAATGAGTACATGATTCATTAGATTTCTTTTAATGCACTCATGGAGGATCCAAGTATCAAGCCTTTTTGTATATCGAGCTTTTTTCAAATGGATGAAAACTACTTTATGGTCAATAGCCAGCACTTCAGCTATGTCATAAAAATTAATATGCCAATCTTGTTCTACTTTTTGCTCTACTACTACTTTTTGTACTACTTGTTCTAATGTTCAATCTTGTTCTTGTTCTACTAAAATAGCTTCGACTTATCCTTAATAGGTCGACCAGAGCGAAGTTCATCTTTGACAGCAAATTTACTGGACTGATAATGCTTAAACCAGTTTTGTTGCTACTCTTACCGACACTATATTAGGTCCATAAAATTACAAATTTTAATTGCGGCTTTTGTCAGATTTTTCCCTTTTTTGTAACAGAAGTTCAAAATGTATCGAACTTCTACGTTAGATTAAGTTATCTTGGTAGATAGGAAAACAATAGAAAAATGGCATGACACTATTTTTACTTTTAAAGTGAAATTTTTTTTCCACTGCTTCAAATTTTTTCATCCATCAATTGCATGTCACATTACAGCTGGCCGCAGAGTAGGGGTAAAATGAAAGGGACTCGGCGGAGCAGCCAAGGCCAATATGGCAGAGCCTACAGCTCGCATCAGCTGACTGTGTAGCATCTATATTTGTACTCATTCTTACAAATGCTCTGCAATATTTGGTTTTAAGTACAAAATGGTATTTTAATATTTTCTAATCAATAAATTTCATTCTTGTTTCTTACTGCTCATAGATCACATATACTATAACCTCATTAAAATCTAAAATAACTTAAAATTGATAAAAAAGAAACTTCAATTATCATACTCCTGATAATCTATATTCATCTCTTTTTCTTGTAGGTTACTTTTTTATTTTTCTTTCATTAAAATGTCATCTATTTAATGGTATCAAAACTAGCCAGATACAAACAGCACAACCAAAGAGATTTTACTGTAATTTTTTACTTATAAAGTATGCAAAAACTTTTTTCCCACCCTAATACTATTTACTTCTTATGTACAAATAAATTGAATATACCCTCTATCTGTCTGTTATGTTTTATGCCCCTTAATCATTGTGTATTTTGTTGAAGTTTGGTACAGATACAGTTTGATACTTAGGAATGGACATAGGCTATGTTTTGTTGTTGGTCTGTTTGTTCATTTGCATTTTTATAACTCAATTCACAATAGTCCTTTCAGAGGTATGTCTTTTGTAAACTGTCGCCATGCAGATTTTAATATTGTTATAGTTACATGTAATGGGATATTAATCTTTTAAAAATACATAAATAAATAAAATTGAACTGATTAAAGGGTGATTTAATAACTTTAAATATTTGGTAAATAATTTTTTGAACCCATTACAGCGTAAGGTAATAATACAAACACGGTAAATAATTTTACCTAGAACCCACAGTAAAGAAAATCCATCTTTGACATAATACTAACAATACTGATTTTAAATGAGGAAATAGATGATAGGCTTTGCTCAGCCTTAATAGTTTTTAATTTTTGTCACTATGAAAAAGATTATTATCATTGGTCAGTTCAAAACCGTTTCATAAGCTCATGGTTATCCACTGGCCATTGACACAAATATGCAGACCCTTATACCTCTTGCATTATTTTTTTTTGTCAAGTGCAGGTTGAAAATATTAATTATCACATTTTTTTAACAGTGACAATTAAATATTTTCAATCTGCACATAATTTAGGAAATCCTAAATACCGGTCGAGAAATGTACCTCAGAATCATCAGATATGTAGTGCTCTCAACACGTAGATATAAATCTCAGAGAAATTCGCAATGCTCCCGACATACTTTGTCTATTATTTAATATAAAAATGTCATAAGGATTATAGCATAATAACTTCTTATTAGAAGAATCACATATGCGAAATAGGGGTATGGGTTCTAAAAGTGTGACTTTGAAATCTGTGATATTATTATTATTATTTTTAATAATAAAATAATAATAATATCGCTATATAAACATTGTAGCCTAAAAGTGTGTCTTTCACAACACTCCTCACTTATGCACCATCCCTATGACGAGCGGAATTTAAGATAATCTTATGTTCCTTTTTATTACTTAATAAACTATTATTAGGGATATTTAAAAAATAATCCATTATATAAATACTATATTTTAAGGTATATTTACCTGGTAATATTATCTATCTTTAATACTATAATAATTTCATGGTCAGATTCTATGTCAAAATTATTTTCTTTAGATTTGTAATGGATTGTACCGAGTCATTGTCTTGTTTCCTGATCATAATTTGTTGATATCTCTTATGAATTTGACTCTTCACCATAATTTAGACATATAATCATTTTTATTTATAAGTTTGCTGCTACTTTAATCTTATACCGTATGTTCTTGTTTTTTGTACTAATGAAAATCAATACTTTACAAATATTAAGACACAAATTAACTATTGACAATAAACTTGTATTCATTACGCTAAAATTTTTTTAAAGAAATTATTGATTTTCCCATATGCTTTAATTATATTTTAGTATCATGTCACAAACATATAGAGTAAATAAGCATTATGATTTGGGGTGTAAATTTCGGGAAGCCAATTAGAAAAAAAAATTGGATCAAGTGCATAAAGGGCTTAGTTCAATAAGTATTAAATAAGGTACATGAAAATCGTGGAACCCTTCTTATCTCCAAAACTAATGACCCTAGGATACAAAAAAAATGCAATGTAGAGCCTCACAGTTTACAGAAATATTTAACAAAAATCGAAAGTCTTTAAATTCTCATGAAAAATGCAAGTCATGAAGAAAAATGTGTATGTTTGCTACGCACAATAAATATATTGCTTAATTTTATGGAATAGTAATAAATTCATTTGTTGGTTTAAGGGCTACTGTGGTAGCTTATATGTACTTATAGAGTTCTGTTCAAATTATAGTCTATGATAACTTTATATGTTATTCTTTTATTTTGTATAGCTTTTTTATTTTTATTAAATCTTTTAGTGTGAAATCCTCTTCACGGAAGTCGCGCACTCACAATTGTTTTTTTTTTTTATATAAATGGCACACTTTTTTATTTTGCAGTCAACCGTTTTTCTATTATTGTTCAGATTTTGTCACAACTGAATAACTATGATGATGATACTAAACCTAATAATATAAACTCATTAAATATACTTTATGATTTAAAAAAAAATGGTGTTTTTTTTAAATAATATATTTTGTTTTGAAATTATGTTTACTTAAAGTATCAGTTAAATTTATTTTGACATGTACTTTTGCTTTACATAAAATTTTTATAGTCCATCATGCCTAAAATTAGCCAGATGTTATTATACTTACATAGTCTATTCAAAATAAGATGCATTTTCGGAAAAAGAATAACCACAATTTTCTTTAAACATTTGTACATTATTGTATGTGAAATAATTATTAATAATAACGCATACAAACACAAGTAACCAAAATTTAAATAAAAATATGTTTTTGCTAAAATGATACATATATATATATCAGTTAACAATTGTTTTGTACATGGTTGCTGAAGAATATTATGTAATAAAAAGAATTACTATTTAATAGTAAAAAGTATGTTTTATAAACAACAAATATTTAATTTATTACTGCTTATTTCATTTAATTTGAAACATTCAGGTAACTTATTGCAATAAAGAAGTTATTTTTCCTTATTATATGACAATTTCATTTGTTTAAGTATAGTGTACTTAACTTTTGATTTAACAATAAGTTAACTGTGTGCAACAAAATATTACTTAATAATATACTAGTTAGCATTTGTTATTTATAAGACATAAACCTATTTTTTTTTAATCATTCACTTTTTTGTGCTTTTGTTTCAAGAATAGCATTTCTAAACATAGCAATCAAAACAGGTTGTTATGAATTATGTTGAGTTAAATGATATTTTAGTCTAATTTTGCTGGGCTAAAGTTTTGTCGGCATTAATTACTATATTTTGCTCATTATACTATTCAATAATAACAACATTGGATCCACGATGGCCTTTCCTACATTATCCAAGTGGATTATCTGGCCGGCTCATTTTTCATTTAAATATCCAGTTAAATAAAATTAGTACTGTATATTACAGTTATTTAACTATCTATATGCACGGAATTTACTATTTATGTCATATATGAAAACTTACTGGTTTAATAGGCAGTCTTGAAAATAAAAACTTGTAACTTGTTTTCATGTTACCGTCGTTCTTTGTCTTACAACCAGATGGCGGTGTATTAACTAACAGAACTATTAATATAAATAATCTTTAGTTTCTGAAAGACTTTTTATTTTTATGTTCTCTTTATTATATAGCACAAAAGTGGATGAAATCACTGGACTTTAATTTTTTATCACAATTCATACATAGCATATTATTTAAACCTTGGCGATAAGTTTTCTTTTTTTTTAATTCCCAATAATATTCAAAAATTAAATAACAGTAAAATATATTTATTACATTATTAAGAAAACGTTAATTAAATAAATGTAATCAATGAAAATATAAAAAGAGATTCCACTAACTAATTGCATTTTTAGCATATAAATTTGCTACCTTATAGTTCTACATATATGAATATCTCAATGATTTAACAAGTAACAAAACATCTTAATAAGATTTAAAAAAAGCAAACACTGAGAACACTAACATCGATCAAGTGTGTGAGTCATGTACAAACTATTTCGTATGAAACATGTTTATTTGTTCAGCTACTTCTTCTGTTCCCCTATCACTTGCATAAGACAACTGACATATATATTCGTATTTGCATATGTTAAATATCCAGAAGAGACATTAAAAAAACAAATTTTCTAATAAATCATTTGTGTTTATTATCTGTTATTAATTCTAATTCAATAATTAGAATGACTTTGTAAGAATATTGTTGTCTTCTTTCAAATAAACATTGTAATTATTCATATTTTATTTGATATTTAAAACTAAAAGAGAGCTAACACTTGTTTTACCCTAGTAAAAGTATTATGTAGGTACATAAATATGATTTAAAATTTAGTATGTTTTATAACATAAAGGTGTAATTTGTTTTATTTACAATGCCATATTCAATTTTTTACATCCAATTGTTTTAAGAAAATCTATTGTGAAAGATGAACAGATGCAAGTGTGATCTTTATTTAACCATTCAGGTTCTTTCCTTCCTTTTTTTCTTCTGTGAAATCCTAGTACTTGATAGTTCACAATAGTCGAAATGCGAAAAGTTTGTCTATTATGTTGTCAAGCTTGAACTATACAACCGATTTCTATTATATTTAGCAAAGAGGTAACTTATAGACTAGCAATTGAGCTCTAATTGCCAATATTATTTAACACGTGATTCACGAATGACAGTAAGATTAAACTTACAAGTTGATGAAATTTTACAAAAAGCCATCAATTTAAAGTTCGAAGTGCATATGACATTATTAAATTTCCTCATATACAAGGTAAAATAGTTAGTCGCGATGGAATTTTCAATAAATATTAGTAATTAAGTGATACAATGTTCTTCTTGATTGATCGATCGCTATTTGGTACAGGATTCGCACAAAACCTAGCGAGTCATTATTTACTTAAAACGATCGAGTCCGTATGTTGTGATGTCAAAATAACGCCAGCTGAGGGTGCGCGCCGCATTCTATCACCCTGATGTAATTTTAACGTCATAGCGATGCAGATACAAATGTTTCGTGCTAACATAATTGGCCAAGAGATCGAAATCTATTCCGCAAAGACGCAAGGCAAGCAAAGTAGCGGTAAAGAACTATTTAGACTGGCACTTTATTAAGTTTTTATTGTGAAACTTAATAAAGTGCCAGTCTAAATAGTAGACATGTACACTTTTGTAAAGTATGTACATCTCAAAACTGAGAATTTAAGATCCCGGTTGACCTGTCGATCATTAAAAAAAATTATATACTCAAATTCGAACTGCTAATAAGATTCATATTTAATCTACACCTTCCCACTGGACAATGCTTATCATAAGCGGATACATATTTTTATTTCCATCAATTACAGGTGCGAGCGTAACCATAAGCTTTCACGAAGCGCCCCTCGTTTAGATTAGAACGCTATTACAATAATAATAATTACAAGTGTTGTTTTTACCGCGACGGCGGTTGCGCAACCGGTCGGTACGCTCCGTTCGTCCGTACGTCGCCGCCGGAAAATTTGCAAGCGAAAGTACCCTGCTCGCCTCTGTGACAGATCTGCGTTGTGATGCCGGCCTGAATTGGCATATAACTGCAATAACTCTTGCGTTACCATAGAGTATGGAAACCGCTATGCCGAATAATATAGGTGTCTGATAGGGTTGCCAACCATCCTGTTTCCCTATTTTATATCTTATTGGCGTGACTATATTTCAATAGATCTTGTAGTCTTTTTTAACACTGTGTAGAAACGTACTGTGTTCTGATTTCAATTCGTTAGAAATTTTGAACTAAGTTATAAAAGTATTATTTTACTACTTTTAAACTATGTATTGTAAATAATCATCTAATTGTAGAAACCTGACATCAATACAAATTAATTATGTGAATCAGTAATAATACCCATTACGATGAATAAAACGTCACAAATTTTCTATTTTGGTATCCAGTTCTCATAATTTGAAGTGGCATCCCGTAAAGAGTTCTCGGAGCCCACATAGCGCTACTCTAATGTTATTGGAGTCATAAATTTATGCCAAATCATCTATTCTTCTAAACCAATCTATCTATTATCTGAAAAGATTAATGAAAGTAAACGGACAAATTAAATCTATAAAGCAAATGCTTGTGATTGGAAGAATCATCTTAGAAATTTTTGCATGAAACAATCGATGATCTCGGTGAAGCAATAGAGTTATGAAAAAATCCTAGAAATCTGTAGTCTCTGCCTACCCTTATAGGAAATAGGAGAGGATTTATAAATGAAACAGATTTATTTCATTATTTATATTAACGTATGTGGTATTTTTATATATATTTTTAATAAGCTCATAATTTTTATAGCTTAAAAGGATTCAAATAATTATTCTCTTCAACTTACAAAGCATTTTTAATAATATTCAACTGCTGAAATAAGTTTAGAATAGATGAAATTATTTATTGTTATTTCATCTGTCATTCAAGCAGCGAATGTATTAATTAGTCAAATTAGAGTTTTCCGATTGTAAACTCTACCGTTTATACTCTAACCGAAGCGCGCTTTTGACTTATTAATATAATAATGTACGAAAAGAGCCCAGTAAATTAATATTAAAATAGTAATTTATGATAAGAATATTTGTGCGCGATGTAATATAATATACTTAGTCATCGAATTACTAATTTTATATCACCATCAATAGCTGTCTGTCTCGGAATGTTTGTCAAATTAAAAAACATCTATTTCGTAATAAATTTCTTATTATGTAACAAAAATGTAACTTCATAAAATATTGCTGGCGCCATGCGCCGTCGTTGCCGGTTTATAAGATTAATTCCTTTACACACTGGTAGCCGCCAAGAGTGAGTCGGGCTAATTATTTTATGTTCCGTATTATCAACCTATATTTACATATATTTTTTTATTGTTGAAATAATTTTACATCTCTGACAAGCAATCGAATTAAAATTCGTTAAATTGCTGTTTTGGAACAAAAGATCAATACAAAATCGATATCCAAAAAAATAAATTGAACACTGAACTTGTTGACAACATTGCACTTAATACTCTGATACTTTTAACATTATTTATTATCTTAATTTATATGTTGTTATTGAAAAGCGGAACTCCGAATGCGAACTTATACAGTGCAATTTAAATTAGCTTAACTCGAAAAAAACACTTTCAATGTATAAAAGCTAATTCCCAAACTACTTAGACCGGTATACAGCATAGCGACCCAAGTATATAGCGATGTCGCCAAGTAGTTGAATGGCTATGACTAGCACGTCCATTCAACACACCTTACCACCGCAGTTCCTGACCGCCAACCGACGTTTAATAGTCAGCGCACCATGCCCCTAGTGATTGCATAACTGGTGTTAATGCATCGTGGCGTTTAACGCAGCTCTCGGAAGCGTCCATCGAATTTATAAAACCAATCTGTTAATGTACCTTCGTTCAAAGCGACAGAGTTGTACTGATCAGCTATATTGCATTCCAGCACCGGTTTTGGGAGCCGATTTTCCCCGACACTTCGCGGGTAGATTTCACTGCCAAGAAAGAGAGTCGAATCGATAGAAACACCGCTACCTACCAATTTGTTGAGTTTGATTACTAAAGAAACTAAAATTTATTAGTAACTTGAATTTTTTACTATCTCATTGATCATCTATAATGAGTTCCAGCAACCCGAATTGCACGGGTAGCGGCGAAAACTGGCAAAGGATGTAAAAGTCCACGCTGTTCACTGAAACAACATTAGGTGACTTCGAGTTGTGCTAACATTGAAGTATCCTACACCTGACACTCTGAAATAACTTTAAATAAACGCGGTTCACAATTTGACCCTTATAGATAATCAACGTCGGCACAACAAGGATCCCCGCACGGTCTACACCGTGAATCTAGTTGCTGAACAAGCAACCGCTACACACTGCAAGCGTTCAGGCCTCGATGCCATTGCTTCGTTCATGACGTTGTGTGTGCTGTGGCGGCTTACACTGTGCCGAGAGTACACATCATTACAAAGGACTTCTATCAGGTTTTCAGACGAGGATTCAGTAGGCGAGGACTACATGCCCCACTACCATACATCGACCGTGACATCGTGTCCGACTTTCAGAGCAACACTCCTAGGCCCACGTGATTGCTACATTGATACATTGCCCGCGTCTCCCCAATTGACACACGTGTCGTATCTTCAGTGCAAAGACGCCCGACTACGATGTTAATCTCTATGGGGCACCGACGGCCGCGATAACGACCGCAAACCAACGAGCAAAACTCGATTTCGACTTACCGTTATTACGTCTTCCGTCGACCATCTCACATCGCTTGCATAAAACTGGGCAAAAGATTGACACGACTCACGATCGAGCACCGAGCTAAACTGTCAATGGATTCACATTTACGCAACTGTAAGATTTGAAAACTAAAAATAATATATTACATAATCTCTACTCGAATACTGCGCGAATTGAAAAATTGCCACCTTCCGGCCGATGCACGCCGGCGCGACTGTAACGAATGACATTCCATTTGTCATACTACAAACGTTCGGGAGCGTTTACGACCATCGCCCTGCGAGAAGTCGACGGGCGCTTTTACCATCATTTGCGTCACGAGAGGACCGATCTCGAGACGGATTAACAGAATCGATTTTTATCGATCGAGCGTTGTACACGGCTATGACAAATTGTCCAATTTACGTCCGCGCAGATCTCGTTGACGGATGACGGCTGTTGTTTTATTCTTTTTTTTTTCAACTCTTCCGTTCAGTTAAACGACTCGTCAAAGTCGGCGCGTGTCACTCGCGCCGCCCGCCGCGCCCATGTCGGACGTTTAATATTCATTGAGAACTACTCGAGTGTGGGATATGTAGACCGAACTTACGCAATTGCCGATCATAATAGAGTCGTTAAAAGGCGTTAACTGGTAGACGTTTCGAGAGCGTTTTGTATGGCTTGCGACGTCAATGAAAGAAAGATTGAAATTTGTACTTTTTGCTTTCGAAATATACACAGGCGAAACTAAGTTAAATGTAGGTGGTGTTAAGATGAATGTAGGCTTATAAGCGACGTGACAATAATGGGATAAATCAAACACGAAACAAAAAAGACAAAATGGAAACCTTTAGGAAGAGAATTCAGATGTATGTAACGTATTCTACAGCGCTAATTTTAGCCGAGGTGTAATTATTTTGAAAAATGTACCTATTGCCGTTATACTATTAATTAAATATTTGACACAAAAAGTTATTACGACGGACAACTAGAACAGCGTTTTATACTTCGACTCATATAATGTTAAGAGTTTCATTTCTCATTGATACTTACTATAGAAAAGGCTATATAGTATTTTAAGTATGTTTTAAGTTGGCGTTTGAGAATAAGGCACAATGAAAAACTAAAACCCCAAATATTAAAAATGTCTTGAAAAACTACATTATCCTCGAGTATTAAGCCCATATTTTATTTTGATACTACTAGCATTTGCTAAGTCATCATCAAGTCAGAATCATGACCGATAGCAGAATCGAAATCGCACACAGAATGAGAAGTAGAATTGAAAGTCAAGACCGGGATCTAAATAGAGAACGAGACCAAAGTCAAAATCGAATGTGCGATCAAGATTAGAATCTAGAGAGTGTCCGGAGTCAGAATGAAAAGCAGCACTGAGCGGGACCGGGAGTGAAAATGGAATCGGAATCTCCTTAGATCAAGCTCGGAATCGAAAGCGAGAACGCGATCGAATAAAGAATAAAAGAAATTGACATCCGAGAGCAGAACCGGGATCTTAATCGATAACGAGATGACGATCGGGACCATGATTTGTGATGGGGCGATATGTAGCTGAAAGAATTTGTCTTATGTCTACGCGGGCGAAGCCACGAGCAAGAGCTAGTTGGATATAACATAATATAAAGCGAAAGGAATTCCGTTTCAACCGGATGTCCCACGATACCTTTAATTTTTTAACCCACTTTTATTTTGTCTGTGTCAATACTAATACAGTTTATTTTCCATAGCGTAATTGTATGGCATCAACCTTAAAAAAAAATCGATAAAGCTATGAAAGTACTCGTATACATGATGTGTACAAAATAAATGCAAACTGGTTTGTTTGTAAGAAAAAATGTTATTCATGTGGGCTGAATTCTAGTAATTTTATAAAATCGCCAAATTGACGCTTTGGCTTATGTAAATTAATTCAGTACCTGTTATCAGATCACGAAGGAGGCTTCACGAGCTTATGGAATCACGAGCCATGTGGTATATTTGTAATTTAAAAACGTCATTGTTAGAGGAATGTGTTTTAACTATTATTTTGACTTATTTTAGTTTTGTTTCTTTTTTTTAAACGAAAGCATTAAAGACAGTACTTAATCGGAAAAAAATGAAAATGGCGTCATTAACATATCATTTGACCTTTCCCCGCTTGTCATCTTCTGTTAATGATGGTTATGCACATTGTTTGTATATTTAAGTATTTCATATCTTTAAAATATATGAGTAACTATTTCATTAAATTTCAGAACGAACTCGTTGTGATTACTTATCACCCGTTTTTCTTATAAATAAAATATAATTTCGTACAAAAATATAGGTAGGTACTTCAAAAGTGTTTCCATTTTAATATTTTTCTCCTATTTAGATTTTTTCTCACTTTTATACAAAGTGAAGACAGATTTTGAAACATATTCAACATCTTGTTTGTGGGCCTGCAAATTTTATCAATAACATATGTATTTTCGATGTCAAAATCATTTACTCTATTACCTAGAGCTATTCGTGCCGCCTAATACAGCAACATCAATTTTCACGAGTAACAACCCATAGTAGTTTATTTTCACTGAGCACGTTCAAATTATTTCCTTAACAGAATATCAAATTCCGATGACATATTTTATAATTATGTTACTTTGACGACGCGTGTTTAAATCGATGCTTCTCTGCGCCAGCGGTCACTCCGGCGCACCCGGTTTCCTTGTGATCGACCACAATTAGTTTCCTATTCAATCCGTTTCCGTCGGATTTTGTGTTCGGATATTCACGGCCGTGAAGGACGTTCGTTGTGCAACACGGCCGATTAAATTCAATTATGTCGTAAGCATACGTTGCACGGCTGTAGATACTTAGCATCTTTATCCTGTTCGATATAGACAACTAATTTTCTGTAGTAGGGATTGGAATAAAGTTATTTCAATGATATAGTACAATATAATGATAGTGAAGTATAAACAATCAAAATTATATAGATTATAATAAAAAAAAATCAATTAAATATGTGTATATAGTTTAATAGTAAACAAAGTAATTATTATTAAAACAAAAATAATAATAAAATAAACTAAATTTACAGATATATTTAAGCTACAAAAAGGAAAAGAAAATGAAAAGCAATTGGTCGTATACAAAACGGTCCTGCCCGTGGTGACGGTGGCGGCGGGTCCCACGGATCATTCTAATATGGTTCAGCCGGGCGACGGCTGCTCCATCGTGATACTTGTAAGCTGGTGCCATGAAGTGGTACCTAGATCAGTTGAAAAATCTAAATGTATATAATAATAGTATTATTATTCTTAGGGTAATTAGCATAATGTTGGCTAAATAAGATGCCGAGCGTGAAAAGGTAATAAAATATGATGTTGTACCTAATTGGCAACCACGAGACTTAAAGAATAATGTAACAAAAATTATAAAATTTAAAGTAAAAAAAACGCATGTACCCAAAGTCTGGAGTCATATTTAATAAAAAAAAAAACATCTATAGGGCGGAGTACCTTTAGGACCTTTGATGAAGTCCAGGAATTCAAGTATTTAAATGAAATAATATTTTCAATTCAAGATCAATATATTTATTGATCGGTTCTTCAGTATTCTTTATTATGAATTTCAAACGATCTCTTATCAAATTAATTATAACGATCCACTTTTCTATCACTATTGAAGGTCGTGCACTCGGGCATCAGCCCTCGTTCCCTTTCACTATTTTTCTATCTCCAGCTTATTCACTTGTTCTTCGTTAGATCGATGAACGAGTGAATAAGCTGGAGATAAATAATTAATTGTATTCATTACACAGGACAACAGCATGTCTGTTGCATGAAATGTTTTACATGAATCTGAATTGTTTTTCCACGCTGATTTCAAAAACATATGCCGTTTTTATGTAACAGCTCTAGTTGAAGTGAAGTGACAGAATTTTTCAATAAAAACGCACATACTGCAAGTTATAAAAATTAATTAAATGTATTCTGAAGTAAATTTTCTTTTATATGATTTTCTCGCGTGAGCTGTGTTAGTAGTACTATTTTGAATGCTCCAACAGTAATCGTCCATCACGTTTACGTTCCAATATCCTTGATATCTCTCCTCCGTGGTGCGAATATCCTGATGAAAGCGTTCCCCTTGTTCCTCGCTTAGGTCACCGTGATTTTCAGGAAAATATTTTAGATGACTGTGAAGGTAGTGAAGCTTAATACTGATGTTGCATCCAGCTGCTGGAAATGTATCAGCAACTGTTCAACGTGCCGACTGTAGCCATCAGACTTTCTATTTCCCAATAAATTTCGCACTCACCAAACAAACTATTTCCCTGCACATTTATCAATAGCTTCATATTGCTGATGAAATTTTTATCATTTATCAACTTCCTGATTTGTGGGCCATCAAAAATACCAGCTTTAATTTTCTCACTACTCAAGCTTTAATTTTCTCACTACTCAATAATGATTGGATGGTTCACGCCAGATCATTGGAGATTTATACATAAAAGAGGGTCTTTTTTTATTTGCCCATAATCGCAAAGACTCCACACAATTTTTACACACCAAACTAGGTGGTCAGGGCTTAGCATTCATCGACAATGGAAACCCAAAGTAGTACAAAAGTATGCTTTTTTATGAATTCTGACTTATTCAAACGGAATTTTTTTTACATACATTCTCCACAAATAACACAAAAACAATCAGGACTGTTTAAACACGACCTCATTGGGGAAGACATAATGAAATTTATACAGAACCTAATTTGATTACACCGCTATTGATAGAAATTATCGACGCCACCCGTATCGCACTAATCAGAGATACAGAGCTACAAAAAATCTGAGGGTAGATTCCAAATCAGCGCACCCAAATTAGTAAACAACAGTAGAAAAATCTCATGCAACAAAAAAAAGTTCAATTTTGTTTTTCTGTGTTATTCATTATACTGACAAAAAGAGTTATATAAAGAATAATTCATCGTATTTCGGGGGCGATGGTCCGTATTAACAAACCTCACTCAAATCATGCGCCATCTCAAGAAATAAAGTGGGAGCGAAGCATGTATTATTTTCTATAGCGTAAACAATATAAACTCTCTTGCTCTTTCCAGTCGCAAAATGGAATGTGCACTTAAGTGTGCTTTATCACAATACAAGCCGATAAGTTTCGATCCGCACTCCAAGGGCAAGCGACTGCTTGCGAAGTCAGCGTCCAAGCTAATCTTAAACATATTAAAATATGCTGTGATTATTTTTTTCGTTAGCGATATTCTGTTAATACTGTCTATATGATATACGGAAGCGATTGGAAAAAATAACTTCTGTAAACAAAAGTCGATCTATGAACTGATCTGACATTTGCACCTGTTTGAATCAAATCGTTAAGTGGATAAATTAAAAAAAATATATGCTCAATAATTTGTTGGCGAATTGTCTACCAAATTGTGTGATTCACGTTTTCATTTCCGTGTCGAATCACAACTCTCATTGTCCCACTTGATAGAAATTTGTTCACTAAGAGATGATATCTCTATGGCGAAATGCTCACTGTTGCCAAACGCTAATTGAGTCAATATACATTTCAACGACACTTTTTTTTAACTGACAGAATAAACATTTTACAAATATATTAGCTTGTGTTCATTGGACGACGCAGGTAATTAAAATTCTGAAGCTTTATAATGCACATTAGTAATTATCTGTTAAGTGTTTATTTATTCAGATATTAAAAAAAAAAGTAAAAGAAGCAAAAATGCAAAAATATATTACTCTTTGGCTTGATTCAAAAATTAAGAATTGAGATGCATTCTAACAATGCAAACTAGTAGAACGACAATAAACTGCTTATTATGTGATTTATCTTGCTTCGGACGACGTTGACATGAAATCAGGCAAATATAATATATAATCTTGTATTATATTCGGCAACCAAATATAGTTATGATAGAGAGGCCATCAAGATAATTAAGTTTGTTTTTTCAGGTTTTGCCACATTCTATTAACTAGTACTCTCAACCTTGCATTATCCTTCTGGTGACTGGCGGTATATTTATTAAACACACTTATGGAAGTAGAACTTTCGAATTTCCATTTGACTAAAGCACGTTTAATAGCGGAATTCATTGAAGTTTATTTGTAAATATCATTATTGCTTTTTTTTCAAGTTTTCGTGTGTATGAAACTAAAACTTAAACTGAATTATGTAAAAAAAAAATCATGCCGACGCCACAAAGTATTTTATTATATTAAAATATTCTAGAACGTTTCGGTGCCATCAAAAAAAGAACTCATTGCGGGGCGTCCGCGCATCGCTTTTTGCTGTTTAAAACAATGACTAGCATTATCAGACGGGTAATTAGGTACCTACCGGGCGTTATTGTGTGTGCATTACTGTGACGTCAAGGTGGATTATTAATGGGAAAACCGGCAGTCTATCTTGATTTAAAACATGCGGTATTTTGAACAGATTGACATACGTAAAAAACAATCGTGCTGAATTTTACAGCCTTTGAGTATTCATTATCGATAGAACTATGCCTATGCCGGGATTGATGTGCCGTCTCCTCCGTGGCTTAGCGGGATACTTCTGCCGCCAGAGAATAGATGCATAGTAGGAATAGGCAGCATATTAGTAATTTTGATCCTTATAACTTCTTTTCTGATCATCGATATGCATATTATGCTCTTTGCGTGTAGTTGCATTATCCTCATTGTGTTAGGAAAACATTCTATTTAAAATGCAATGTTTATGCTGAACAATTTAAAAATCAAATTTTCCCCAAAGATTTAAAATGGAAAATCATCACCATTTTCTTAACACGCTTTTATTTTAACACGTTTTTATAAGCTTGGGTTGTATCAATGTATGTAACGGAATCTTTGAGCATCATTTTCATCAATTTCCAGAAGTCTGATTAATTTGAAACTTTTCATACTTATCAAGGACCAATGACAATACAATAATTTGATAAGTTTATCTCATTATCCTGATCAGGATCGCCAGGATCGAATAATTTCGTCACATATCGTCTGCGTGAAAGCAAGTGGCTTATTACTGTTTCTAAATTCTATTACTGTTTTGTAATAAAATTTAGTAACAGTAATGAGCATTATTATTAATTTAAAAATTACAATTTTTTAACAATCCAACTAAAAAGTGAAAAATAATGAACAATGACGATAAATACTAGTATTATTGTGGAAAGAGCGTGGGGCGCCTTGTGCCACATTTTTCGTATATAGAGCAACCCACGCTTTTTCCACAATAATACTAGTATTCATTGTCAGTGTTCATTAATTAATTTTATGAAAAAGGAAATATGATAAAAAAAATAATATTGTTATAATATTAAGGTCAAGCTGACTCAAGCTACCATCATTATATTTACAGATTCTAAGCTTTTTGAATTAGTTATTTTCGTCCGTCTGTTTGAGAATTTTGTTCTTCTAAAGTCCGCAAAGGATTTGATAGAGTGATTATTTATTAGGGTCGTCAAAATGATAAAAACGGAACCCCCTGATAGTTTCGTCTTATCCGTCCGTCCATCCGTCCGTACGTCACAGGAATTTTATTCAAAAACTACAAGGTGTATATTGATCAAATTTATAATATACGTGTCTTGTATTAGCCGCGACTTAGTTTAATAATTAAATTACGAAAATAAATATTTTTAAGTGGGGCACTCACTAACAGAAACTAAAAAAAAATTTTCAATACACCAACATGTGACACATATTTCGATAGTTCTTTTAAAAACAGGTTAAAGTTTCTAAGCAGTTTTTTTGATTAAGTGAATATTGTCGGAAATAATCGCTCTCAGGTATCTTGTGTCCCCCCTTTATTTTTTAATCTGTATGTCCAAAAAATTGAAAAACTTTAAATTAGTAACGCTTAATAAATTCTTTCAAAGAAAATTATTTTGATGATCGGATATACTGTTTTTGAATTATTGCTGAAAATCTGCGCTTCTCAATAAAGGACGTAAGCACCATGAAGATACGCTCTTTTGCTGGTGCTTTTCGATTTACACTATTTTAAGAATAATAGTCGTCATACCTATTTGTTTCTCTGGTTAAAGGTGATTCAAGAGCTTATACTTATGTGCAAGAAAAAAGCGTAACAACGTAGTTTTTTCGTCTGTAGTGCATTTCTTTGTACTGACGGCTCGGACCCAACATTGAGCATGGTCCGACATGCTCTTGGCCGGTTTTTTTATTTGTAGAAAGTATAGAAAAGTAGATTTTTTATAATAACGTCGTAAAAGCTTATAATTCAGGAGCTTTCACTGCTAATGCCAGCTAAATTTTATGAAATACTTCAAAATAAGTTAATACCAAACCTAGAATACATTATATTCTCAAAATATACAATTCTAAGAAGGCCTATAAATATTCTGCGAAGGTATATGTCCATGTAATGGCGTCATGTTTATTTTTGTATATAATAATATTTGCGAAGTTTTATGATATTAATAATTTTCAATTAAATATGTTAGTTATATTGGGCATTTAATACAGATTAATAATGCCCTTTACATTATTATGTAAAATATGATTAAAATTTAATTAATTGATATAGATATGATATAGACTGACAGAACGTCTGCCGGGTTCAGTTGTATCTATACAAAAATAAATGTCTAAGTATTTCTTCTCTGTGCGTTCATATACAGTTCATCCGATTAAGTTGAAACTTTGGTGATGTATTTTACCCTCTAACGGGAAAGTTGCTAAAAAGAAAAATTAACATTTGTTTTAGGTTTCAATAGAGAATCGCAAAAGAATGCACGATTCATTAGATTTCTTTTAGTAAGCTCATTCGGAACCCGAGTATCGAGCTTTTTTTGTATATCTAGCTTTTTTGAAATGGATCGAAATTGTTTTGTAGTCAATCCCTAGCTTTTCAGATATGTCACAAGAACTAACATGACGATCTTGCTTTACTTTTTACATAATGTCATCAACTTTATCCCTAACATGTCGACCAGAGCGAGGTTCATTTTTACCATTCAAATTACCAGACTGAAAACGCTTGATCCAGTTTTGTGCTATTCTTACCGACACTGTATTATGTTCATAAACGTCATAATTTGTTTTCGCGGCTCTTGTTGCATTTTTCCTCTTTTTGTTATGAAATTTAAAAATGTATTGAATTTCTACATTAAATTCACTCATTTTGATGGACAGGAAAACAACCGGAAAATGTCCTCTTTAATGGTATGGCAATCGAGCCAGATACAAATACCACAAACAAAGACATTTCCTCCAACTTTTTAGTTATAAAATACAAAAAAAAATTTCCGCTGACCTAATATTAATGTCACTAGTATCTTACCACTGATTGGGCGACAGTGGGCATTATACTAGTAGACATAGATTACACACTTTGTGGGTACCACAGGGATCTTGTTTCGTTTCTGTTTTTATTTTATATTAATGATTTGTTTATACTATTGATTATACTATTAAAAAATGAAAAAATTGTAAGATGTTCAAACCGCTAGATTGGTTTATTTTGGCTGTTTCCATAGCTTGATGTAAGCATCCTGCTTTGGGTGCATTCTGCGGTTCACAGAATTTTCATATTGCAAAAGCGGGTCATTCGCGCGATTTACAGACGGATTTTGTGTTTCTCTTAGAAGTAAATTCCATTTTTTATTTTTAAATATCTTTTTTAATTCAATTTTCTAAAAATTGTGTGATATCGTAGTTTACGTACTAAAATTTATTATACTTAAAAAAAAATATAGAAATGTTTAACAAAAATAGTTATAGACATTATATCAATACCACAAATAAAAACAAACTGTGTTTACATGTTAGTCGACTGCAGCATGCTCAACAAGATTCTTGAGGGTATACAAAATTTATCCTTGTACAAATTTAAAGCTTACACTTATTAAGCAAACACTTTGCAAAAAAGGATTTTAAGTATATTATACGTAGGGCACACTGAAATTTTGTGGAATTAATGAGAAAAAATTACTATGAATGGTAAAAATTGAAATTATTGTATCTCAAAACATTCTCCTTTAGCACAAATACACTTTTTCACACGAATAAACCAATTTGGAAACATTTATGCCACTCTTCCCTGGTGACCTCGGAAACATGGTTTTCATAATCTTCGACAGCCTCTTTTGGTGATGAAAATCATTGACCACGTGATTGGTTCTTAATTTTTGCGTACAAAAATTCAAAGTTCTACGTTTTTCTCCTTCAAAAATTTATTTGTCTGTCTCATCCTGTGAGAACTGGCATTGTCGTGGTACAAGATGATATACGTTTACCGTTATTTTAGAGAGTTGGTCAATAACTTCCCGCAAACAAAAATGGTCGTGTACTAATCACTATTCACGGTACGACGATTATCTAAAGCAACAGTAACTATGTGTCCAGTTTTATTAAAAAAAAAAAGCAATCATCCGTTTAGAGGCACTTCGCTCGCGCTCCACTTTGATTGGTTTCGGCCCATCTCTATAGACCCATACGATCAATTACTGATTTGTTTTAGGGTCGTAGCAATAAGTCCATGTTTCGTTAACTGTTACTGTGTCCCACACCAAGTTTGACGCCCCTTTCTAGAATCTGATGAGCATTGCATTGCACCAAGTGACGCGGTCCGTTTTTTGAGTCTCAGTCAAATTGTGTGGGATCCACCGCGAGCGCAGCTTTTTCATACCGAAATGCTTGTGTAGGATTGATTGTATTTGACTCATGCCTATGCCTAAGGATGCCCGAATCTCAAGGTAGGTCACATGCCTGTTTGTTTCGATTTGTCACCGAAATTTACACGACCGCGCTTGAATTCTACAAAGCAGTTATAAATAATCGTCTTTCATAGTTTTTCATTTCCTAAAGCAGTTTGAAGCCAAAGGAGGCTCTGCTGAACTGTCAATCAACACTTAAAATCGTTTAAAATCATACTACGAAACTTTTCACATCTGAAATCCATAGTGATGAAAACACGCAATTATTAAAATGACGCCACAATGTAAAAATAATTAACAGATGAAACAAACTGTATTCTATAGCCAAAGAGTTCCATTTTCAAATGTAATAATTACTTTCTAAATATTGTTTATGTTAGTGGCCAGTTCCAGAAACATACATGCGCCCCATGTACAATCTCTAAACATTTAGAGACTAAATGGACATAACCAGCTCGATTTCCTACAGGCTTATAGGAAAACCTAAATATTACTACGTATTTCGAGTGTTCTATTATAACCAACGAAATAAAGATATTTTGCATTTGAATCGAATTTATTAACTTTGTTTGCCTCTTACACATAAAAGCACTGCGAGATTAGTCTTCTTTAGTTACTTTTAGTTTCAAGGCCTATGGAATTTTGTTATGGGTCATACAACTGATATTAACACCAAATTGACACCTTAGTGCTACAGAAATGGACTATTCACGCCATTTATAATTTGAGAAAGTGTCTCAGACAAAAAAATTAAAAGAAATATTATTTCAACTGTGTACTGTCACAATACATATACGATAACCTGATATGTCTCAGGAGAAATATGGAATCGTTCCACAAAATTAGCGACAGACATAATATTGACATTACATGCAAGAATGACCTTCCTTCTCTTAAGGGGTGACTCGGCATAGTTAGCAAATCATTCAAGGGGCAATGTGTGTGTTTTTATAATAAGGTCTCAGCTGAAATTCGAAATTTGTCATTTCACTTTCAAAATTTCGTTAAAAGGAAGTTACATAGCAAAGACTCTTATGCCGTATCGGAACATATTAATAAGAAAACCCCTAGAATTGAACTGCTTCGCAATCGGATTGCTTTATATAATTTTCAAGTCTTGTATTAGTATTATTAACTATTCACTATTTTATATTTATGAGCAAAAAAAGCTAACCTTGAGTTTCTTGCCCATTCTTCTCAGGGTGAATTAGCATTTGGCATGGATGGTAATGTTGATGTCAAAAACACAATAATAGCTAATGTATTTAAAATGTAACTAATGAAATGAAGATATTTTTATTTGATTTGACCTAATCGGTGATGACAGCCACAGAGTGAATAAAGGCGCTGTATATAATTATAGTATTGATTTTTTAAATTTCAGTATTGGCATACATTTTGATTCTGGATTCGCTATTTGTTAATAGACGTCCATGGTCTAAACGACTATTTGATCAATAGATGTTTAGCAATTCGAACCTCCTACGATCACGGAAGGTAAGACAATGCCCTAAAATGACCTCCTCAAATGTGTCAAAATCTAAAGATTTTTCAAGCGTTCTTCTAATTTATTCCTCAAAGTAATAATAAAATTGTAAACAATATTAAAAATCGGTTAAAATTCAACCCTAAGCTATAAGCAATTAAAGATTTATTGATAACCCTTCCTTTCCAAGTATACAAAACTAAAGTTTGGCGTCAGTATTCTGTAATATGTAATATAATATAATGTCTGTCTGATCGACAACGTAATAACAGTCATATTTGGATCAATTATTTCAATAATATTGGCAGTTTGTTATTTGTCAAATAAAAAGACTGTATTGTATTCCAGTCCTACATGTTTTTGTATGCCAAAAGTGTTAAAATTAGTAGTTTAACACTTTTGGCATACAAACGGACTACATCGGGTTACAGAAACTAATAAGAACTGACTGGATTAAATTTTTGTGACGATTTTTTTGATGAAACTATTGAACGATGAAATAAAGAACAGTATAAAATCTCATCAACTTATGTAACAATGACGTCGATAACGTCAACTTACCGTTTGCTTTTGTAAAGAACTAACCGATAAAAACTATGGTGGAAGAGTGATCACACGGCAGTGCGTCGTCTTCGAATTGGAATACTCGCATTGTCCAATCGGTTTTTAATTTAGTAAAGTTAAGCCACGTACCCATTTTTTACCTCAAACAACACGTTTAACCTTCTATATGGGACGTCGTTACCGTATCAGTAACAGTTATCCTTAACAGCTCCCGATCCCCATACGTACCCCAAACTGTATTAAAAGGATTGTGGATGGGCAGAACGGGGTGGTGAGTCTGACACGACAACTGATGGATCATCGCTGCGTATAAATTGTGCATCATATTGCGTTTAATATTCAATAATTCAATGTCGATTTACGTAAGATATCTGTGAAAAAGCGTTGTGAACTTTCCTCAACTTCATGAAGGTTGTGCCGCTTTGTCAGCCGCTTTTAGAATGAAACTCGTCAAGTCAATGCCGTGCCTTTTTTTTTGTATTCTCAGAACGAACCATTGGTCGATAAACGCTGAGTCAGATTCTCCTTATAACTAACGATTTCAGTGAATAGTAAAGGTATTTGACTTTTTAGCGTTACAGTGATTAAGGTATTTTTGATTTTTTTCTGTATTTTACGACGTCCAAGTTCTAGGTGCACTTGCAATTGAGGTGCTTTTGGCAGTCACTACGAAAGAATGGGGTCAGCTTGTTGAAGCCCTTTTTAGAAGTTCGTTGCTGATAAATACGACTAAGAAACAGGACGGCACGGACCTACTTTTAAAAATTCTTTGTTGATGCATACAACTAAAGAATGGGGCTGCTTCTTGAACCTATTTTTCCGTAATTAAAATGCGATCAGGAACCGTCATTAACAGATTTCAATCTCTATCAATATCTCGATGTTTTTCGCAATAACTACTATTTTTATATCTTTGAAAATTTTGAAAATCTATCAGCATCGTATAGAAAATGATTAAGGCTTACTATAAAGATTCTTAATAATGTATAAAATACGTATCTTTTTGTCTGTTATTTTTTTCTGATCCTTTTTAACTTCTTAATTTATCACTTAAAATCATGTAGGTAGATCAAGCATATATTAAGACATTATATGAATGATATTTGTTAGTATTGCACGCCTCATAAGCGGCGGAGCGTTGAGGTAGTGCTCTACTCTCGCCTTACAAAAATCAAGTGATTTTTTGAACTAAGTGTCTCAATTTATTTTTTATCGCACTTATATAATAATATTCACACATGAATATCGAGGAAAACCACTAGTTTCCACATTTTTAAAAGACATCTTGCTTTTTAAATTAATGAAAAAAATTATTCCGTGGACGTCCGTGTATCTGTATGTATCCATACTCGCGTGGTCACGATAACTCCCGAAAAACTTAACTGATCTAGTCCATTTTTTTCCAAACGCTTTAGTATTATCTTAAACTAAGTTCTTTCGAAGATTACGGTCTAATTCAACGTAGTATTTGTAAAAATTGAACGACCGCTATGAGTCGTTGAATTTTCCAAAATTTATGTGCATTTCTTTAACATTGAATTTTTATTTACAAATATACGTATTATAGTAATTTATTTTTGTGTTTATCGTGTATATTTTCTATACACTTTGTAAGATTTCTTTTATATTCATACACTCAAAAATCTACATATGATATAGCCGCGGCCCCCAAAAATTGGTTTGAAAGAGATTTCCTAGAATTTTAAAAGTTGTAATTTTACAAATCACGAGGCTCTTCGAATGAGGTCAATTTGACTTCAATTGTCAATTTTGAGGTGTTTTATGAGTTTTTTCAAGGACGACCTCTATTTATGCGTCATTTTTGCCCTTGAGCAAATTTTATGGATCCCCTAACCATAAATTCGATTTCACTGTTGCTTAGGAGTAACCTAAGTTTTTAAATTCGTATTTTTACTGTACCAACAGGAAAAGAGGAGAAATATGACTGTATTTTTTCTATTCCGTTCTTCTAGAAAAACTGAAAGTTTATACATTTATTTCTTCTAGTCTTTTTAAACGACAACGGTTATAAAGTACCCATATTTTTGTAACTAATTGCAAAAACGTCAACTGCATCATTTCAGATTTTAATCGTTAAAACATGCAAAAAAAACCTCGTTATAACCAAAAACGTGTTTATATCACTTGCAAATATACGGAGTATAATATTTTTGTAGTTTATTTCGTTATTACGTATTTATTTTATCTTATATTGAAAGTTCATTTTTGTCGAAAATGATATCCCATCTCTTTTGTTTCCAATAAATTAATGTCTATCAAATAAAATCGCCATTGCAAAACCATGTCTATCTTTCTGTCGAATATTTATCGCAATTTAGGTTATTCAGATGTGGTTATTCCTAAAACGCTTTTTCCTGAACCTAGTTGCCGAGTACGTAGACCGGTTTCAAAACGTATATGTTTTCATTTTTGTTCACTTTTCTAACCATAATGCCTCTATACGGAGCCCGCGGTGTGCTAGTCAAATTAACACGAAAACTTGCACTATTTTGGTTATCCGTGCGAAAGCGATTTTTTATAATAGTTACGGAGTTTTGTATCTAAATGACAGGTATACATTACTATTATCACGAAAGTCTGCAATTAAAAAATTGCATCGCGTTTCTCACGCGCTGCTGCTTAACGCCCAACGAGGTCAGGGGGAAAATTATTGTTGCAGATTATTGTTACAGTGGAGGTTAGACTGATTTTTTTTCTCTCTATACAAATGAATCGTTATTGTAAGAGATTAAGACTTATTTTTTAAATGGTTACATGTCTATAATATTCGAAATTAATTGAATTATGATAAGATTATCCTGATTTTATTCTATATGCAGATTGTAAAAATATATTTGATTACTATTTAGCATAATATATAAATACCAAGCACAAGGATGGCCTATATAAAAAACGATATTTATTTTTAAATAATCAAAAATGATAACAATTTGCATAACTAAGTTTTTTTTTTCAAATATTTAAACATCTATTTTATTTAATATTGCATAGGATAGATATTTTTGAAGAATTATTGGTGTCAGTAAATATGCATGTGTAAGAGGACACGGAAATGCTTATTATATTTTTAGTGCATATTTATATTTTAAACATGAATTTAAGTTAACTCACGACAAATCACAGCACATTTTATAATTTCTACATATATTTTACTTTAATAAATTTACGTATATTTAATAGATTTACTTAATTTCGAGATGAGTGATTCATTAGTATAAGTCCGTTATGTTGAATATATATTGACATCATATCCCCAGTGTCGCCTTTTCAATTAAGACGAATTGACGGAGGCTTCGTTTGTCAATATCCGACAACTGGTTTTGCAATTAAAGAGTATTAAACACGCATACGTATCGGATAAAAACATTGCCCTCCTTTTAGGCTTCGTCGCAATAGGATAAAAATATACGTCGAATAGTTTCAAATACATGAAGCATCTAAATATGCTTATTACATGAAATTTAACATCGTTTATGTAATAAGCACACTTTAGCTGTTTCAGTAAGGGTTATAAAGGCTATAGAACCGCACAGTGCCTCTTTTAAACGCATCCTCTTCATATTGATTAAGACAAATATTGATCCCGCGACTCCAGCTGAACGGATGCGAGCGAAACAGGAAAATAGCTTCTGTTCAAACACGGGGATTGCAAGTCAAACAAGAACCGCGCGGGCCGCCTCGGCGTCGTCCGTAATTAGCGGCTAGAGACGGGCTGTTTAACGGAGCTCCGCCGCCGTGCTCGCCGATCGGCGCCGAGCGCTCGCTTGAACCATTACGATTTACGCGAACAAAGCATCCGACGTAAGATCACAATGATCACTATTTTACTTGATACGACCGCGGTGTGTAAACCCATCGCTAGTAATAAATTGCTTTCGATGGCGGCTAAAAGCTTAAATTCCAAATGTTAGTACTTGTTTTATCGATACAGAAACTTTTGTTTCTCGAAAGCTATCGAATTAAACGTCCCAATGCCTAATCGTACCTTAGATTGCTATACGTTTGAAAATCATCTATACCGACGTTATAATAGCTTTTTTGTTAATGTTATGATTACACAGCATTTAACGTCATAAATGCCTTCTACTGTTAAACGGCGCAGTAAGGAAAAGAAATGGGGTAAATTTTGTATATTCTATTGACATATATTTTTTTATACAAATTCGCAAATATTTTTTAGAAAAATGAGTCTATTAACTTCTAGTAAATTGGTACATATTTGTTATGTGAAAAAGTTATGCCTATGATCATTATCAGTATATTGACCCACTGATGACTGTTTTAAGCTTCATCTAGTTAAGAGTATCATTACGCCACTATATACATTTCCAACAAAATAAAATATACATCCAAACGATTACAGTATATGATACACGTGTATCGTTTTCTATTTCGTTAGTCCTTTTGGATGCAAGTCCATAGATCGCGTTATGTGGAGCTGTATAGCGCGTGCGCAGTGCTGTAACGCGTCGGCCGCGCCGCTGTTGTTTATTCATGCGACATTCCGGAGCCCGAAGGAAGTGGTTGTCCGGCCCCCCTTCGGCGAATCGCGCCGCGCGACGTCCGCTACCGCCGACGCCGGCCGCTCCTCGCCGCTGGTTTTATCAGTGCATCGCCCACATTGTATCGTGCTGCAAGATCGAATTGGCGGTGATTGTATCGAAATTTAATGATACGTTTAACGCATCGTAAACCGATGATACATTCTAAGAAATCGGCTTTAATGATTAAAAACTCTCGATTACCAACTGTACAAAGTTCATTATGATTATTAAAAAAAATTATGATAAATAAGAATGTTCGTGAGTTAATCGTATGTCACACAGTTTCTGTTACACAAAAATATACGTAATTTTCTTCTGGATTTGTCAAGTTCACAAACTTGCTATTAAATTTACTGAACTTTAGAATATAAATAATTTAAGACGCTACAAGTAAATTTTTGAAGTGAAAACTTCTTTAGGCGCGTTGGGCATTTTTTGTGATGGGGAAAAAAAGCATTGAACTCGCGACATTGTTACCGTAACCGACACCTCTGTATTAAGTATCTACATATATTGGCCCGTTTACACGAGAATCGAGTTTGGGTTGAAATACACTGATAATATAACTATATATAATATAAATATATATTCTGTATATACATACAACGTAGATATATATCGGAACTTTTCGTATTGCATTTGCAAAGTTACATTTTAAGCAATAGATTGCAATTTTCGTATGTAAAATAGTATGCATTATTTTTCATGTACGCATTGAATGAAAGTTGTAATATAATTTTTGTAGTAGAGTAGTTGATAATAATGAATAAAAGATCCTTCATTTAAAAGTATTTCCTGTATGATAAATATTTCCTGACGATTCAAAAATACGTAATTGTTAAGTTTTCACTTCTTTCGGCACTCCCAAAGTGCCACTGATTTTTTTTTTTCAATTATACTACATGTAAAGTAACTGGAATGATTAGGTTTCAAACTATAATAAAACGTACAGCTTGAGAACCCATTATTAAATTTAAATAATACACGAAAGCAAAATTAAATTTTCAAATCGTTTTACAAAATTACGTTTAAATTTTACGGTTAAAATGTTGTTTATTGATAAAAGCAAGTCGTAATTTTATTATGATTATAAAGTTCATAAAGTGTAATTTGAGAAAATATTCATCCAAAACTCTGTTCAATAAAACAATGTAGCAAAACGCGCCATTTATTTTTGTATGCAAACATTTTTACAATATTACCTAAATATTTAAAGCGGCGAATGTAAAAAAAAAACATTTTATTACTTCATAAAACTGCAAAATTACAAGTATGGAACCATTAAACACTTCTAGCTCCACGAGTGTAGCATTTTTTTTTACTTGCGTAGGAAACGTGATATTCGAAACGAGCATCCGACCGGCCTACTTTAAGCTAAATGTAACGTCTAGTGCTCTACTAAGGAACCCTAAAAACCCACATTCTCCGGGCCCATCGTGGCGAACAGGACGGGCGAACGAGCTCGATCTCGTCTATACGGACAGGATGCGCGCGAGTTCAGCGCCCTCCCCGCGTCGACACCGCCCTTCACACAATATGCGCTCATCTGTTTCGTTCTCCCTTAATATCTCGAACGCGAACAATATTATCTCGGCTACAACTGGAAAACATTTACAACAAGAAACAAATGTTTACACAGCTCGATTATAAAATGGGTCGTTTTAAGTTAGCTAAGTGTTTAGCTAGGTAGTAAGAAACGTAGATGTAATCGGGCAGTGCAAACTCTATACAAAATCATAATTATTTTCACCTTTTTCAAATGTATTTATCGATAAAAATGCAATTTACATCACAAGACCGATCGTGAGTATTCATATGTTATTGCAAAGTTTACTATTCGAGAACCGAATGAAAGATCGATTATGTTTACGCAACGAATCACGCCAAACTCTAATTATCTGCTGCGTTTGCAATTTCATAACAGATCTACATGCGACCGTAAGATATACATGGGCACATTCTATGGAGCGTGGTATACGTGTATGTAGTACATGCAGTAGAGTCAAGTTCACGAGGTCGTCGGCCCCGGTTGCATAAGCCACGAGTAACGCTCGCGGGCTAGTGCGGCCCGGCTGCACGTCGATAAGTGGGGTTTTAGGCCCTTCGAGGTTGATTTAAGAGAGAGCAGCGCCACGCCCAAATTAAGGTCGAGAGACGACCGATCTAGAAGCTAGTACCCTCTGTGTCTACAATTTAAAGAAAATGCCTACACGGTTGATTTTTTTTTTATAATTAATCGTATTAATTGTCACATGCAATAAACAATATTTTTTCGGTACTCGTTTCAGTTGTGTTTATTCCATTAAAGAATGCCTGACTTTACTATTTCCATTGCTAATGGATTTTGTTGGTTGAGAATAATGCGTAATAACAGCTTGTGATTTTACTGTAAGTGCTTCACACCGAAACGTAAACGTTCATGGAATCACTTCAGTGTCTGTATGTTACGACTGATTTTTTTTTAAGCGTTTAGCATAGAGAGTTGGAAAGTTCAGTTAGTAATATAAGAATTGGTGTCCTACTCACAGCAGTGTAGTTTTAAAAGTTTTTGGCTATTGAGGTTAGTTTCAGGTAATAGGTAAAGAAACACCTTCTTTCTTCGGTTACGTATCAAATAAAGACTAGTAAAACACAAAGCACAAAACATTACGTATTAATGTTATTTTTTTAAATATTTCTCTTAACACATTATGCAAAAAGCTGCAAACCAACAACTCCGAAAAAATTGTGAAAATTCCTTCACATTTTGGTTAAGGCATTTGGTTATAACATCTACCCTTTACCTTTAAATGTGAAGAAATTTATAAACTAAAGATGTTTTGATCGCCTTATCTATGAAAATGGTCGTAAAATAAAATAATTATTGTATAAAAAAGTAGCTATGTACTAAACCCATAATGTCACGTGGTTTTTACATTACTAAATAAAAATTTGTATAACACATCGAATAGAAAAAAAAGCATTTTAATGTATGAAACTGGTAAAGAAGATTTAACCGCACGAGTAACTCGGGCCGGCGCTGTTAATATTATTTCCTATTTCCGCTTGTGAATGCTATCAAAAATTATTGGACTTGATTACAAAAATAAGAGGTGTCACTCTGGTTACGTATTCTTTACAAAATTAGTTGGTTCAACAGATGTTGGCATTCAAATTATAGTGTCAATCTTTGTGATTGAATCAATCGATTTATTCACTTTTAATTTTTTTTTATTTACTAATTAATTTATGTATTACATTTTTGCTAGCGACATATCTTAAAGACGTAAGAAAGTCTTAACGTTAGGTAAATAGTAAACCGAAGAATTCTCATTAGAACATTCTAGTTCAGAGTTGGAGACCGACGTCCCGCCCCGTCGCCGCGGCTAATCACCGCCGTCTCCCCGTGACCGGCCGGTTGCCGATGTGGGGAAAATTCACGCCGGCAGGCGATTAACTGGCGCCGTGCCGTATTAGTCCGCGTCGCGCCACGCAACTCGCACCGGCAACCTGCGAAATTATCGTCGTGCACACGCACCGACACCTTCATACACTATACTCATGTTTTACTACCGCTTCTTGGCACGTAATCTACGAAGCTCCATAGAAATTATCCCAGTGGGAAAACAAACAGAAAATAATATTTCATTTAATACATTTTTAATGACATCGCGGCACTCGAAGCGTTAGTGCGAAACAAAAACGTGCGTACGTGTGTTTTATCTGTGATTACTTTCACACGATATCCCTGTGGCGCCGTCGCCTGCGCAGCCTGCGATTATTTTTAGATTAGAAATGGCTCAGAGGTTATATGTAATTGCAGGCCGTCCACGCTGCCGGTTCCCGATCGCTCGGCTTCTAAATATAGGATGGTGCTATTGCAACTGATTACCGCCAACGATGACAGTGCTGGAGGGCTGCTCGAGACTTGTCCGCCACCGAGATTTGTTTAGAAAGTGCCCAAGATGTGGCGAAATCGAAACGTGCACGTCGCGTGTTTTGATTGCGCACTTAGGCCACAACTCGGGCTTACATTTGGAACATTAGCTTTCGCCCGCGACTCAGCCTGCGTGGACCTAGAACAAATTGTTTTATTTTTTATGTTGAGCGATTTATCTTTCAATCGTGGTCGCGTTCTCAGCCCTATCCTATTAGACGTAAAAGAATCACTATGATATTTGTGTCAATACCGCTACCGCTTACAATCTCATCCCGATCCCATCCCGTTTAAGGTTCTGATTGCCCTTCGACTCGTAATACGAATCTCGGTCTGTAGAAACCTAATTATCGGTAACCGATTATATCCACTGGTTAAGTGCTAAACTGAATTTTCTGTGCCATTTTCCTGTCGAGTGAATATATTAACGCTGTGGCAGTCCGCGTGACAATTCCGCTGACCTTATCCGCATTACTAGTACATATTAATATAGCCCAATAAATCTCATTAATATTCTGATCAAATTTCCAGCGCTATTTCCTCATTCGAGTGATCGTAAAAGACACGTCTATAGTAAACTTATCGAATTCGCCCGTGTCGACACGTAACCGATTTTGAAACTATACCTTCCCGTTAAGGATTCGTAATAAAAATAACCCGAAAACCCATAGTCACATAAGCGAAGCCGGGAGAAAAATGCCGACTCATTTGCTATATTATAAGGTATATATTAGACTTGTCCAAAAATATCGACTAATTTTTTCCAAAACCTCATTCTAAATGCTTTATATTTTTGTAGGAAATTGAACACTACAAAAAATGTCTTTAAACTAAAATTGAATGATATAATAAAAAAACTATTATAATTAGTATACTATTAATTCGTTTATATTGCTGCACATTATTACCTATTATGGTTTTTAAAGTGAAGCCGGTTTCAAAAAAAAATATTAGTAATTTTTATTTCCCTCAATATTAATTCATTGTATCAAAGAATCCGTTCATCAATTTGAAGGATATATGAAAATCTTAGATTAAGGTTGTTTTTCGTGCCTCGCTAAGCAATCGCCTATCGTTTTTGCAAACGCGTAGTCGTCTAGTAGATTATCAACCCAGCTCATTATCATCGCGCCTAGGGCGTACTTGTAGCTTATATGCCTTTGAAGACGGGCACTGATGATGATGATTTATTTAGCGCCATTTAGTATAATTTTGAGGTAATTACGTTGTCACTATGTTATTGGTTCTCAACAAAAGATGACACGACATGATTTAAGCATTCGCTATGGTACTCTACGTGTTTAAATATTTATTGCAACTTTTGTCTTAGGAACATATCATTTTTCCACGTCGAATTCGAAAGACGCCCAGTACTGCTCGATTGCCCGTAGGTATTTTCAACTAAAATGTACATCCATTAAATTTAATATGATTTGTATTGAATCGATTGCTCCTCAAATATATATTACGTATGTCCAATGTTATAAGAAATTTGTAATATGTACTTAAATGTAAATGAAAAACAGGATCTTCCAATTTCAAAAAGGGAAGCCCATCGGAATCGGCATGCCCCGCACATCACTATCCAAGATATCACCTCACCACACTATCCAAGGTTCAGCTATAGCTTGTTGAATGCATTAACTGAGTCGTCCGACCCGCATCTAAACACTGATCACTTTGACGGCCCGTGAAAACCATCTTGACACAAATTCGCCGCGCCCGCGCATGCGCCGCTGTCGGCCAGATGAGTGCGATGACGGTTCCTATTATCACTTGCCACTTTGCGGACGCTGCGCCAACAGAACTACTAATATTTCTCGCAAAGTGCATGACGCCTTTCTCCGTTTGTCCAATTGTCTTTGTTTTTTTACTTATTTCGAGGTTACAAAGTAATGTCTGCGTTTTGCTTATGCTTTCTTTATGAGACCGAATATGAAATAAATTTAATTGCCTAAGAATTAATACAAACTTAATAATTACTTGGTTTTGTAAATAAGATTAACTACGTATTAAAGGGTGTTTTCTCGATGTTGTATAATTTTTGTAATATTTTATGAAATATAACTAACTGGTCTTATGATCCGTTGGTAACTAAATACACCTTATAGTTTTGGCTCCTCAGATTGTGTGTTCAAACTTCTATTTTATTAAAATAAATTAAAGAATCTGCACTTATCTTATCGATTACCTTAGATTTATTTATTTTAAATGCAAACTTAATTTTTGGAGGGTCTCACAATCTTACAAACCCGAAATAACTTTTAAATATAGCTTTCTTATAAAAAAATTCATGTAAGTATTAATAAATGATAAGCTCATACGAAAAAGATATAATTTATCTTTATAAATCACATATAGTTATTAATCCTGAATATAAAAATCTTAATCATTTTATAGCTTTTAGAGAATCCCAAACGTTTCAGAGTTGTTTGCTGTTATGTAAACAGACTGCACAACTACAGTAGAAATTTGTGGAAATTACTTTAATTACATATACATGTATGGTTGTATGTATTTATCTTATACTTGTTAGGTTGATAGTATGGTTGCGGAATCTTCATGTGCGAGCCCGTCTTGCACTTAGCAAGTTTTTTTATTCAACTTCCTGTTATTATGAATTCAGTATCAGATGGCAATTTGTGTATTCTTTTATTCATGTAGGAGGTGTTAATATCCCACTCATGCATCACTATTCAATAATAATTGTTATCTATCAATTATTACGATCTTGAATGATTTTAAAATGTTCAATTCGATTTTATATCCAACATGAGTAAGCCTTTATTTATTCTTGAAAAATGCTGTAATAATAGTGCATAATATGCATAAAATGTCACCGGCGATCGCTTCAATTTTTACAAGGTGGCATGTGTATAAGTACTTCGATAAATAATTTTTTTTTAACTATTTGGAGGCTGTGTACGAAAAACGTAAGACGCTATCTATTGCGCAAACATCGTTGTGTCTATACCTATTATCATCGCATTAGTTACAGAATCAGATATTCATATTTTTAATACGGTACTCTTCAAGTGAATACACTATTTATATCACCTCGTACGCCGATTTATTGTACGAGGCATTCGAAAACGACGTATTGTTGGGCCAAAACGTTTATCACAAAAACAATTTTAGAACGTTCCGCCCACGCGCATAACTTCACACTCACTCTCTCTCCCTCTATTCGTTTTTAATTAAGATGCTTGTAATTAGCCATATCTCGTGCAGGTATTGCAAAAAAGTCCCGCTAATTTGCATCGCACCGAGGCGCGTGTACGCGCGGATCCTGGTACCGCCGGCCGTGTGACGCAAAGCGCCGCCCGAGCGTAAGCCTCTGGTCGTAAATTTCCGCTGGCCCAGATATGATCCGGTGATTAGAAATTCTGGCAGCAGACGGCGAAATTGTTATTTTTTGCCACTGTCAATTACCGATGGGGGCGTTCGGGTGGCGGGCGCGATGCGCGACGCGACACCGCGCGAGTGAGAGTTTCGCGGTTTGTCACCGAAACTGGTATAGCCATGCCCGACACGGACGCGCACGCCGGTGTGACGTGCCGGTGCCGTGTCGGGTCTCTCGCCGGATGTCGATAATGATTAACGCGCGTGCGTCGCCGTAAGATACATTTCTGTTTTTTTTTTGTCGTGACAAACGATTGGGTTTCCGTATTTTCATCCAATAATTTTGTAAATTTTGCAATTATTGTATTTACGTTATTCACATTTTACGTCATTAATGATAGATGTAGTAATTGCGTGCATATTATATGGAATACCCCTGAACATAAATAATGTCCGTGTGATAGTCACAAATCGTATCGTTACTTGCCAACCCGATCAGATATAGTGTAAAATATATACTTTACAAAATCGTATGATATATGTTTACAACTTTAAAATTGTATTCCAAATAATTTGATTTATATACGAAAACATTAAATTTGTAATATAGCCCAAATTCATATTTTTACTAAACGTCAATGGATGGTCAATGACGTCATTGATCAGTTTACGAGCTTAAGTTTTCACGAAATAATAAAATTTTTACTCTTTCTCAAGATTTATGATTGGCGTGAAATAAACTTATAACGCTAATTTTATGATACTAAGTGAGAGGAGTGGTTTGGCGCGATCTCTAAAACTTTGTGGTAATATTTTTATCATGTATTACTTCTCTCGGCGAAGAGAAGTCATCTTATTTTTTTTCGCATGTATCCATTACTTAAATACATTAATTGCTATTTTCCCTATCGACATCCCAAGGGCACGCTACAAACCTCCGTTTTAACGACTACCGTTCGCGGACACGACATCGCACGTCTATCGACAACCATTCCGACGATCCACCGCAGAAATGAGCCGCCGGACGCAGACCTCCAGCAAAAGTGCAAGTGGGGGCGTTCGCTAGACCCCCGAGCCGTGCATCCGCGGGCCGAACGGATCGATGTCGTTAATTAAAATTGTGACCGGGTGTCCGATCGAAAGAGAAATTAATTACGGAACTAGTTTTTTGACGTTCACTCGAAACTAACAATCTTTACGGGTTTCTTTCGTTTCTGTCTGAAATATGCGAGTATGATGGTTGAATCTTAAATGGAATCCCTCGGATTTTTACCGACTGTCATTTAACTTAACGTCCTTAATTGTTTATTCGATTAAAGTCTTGTTGGTGGATTTTAACGCAGTTGCGATAGTGCCTTTACTTTGTAATTGTATGTAACACATATGTATGTATAGATTTACAATAATAGGATGAAGTTTGTCTGATGCTGCTGGCAGGAAGGCCAGTGCGTAATAAAAGCCTTTAACCACAAACGATAGATGTGTCGTGTTTGGTTTCGTTTGATTTGTAATTTAAATAACATTTTAGAATTAACACATGAATTATACAGTCAAAAAGGCGATCATATTGTGGAACGAATAGTAGATAACTTGATAGAGAATTTATGAGTTCATTCGCATAAGTTATTGAAACAAAGCCGGCACGAGAACTGAGTGGCATGAAAGATATATATAGTATATGTAGGTATGAACATTAAATAACTTAAAATATAAGCACACATGAAAGGTTTTTATTGAATAATGTACTAATTCAAGTAATTAATCTGTATTTTAATATTATTAATTATTTAAATCTCATTATTAATATAACTAATATTAAAATCAAAAGTTTAAATATGGAATGGACGGTTTAAAATATTTCTGACGTCTTGTAGTAAGACACGCAAGTAAAACCTTTTTTAGAATCAAAATTTACTCTGAATTGAAAGCTATGAAATTAGTCGATCATTTGCCTTTCAATTTCTTATATACAAAGTAAACAAAAAAAAATTGAAAATTCTATACGAATTGTGATGTGGCGTAAACATCAGCAACGGTTATAAGACAGTACAATATGAGCATACCGTTTTTGAGGTTTAGTCGATTACATCGTGGAGATTTGAATTTGGGAAATGAGCTACGGGGAAGTCAGCAGATCGATAGCGACCGTTACGAAAAATAGTGAAAACTGATCCATCATAGAATTATAGTGTAGTTTTTCGTCAGAGCACTCACAATAGCACCAAATAAGTTAAAATAGATAGGTCGTTTCAAGAGGTATCGAGTAGAAAACTTGATACCTTTTGAAATTACCTACCTGCAGAAAATAAAAGGGGCATTTCTTTCATGAATATCCATAGAAATGGAAGACTCTTAGATTTAATTATGATTGTATGCCAAAAAATAAATTCTTCACAATAATCGGGAAAGCGAACAAGCGAACCCAGGAATGCCACAATGCAATGCCCTAGAAGGGCGCCAACCCGCAGGTCTGTATCTGTCTCGTGCTTGTGTTACATTAGAACTTCCCGAGCTATGGCGATATTGGTAACAACTAAATAGTAGCTGACATCTGCAGCCACACTACAGATGTCAGTCCAAACCTCCGTACTCACTAGACACGGTGCTAGGTGAATAGATACAGGGTTAAATGGGTATTCACTTTCCTTTCACGTATATATATATATACGTATTAACGTATAATTTCAAGATAATATTTATGTATATCGTTATATAATTTATATATATATTGTACAAATTAATGTATTTTTCGTGTTATCATAACATTGAAATGTTTTTAATTTATATATAAAAGTTATATTAAAAGTGTCAGTAACACTTTATTGATATTTTCACAATATTTCCATGCAAAGTTTCCTAACTGCGCATTTCCTAAACGAGGCCCGCCTAGGTCGTTCGTCGACCCGCGCGCGGCGTCGGCCCGGCCGTAGTTCACGTTTAACCATATATTCCGTCATTATACTGCTAATTCGTTGCTTAAAGCATTCCTTGCCAATGAATTTTGAAATTATTTATATCAAAAGCGTTTATAGTTTATTACGTCTGCACTCGGCTTTTATAAAAATAATCCTTAAATATATTTTCTTTATATCAATCGTAAACATTCGCTAATTAATTTAACATATACTATATATATATTTGATGAAATATTCATAAACTTGTTTCTGAGAATCGCATTTTTCTCAGAAGCACTAATTGAAACAAATTAGCAGTGTACTAGAAAATAAATTAGAACTGTAATGTATAAAGTGGTCAAAGTGAAATCGCAGAATTAACGTGACAGCACGAATTTGACGGATTCCATTCTTAAAATATAATTCAAAGGACGCGCGGCCGCCGGCTCGGCGCCCACTGACTGCGGACACGCAACTTTCTATCTGTTTCTAGATGTATCTTTACCGTAATCAGGCGTTTATTAAAATCACATAATAACTAACATCGATATCGGAACGCAGATTGCATTTACGCTTATTGCGGTGTTTAATTATAACTTATTACTTTGATCGAGGCGCGTAGGGCATAATAACTGTTCAGCTGCAATCTACGGACGATTTAATTTATTTAAACATCGTTAAGCAACTAAGTTGTCTCTCGTTGGAATAATTTTCAATGGCGTGCAAATATTTCTTCTATTTTGTATTAAATATATTCTTTGTTACACTCTCATTGCAAAGCATACTTTTGTAAACGTATGCCTGACTGCCTAAGCATGGATGCCACCATATCTGTTTACTTTTTATAGTTTTGACAGGGCATTATTTTATACTCAGATACTTTATTACCATATTTCTACTTTATTTTCTTGTTATACCAATTTCACTAATTCGTTATATGGCGCTCTAAAACAAATTGAACAAATGAAACCTCGCTAAATATGAAATACAGGCTATAACTGCATAAACGTACGATTTATTTCACGCATCCCACGAATAAAGAATCGTTTCATATTATCCTGTGCACGCCCACACCGCATATTCGACATCGGCGTGCGCAACTTTTTCGTACACAATTAGCAGTAACGGTGAGGCCGCTATCGAACGAGATTAATGTCCGCGCGCCTGACAAGCGGCGCGCCCGCGCACCCGCCTCCGATAAGGAGACATTTTATTTCATGACATATGCATATTGCATCCGAACACTTATTCATTTTCGGCTTGACCGATTCATTTTGGTTTTTTTTATTTCTCCGTCTCGCGCGTCATTCACGTATTAAACTTTCTAAATGGTTTTTCTTTTTAAACGACCACGAATTCGTCTCATAGTCGCTTTTGAAGACCGCTTAATCCGAACTCCACCCTAATACTATGACCTAAAAGTGATTGTCGTCCGTCTATCTGTTTGCATTAATTTCATGGCTAAATGACTAAACTCATTATTATTATTCTTTCTTCTCTTAAAAAATTTAGCACCTAAATATTAAAGATATTTGTCACGATACATGTTTTTATTTTGTATTGGAAGGTGAAGTTTTGAAACACCATCAGCAATGCGTAACTGATAATATTCATAAATATTTCTAAATACTGAAAGCGAGACAGGAATCGATATCGAAATCGAATCGAGAGCAAATGAAGGAATTGGCTGTTGTGGCCACACAAACGAATGCACGCGCGGGGAGCTAGCTAGTCGTTTCATAAAACTGAACCGCGTTTTGTCGCCGACCTTCAGCGTCGTTTGGTTACAATGAAACTGGTGGCGTATCCTTCACGATAGATTACTTTCTAAAATGTTGGCCAATTTTTTTTTCTAAACGGAAAACCCCTCACAGTTAACAAAGCTCGCCAGTAATATTTGATTAGCTGTTTGAAAATGGGACAATAGGTCGATTTTATGCTCGAACCGCGTTCATTACACTGCAGCGTGTCGTGTTTACTTATCTCTACGGGCTGTATTAACAGAAATCCTATGCAAATATATTTTTTTGTAAATGTGTATTATTTTTTTTTTTAACAAAATAAATTAAGAAACTACGTCTTATGAACCAACTAGCTTTCGCCAACGGTTCCACTCGTGTCGACATAAAATTAATTCTTTCACCTTTTATGTCAAGCAATTTCTCTTCCAATCCCGATCCTTATATAGCTTTCCGTTCTCTCCCGGTCTCGATGCCGATCCCGTTTTATTTTCAATTTCAACCACAAGCATCTATTATATCGATTATTCAGACCACGATTTTACTGACGTTTAGAGTAAGTTGAATGATCCCTCTTGAACTGGGACAAAAAACATCTTAAGAGACATTTCAACAACATCAAAACAATTCAGAAACGAAATTTGGCTCAAATCATTATACGGATTACAGATCTAGTTATAATTACTATCCCAGATAAAAGCGTAATTTTTCCAGAACAAAAAAAATTTTATATCTGCCTCCGGCCTATAAACTATTTGTATGCAAAAGATCTTTTCGATACATTGCTCCGTTGCAGTATGAACGATGAACAATCTAACATACACACTTTCGTATTGAGAATATTAATTTGAATCATAAATTTAATATTAGTCGAATACGGGACCATCGAAACACGAATCGATCTCGCGTGCCACGGAATTCATAATAACATTTTTTAATTGGAGTACGGCGAGAATGCGGGTGTATGTCATTTAGAAAGCTCTGCGGCCCGGCCGTGTGCTGCAGTCGCTGATTAAAGCACAATACGGACAAAAAGAGAACACGAATTCCATCGTCGGCGTCGTGGTCGGCGCAGGCGGCGGCGCCGGCGTATGGCGCCAGCACGCGGCCACTGCCACCGCCGCTTCCTCGAAACATCATCTCTCCAGCGCACGCGCACACGACCGCTATCAACCCGCATACTGTAACATTCAAAAACACATGTATATTTGTTGTTGAAAAATAGCAATCGTCGCACATTCAATGTATTTTTATTTTTTACATGAAATTTATTTGCTGAGCTTTATTTAAATCTTTCATTTAAGATAAGAAGAAGACGTACTGCAATTTTAGTCATAGACGATGATAATCCTATAGCTGGATCGAGCTTTGTTGCTTCCATAATTCAGATTGTTGTACCAAAATTACCATTGTATCATCCTGATTTCAATTATTCTAAATATTTAGAATTATTTTATAGAGGTAACTCGGAAATCTTGAAATGGTAATGGGATTGCTGAAACCTCTGTTCTAATTTTAACACTTCCATGTTTAAACACCACTTTAATTTTGTAAATGTGCATTACTTGTAGAATGATTTTAGGCTCTATCTATTGAGTTCTAAAATTGATACATTGAAAACTGATTGATATAGAGTTATTTCGCGAAATTCTCACAACCTATTACGCGTATAATGATTCTAGGCACGATCAATGCATAATCACACATATTATTTAATACTACATTTACCTGATCATATATACACATACACGCAACGTTGGTTCTTAGCACAAGCGGAAATATTCCAGCACATCTGACGCAAACAAATATAATGGTCACTGTACAAGATAATACCATGGAACTAGATCGACGATTTTACAAAGATCCAGTAACGCCAGCCTGAGGCGGCGACATTGCGGAGACGCGGATTCTAGAGCGTAACATAAGCAGGCGCTCTATTCAAATCTGACCCTGGATACTGAACGCTGCTTGGTGTTTGTCGAAACTGTATGCGTTCGTGACAGATAGATCCAACAGCTAGATCGATATAAGCGTATGTTTAAACTTATGACACTTTCGTGTGTTTTTTCTGGGACCCGTCAATCTTGTAATGGCCTGCAAATAAGTCATAAAACTTAGAAGTTTAAATTAAAACACCACGATATGACGTTTACGTTCGTTTTTGGTGAAAGGTGCGCTCGCGTATCTCGTATAGCTGAAGGAATACATAATTGACCCGGAGGCATTGGCTATTTTTTATAAACACAGTTCGATTGCTCGTGCGACATTAATGTTAGCGGATAAATATCAATTTCATACAGTACGAAACAACAGGATTTGCATTGGTAGATTACAAATAAGCTATTATGAAATGTCACCACGTTATGATGCAATAGACGTCATATTATTTTAAACGATAATTCTTAGTCGATTCATAGATGAGCAAACTTTGTAGGATCCAAAGATCCTAATTCGCGGAACACGAGGCTTATACCTTGACCGCTGCAATGAATCACATGATATAAATGTGTGCGGATAAATTTGAATGTCGATTTCATTTTATTTAGTCTATGCAGCGAAAGATTTGATAAATCGCAAATAGACTATTATCGAACAGCTTCTACGGGGTCTTGTAACTTAAACCACACGGTAGTAAATATAAAGCTCATAACAATTATTATAATTATGCGTCTCTGGGACATCGTCCTTGTCTAACCTCTGTGAGTCAGGATAATCTGATAAATGTGATTTTCGGTATGTCCATAGATTATCATTCGAGGAACGCTAAACCTCCCCAAAGTTTTATTGTAATATAATAGCCGTCCTTGACGCGGCGGACGTCGCGGCACGTCGCCGTAACTCCGACTAGGCGGTCTAGAGTGAAGCTAACGGTAACGCTTATTTCGCACTATCCCGTCATGTGAGTAAATAACCCAGTTTTCGCTGGTTATAATATATTTTTTGTTTGTGTGCATGCAAAACGTATTGCATACGAAACAGACTGCATGCCCCAATTGGCCGATTCGAACGACGGATGTAAAAAAAAATTGGTATTGTGTACTTAACGTATTATTATTTGTATTGTGGGCTTTTAACACAAAAAGGAAACTGGCACTACTGTTCGACAACGGTAATTTGGTAGTTTAGAAATTCTTAGTGTCACTGTGCTGTGCATATTTATATATATAGCATAAACTTAACGCTGCCTATAGGATTTAAATCAAGGTGGCTGCAAAGAGATAGAACGTAACTTATATGTAACACTTTCAGATGAAAAACAGAAGAATTTAAATGAAAATCTCACCAAGATTCGATCTTTACTTTTAGAGGTCAGCTTAAGAATAGACCAATACGAAAATAATTTGTTGCTAATCTAATAAATAATAATCAGGGTGTCCAGCCCAAACACTTGGCATGGACTCTATTTTTTGAAAATATTTATCATACGGTGTTCCTAATACGATCTCTTTTATTGTAGAGAGATTAGTTTCAAAAATGTCATCTGCGCGTATCGAGTGCTTATTAGTTGTTTTGATATAACCTAAAAATATCAACGTTAAGTGCACAAAAATATGTAACTACCAAAATTAAAAAATTCAATTACAGAAACTGCACGTAACAAGACAGCCTCAACTTCTTAATTTTATTCATATTTTATATGCAGTCAGTTGCAAATTATTGTACTGATAACTTCAAGGTGAAGAAGCACTGCTACAACATTTAGAAGAGCGTCATACGAAACAGGGTTGAGGACGAAAATTTTAATCACGAAGACACTTATTGATATAACCTTTCAACATTTAAATTTCAAGTCGCACAATAATAATCTTGACAAGAAATTAAACAATCGATTTTTTTTATTGAATAATAAATCCACTACATAAACGATAATAAACTATTTGCATATGGGTGGGCGATATAACCGGACTGCAAATAATATTTTGCACTGCATGAGAATGCAACCCATTTCCTTTACTGACGTGGTAAAATCAATTCGTTAGACCTGATTACCATAAATTAGAAACCTAACAGACGCTATGTCGAATGTACATGTACATTTTACATTAATATATAAGAATATTTATTGCTTCAATTGAATAATTAGTTATACATTACTTTGTTATATAGATTCGAGTAATAAATATTTTCAAAATGTATGTATCTTTATTCCTGAACGAAAGATTAAATGTCATACTTTTAAACTTCAAAACCACTTAATCCTTATAGAGGAAATTCCAAGACAACTTTTCTTAATATTGGACATAAATAGGTGTCTCTTGGATATGTTATGCATTTTAGTTTTAAAACAGAAATTGCCACAGAATCAGCACTTGCAAATTTTGACACAAACAACCGTACAAATCGCGTCTGCCCGACTTCCGTTCATGTTTGTAATCCGTCACAACCTTGTCAAATGCTCTTTGCATATTCTAAATCCAGTATGTTTCCTGTCGAAGGCCGCACTTTGTTGAGTAACACTGACAATAAACACTAGGACAATAAAACGGGAAGTGTTCATCATTGAAACCATAGATAAATTTAAATGTGTATGTTTTTTTTTATTTCCACATTAATGTGCATATTTTGCCGCAACCATCATGGTTTATTTCTTCATTCGCATTACCATAACGTAGGGGTCTATGAAATTCTATATTGCTTGCCCTAGAAATATGTTATATTATGTTAATTTTGCACTGATATTAACACAAATGAATAGCAAAATAAAAATTATATATTTAAGGCCTTTTTTATTGTATTATTATTATGAGTGATTCATTGTTTTACTTTAATGTTTTGCTTATATTTACCTGTTGGTTTTCCCCAACACTCCGACCGCTTCTTCGAAGGTGGGTTCAGTGAGAGTTATGAAAGGCGACTCGTATTTGAGTTATATTTAGCATTATGTAACTAAATATATATTAGACTGTCGGTGTTAATCTGCTTATAAAAAGCATCAATCCTACAAGTAAATATATACGTTTTCAAAACCTTTTCGAATGTACAAAACATACTCCATGAAAAAAGCCAATTTATCATTGTGCTAACAGCCGTGTATCATGATCGCTACGAGGTAGATTAATTCCTTTAGCTATAACTGCAAATCTGTGGATATTCCTTCTAAAAATTTCATTTTTTTTTTTTTAAATATAATGCAAGCGCCCGACCAATAAGGGTGTATCAGAAAACATCGACCCAGACATAGGCTTATTAAATCGGCAGGCGGTAATTAACACCTGACGAACGATCGTCCCACATACGGGTGGCGCATCGCAAACTGCGCCGGCGCCGCGGTTAACTGCGCTGATGTCTACATCCGCACCTTTACTGTTACGCAGCCAGTTCTAACCCTGTGCCTTCGTTGTGAAATAAGACGTCTTCAAGGATATTGCGAATCATAACTTTGTCGCGAGACAATGTTGTGATTGGTATATCCATCGAATTCCTAGAACTTTGTTCAAAGTCTATATATCGTTATACCTAACTTAAATTTAAATTTGTCATATTATTAAGGAGATCCAAGACGTTCATGAAAATCATAAAACAGGTTAGGATTATTTTAATGGATAATTCTAAATCTTGTGTGCTTCAAGATATTTTAATCAAATAAATACATCACAGAAGTTGTTAAAATAAGTACCAAGAACTTTGGAATAAAACATTTCGTATTGGAAAAGGGGTTTATTTCGAATAAATAATGTACCTCTCTTTATATTTTTTACAGAAAGACATAATATAGTCAACCATTTTTTTTTTCAATTTGATGTATTTACTTTAAAAGCAAAATTTATGAGTCAATATTAATTCGAAAGCCAAAAGCAATATTTGCTCTAATAAAATAATATATAAATAAAAAAACAATTACATATTATAAAAAACTATAAAATATTTATCATATTTGGATGATCTTTTACATCATCTTGCTTCCATGTTCCATGATTTTCCATGACTTTCATGATTTTCAAAACCCTATTCAATGATAACCTCACTGCATAGTTCGTCGATTTTCATTTTTTTCTTTATCACGATATGGCTTTTTATTGTCGCCATATTTAATTTTGAGTACTGTCGTGTCTATAGTGACACAACATTAAGACAAAACGACTGGCGTAAGGCTCATCATGCGTTTGATCTTTAGAGCGCTATAAAGGAACAAACAGACATACAGAGGTTGATAAACACATTAACCTCATTTACATCGTGTAGTCGAGTAATAATAAATATTTATAATAAAATATTTTTAACACAGCACCTGATTTCAGTATAAGTAATACTATGCTTTCCTCTGAAATAATTTAATATAATATAATAGATATAATAATATCAATCGAGATCGGTCCCGGGATTTTCATCAAAACCGGGACCGAGATTACAATCGAGAGCGAGCGGAACGGGACCGTAACCGGAACGAAAGCAAAGATCGAATCGAGAGTGAAACTTGGATCGGAATGGCGAGCGCGATTGGTATCGGGATCGTGGTTGACAGCGTATTCGGTCGATATAGAAAACGAATATCTATGACTTCGCGGACGGAAGCCAGTTTTACTGAAAAAAACATTGGTTTTCGCCTAAAAGCTTCATCTTCAATGTGAGAAAAAAAAATCCGAACTGAAAATTGTGTTAACAGAGTACAGTAGAAAAAAAAGGAATGTATGCTTCATTAAAAAATGTGCAATACAATTAATACAAATATGTTCTAGGAAACATTAAAAAATATTTCCAGAAATATTAAAGCAACAAAAATTTTGGTTCAAAAATTATTAAAGTTTTTCGAGGGTTATTACGATTACATGCTGACAGCTGGATTAGGTATGATCCGACACAAAGTAATATTAAAATTCTTTATTGAATTGCTCATGATGTTATGATGACTTACGATGAGCATGTCCTTCTGCGATGAAATCAGTCTTCGAGGTGTGCTATACAGTACGCTTTGTATGTACCGAGACTTTCGGTCGTAATAAACTTTAGCATTTCATCATAGAGAAAAGGGACAAAAGTTCTTTCACTGCTAAGTGTATTGTGAGCATTTAAAAAGCTACTGTAATAGTAATTTTGAGATTTCTGTGCTAAAAATATGACAATAATATTTTGTTTTTCGTCACGCTGATCACTATCAGTTTCATCAGGTGTGATTTTTTTTTATGTAATGTTAGCATTAATTGACTTGTTCGGAATATTTAGCGTCAGATTCCCACCGGATTTTCTTGAAGAAGTACGAATTTCATTTGAAACTGAAAATGGTCTAGAATTTATATTGAAATTTTGGATCTCATCAGACTTATAGCAAAATCAGAACTTAATAATTACAAATTACGTGACCGCGGTTTTCGTTTAAGATCTCGATGATCATGAATCGGCGTAATTCAGCGAAAAATCTTAAAGTTCTCTAAAGAAAAGTGAGATCATAAACAAATATCGTTTATTATTGAATGAATGTTTAAAGTGGTGTTCTAATGTTATACTGCAAAATAAAACTTACTGCGATTCTTTGTGCTATACTGTAAAGGAATTGTACGCATAATCTACGACCCATAAGAGGCGTAACGGCCTCTAGCTTTTATTAATATGTCACCGCTTCATCTATTTGTCAGTCAACGGTAGCAGTGCTCGTAAATTGAATAATAATCTAACAACGAACATCGTCTATTGTTGTACGAACTCGACATAATACGAGACATAAGGATGTCCCAACTATAACGAGATAATCACTTGTTTAAAGATCGCACCTTATAATAGGAAGTCAAGCTCGTCTACAAAAAGAACTCGCTACCCGGATTACGTTCCACGTAAAGAAACTTAATTGCACGACGACAGCGTCGGGGATGTGGGGTGACACGCCGCGCGCGGCCGTCGGCGACGCTGAGCCCGCGCGAGCGATGGGCCCGCGACACGGATAAGCGCGCCGGCCCGGGTAACTGTACCCATCTCGCGGTACGACCTAAAAGCGCATAAGCTCGTAGCAATATCGCCTGCTTTATTTACGAGAACCATTTTTTGTCTGGCAGATTTTCTCGTATCATTTTCGTTATGACAATTGTTTTTATTGTTGTCTAACTTACTTCCGTGTTTTTTTGTTGTTTTAGTAATTCACTTTCTCATGTACTGTTGTGATGGTATTTAATTTCCTTGCTAAAAAAATTTAGATCGGTAGGTCAGTTTACTTCAATCCAAACTCATCGCGTACCTATTGTCGTAACATAAAAATGTTAAAAAAATCTCATTGATAAAGTTTTTCTTCACGTCGTATAATATTTTCATGTCATCCACTATCTACTGAAATTATTATATATAATTTAATGTAGAGGGAGTCATAGGATTAAGTATCGTCGCAACACAGTATATGCATACATATATACAATAAATGCGGAGAAATAGATGAGTGGGAGAGATAAATGGGACTACACAATAACTACCGTTACATAATTTCAATACGGAGTGCATCTCGAGAAAATCTGATCGGCCGAGGTGGGCGCGCGGGCGCGGTGGGGCGGCGGCGCGGCTCTCACCGCCAGCGCCTGCGCCTTATCTTGCGCGACCTCCGCTGGACGCGCACGCCCGCCGCGCTCGCACCCTGTCCGCTCGGTCCGCACTCGCCACCTTATCATGTCGCCCTGGATGCGCTCGTGTGTGAACCTTAAGAGTCACACGGACGTTCGGTTTGCCGGAGTCAGTCCGGAAACGCATCGCTAAATCGTTTTCTGCCATGGGACAGTGTAAATAAATTCTATTTATTTTGAACATTTTAAATTATTACGATTCGTGCTGTAGTGAAATTATTTGAGTTAACTTAAAGACGATGATCTCGGAGGGAGCATTGCCCGTGGTGTGGTGTCTCCGTGATAATCAACTGGTGCCCCACCAAGTTTCGGGCGTCAAACTCCAAGGAATCGTGACGGGCGCCCACATCGCCGCCGTCACCGACTTCTTGCGCATGGTGGCCGGCACCCAGATCGTTCTACCGGCGACCGCTCTCAAGGAAGACATCGATAATAATACGAATCAACAATTAGAGAGTTCGGAGAGACGACGCAAAATGTCTATGCAGGTAGAAGTACCCTGTGTTTTTCTTAGCGAAAGTGCATTGCAAAAAGCAAAACTCCGGAGCAATTCTTTACAAGAGCACTCGACTTATCTAGAAAAAGAGAAAAATAGAAACGTGACCGAATTAAATAGTTCATTATCTGCGCCAAATTTAACAAACTGTATCGAATTCCCGACACAAAACCTTAACGCTCGTACGAGTTCTATGAATTTACAAAGGCTGCATTCATCGTTATCTAAAAATAAAGGTGCCTTGATTGAAAGTGTCCCGCAGAAGATAACGAGGATAATTGAACTGGACGATGACAAATCTATATCGAGAATGACGAATATTATACAATTAGAAAATGAATGCACCCCGCAGAGGATTACTAGAATAATAGAATTAGACGATAACAACACGTTTTCGATTTTGTCAAGTAATGCCGAAAAGGGGAGTTACAATTTCCATCAAAAAATCCCTCCAGTTATGGAACCGGAGAAAGAAAACTCTTTTCCGAGTCTAGCGAGGATAATAGAACTCGAAAACGAGATATCTAATGAACGACGTGTGTCGCTAACGAACGAGCGCGAAACCGGCGGCGGAATGAACGAAGAACGCTGCGATGATGTAATTATCAGATGTAAGGAAATACACAAGAACGCGCCTAGGTTTAGTTTAGATTCTTCGTGCTCCGAAAACTCTTACGTCAACATAGAAGGATTAAAGAGTTTACTGGACGACAGAAAAGAAGAAGAGCCGAGTAACAGTCCGAGCGCGGACCCGGCCCCGCCCTGTAAACCGGTGCGTTCCCGTTTCCAGAAAAAGAAAACATCGGTATGTTCAATAGGGTCATCCGACTTCGACGAGGAGGTGGATGTCGTATTTAAATCGAAGCCGAAATCTAGTCAATGGGTGAGCCTGGATTGGATACCGCCGCCGCCCAGGGAGGAGCCGGTCGTATCTGAAGTCTGTGATAAAAACGATTTCATAGCTAAATGGATAAACGAGCAGAATGCGCATGAGCACGGTATCGTCGCCGACGAGAGAAGAAGGAGCCTGCCTCCGAAATCGAACGAGCTCTACTTACAGAGCATGAGAAGGTTCAGTGACGGTCTTCAGATATGCAAAGAAGACGCCGCCAGCGATTCCCCCGTCACCGTCAAGTCGAAATGGCACGACATCGTCAAGAGGCATCTACAGCTTCTGAAGAGCGACAAGGGCTTTAAAAGGCAACGAGGCAGCTGGATGAGAACGGGCCGACGCCTGTCCAGTAATCAGTCCAACTTGAACAACAATCAAGACGTTCAGCCGGTGGACATCTACATGAAACTTAATACGATGCCGTGAGTATTGATGGCATTTTAAAAGTATCAACTATCGTATACTCCGTGCTTTGTAATATCACTAAATTATGTATATATTTTTTTAATATTTAAAATTATGCTTGACTATTAAATGCCATCGGTTTTCCTTGTGTTATGATTATCGAGCATGGACACTATTGCCATTTTCTTAACGTAGAGAATTGGCCGTGAATAAAACTTAATCAACATAAAACAGTCTGTTGGCCCTGTTTCGACATTTTTACCGCAAATTAATATTAACAACACATTCCATCTCGATTCTATACTGCCTAATAGTTTTACATATTTTAAAATCGTATACAATTATTAAGGGCACTTCGTTGTAATTTATTCACCGAATTATTGTACAGCGAAAACGAATTATTTACGGTATCTCTGTCGTATGACTTCAATACTAATACTTGAAGCAAAAATATTAGTGAATCATTATGTAAAACAGTTATATTTAAATTAAACTTGTGTAAACACTACGTCCTATGACTAAGTATGGGACGTGTTTAAACATAGAACTCATTTTGATTTTGCTATAACAAATAATACTCTCGATAGCGTCATTGACATCGATGAATTCGTTAAAAACATCATGTATTTTTACTTATATTGTGTCAAATAATTTTGAACGATGAATATTTTGCGAAACTATATCAGTACATTTATTGCGGACCGACCAGAAAAACGAGCGAGACTGGTTCACGAATTAGCGGCCAACCGCATTTCTGTGTTCTATCATTCCTAATTATTAATTACATCTATAAACTCTTTGCCCCCATTTCGTCACGCGAGTACAACATATCATTCCGGGTTTATCTATTCAAATATACTAAGACGAAATCGTAGGTATGCAGACGTCGATCGAGTTTATGAACCCGAAAACCGAGAAAGATCGCGTACGTGCCGTGGCTACACGGCGCCGCCGCAGTTCCGCACGTCGCGGCGGGCGATAAACGTCAATCCGGGCGCGCGCGTTACGAGAGCGGCTTCCGCGAGGCCGGCCATTAGGATGCGCGGGGCTCGCCGCCAAGGCTGTCCGTTTCGGGTCGGTCGCTGCACCGCGCCGGCCGCGCTCTTCCTAACCCGCACGCCCGCCGAATGGCAACCGGCCCAGGAAGCGCGCGACCGAAGGTGACGCCCGCCCCGATCGGAAGCGATTACGCACATTATTTTTATGTTCCTTTTGTCGATATTCTTCCTATTCGGAACCGCTCGTCGCCCGCCCGTCGCCCGCTCGACGGCCGCCCGTCGCCCGCTCGACGCCCGCTCGCCGTGTGCGCGTCTTATCGATAGCTCGACGCGTTCGGATCGCGGCGGCTGAAAATTTCCACATCTTACGAACGGCCCGTGAAACGGCAGGCCGTTGCTGCTGCGGAAAATTTTGATTCGTCGAGTATTGATGCAACTTTGAATGAACAAATGTGACGATAAATTATCTCAATATTGCACTTACATCGATAATATGATATTTCGTGTCGGGCACAAAGCGATCACGTAGTTTCATCGATTACGTTCGAGGCATTTCGCCATTTTTGTCTATTAATAATAAGTTCGCTTGTGTCGTTTTATCGTGATAATGAGTATTGACTTTTTAACAGACGCCGGTAGTCACAATGAACATTAATTGTATGACATCTGTGCTTATGATAAAACAAGACTACGGGAAAACAATCCATTTCTCATTAATGACATAGTCTATCTAGATTATGTTAATCATATTTGAACAACGATAAACAAGATAATTCTCTCAGTAATTTTAATTCCATTCAAAATTTGGTTTTTTTTCGTTTGTGTTAACTTATTGTAGATGCAATCTAGTAGGAGTCGCTAATTGCAGCATTACCATAGGATAATGTGAAAATTTTTTTTGAGCTCTTATTTAGATAGTCGGTAATTGCAGTATTTTGTAGATAGCGTCTAGAAAACAAATTTATTCATGGTCTCATTTAATATATGGCTAGAATATATTATTTTATTATATTTTTTTAATTTTCATAAATATAATGTAGAGGCAACATTTATAAATGCTTACACGTATCGTTATACTAAAACCTACATATTACTTATGTAGATACAATGTATACGTGGCAATGTTTTATAAATACATATTGTCATATTATATGTATACTATTTTAAAACCTTCTTTTTTACCCTTATTAGATACAATTTCGGCACAATGTAACTCTTATTAAATACGATGCATGTAGTTCCAACGATTTTTTAATACCTCATATCAAATGTAATACAGTTAGTTATACTAATACCTATTTTTCACTCATCTCAGATACAATGTATATGTCACGAGATCTTGTAAATGCTGTCACATTAGATTACGTCTACTCTAAAACCTGTTTAGAGTTCTGTACTTAACAAGGAACCCTTGTAGTTTCGCCATGTCCGTCCATCCGTCCGTCCGTCTGTGTCTGTCTATCTGTTCACGGCGTAGCTGAGAAACTCTTAGTACTAGACAGCTGAAGTTTGGTTTGAGTATGAATATTAACCACGTCGACAAACTGGTAAAATAAAATTAAGACACCATTCCTAGACTTAAGTGTGATTGAATTTTTTTCTCATCTATTCCATGGTGTAGGGTATCGTTGGATAGCTCATTCAAACAAATTTCGAGTCTGTTAAAATAATTTAGATTTAAGAGTACGTTTGCCAAATATTAAACTTTAGTGATATTTTATTGTTAGAGTACCCGTCCCTCCCGGCCCCCGAGGTAAATGGTTATTCTTGAATATAGGAAAAAAATCACGACACTAGCATATATAACGAAGATAAACTATCACTGCTAAGTAGTATTTAAAGTTAATGAGTAATAGAGCGACCAACTTATTACTTACGACTTACTTTCCTAGAGAAGAAAAATATAAATTTCGTACAAATTCCATTTAAAACACTTAAATGACGTTGTCGGTTGTACGGAATAGGTTGTAGGGAATATAAGATTATGAACCAAGTACATATGTACAATTATGGAAATATAAAATCACAACATCCTTAACACCCGTCTTTTGTAGGCTCGTTTTAGACGTTAGTAGCAGTTAAATCGTGAACTCGTTTAATAGGTTCACAGTATCAAACAAAAAACTCCCGTCAGTATTCTGTGATGAACAACTACGGAACCCTGCACTTCTCGTGGCCCGACACGCACTCGGTTGGTTTTTTTACTCTCACTAAACACATTATCGTCAAATTTTAATTCACGTTAAATACGTCGTGACCGCAGTTTTCCTTAGATACGCCGTCCTTTAAGAGCGAGTCGTCGCTGAGGCCCTCTACGCTTCTTGCTACTAATTGCGACTTGATCATGTTTTGTTGTGAAATTTATCTCCTTCGGCTCAGGAGCCGGCTTTATTGAAACATACTTTTAATTTTTCAAATTATTTTTTTTTAAATTGTAATAAAAAAAAAATCAAAATATACTTTGTTTAATTCCGAATATGTACTAGGTATACTATTCTGAAATGCTGATAAGTTGGTATGGATTATTTTTTTTTAAATAAAATTACTGAAGCTTCTGAATACAACCAAAAAGTATGAATAGGCAAGTGAACTTCATTGATCATTTTTTTTCTTTCTTTTGAAAATTTTCGAAAAATTAAAACGAAACGTAAGGTTTACTGTGCAAAATCTTTTAAATCAGTATGGCTTAGAGCCCTGGAATTGTTCTAGCAATTTATATTAATGCATAATAATTCGACGATATAAATAAGTGTTGAAGTCAATGGTCTCCTTCTGATTTTACTGTTACCTTAAAGTTTATTTCCCTAGTAATAAATAACAAATTTATATAGGTTCTTAATTTTACTTCAATCAATTATATTATTATATTTTATAAGGCAAAAAAAAATTGTCATAATTCTTATAGTGTCCATTTCTTTTTATTTTTGTAATCACTTGTTCCTCGATAAACTGTTTTCTGCAAATAAAGGCACTGAGATTAATCGTTAATTATAATTTCATCATTATTTATAAAAAACCACCTGAACCATTTGTTCGTCAAAAAATTATATCGATTTACTATCATACACACCATTCCCTTAAAGGTTACGACTTGATATAAGAAATTAAGAACGAATGTTATTTTTTTTTTTGTTTAATTCAACAATTAATGTTGACAAACATTAACTACTGATCACGACATTTTCTACAATAGCTGTACATAAAATTACAGTATGACTGTGGCGTAATTTATTTACTGTTATTTTAACTTGCATATTAACCAATATATATGTGATATTAGTGAAAACAATATATAATAGAACTTATTGTTGAACAACTTTAACCAAAACAATCCTTATTCACCACTACCAACACAACAAAATCTACTTTTCTGATGCTAATCACAGTGCGAGTTCATATTTTCTTGTGTTTATTGTAAGAAATAATCGCAATCCGTGAGCCAGGAACTGCCAGACGTTAAGCAAGGTAGACGGATGCGTTGGCAAAGTATCGGTTTCACCGGTCAACCTTGATTACATTTGCACAACCTTATGCTGCATTTCTGCATCTAGTATCGACTTGCGATATAACGTACCTGGACATCGTTTTCATATAAAATATATGACATTATGCCGACGGTGTTGACTCGGAACTCACGTACGAAAAAGACGTGTTCGAATGGTTATCCTTTAACACGATTGGATAATAAGCCAACATGTCATTGAATAGGTCCAGAATTTTATCAAACTCGTTTCCGTAAACTCGTTTGAACGGGTGAATGTTTATTCATCGGATGCGAAGAAAAGCATAACGATATTCGACATTTTTTTTTTTTCATTATTGACACTAACTCTGCACTGCTTTCACGATGTGCACTAGACAAAGATCTTTATGTATTATTTACTTTATTAATTAGGTCTAAATACTATCGCCGGGTCGGAATTGATTATCTGCCGTAACGAGATAAGCTTGATGATTATTGTTCATTCGCACTATATATTTGTGTTTTGATTGTGAAAAACGGCGTTCAGGTATGCACAATATTTGAATAGTCGGTGTTATCGAGCGATGGCAGTGTTTTCCTATCGCTTGGAAAGGTTAAATCGTGCCCGCGAAAAGCGTTCTTCACGATTGTCGCGTGATGCCGCCTTTTCGCTATTACGTGATGCGACTTAGTACGGAGAGAGGATGTGACAGCGAACACCACATTTTATGGAACAAAAAGTAAGCATCTCGAAGTCTTTGCTTAATCACCTCCTCCGGTACGTGAGACAACCTCGCTTCGGACGCTTGAAGTTACGAGTTCCAGCAAGACGTGCTCATAAATACATTTCGATCGGCATTAGGTGTTCAGCCTGCTGATCTTGACGACACCGGAAACGATCCAATTTCATACATTAATGTAATTATCATATTTTTTCATTGTATGACTAATATTTTGAAAAGGGACAATATAAATTTCTCTCGGTATAGAGGAATATCAAAAACCTCACTTTTATTTAATATTTGTTTATTTTAAATATTTCATCCGTTTTTCCAGTATCTTTTGTAAAGAAAACATTTTTAATTATATACCCACTACTGCAATTATTTGCCGTGTATTTTTTCTGTTTTGCATTCGACGTTATTTCACTCTGAGCAGGCGTCTCGTTTGACATTACGATCTCTCTCTCTCGTTACGTCACATGTAAAAACAGCTGATGCTATCTCGTATTTTGAGCGGAGCTCCGCCCCTCGATCGATAAGTAAGACGTGCCTTTCTTTGTTTGAAATATTCTTTGAACCTCGTTATTAGCTGGACCTACTATTTATTAGCACTTTTACATTTTTGCGGTTTCGTTCCGTTGTAACCATTTCAATGTCCTCTCGCCCTCCATTAAAAGTTCGATATGACCTAACTTGTCAAACGTAAAATGTCAATAATTTCGTGTGTTTCCTATTGCCAATCTTTGAAAAAAAAAATGTTTTTCACATTACGTTTCGACAACCGCAAAGGATGACATGAGACGATTCACTAATTTTCTAACTGAAGATGTTTATATTTAAAAGTCGACATGCGCTATTGTGACATCCTTTATCAAAAGCGGTGGTCGTGAACAGATGTCGCGTCAGCGAAAACATTAAACACCTATACTATCTAAATGTATTTCGAAAAACAAGAAAGAATATCAAACGGACAGATGACCTGAAGCTATCTTTCGCAATTTTCTCGTATTATAACGTTGACGATTCTTGATGCTCAATTGTAACTAAATAACATAAAACGGATAGTCTCTTTAGTTGTAATTATTTAATTTTACCTCACGATATTTCCTGCATTGGATTGTTATTATAATTTTGTATTCACGTTTCATTTGTTTATTCATACCTTCCGCCTTGTAGTCGACACGTGGTTATTGACGTTACATTTGGTGCCATTTTCAGAATAGTTCTTCTTACGCGTTTTCATGACTTCATTATATCCATAGAAGTGTTATAGAAGGCAGTTATGTTTAACGACTCATTGTAAAGTTCGCTAATTTATTTGTGTCCGCAGAACAATACTGTGCGCCATTAATAGTAGTAATTTTTACATAAAAGGATCGGTACATAATAAGCATTAAATTCATGAGTTTAAATTTAAATAAATCCAACTTATTTATTTATGATTTAATTTCGTTTGTGATTCATCTCAATATGATAAACATCTAAGCGGATTAGTGTGAGAATCTTCTATTGCCGATAGCTAAATATTAGTATTTTTTTTCCTTTGTTCCGTGTTTCTGACCCTGTACAGAGCTGGAGCAATATTTTTCCAAATTATGCTCTTTCATTTTATAGCAACAAACCCGGTGGCAGCACTGCCGTGTTCCTCATTTCGGATCGGATGAACGTCGCGGCCCGTATGAGCGTTATCCTTATCTGTCAGTCGTCTGAACACGTAACGGACGGGCCCGTATCGGCCGCGGAGTTACCGTTCGCCTTATTATCCGGATCGAGGTTTTTAGTTCACGCATCCAAGTCGGAGATGCATTCATGCTCCGACAAAACGTATTGTTTCCGTCATTTGCAGGCTGAACGCGAACAATAGCCATATAGGGGAAAGGCCCGGGTACGTAGCGCATTTTCTGGCTCGTTTATCTATTTGACGATCTGATAAGGCGATCAGGTTTTCGCGACCCGGTTCAAATGTAGACTCATCGAACGGCTTTGTATTAAAAATATACGTATACTGAGTACGTATACGATGTCGCGTTTGCGATGGCATGCGTCTGTCACGTTGCGGTGCATGTTCTCATTGCAGGAACCGCTATTTCTCACGATCGCAATATAACGACGTGCAACATTCAGATAGCGAAATGTTTTTTTTTTTTCTTCTAATCAATTCAACTATGGATACACAAGTGAATATCTATTAACTCTTATAAAAACTATAAAAAAATCATTGTGTCAGAACCAATTATTAATTAATATATTTGCATAAGTGTATGTACTATACAATGAACCTCGTCTATTTCATAAGCAATTTCATTTCAATTTTCTATAAAACTACTTAGAACTGCATAAACGTTTTTGTCGTATCGACCTTTTTCTCCGATGCTTTTAAAATAGTTAACGCACAACCAGCAGCGGTTTAACACGTCGCAAATAGTAGATTATGTTCTATTATTAGAGCTTGTATCCTTAGAAGCTCGCCTGGAGCCAGTCCCTAAAGGTAAAAAATAGCACTTCCCTCGTCTCGGGCGGTTTAACGACCGCCCGCGGCCGCCGGATCGATCACTAGCCGGCCGTATTATAAAATCGACCGAGCGAAAGTTACGGAATATCGCCGAGTCGGCGCCGGCGCCCGAGACGATGTCTCACTCGCTACATTCCACGTTCCTTCCCATAAACGAGTACAATCTTGCCGATCGCAATCTGAAAGTTAACTAAACGTCAACGCCACACGTCTTCGACTTTCGACCGTGCAACAGTATTCACATCGAGGTATGCTCATTTTGCATCACCGAAGTCGTTACCGTTTTACCTACTATGAACCTTTGCTTTTAAATAAAGAAGTGGCAAATTTGACAGCCGGTTATGGTCAATTGAATTGTACCGATCTCCGACCTGGATTTAATTGTATTCGACACCACTGTTGGAACGTTTTTAGATGACACCTCGATCGGCACAAATAGAATTAAATTATAACGACTGCGGTTGCGCTCCAATCTTTGCTTGTTTTTTCCTCTCGTAAACAGGTTTCGACGTTCAAGAGAACCTTTCGGGTTATAATGACCTTTGTTTGCTGCTGCGTTATCGTGCCTCGTGAGCTCTGCCCGAAATAAAAGCTAACCTTTGTCGTGAATACAAAAACTTGATCACGAATAATTATTATTCGAAACATCGAAATCAGTCAGTAAATGTTGGTATGCTGCCGCACTACTTCAACATTTAAATTTGCAAGAACGAGGTTGCTCATGAAAAATTATTGTAGGCAACGATAAAATTTTATTCATTCGAATGATAATATTTTATGATTATTGAATTGTGCTCCTATTATATATTTCAGATTTCTTTACCCAAAATGGATTCTTTTAGTCACGATTACCAATTAATCATCTTCATTGATTAACTTTTGAGGTTTTTTAAATTTGTGCTTCTACAGGCGCGTTAAACAAAAATGGTTCAAGTGGAATTTTAGAACGTTACCGAATGCGTGTAACACTCATTATGAAGTTCAGTCGTTGAATAATAAATTAATACAGATATAGCCCTCGGCTAACTTTACTCACTAATTCGACTGCAACAGATGTATTTTTTAATAAATATTGATTATAAAATTATTTGAGCCAATTCGTGATCCCATATATTAAAAAAAATGATGTATCTTTTAATTGAAATATTGGAAATTGAATTTAAAACGCCGATTTTCCCGCGGTTATGATTGCACATGCGTGCAAGTACGCTTCACTACAAGAACGCTCACAGTAGTCACTCCCAGCATTTTCAAACGTAGGTGTCGTAATCTGTGTTTCTCTGAAACAAGTAAACTATTTGAGCATGGGCCAGCTATGAAATCATATGACTGAGGTTGGTCTATCCAAAGAGCAACTGTTACAGTCAGGGTTTAATAATGGATACATCATCTTGAGCCACTATATTTTGATGGTTTTTAAGAATTTCGTAATGAACGCAACTCACTTCAAGATGAAGAACATACGAGAAGGCCTGTTTCGACAGCCACTCTGGATAATGTCGCCCGTGTTTGTAGAATGTTAAAAGATGACAGTCGATGCACCGACCACATGATTCAGATTACTCTTGGGATTGGATCGGCAGTGATGTATAAGCTCTTGCATGATCAATTAAAAATGAAGATTGTTTCACCTCATCTTACACAATACAAAAATTCCAAGCGTATTGCGTATATAAGGATCAGCCGATTGGCGTTAAAGTTATTGAATGAAGGCCGTATAATATCTAAAATTGTAACAAGTGATAAAAGGTGCATTCTTTTTGTGATTTGCCTATACCTCAAGAAATGAGTTCGTAAAGATGATCCAACGCCATCCATTGTGAAAAAAAATACATGCAATAAAAAAGTTATATATTCCTTGTTTTTCAGCAGTACAAGCTTGGTCAGATCTATTAAAGGACAGAAAATGATTACGGTAAATACAACGCCGTTTGCGAGAAGTTCTCCAGGCTTGGAATTAGAGTCTTAGTGCTACACCGTGACAACGCATCTTCTCATACCGCTGCGTTCACTGTCTTTGAAGAAAAATAACATTGTAGTTTAGAGCATCCGCCTTACTCGCCGAATTTCGCAGTAATTTTGGTTGTTTTTTAATTAAAAAAAATTGTTTGATCACTTTTCTACATCAGAAAAAGATATCGACTCCGCTAGTACTGAATATTGTGACTCTAATTCTGTAAAGGACCGGTGCGATGCTTTCTGTTTGTGGAAAATTCGTCTACAAAAGTGTGTTGACACTGAAGATGACTACTTTAAACATATTTATATCTGGTGCTTCTTGCTTATATATTTTTCCCGTATCTCAATAATTTCGAAATGACCTTCGTAATCACGTCAAAGAAGTATAAACACCTAACGTGCGTACGTGATGGGCACACATATTCAGTTTATTTAAATAGTCATTTTTGGCGTCAACACTTATTAAAATCTTCATACTGATTAAAGTCTTTCACTTGTCTATTTCGGTGTGCTTGTTTTTACACTTTGGCATCGAAGCCGATGCCTACGAACCTCAAAAGAGTTAGGTTAAGTTTGCCTAGCTCTGTTTGTACTTTCGAAAATCTCCTATCGGAACGTAGCAAATGTAAATATAGTGTCCAATATTCGTGTTTAGACAAGCTTATAATGCATGTGTCAAATACGAAACTTCATTCGGTTGAATATTCGGTATATTTTCGTGCGGTCCCACTTGCGTACATCTCTTTCCGCGGAACACCGCCCGACAGCCGTGATGCACTGATCGATCTCGCGTCTGCCCGCCGTCATTATTATTAGTTTACGATTCGAATTAGCACGTCCGTCTAGCCGGCGTCTTGTGTGCGCCCGCGCCGCGCCGCTCGCGCTACAATAACGGTCGCGCGCTGCCGAGGTGTGAGCATCGATCATGGTATTCGAATGACGATTTCTCTCTTGGCGTAACCGGGTCAAGGTCGGTCGTGCGGCCCGTCCGCCGCGCCGACTCCGTGTCGTTTCACACGAGCGGTGCGGACCCCGGTGCCAGCATCCGAGCGTCGTCGGGACGTGATCTCTATCGGATCCGGAGTATTCGCATAAACGACGACCGTTGTAATCGATATTATTCTGTTTTTTCGTATGCGTCTGTATAGTTTCTTAGTGGAAGTATGTTCAGTCAATGATTAAAAAATGGCTTATTATTGATATAACTTACAGCCACAAGTGAAATCGGCTACCACGCGTCTTAATACAAACTATGGTTGAGATTAAGTCTTCTTCGTTTCATTGTTATCGCACTTGCTAAAAAATAACAATAAAACAAACCTGCAATAACTCAACGGCATACCTCTTGGCGAAAAAAGGTAATCGCCAACTACTGGAGTAATATATTTTTGAACTGAAGGCGTTGTACTTTCACTTTATTGCCGTTCCTTTCTTTAATTCGGTAGTCGTATTAAAAAAGGTCGTGTTGTAATAAGTACGTTACGGAGGAAAATTTTTAACCAACTCCTCGGTTGTCGTACGTGACGAGCTATGATATACTATTAGTGTAATGGCAACGCCCTAAAAGGCTCATTGAAATCTTACTTAGCCCTAAGGACCGCAAGGACGCTCCGGCGCGTGACGAGGCCGGGGCCGGGGCTACAGGCGTCGACGCCGGACGCTGTTGCGGCCCGAAAATTCTTAGGGCCATGGGCGTACAATCGAAGGCCTCTATTGTTTCGTAATTTTTTTTTCGATGTATTGGAAACGTTTGCGTTGAACTCGATTTAGGCAATACTGTAGTATGGTTTTCTAATGATATTGTTTTTGATGTGTTTAGTATTGATGAAAGTTTAAGTGACAAAACAGCGCTTTAGAACCTGCTTATAAGTAATTTAAGAATCCTACAGATAATTATTAGAAAAAATATTTTAAACAATTAAAAATGATACAATAAACAGATACTATATTTTGGGGTCACACGAACTTATATAAACCTTTCTTCAAAATGTAATAAGTGCAATGTTTATGAAATTAATTATTATCAAATGTCTATTGTGAAATTTACTCAAACACTCCACGAGACATAGTAATTCTATTCTGACACTATTACAAAAAAGTGGTTGTATACTATAATAAAAACGAGTAGCAGTATTTTATGAAAATCTGTTCCCAAATTTCATTTCATTAATCTAATTGTATTTTGAAGTGGAAATTTCTAACAGGCACGTTAGTTGATTTTCGGTTCAATATATTCTTATAAGTTCGCATCGCCGCCACTGACATGCGCGTTGGACGATTTCTGTATAAACAAAATCTTCCGAGTTCACGTCAACGACGTGTTAATGTTAATAGCTTATACAATTAATAGTGTATATGAAAATTATATTTTTTAAATTTAATTCAATTGCAACATCATTTTCTTTTGTTTGAATTACAAGACTTGAATTTTTCAATTCGAACCTAAATATACACATCGACTTTTATATAAAATTTACTGAACCTGTGCAGCTATTCATTTGCTTTGATTAATAAATGAACTATATAAAAATGTGTATAATCGTAGCTCGAAAAATCGATAGACGTGAAGAATCCAGATTAACGATAATGAATTCGGCTTAGAAATTGTGATGGTGTAATTTTTGATACCGCAATTAATATGAATATTAAAAAAGACTGTCATTTCAAAGTTAGTTATTTTTCTCTTTTGTCGAAGGTCTTCAATGACTGCTCACCGTAGTTTTTGTTTTTGTACTTAAAGATTAGTAAAAGTGCAATTATGCATCTAACAACTTTAACAATAACCAAAACGTGACTACATTACAACGGCGATGAAACAATAAGAATACTGAAAATTACTCATGTAAAACTATTTAGCGTGTAAAGAGATAGCAGTGAATACTTGATCTCTTACATTTTCTTTGTTTCTTTAACTGATTTTAAATTTATTTCTACCTTTTTTTTTTTATCAAGTTTAACCTACTTTTATATCTATTCAACTCGTACAAAATTTCCAGTATCTTTCAATAAATCATAGATTCATTACAGATAAATCGTAAATAATTATTGTTTACGTTATGTTGTACCAAACAAAGACGTTCAGTGTAATTTGTAAGAGCAATTTATAAAAAGTTGTCTAAGTAAGAAATACTAATCTCATTTTAATAGGATTTTTATTTCGGAATTAACGATCCGTACCTATAGTCTAAGGTCCGGCATTACAAAAATGTACCTTCATCTGTTAATTGAATGAAACAATATTTCACAGGCAGATAACAACATTATAAATTTATGAGTACCATGTCTGCCGGCGTAGCCCTGCTGCTACTAAAATTAATTAATTAATTAATAATTATTTTTTTTGCTTCTTATGTTAATTGCACATCGCAAGTACAAAACTTTCAAATGTGATATTTTACACCTTGTTACAAGAGGCAGTGACCTTCATGACTGCTACAGCTACCTGTAGCCAGGTGTAAACAGGTAGATAAACCGAACTTATTTCCCTCATCTGTTAATTAAAAAATATTAACCAATATGTAAAGCTTACGAAATTATATATATATAGAATTTAATATATTCTATATTTAATATATATATAACTGGCAGTTACCGTGAAATTATTTGTAACCTACATAAAAAAAAATTAAGTAATTAATGTTAACAGCAGCACAACTACGGTGGCAGACATTGTTCTCCTAAATGTATAATGTTGTTATCAGCCTTTAAAACATTATTTCATTCAATTAACAGATGAGGGTACATTTTTCTAATGCCGGATCTTAGGCTACTAATGGTAGTTGTTGTCTTTACAATTACGTGACGTGAATCGGAATATTTACAGGTGATTACATCTTCTATTATAGATTAGCTTGGCGCTCAGCTCTTGACGACAGTAAGTGGGCTCTTGGAACGCGTTTACGCGTTACTGAACGGGCAATATATATAAAGATGTCCAAATATTACCAGAGACAATCCGGCAACGGCACGCCATACAGCTCACACAAAAGCCGGGCACAAGAGGTCGGTCTTGTGCTTAATTACTTATCTATTCGTTTTTATTCCATTCAAGCGAACGCATAACTTATGTATGTCTCAAAATGAATAGTAATTAAAATTGCTATCGGAATACCGCGAACATAGAGCGATACATTGAATTCTAATGGATTCACCGTTAGTCTGTGTATTCAGTACGGATGCAAATCATATTTGAGCATCATTTGGGCCTGATGAATAATTGAATAGCTGGAACAAGATGAAGTCGCAGCGCGCCGGCCGTATGCGGCCGCGCGGATAATCTATTGACAAACTTTTCTCCGTACATGTCGTGCGTGTTTGTCGTTTCGACTTTTCGAGTTCTCAGAAGTACGTCGCCCGGCGGATGCTCCTTGCAGCGGTCGTTTCCATTGTCCCCTTTCCATTATGGCCATTATTCCCCTTGACCATACGGTCGTTTAAATTTTAAGTAGTCATTACGCGAAGCCTTCCCCACGACACTGTTTAATTATTTCAGTGATTATTTTCAAGGTGTTTCCTCTTTGTGATCGTATGGTCATCTCGAAGGTGGTGTAGCTATTGCTCGATTGCATACGACTAGCTCGCCTCGATCGTTCACAGATTATAGTGTATTGTGTGTGCAGTACTATTTACACTTGTGTCATCCCGTTATATTTATATTTGGTTCTGGGGTTTGTTAGAGATTGCCCTGCTCTTTTTTTTGATAAGTTACAATGTTTTATGTTTATTCGACTTTTTATGGAAATTATTTTTAAAAAGAGATACAGATATGGGTAATACGATAATCCTAACGTAGATTTTCACGTTTGGGTAGAGTGAAATTTTGATTAAAATTCACGAACTCGATTAAAATTTAAAACATGTCTATCTTGCTGCTAGCTTCATTCTTGGATTGAATCGATATGGGGTTCACACTGCCACATTCTTATTTCAGAATAAATAAAAGTTCTTTAATTTGATTTACGTAGTTAGTAGTTACATAATTTGTTTATATCTTATAATATCATTGAAAAGGTAGCGAACACAAAATTTTGAACCCACCGATAATTTACTGATTTGTAAATTTTTCTTTATTTTATTTCTTTTAACGTCAGAACGAAAAATTACAAATACTTTCAAGACACTTCGTATTTCTTCTACAAATAGTGAAATCCATCGACTAATCCTTGAAGCACTCGGCGCTGGATTCGCTGTATTTGAAACTTAACTTTTTTTACGGATACGCTCTATACAAAGTCTACACCGAATCAACTTACGTCATAACCATTTCTCGGTAAGCGCCGAGTAGATCGTCATTTTCTTCCTAGAAGCAATAAGCGCCGGGGAACAACGGAACGTCAGTCGAGCACATAAATGGGAGCTTAGTGAGTTTTTTAATCTGTATAAGAAGAAAGATGATTTTCAAAAACTTAATACAGATTCTAATCATGCAAATAGTAAGTCTAGAGAATTTTTTGAACACAAAAAAATACTGTTTTCAAAGAATTGTACAATTTTTACATGGGCGTGAAAATAGTCGTCCATGCGACAAAAGAATAATACTTGGAACGGTTAATTTCTTAGGGCACTAAAACGTAAAAAGATATTTTTCGTAACTCCTTTTGTTTCAGTACTCAATATATTCCCGTTATCGCGTAAGAACATGACTTTAAGTCATTACGTGGAGCGCTTAAACTTTTCCACTTCTGGCTGGTCATAAATGTTTGAATTACGAATGTTATACATAGTTTTAAAAATGTGAAAATATTTTTCGAACAATAATAGCTCATCGATCACTATCGAAGTACGTAGTCCGTTACAAGAACAGAAGCAATACAAAAAAAAATTATGCTCACCTTTTTAGTAATTCATTATTTGGGCTGACGATAAATACCGTTACGTTTCGTCTTAGTGCGGCATGCTTATTGGCCCATATGATTGTACAACAGACGCTACCATAAGACCGTGCTCTCGATGCAGATCTGCACGTTATTCAGCCAAAACGGATCGTCCTTGCCAATGACCGAGTAACGTACGTCCCGCCGCAGCCGGCTGCGCGGTCTACCCTTCTCTTATTTTGCAAGAAGCGCGTCTGACACACTTTGAACCGTGGCGAGCGTGCGATGCAGCCATCCGTTCGAACAGATAATTATTAAGTTCGTTACAGATCCTAATAGTTGCTTTTATTTTTAATTTTCCGATCAGAAAATAGAAAACCTTCACAAAATTAAGATGACGTGTTTCGTCGCATTTCGACGTTTTGAGGTCTTGAGCGTAATTGTGTGTGTGCGTGCGCGCATGCATTTGTGCGTGGTGTGCGTACGGATGCGTGTAACTAACTATACTTGAATATCTTTTGAATAAATGAACCGATTGAAATCGTGGTTGCAGCATTGAATAAGGCTTGATTGAAATTAAACATCCTCTGAAAATTTTACATCAATTTACTACGTAGACTGAAAAACTTGTAAAAAAAATTATTCTTTTGCATAATTTCTAAACTATTCAACTTATCGATTTCAAGAGCTCAACTCTATTAAAACCGCTTTGTATACCGTAAACTTTATAAAATTGGTTTATTTTTTCTAGACATCGTCAACGAAAAATGTTCAATAACTCCTTTTTTGTACATATTTTCAAAAGATAGATTTTAGAAGTAAAATAATTTTGTCCTTAAAAAGTTGTCTTGAAAGTTACAAATCTCGTTGTAATTGAGTAAGGCATTAAAAAAATCTTAATCGAAAGGTTCAAAAAAAGTGTTTTCCCTAATAAATTTTTAATCACGTACTCTCCAGGATCTCGACCAGGTTCCATGCCAATAATATATCACTAAGTACTGAGTAATTTTGAATGTAGTGAATGTTTTACATTACATTCATATAGTTCAAATTTATATACATACATTCATAAATGTAAATGTACATTTTGCAGCAGACAATAACACGAATAAATCATTGGTAGTTTATACGATGTTCAGAGTTCTGCTGAAATAACATTAAGTGGAGACAAAGACATCGCCTTTTTTGTGTCACATTTCGGGCGAGGTCTCGCCTAGAGTTCAGCGTCGCACGTTACGCCCGCGCCCTCGTGTGCGTCCGCGCCGTGTCGCCTGCGCACGGAATAACCAATGTGCGATACTGACTCATGCGCGTGCACTGTACACTCGCTTGAAATATCAACTACAGCTGATAATTGTGGGTTTTGTTCTATGTCTACGTACACGGCTTTTGTCATTCGAGTACTAATAATAAACTAACGGACTTTATCCTCTGAACGGGATCTCGGCCGCTTTAGAAGTCACGGCTACTTTAATTTTAAATATTTCTGGTACTTATGTATTGAGATCAACTTAAACATGCAATATATTTTTGGAAAAAATATATACCAGGAAAATGTTTTAATAAAAACATTCATCTTTTGTTTTTAATTACATTGTATAGAGTAAGTACGTTTGAATCTTTATGATCATCGTAGCAGAGTTGGCAGTAGCGATAGTTTAGTGGCCAACGCTTACTGCTAGCCAGAGAATTGTTCTTTCCCAATAGCAAATTGAATGCCATCGATACCGCTCGCTTTGCAAATGAAAGAAAACGCCGTGTTGAAGCCCGCCGAAAAGGTTCGCAAGAATTTTTAAAAACGTATGAAATGCGAACAAGAATTTAGCCAGCACAGATACGATGACGTAATACTGCCTTCATAGACGACTGCCGTGTCTAGCATTTGCAAAAAAATTGTATAAGTATGGTCATCATGCAAACAACTACTCTATTCCCCACGAAAGACTGTTGCAAATTAAGCATTTTGACCATATCGTCTAACATCGACTGGACTATTTTCGAGGTCTGACCTTGTGATGATTACTCTGTTATTGCCAGTTAGTCCCGAAAGTAATACATACTTACAAATTGTTTAATTACGTTCCACGACGCCCACGGGAAATAACAGGGCGGTCCGATTTTTATTTTCTGAACTTAACATATAATTATGTTTATGGTAAGAGTCGTCTTTTTTATAAAGCAAGGGCACAACGTAAATCATACACATTTCATAGACAACGCCGAATAAACGATACAATAGTTTTTTAATTATTTTATTAATTATTAATATCGTGCATGGTATAACCAGTTTTTAGACATACGCCTTCGACTTATACGACCGTGACGCATATATTCGCTGACGGTGCCGGACTTATAATTTGGAGTCGGTGATATTCCGCTGCGACTTTATCGATATTTCTAAATCATTCATCTCCGTGTAATTCTAAAATTTGTCTTTGGAATAAATAGGTACAACTTGTTCGCGAGCGTATGTTTTGTTAAAGCGTGACATGTATTCACTATTGAAGAATATTGTTATTTTAGCTTATGTTTTACTGTTTTTATGTAGTTCACTGTTTACTGTTTGAATGTTGGCGATAAAGCTACAAACATCAACATCTGCTACCCGGGTGCAGCTCTAGAGTATGTTATCACATTCCATTGTAACATTTACTTCATATGACCTTTTTTAAAATTGTCCGTTTCGGTGTGTTGTTTGACAAGGATCCATTATATTTTATTAGCATTAGGATAAAATGTCAAATTTCTTTCAGTCGTCTCGGATATATTCTGACGACAAATTTATCGATAAGGTTTTTAGGGTTGTGTAGCGAAGAGCAAATCTGACACACCTTTATATAGTTTCATGTCCGTCCACCCGTAAGTCACACACAGTCTTATGACTCGGCGATTACTTCATCGATTTTGATCAAATTTTACAAGCAGGTGTTGAATATAAGACGTTATACACTTTATAATGCTTTCATAAAAAAAAAATAGAGATAGTTTTTCAATACAAAATTTTAAGACGAGTAATTCTTTTCTTGCGCACTCTTCTATGTGAGACATTTAAATAGGTTTTTAGAAATGTATGATAGATAGGTCCTTAAGGGACTTTTTCTCTCAAATTTATTTTTTATAGTATATTAATTTCCAAAGTTGTCAATTTTGTGTTCCTGCCTCTAATTTTTTTTCACAACAATTACAATAATAATTTTAGATACAGCTTATATTTTTACTAAATGCAATCACCAATTTTGCTTAGTTTTATTCGCCGGTACGGAACTCCGAACTAGTGAATCTGACTCCCCTCTTGGCTTGTTTTTCAGTAATTGTTTGCTTTCAGATGTCTATCCTTTGTTTAACGGGGTTTTTAGTTGACTGACGTCGAGACATTTCACTGTCGCTCGCCACAGAGACCTGATGTCATCACGAGAAGGCTTTTAAAACATTCGAACGCTTCGTAATTTGCGGCCTCTGGCGTGCAACTGTTGTATCAGTTCAGAATATAGCATGTGTTAACTACACCAGAGACTGGCGGTGCGCACGCGCCTGGTCGCCCGAACACTAACGTCGATATCCTATGTTCTCAACTACCAAAACATTGACTGATTTTTTTCTATCTAGTTCATTTTCTACATATGACATCACGACAATACTGGAATTAAATAATTTTGTCAAAAAAACTTGTGTTACTATTTTCTGCAAATAATTTAAGAAAAAAGTTTTCAGGGTCGGATTTGTGACATTATAAATCATTGTTCAAAATCGTTAATCATCAGTGTTGTTCGTTGAATAATTTATAATAAAATAATAAGGATAATGTAAATTCAAGCCTATTTTCCAGAAGTATAGGTTCCATATAGGTGTAGGGACTATAGATTTCCACATGGTACGATATGTGTGTATCTCCTCTTGCTTTATCGACATCCATCAATCTTTAATTTATATTTTATCGATAAATTATTTGTGGTGTAATATCTAAGTAACAAAAAAATTTTAATGCGTTTTTACATACATTTTATTAACGACAAAATATGATTGTTTGTGCATTATGTGAAAATAATTTGTTAATATAAGTACTACTAGTTATCAACATTTCCGCAAAAATATACACACAGATATTTCCCGTTTGTTTCAGATGGTACTTCCGTAAAATAAAGCGGATCGAAGCGGAGAAGAAGCTGCTTCTGCCCGAAAACGAGCACGGGGCCTTCCTCATCCGCGACTCTCAGAGCCGGCACAATGATTTCTCGCTATCAGGTTAGCATCCAAAACCTCTTAACATGTTAGTGAATATAATAGAAATGTTTTATAACTAAAGTTCACGTTTCTTGTACGTGAACATTACGACTTACATAGAGATCAAAAAGATGTAGTGATAAAGAGTAAATAAAAAGGGCAACATAAGAGAGATCAAAGTGTGTTATTTATTTAAAGTTTTATTGCAATAAAGTCATTTTGCAGGCAATTGGCACAATTTTATCAACGGATTAAAATATGATAAGTCAATGAATTTTCCTTACACGTATACTTTAATCTGTCATGCTGAAAAGTTTAACTTGAAAGTTTACAATTACTTAACAGGCTGTACGATGCGCATATACGTAGTAACGTATGTTCTTTCGTTCTAGCAATGGATTCATGGCGCATTGTCTGCGCTAGGATTTTTGGGTGATTCCATTCTGTGATTTTTAATGTCCCATATTTTTTGTTCTCACTGGTCATTAATTAATAATCTATTAATGAAATTATTATGTTAATTGGATAATTATAAACATATTTCAACATTATTTTTATATAATATAATTTGCCACTCAGAGAAAACTTTTATTATATCACTTAAATGTCAGTACCGTGTCATGTCCACTTCTAGAATTTACCTGTAAATTGTGTAATTTTTTGTCACAATAAGTAATTCAAACGAATTATCTCATAAATTCTGATGTTTATGACTAAAACTGTCCCCTTCCTCCTCTTCCCGTTCCTTTCTGTACTTTCGTGCGTGTATTGGTTGCGTGATTGGTTGATCGGCTGGACAACGCCGACCAAATCGGAGTCTGTTAATGCTTAAAAAATAGTATCTTGGCGACCGCAATTTTGCATGGCATCCTTCGAGTTTGCTTTCGGAATATGAACTTCCCTCAGGAAAAGTCGCTTACATTAATTTCCAACAATAAATCTTTAAAATAAATAATAAGTATTTACGTATTGTCATCTTTCGCGTATGTCAACAGTACCATTTGTTCTTGAGAACCAATTATATAGTAACGATATAATTATATCAAAAATCTTTAGAAACGGCGCTATAAAACAAAATATAGAAAAGAATACATTTCGCTTTTTCAGAGCAGACAACGATGAAGATAGACTAGAAAACTGAAATTTTATCAAAGTACAAATATACATCGAAATCAATATTGCCGTTTTCGATATGTTACCCCGCGTATAAATTTATATACATATAGAATAATTTCGCACTTAAGCTAATTGAGGTTGGTAATCCAGAGTTTAGGAGATGAAAAAACGATTACACGTCAACACGCAACCTTTCACGTCAATATTACTGTCTCGAGGATTTTTTCTTCTTCAAGTTGACTTGTTATACATTATTAATATTATTAACTCGTTCATATCACAACAATTTGCCTTAAAAATATATAGGTAAGTAGGTTTGAAAAGTGGTCCAGTCCGTTGCGATTCACATAATAATTTAAATACAACTTACCCACTTTCTTGATACATATATTGTCGAATAACTTTTATCTTTTTCATACTATAACATTTCGTAATATAAATGTTTTACAATTACGTATCTGCCGCGTTTCTTAATCTATTCGTTTCGGCTTAAATGACCTCAAATGCCTTATATATAAAATTCGTCACATCTCTATGGCCATGATACGTTTTTAAAAATGACCCCATCGCGACTGCATCTAGCTGAGCTCGCGCCAACAGATTGCAGTATAGACCCGACCGGTTCTGCACTTTTTTTTTATCTAAACTCAGCACAGAACTGGATGGCGTGGGAACAGCGCGGTTTAATTAACGATTTATCTGCATCTCCGTTGCAGCTTCGAAGATTAATCATTAGTCCGGATAGTTTAACTTTCGTTGAATAATGCTGAACACGCGATAACAGATTCTACTAATTTTGTGTAACTTTTTTTATTTCCTTTTTTTTTCTTATAACTGAAAATGCCACCACCCCCATTGGCTCACAACCTCTCATCATCTCTCAGTCCGCAAAGCCAAACAAACTGAAATTCACGGTGCGGCTCGATCGTTCGTTTTTATTAAACATCATATCGTACGGAACCTTCAGTGCGTTAGTCTGACTTATCTCGATCGGTTTTCACAGACTAGAATTTCATTGACGATGCACATCGACCATTAAGGACAAGCTCGAGCTCGATAATTAAACGTTAATCGATGCCGCATTATTATGCATTCTACAATGGGATGCCCTTTCGCGATAGGAAACGTGTCATTGCCACAGCGACGATACGTTTACGGCGCGCTCGTCGGCCACAACAAAATAACGTAAATTCAATTCTCTTCTATCGATACGCCACAAGTAATGTCGACCTACGACATGATCTCGCCGAGATCGTAAGAAAGAGTCGTTTCGTTTGCGTTTTCGAACGTGAAAGTTCCCGTTTCCGCATATTATGCATGAGTTGCTTATGTTTCTAAAATTTTTCGAAATACCCTTTGTCTGGCTGCACGTTCGTCGGACGCATGTCGGCGACAGATTTCAAGCGCCTCATTTTATTTATTACCATCCGTATACCGATACGACTATATTATTGTAGTTTAATTCACTGTAATTTGACAACGTAAATTTACAACGTATTATTATTATGTTCGAAAATTTTTTTTTTCGATCCCATTTGATATTATTTTCGATTTAATCTTTTGATGTGATTAACCTTGTCAAACGACTATAACACTTTTTCTATTGTATTCCGTTAACAAATCGAAACTTTGTTGCATGAATTCCAAAATTTTTATTTTAATTGCAAGAAACATATGTGATTCCGAATTCATTACAAAAATAAATCGTACTACTGACATTACCGTTAGGTTTATCAGTATTTTCTACTGGCATGTGCTAATTTTTGCTTATGTTAAGGAATATGATTGGTAGTCACCAAGACGTCTCATAAAAATATGAAAGTGGCTTCATTACGTAAATCCGTTACAAAAAACTTTGGAATTCATTATTATGTGTAATCATAGAATCTCTACATTGTCTATGAAAATATAAAATAGAAATTTTATTTATGACTAACATTTGAATTCATATCAAAAGTGTCATAATAATTTTGTCGTCGCTATATATTGTTGTTAACTCATTCTTAATACAGACATTTTGATACCGAACGGGAGAACCTTGCAGGGTGGGACGCCTTCTACGTTTTGTCTTCGTCGTATCAACTTTTACCTATTACCATCACGTATCCGTTATGAAACAGAAAAATATTTGTGTAACTCTTATTATCATTTAGATGTGTCCACGACTTCCTCTTCTTTATGCATCAGATCCACTTTTGGACGTAATCAAGACTTATTGTACGCCGTAAGAGTACATTGCCGATCAGTTTGTACGACATTCACGTGATACAGCTAACCAATACGCGGCCTGATTGATTCGCGAAGCTTCTGCATCCCAACCCTTAAAGAATAATAATCTCAAAACGTTTTCAACAGTTGGAACGTAGTGTGTAACATGCTCGCGTGCGCATTACTGGAGAGAAATATATGTTTAGAAGTTCCGTTGGTAGATTTTGTACTGCGTTCGTGTAGCGTTACGACAGTGAAGATGCTGTCTTATCGTGATGTCAGTTCGCGTTCTCGCATTTATTGCAAGTCTGTGAGGCCGCCTGTCAATTCAATAATCCATATCGATAATATAAACTGTCTGTCTATCTGCTACGTTTTGCGGCTAAATCGTTCAACTGATTTCAATGTAATCTGTGGAGAAATCTTGAACTCCGAGCACAAGGGCGAAAGCTACTTTTTATTTGTTTGATTGTTTTTGTGTATTCTTATAATTTTTTAATGGTTCAACCCATTTTAAGTATATTATGCTGATAGAACAAATCTTTACGAAATATATAAACCATTCTTTTGTCTTCTTATCTCACTCTTCTTAAGCACTGGCATAACCGGTTTTAGTGAAATTTAGTATAGTAATAAAACTCATCGTCTTGTAAACGTAATCTGTATATTTTAGGTCAATAAATTACGTGATAGCAATAAAAAATTGTAAAAAAATATTTAAAAATCATTATTCTTATTTTATTATGTCGACCACGTTTATTTGCTTGTTTTGAGAAATTGGTGGGAAAGATATGCATTGAAAAAAGAGTCTGAAAGATAGATACGGATAGGAGGACGAGGAACAGGAAAAGGGAGACGGATTTAAATTAGAAATGGAAATAACAATGGAGTTTACAAAGACCAAAATTTGTTATCCACGTGGAATAGGCCGTGGGTATAAGTTGGTAACTAAAAAACATTTGCTTACAAATAGATTTTGATGATAAGCATCCTAAATCTTCTATTTATGGTGTTGAACATATTTTACTACATTACCATAGAAAATATGAATCTATAAACCTTGTTGTCTTTTACTTCCGTCATATCTGTTCATCTCTGTATTTTGTCCCATTAGCTTTTTTTCTCTGTAAAAGTGTTTGGTTTGTTGGCTTAAATACCATAATCGATGCTTGCATAATTATAGATAATACGAACAGGCATAATTGCACAACAATATTGAGGACTTCCTTTTTTTTCATCTAAAATCCTTTTATAAATTAAATTTCCAGCTCGTCCGCGTCGTGTATGCCCTAAAGTGAATTCTGAGCGGGCTCGAAGGTAATTTACGCCTCTGCGACCCACAATCTCCAATCGCGTACGCGCCATAAAATCTTTACTGCCTCAGCTGTCAGGCATCTGAATTGACGTCCTGTTCACGCAGATGAATTTCGCTCTCTTTGTTCTACAAAAAATAAAGCAATCGCCACACTCACTGCAAAGCGCGATGATCCGTTCATCCATCTACCTGGAGCGGTAATAGTTTTATTTTATTTTTTTCACTGGAGACTTATTTTATGATAAGGTTTATTATATAAACCTTATTATAAAAATTTATTATATATAAATAATAAGGTTTATTCGCCGGCGTTAATTGACATACGTATAATTTCTCACTCCACTAAATCATCGTCATCTATTTTGTCACACATTTAAATTTAATTCCTTATATGCAATAGCAATCTTAATTACAACGATACAACAAGATGAATCCGTACGAACCGAAACTTATCGTCATACTCTAGACAATATTATTATATGCATGTACTTTTTCATGCATTTGTACAAACAAATAAATCACCGAGAATCTTGACGAGTTTTAACGACTTTGTCAAGAACCTAATGGATCTATGCGCATAAATTATGAATGGCACTCTATTTCATGTTCGTTGTACAATCAAACAATGAATTAGTATTTCAATTAAAACAATTTAGTTATAGCTATTTCTTCAAGTCTAAATAACGGTTCTTTTTCAACGTAATGAGCACATCGAGATCAAAGGATCAAATATTATGATAACATTCGCATCACGGAGAAGCCACAGCCAATCGCTTTATAAATAATGAAATAAATTCAGTTACTAGTTTACATTATATTGTGAAGGTAACGTGAATAGACGTCACATCCGACGTCATGACCCGGCCGTCATGAAACGGTGATCAATTAACAGACGTCGTGTTATTTCATTCGTCAAGAGTCGGATAGGAACACGTATAGAAAGCGAAGGGGTTTCTCGAGCCTTGTAGATGAGAAGCCCGTTCTGTATATTATTGAGTTTGGAATATGTACTTACAACAGATTATTTCTGTCAATGCATGCGCATGAAACACTAGCGTCCTCATTCTAAGAGCCATTTTCATTTTTTTCTATGTGTTGATCAGTCCGTTGCATTTTACCGGGGGGCGAACGTCTCTTCAAAATGTATGGCTCATATTTCGACACTGGCCCCGTTTCCCGTTGTCGTTGATCTGAATACTTTCAATGTCGAACCTTAGAACTATCTTCTGCATCGACAATTCATCAAAACTTTTCAGTCTGACAGCTCGGATAAGCCATCTTCTCCGATATGCGTTTTACGGTAAACCGCCCTGGGCCTCGATTAGCTGGGATATTATGTATTACGATATTTTATTAGTACTTATTTTATTTCGCAAAGCACCTTAGCACAGAAAACGATATCAATTTAAGTATTTTAGTATACACCTTCAGAATTCTCGCTTTGAATTCTAAAGCTAATATAAATATTACGTTGCATTTTTAATATATTCAGTTGAAAAAAATCAAATAGATGTAGAAGTTCAAGCATTTTCTTTAAATTTTTATCGCATAGATTATTAATTGTCTTATAAAAATATATCAAAATGTACCATGCCTACTTATTGGAGCTCGTTTACTCATTAGAGCTTGTTATTATAATAGTTATATGTACATTAGGAAATTTCTGCGTGTGAATTGCCAGTTTGTCGACATGATATTTCGGCTTGAAATATATAAAACTTGCTTATACCTAATTAGCACATACTTCAAAACTAATCCATTATGTATGCGACCGATCTAAGGGTTTAAGGAAAATATTATTCCAACTACAAAGCTGCGTCGACTGCGAGCCGGCGTAATAAATTTTGATATTGGTTTTACGAGTATGTCAGTTCTAAATGAACGGGGCTTATGTTAGTTCAATAGACATCCTTTATTTTAACATTTTTATTATCACTGATGTCCATCGACGAGTACAATATGATGTAAAATGTATATTTAAATTTCAACTAGTATTAACAATTTCTTTTACTTGGCTAATTTATTTTAAACGGTAGATATAAAGATATTGCGATTCTCTATAACAGATAAAACTTAGATTTAATCTTCTTATATACGCGTACCCAGTTTAAAAATCAAAATTTGTTCAAAATCATATAAAATGCATATATAAAAAAATATATAAGCGTATGTAACGAAAGTAAGTGAAAAGTTTTATTAAGTACGTGGCACTATACATTTCTGTAGCTTGTTTAAGAAAACGTTTGTTCCCTTTTGTCATATATTTGTAAAAACTACGAAGTTTCTTTCCAAAGGGTGCACTGAATTTTTACTTGAATATTGCCACATATATTGTAATCTATTTTTATGTTCATACGCATAAGGTGTGTGTCAAAAACCGACATTGATGCCGACATCAGGATAAAAAAAAACGACACCGGCCAGGTTAACGGCCGCCATAGAACTACCCGCTCTAGCCAACGGCAAAATGTATATATATATATATATAATTTATGCCCATGTGACTATTATTATATTCACTGCTGACATGAAATTTTCTTGCATTTAACAAAAAAGCCTCGGTTTGAATGTATAAAATAAAAATTAAGAGGCGCTAACGGCCATATATATTGTGTCGTGACACGGACTCGACTCGAACGCGGTCGAAATCATAAGCGAAAGTTATTAGGTATCAGATCTTAGAAAGATGTACGGACTAGTGTCTAAAAGTGAAAGCAGGCCCGTAGGTATGTTAGTTCGCTTGTTTGGCACGAAAAGTTCGAATGTTACGATGTGTGTTATCGCTGTAATAATATATGCTAAAAATTTGTATTTTTTTTTTTGTTTGATATTATTTTGTATTCAAAAATTTATAACTCCGATAAGGTTGTAATGTATTGGGTACATGGCTATATGATTGATGAAACATTTTTTGTCAAGTCACACTTTTATGTAATAAGTATACGGTATAGGTACTATAATTGCTCAATTAGGCATGACATTTTTCTATTTTAAACCAACTTTGCTCAATAAACTATCATTGCATAAATGGTATTTGGGAAATTGAACGTGGAAGAGATTTTGAAAAATTCATTTATGTGCATTCCTATGGAAACACAACAACTGAGACTGGGTTGTTGGCTGACGCTGAAACAGGGGGCTTGGTAGACGCTGGTAGAAGAAAATCGGTGAACCATTGAAATGAGAAGAATGTTACGACAGAAGACTGGATACATAATAACAATGTACTGACATTGATAAAATTAGATTTGTTTTTTTATTATTTATAAATTTGTAATGTATAATTCCGTACCATAACCAAAGTAGTTTTAAAAGCATAGTGAGAAAGTCAAGCATCCAAATTATTAAAAATAATTGACATATTTGTATTTTTAGCTTTTCCTCATTGAAAATGAAATAAATGGCGCAAGAATAATTTATCTGATCGATTTTCCAGACAGTAAAGTGACCAAAAATTCTATTGTGTGCTCTTTGCATTTTCATCAACATTTTTTTAATAAAGGAGCCAATGGTCTTACTCATGTTAAGATGGCATTGGAGTACCGGCGAAACGTTCACAACCGCGCTGACGTAATTACTAAATGACGTAAATACAGCTGTATTCTTTTAAAACACCGAACACATCATATTGAGCTTCAACTGACTTAAAAAAAGAAAGAGTTTGTAACTCTTTTCGCGAAAGATGCACGATTTTATTCAAATTGTATATTGATTCTAGAATACTGGCTTCTTTCCATATAATTACGTACACAATTTCTTTATTTTGACTTTCTCGACCTCGAAAATTTATATTTCAATTTACCAAAAATAGTACGAAACGAAAATTTAAATATAAAATACTAAAATTGTCGGACACATTTATAAATTATATTCCAATATAAACTCAATATTTTCGTAACGTAAAATTCAATTTTAATCATCGATCCTCACATTAGACACGTATTCTGACTAAACGGTATTAGGCATTAACAGATTGTTGTCATTACTATATTATGATCAGTAATTGTCGTAACACCATTTATTAAAACATCGTCCGTGGTTGCATCGGCAGTGCGCGACGGCGACACCGTCAAACACTATCGGATCCGGCAGCTGGACGAGGGCGGTTTCTTCATCGCCCGCAGGACGACCTTCAGAACTCTGCAGGAGCTGGTGGAGCACTACAGCAAGGACGCTGACGGCTTGTGCGTGGCGCTCAGCAAGCCCTGTGTACAGGTATGTAATGATTGTATTAGATATATGGTTTTCAGTGGTGTCGTTGGAAAAATCCTAAACAGTATTTTTTCTGTCTATGCGCACTAATCTCCACAATGGCGAAACCAATTGGGATTTAGGTTTGAGTGATTGAATTAAGCTTGAATTAAGCTTGAGTTAACATTTAGTTTCTGTTTCATTGAAAGCCAATGACAAATAAAATATGTCCCTTTTAAAGCAACGAATTGTGCAACTCATCGCACGCTTAACGCGATCAGACACAGCTGTGTCTTTTCTAAAAAGAAGATCTCTTTTTAGCTCAATATTTAATGTTTCATATTCATGTTTATGTATTATATGTTCTTTTGCCTTGCTTTAGCTGAAACCGATTCCAAAAACAAATGATTAGTTGTTTTTGAAGCCAGTTTAAAAAATATATAAATAGGTTTTTAAGACGGTTTCATTTTCTTTTTCGAAAAAAATATTTTTAAAAACCTATTCAATGATATTCCACTTGATATAGTTCGCCGATTTTCATTATTTTTTTTTTTTACAATATGGCGTATAATTGACGCTCTATTGAATTTTGATTATTATCATATTTTTAGTGATACAAAATTAAAACAAGTAAATTTACGTAAATGTCATCAAAATCGGCCTATGCCTTTGATTTCTAGGGAGCCACAAAGGAACGAACATACATGTATAAGCTCATAAACACATTACATTCCTTCCGTTGCGTTGTCGGGTTGAAAAGCATTGTTCGTTGAATTAATCAGTGTCGTTGACCAAACAATTACGGTAGCTCTTCTCCCATCTTCGCTTGCGTGTTTTTAGGCTCTGGTTGTTTGGTTCCATTTTTGTTATTAACGTCTAAATTTTTTTTGATGTGTAACAAAACATTTTTTAATTGCTTATATTTCGCACGAAAACTGCTGAATTAATGACTTAAAGTTGCGGAAAAAAAAATCAGAAGCGGAACTGAAGCGAGAAAATAAAAGGCCTTCGATACATACATGTAATGTCCACGAGGGCAAAGCCGTGAGTTGAAACTAGTTCAGTAATATATCTATATTACTGAATATATATATATATATTTGTTATCTAACAAATACGCAGGTGCTTTAAGAAACTGATATGAATTTTGTTTTCAACAAATATATCTCATTACTAAATTGGTAAGCCAACACCACAGCGAGTTAAGATTAGTATTTCCTAAGAAATTTGAAAAGGACGTCCTGATTCCGGCTTAAGCAACCAATTAATGGATTTTATTATTTGAAATACATATATGATATCCTGAAGACATGGTGTACGAAACGACTGGGACATATTAAAAAATTGTCGTGATAAACTTCTCAAAGGGTAGATTGGTGTAAGGTATACGTTTTACTTAAATATATAAAAGACGGTGTATACTCTTGTCAGAAGTAATGAGTTCCAGATTTTTTGGGAACACTGTCATGAGCCTTCAATTATAATTTTAAAAAGGAGAATGAACAACTATGAAAATCCCAATCATATAACTTTTATCTTTTACGATATGAAGATCTTAGAAATGGCCAGCTTGTCAATCTGCATCTTAAACATTTTGTTATAATTAATTATTAAACTTAACTGCAGCCAGGTAAAATATTCATGCGTTAATTAAAATTGTTCTTGATTGTTCTAACAGTCTGCACACGTAGACACGCACGCACGCTTAGCATTGACATGTTCACGATCAATAAACTATCCTCGTATATCAAAAAAGGTACTATTTTCTTTATTGTGGCAATCACCTTCTATATGATATTCCAGTATCGAGAATATTTATGCTGGACATGTAGACTTAGATGAATCCAGTTTCTTGGCCGAAGAATTTTTTTACCGTATACGTATTAACTGATTTCATTGACCTTATCGTGTATCGAATCAGGGAGCCGATTGATGCCTTTCTTAAGTTTCGCTCAAGTAGCTAACGAAGAAGCAAACAAGAACGTGTAAATGAAGTAAAATAAGAACAGTGGACACGATGTTACTAATCGTGCTGAATGATGATAAACTTTTATTGCAACAGAACAAAGAATTCAAATAGAGCACTCGTAACAAGTTTTTATTCAATATAAGCGTTATGCAAATTTAAAAAAAAAATTGTTCACGGCTATATTAAAAATAAAGTTTAAAATATAAGAAGAAAAACAGACAATCAACTCCTTCGGGTATTTGTTCTTAATTTTATACTTGAATTTATTACATTGATGGCCCATCCACAATTACTTAAATATTTATTAATAATACAGTTAAAAAATTTTTTCTTGAGCTGGGCTTTGATGCCTTTTTTAATAATTTACTATATACTATAAGTATTTCTATTTGTGTAATAAAAGTATGACAATAACCAAATTCATAAATAAAAAGATGTCATTCGTTAAAATGTAGGAGATTTTTTTTTCTTTTGAAAGACATTATTTCGCTTTTGTATCTATAAGAATTAACTATCGTGTATTCATTCCTCTTTCAAATATTGATATATGTATACCTACCCTAAATGAACTAATTTTTCACCACTAATCTCAGTTATTGTTATATTCATGTGTAATGTTCTTTATGGTATTGTAGTATTTTTGCAGATAGCCCCTTTCTACAATCTAGACAAATATTTATTTTAGTTACGTTCAAGCAATTTACATTCACCAAATTTTATATATTTTTGGTTCTGACATAAAATATATTAACAGCGATACTCAAAATTTTATTACATAATGATATGCGAATATTTTAAATATAAGTAAATAAAAAATATAATCACGTTGAAGTGGCAACTTATAAAACTAATCAGTATGTTTAACGTTAGTTTATAAAATTTATGTGACAAACGATAATATGTAGTGTAATAGTACATGTATATACTACACTAAAATAAAAGTTAGCTGATTATGTTAAGATTGTTCAATTCACTCCTTATCTTTATAAACTAATCAATGAACACGTTTTAAAAATATTGAAATATTTATTAGTGATAATACATTATGTTGCAGCAACATGTCCATGTTTATGCAATTCTATTAAAACCAGTAAAATCCAAGGAATGTCATGAGCCGTCACTAACATATTCAAAAGGTATTAATTAAATCCCTAGGCGTGCCACAGGGTTCAGTCCTTGAATCATTTCTATTCCTAGTGTACATAAATGATCTACCACATCTTATTAAGAATGGTCATGAGGTTGTATTGTTTGCTGATGATACCTCCTTACTTTTTAGGATTGATAGGCACCAACCAGTTTTTGACGAAGTAAACATTACCATCTCTGAAATCGTTGAGTGGTTTAGTATTAATAATTCACTGCTCAATGAAAGGAAAACAAAACTTGTAAAATCTTCCCTATCTGATTCTAAATTGATCAACACAAATGTAATGATCAAAAACGAGGTACTGTATATTGTGGACTCGACCCTATTTCTTTGTCTCATTTTAGATTCTAAGTTACATTGGAATTCTCATATTACGAGATTAGCGAAAAGTCTTTGTTCTATAGCATATGCAGTTAAAAGAATTCGGCGACTTACAGAAGAAAACACCACGAGACTAGTTTATTTCAGTTTTTTTTTTTTCATAGTCTTATGAGCTATGGAATTTTGTTATGGAGACACGCAGCCGACATTAACACAATTTCCGTGCTGCAAAAGCGAGCTATTCGTGCTGTTCATGATCTGAGACCAATGATATCTCTCAGAGAAAAATTTAAAGAAATGAATATGCTAACTTTAGCATCACAATGCATATACGAAAACTTAGCATATGTCAAGAGAAATATAGAATCGTTCCAAAAAAGGAGCGACATTCATAACATTAACACTAGACATAAGAACGATCTTACTGCTCATAAGACCCGTCTAAGTAAAGTTAATAAATCATTTAAGGTGATGTGTGTGCGCTTTTATAATAAGATCCCAGCTGAAATTCAAAATTTGCCATATGCTGAGTTTAAACGTTTCGTTAAAAAGAAAGTTATATGGCAAGGGCTATTATATCGTGTTGGAATGAATATCTTAATGAAAAAAGCCTTTGGGATTGAGCTGCTCGCCTATCAGGTTATTTCATATTATTTTTAAATGTCCATTACATTATAAATTACTAAATCCTTTGTATTGATGGGTAAAAAGAGAAACCCTTGAGTTTCTTGCCTATTCTTCTCTCGGTGAATCAGCATTTGGAATGGGCGGTAATGTCGAAACGAATTTATTAATGACGTATTTCAAGTGTAATTTCATTACCTACAAAATAAAGATATTTTTCAGTTTTTGATTTGATTTAAAGATAAATCTGACCGGGTTATTTTAAGATATTTCAAGATATTTTTTTATTGCTTTTTATTTTTATTTAATCAGTTTTAAGGAGTAATTTTCTTATTAAAAATATGAGCAGCAACATATTTGTTGGTAATGTATATCAAGTTTTCTGCTTCTGTAATTGTGCGTAAATAAATATACAGCTTTGTTCATTCATGTCTGGTTTTTCTTCAAAAAGTCGCGTTTTAAATATTTTATTATTTTGTTTCCTTTCGTATCTGTACATATACATTATGTATGTACACAATAGAAATTATATGCAACAATAACTTCGACAACCTCGATGAACTTCAATGAAGTTAAAATAGAATCGATTTTATACAATCGTATTATAAAAGCTACATTTTTTTTCATTATACACCCGACAATGTAAAACAATCGAAAGTATAAATCATGCCAAAAGTTTTGTTTAACAGCATCAATACAGTCACAATATATCCCTACGGAACTAGTTCATCGCTTGTCGTTGGTGGCATTTCATTTATAAACACTCCGATTTCAAGAATAAAACTACATGCCTCACTTCACCTGCCGACTGACCTTCTAGAAAAGTCTTCAATCATCCGGAACAACAAGTCGTAAACGCTTAACTTCTGAGAAAAACAAACAAGCTTTATGGCCTCTCAAAAATTCTATCTCAAAAAAATAAATCATTTTGACATTGAATTTATTGTTTTTTTTTTTTTTCAGCCTACTTTAGGAAGTGTAAATTAATCTAGTGATGTTTTACTAACAAAATGTGAAGTATTAAACGGTATTCCTAATACAAATTTGTAAATTATATTGTTATTCTCAATTACAAAACCTGTAAATCATTTATTTATGATATATCAGCGGCAACGTTTCTCGTGTGCCTTTGTTTTTCGAAATAGTTTTTTTTATTATTCCTAAAATTTAATGGAATATGAGCCTTGGTTGACAGACATTTTTAACGCAGTTTGTATGGATGGCCGATAAAATTAGAAAAACGTGTCGATAATGCATTTTCAACTTTTAACTGTTAACTTTTGTGAGTTAAACACGTCCAAAACATTTTAATTTATCGTAAACATGGTTTAACGGGTGTCTAAATTTTAAGACACCAAAGTAAACTTTAAAATTATGTTTATTTTCTAGAAAAAGATTAATTTTATTTTTTTAGTATTCCGAACTCAAAGGGTGTCAACAAGGACCCTATTATTAAAGCTCAGTTGGCCGTCCGTCTGTCTATTACAGGACTGTATATTTTAAACCGTAATTGATTGGTATTTAAAATTTTCACAGAACGCTAACTATCTATAACGATTATCGCAACAAATAAATAAATGAAATTAATAACTATTTGCTTACAGTCGAGTAAAAATGAAAGCGATCTCCATGCAAGGAACTTGCTTTTTTTGGTGTTTTTTATTTGGCCATACCTTGTAATTAGTGTAACTGACTATAATACATATTCTTAAATAAAACATTAAGTAATAAAAACCGGCCAACTGTGAGTCAGATTCGTGCTAATTTGTTCCTGAACCATGTAGGGACGTCAAACTTGATCCGACTTTAGTTACACACTGACAAATATAAATATTCTATGTAGCGTTGAATATTGTACCGTGTAACCCTTCGTGTGCAAGTCCGACTCGCACTTGGCCGGTTTACTTTTATAATCTATATTCGCACTTTCCACATAGAAATTCAAGAGCGTAACACGGTATTTATTCCATTACATCCGAGAATGTGTTTGTATGTCCGAATCATTAGTGTCGAAACCGAAATCCAGTATCAGATTGAGAAGCGAGATCCAAAACTTGTGCTAAACTTAGGACCGTTAATTAGATATTTATATAAGATCAATGAGTTAACAAAATTACAAATTACACATAAACACGATTAGCGCTTATCCGTCGCGCGCTCAGTAGTCACGATGAAGATAATATATATAAGTAATTAGGTATTATTATGCTTTTATGAACATAGTAGGTGGATATCATCGGTTCGCAATGCTCCTTTGCAAAAATCAAACATGACAATCTCGGAGCTGGCAATACACATACGACAAAGCCGGTGCACGGTAAATGCACAACAATTAAGTAACGACGTCCGATTACGTCACCCCACGAAAACGTTCGAAATAGAACAGCCCGATACCGCACTCCGTGTTCGTTAACGGCGCGATCGCTGCTGAAGAATTCTATTTATGTGAATGCGAACGGCCGGCCGCCCCGCGCTCGCGTGACCGCACTCCCAAGCGCGCCGCGCGGAACGTTCGCATTGCGCGTGCGCACTCCAATATCGGATAAGTCGTGTACGCCGTACCATGTTTAAGGAGATGCACCCCGAGCGATACGGAAAGAAGGACGGGAGAGCTTTTACATGCAGCATAAAAAGGCTTAAAAGCATTGAGCGTATCCTTCGGTGTAAATTTAACATAGGGGTGGATTATATTTTGCAGATTTTAATATTCATAGAACTGAAAACTATTTAGTAAATTGAGATGGTAAGATTTCAAACAATTAAAATTTTACTGAATAGTCAGCTAAACAATTATGTTTTCCAAATCTATATTTTATTTTTGATTTTTTTATAAATCATTTTGTATTCTGACCATAACACTCCTGTTTCATTTGATGACATTAGATAAATGACAAAATTAATGTTACTGCATACTACGCAACTTACGTGTTCGTTTAAGTAATACGTTTCATTATAAAAAATTACACTATTCGAATTGCCTCATTAGAATGTCTTTATGAATTAATAAATGATGTTGCGCGCGATTATCGTTTGGCGTCGTGGCTTATATAAACACTTGATTTTAAGTTAACCATTTATATGTTTTTCAAACTTCTTCACATTTTCATTACATTACTAACAGTGTAATCGGTATAGCCACAATAAAAAATAAGACATGCAAACATCAGTCTGAGGTGTGATGTCACTTTGTTCACATTTACTTTCTGTTTTTGCTTAAATAAATGTTTTTTTTTATTAGTAATTGATGAAAATACTTTTATTGATGTGTGCATACATTAATGTTTTAAACTATATTTATCTTCTAGTTTACTCACCCTCTTCTCTTTCATATAACTAACCTTTTTTCTTATTTGTTGTAAACACTCCACACAACTCGAAATATAAAAAGTTACGTTTGTAGTTAAAGAAAAAAAGCTTTAAAAATATATTCTCCATTGTCGTCATGCAGACGCAAATGGTTTTGCAATAATGCGGGGGTTAGGTTTTATATTCAACTCCGGCATTTTGTGTCGTTTGCGAGCGCCGCCCGCCTTCGGATCACGATCATGTAGCTCGATTATACAACTTTCATCGTTCTTATGCAAACTTCGTCTCCTAAAACGCGACTTGAAATGGTGTTTAATATGAAAAAAAAAATCCTACTTTCTTCATTCATTTTCTACACTGTTCGTTTGTTTTGTCCATTTTTGAATTTGCCACCACAGCGCTCCTGATATCTATTTATAAGTTTAGTACTTTATTTTATTGCCTTTTAAAACGACTAACTTTTGTAAGTAATTACCATTGGATTACTTTACTTACTTACATTAGATCTCACCAATCTAGAATCCGAATATAGGATAAATTATGTTAGTCTCTGCTATTATGGACGTCAGCCTTTAAAACTGCATACCTTTGGCAGTTCTTTCTCCCACGACCACAAGGGAAATGCCGTCCACTACCAAGAACAAATTATTCTCCACAAAGTTATCCCTGGTCCATAGATCTTGAAAAAGATATTTAATTATGCCTGACTTCTTAATACCTGCTCGCTTATGTAACGTCATTAAATAGAAACACCGACCACCCAGTATGCTCGAATCAAAATTAAAGAAAAGTTGCTAGAGTCATCAATTTTTATACTTGCGTGTAATTGGTGATTCTTCATTTTTTTGGCAATAATCATTAAGTATACTTCATAATTGTTAACTGTTTATCAATAAAGTTAACAATCATGTAATTATTAACTGTATTTTTACACAGTTTCTTTTTCTCATGCATTAATGAATAGTCTATATAAATTTAATGTATATTAAAAATACGCTCTATTTATCCGTACAAAACGCGATATCCTAGGGGCAGATTTCAATGTATTTTATTGATTCATCTGCTGTGCCCCCAGTAGCAACACAAATCAATATACTTTAAGCGATTCATTCGTTTTTCTCTTTGAATCGTTCAAGATGCATACGTGAATGTACTTTTTTTTTCAATGACACAACTTAATTGCCAACCGCGGTCGCAATCTTCGGTGTCGTCTTTTATTGTACCTATGCGCCGGCAGAGCGGCTGGCAAAAGTCTGCATTCTATGACGGATGCGCGTTCATTCTCAAGCAGGGTCATCTTAACGTCGCACTCTCTTATCTACCCCACCGACGTACTTCGGCCCTAAACACGGCGACGTATTTGCAAATACGGCGTGTTGCGTTCCCGCAGCGCGCAGTAACTCGGTCACGATCTTTGACGAGTTCTGCTCGCCGTGTAACAATAGTGCATGAAAGTGGTTTGCACTTCAAAAGTCATGAGGGCAACGGCAAGAAATTGCTAACGTGTTTCGTGTTTTGAGGTACATATATTATTGCCGCTATACTTTCACAGTGTTTAGTGTTCGTCGCTGTTGCTCAATGTCGCCTGTAATATAGATTTTAAATTCGTATGACAATAAATTATTATTAGGTGTGCCTTAATTTTGAGCAATTCTACATTTTATTGTTATGTTTATACATAACTATAAAATGTGGAATCACTCAAAAATTGATGATATCGTATTATTACGATACTATAAACTTTTTTGCTTCTGTAATCTACGTAGGTCACATCTAATTTTTTTTTAATTAGCCACATAGAAACTATAAAATAATAAATCATTTTAAAAAGGGAACTTTTAATCAAGCTTATTATGTATATCGTATTCATCTATCATAACTGTAACAATTGTCGACAAAAAAGAAAATTATGTGTCTAACGTCCACATGAATTTATAACGCGAAAAGATTTTTGTGCAATTATTTTCATGACAGGTTGCCATTCTAGCTAACAAGAAAGTTATAATAGACTTCGGTTGGCCTTTCATGATGTAGCTCCATGCGTTGTCATTTTTTCTGACTATTTTAACGACTTCAAACGTAATCGCACTAATTTGACTGACGATTTGCGTGACGGTCATCCATCCTTCAACGGCGACGACCGAACACAATATCAGCGCTGTGCGGCTCATGATAGCTACTATCAAAAAGGTGACCTACCAGCTGATTCGGACGAGTTTAGACTTGCCTATGAATCAAATGAAAATCATTCATGAATATTTAGCGGACAGGGTGTACTGTCTAGATACCTCATAACTAAAGTACAACGAGGTCGAACGTCGAAAAAAAGATGGCGGCCTCTTCGAAATGACAGGTTATTATGCAACAATTGTTTTGGAAAAAAAAATTGAGAAAAACGACCTCGCAGTAGGATTCTCCTTATCATGACAACGCCTCACCATATACTGCTAAACAAACAATAAACAATTTGGGGATGTTGGGTATAAAATACTAGTAGTATATGGCTCACCCGTCTTACAGCCCCGACTTCGCACTATGCTGTTTTTAATTCTTTCCTAAAATAAAAAGAAGTTTCGAGGAAAGTGGTTTACGGACGCCGAGGAAGCAGTAGCTCCATATGAAAAGGCCGTCGAAGCGACCCCTAAGAGCGAGTAGATAAAATGTTTTTGTCAGTGGTTCCATCAAATACAACTATTTTTTGTTTTGCACGGATGCTATTTTGAAAAACAATAATAGTAAAAATAACTTACTAGTTTGTAGTTTTTCATTTTATAAGGACTTTTAATTTGACCCATGTATATACTAAATAATGGCCTATAAGTACCAAGAATTCTACCAATATGCTTATTACTTTAAAAGTACTCGAATATTCCAGTGTTTAAAATTATTTTTTCACAAATTATCGATATCGAGGTATAGGATAAGCTTTGTTTACAAGTTGCTTATCAATTTTAATAATAGCTAGAGGTGTTTTGATTCCACTTTATATAGTTACGTGTCCCGCTCATAGATTTGACAAATAGCTGAAGCAATAAAGATATCGCGGGGGCGTTCGCCGCGGCCGACCTGATGCGTCCTGCGTAACTGTCTAATGACGTGCGTGGTTTTGTAATGGACAACAACGAGGACAATATGACAACTATTTTGTAATAATATGACCAAATTTGAGACAAATATAATAATTCGCCAATAATATGGCCTCTAACGTTTTCCATGATTTCTTTCTTATACGTAACCTATCTTACGTCACCCGGTCCTGTCTGAAGAAATCGAATAAATGATTTGTCGTTTGTTGAGATCTGCTGACATATTGGAATTGTACAACAATCCGAGGATGCACCGTGTGCACACCGCGGGTCTCGAATTACTCTTTCGAACCATTCCTGTCCGCGGGAGCTAACCGGATATCCGACGAGTATCCAACCCGCCACGGCTTACTTTGATTATGTTGTATAATTTACAGCGTAATTGAATGGTGCAAAATAACGCTAGAATCGTTTGATTGAACGACGGATTAGAAATACAACAGCTAACATACATAATGAAATTCAACCGTTGTCGATGACGACATGAGGTTTGTCTTAAAATATACTGTACAGTACACCGCACGAAACTTTGCCGCTGTGAAATCGTCACGAAAGCGTCGCAATGGCATGAAATTGGAACGCGGCACAGAAGAAGGGAGGGTCGTGGAGCGTATAATACCTGTGCAATATATCATTCGCAGTCAATTCAGAGCGCCAAGTTCCGTGCGTTGTACCGTAACTGACACGCATGGGTCAATTACACAATGAAATTAAAGCATTATAATTTTTGAAAAATGACTTATGTAGCTGTATCTTTTAACCAACGACCTTTTACAGTTATAGTTTACGTATATGTTTACTAGTGATCACTAACAATTCAAATACTCGTTTGTTGGGATGAATAAATGGAAAGAATTTCGTATTAAAATGCAACAGATTAAACAATGATATTAAAGACACTTAGAACAATTACAAGCTTTACATTCCAAACATTTTTAATTTAAAAATATTTGGAACACTCGGATCTCTCGTTCTATTTTGAATTAAAATATGATGGATTGATGAGTACTATATTGTCTTTTGTAACGAAGTTCCTTACGGCGGGCTTGGAGGAGATAGGGATAGGGAGATGCTGCGTGACCGAACTGAAAAAAATGTGATAGTAAAACCGTAAGAAAAAGTCCGTGAAATAAAACCATTAAATGAGACGTGCGCTGGCGCGACAGTCGTATACACAAGCGAGTAGTGTATTACCTTTCTCTTTCTCCCTCTTTCTTTTCGTTGTCTCATCCCTTCTCTCTCTATTACCACTCCACTCGTTATTTTAGTTGATAATTTGAATTACGATCTTTTTTTTTTTACGTAATTTATTTTATTTCCTAAAATACTGAATTTCCTAAATACTTTCCTGTACTTAAATAAAAACTAATCAGCAAAATTTAAGAGAAAAATCAAGAAAACCTACATAAAATTGAGCACGATTTTTTTTTTTTTGCAAATTGTGTCGATTCTACATTAGCCGAAGGAACTTCGTTCCTACCTGGTGTCCCACGACACCACTCGTTTTTTAGTTTTATACGTACATAGCAAGACCGACCGTAATCTTGAAGTTCTAAAATAGGATAGCTCTGAAATAGCAAGAAACTGATTATGATTATTGCAAAACACTGAGTTGATTATTTCGATTAATGATTTACCTGGTATTTATTATACAAATATCAAATATCATAGAAGAGTAAGTATTCTTAATTAGCATTGTGATATCATACTTACATTTACGACTGTCTTTCTTAAAAACGTTGTTCATGTCGCTTAGAACTGTGTCTCGATTTTTTTTAATTATAAATACACTTTTGAAACGCGATCAGCAATGTAGGTAAATACGTTTGTGTAGACGTGTGTTACGCCTTGAAAACTCGCTCTCTCGCCGGCGGCTCGAAGGTAGAATGGGTATTGTGGCTTCGGAGGAGGACCTTTGCCGACGCGAGAACAACAAGAAAACACCGGATCATCGGTTGCACAGTTGTTTCACGGTTCGATTGTCGGCTATTCTTGCACCGGCCGCTGACGAAGGCGGCGATTTCACGGCGCCCCGCCCGTATAATGGACGATTTTTTGGCCGCCGCGCCGGTTTGTTTTCATCCTGATCGCTTTTGCGAGTAGTGTGCGGCGGCGGCGGCGGGTCCGTATCGAGCGCAACCTCGGGATAACCTAACGGCCGATTCTTGTTGCTCGATTAATTTTAGGGATTCGTTTCTTTCGCTAAGGCGTCTCAGATAGCGAAATCGAAATTCTGTATGGTTTTTTTTTTTCTTTCTTTTTGTTAGTGAACATTTTTACGCGACCACCCGAAAAAACGAGCATTATATTTGCAGGATTTGCCTATGCATATATTTGAGCTCTTTCTCCTACTGCAACTTCTACTAAATATTTGAAACAATTTAGATGTTTATTTTAGAATTTAACCACCATCGCGAGGCAAAGTCATAAATCCACGAGTTTCTTTTTTTCTCTGAGTTCGCCGATCCTAAACCCTCTCCTCATGATAGGGTGACAACACGCGGGGATACGAATAGAGGATTTCTTTAGTATCTTATTTGCATCACAACCAACTTTTTTTACTTACTTCTTTTGAAAATTAAATCTTTATTTATATTTTATTTATTTTAATTTTTTGGTATTTTTTGGATATTATAATTTTATATTTATAACGTTATTTTAATGTTGTTTAAAATCAACGACGTATTTGAATTTTTTTTTTGTTTAATATGTATTTATTTAACGTTTTTGAATTTTTACACTGCATTCTTCTTCAATAATTTAATAAAATTATCATTTAGCCTTATTTTTACGGGTGCCTATTCAAAGTTAAAAAAAAAAAAAATTAAACACGAAAGAAAAGCTAATTGTTTAAAAAAAAACAGTGCGATACATGTCCAGCGATAATACTCATGTCATTAATATTTATTTTCTGTAACACAAACTTCATTTTAATACGTCAGCATCCCCGACATCCACCGGCCGCACGGCGGTGTTCGGTTACGATGAACGCGGCCGTGGTCTGAAATGAAAATCGCGAAAATGCGTGTCGTATTGCATCTGATCCGTTCGTATCTTAGATATCTTTGTATGTCTTAGATTTAGTTCGGATTTAATTAATTTGTAACATCGATGTTAATTGCTGTATTCGGCTTCAAATTATATTGTGCCCCATCGGTGTAGTCCATTGATCTTGCAAGATTTTTTCAGTTGCTTTTGTTTCCTCCTGCCCCTAGTATCAAATATATTTTTTATTTCGAAATTCCCGAGATATTTTTGGAATGTATTAAAGTCACAGAAATATTAGTAACGTGTTTACGAGCTAATCGAATCGCTTTGCGGTTAAAAATGTTGTGAAATAATACGTCAGTAAAACAAAATTTGAAAATATTGACACTTCAATCGCTTTTGCAATGTATTTCATTCGTAATAACTATGCGAAGTATAGAATGATTTTTTCTATTTTATCATGCATTCTTTAGACCCCGCCAGGATGTTCATTAATGATTTTTTTTCAGAGCGGGGTCGGAAAAATTCATCGAAAACTCGAGTCGGAGACGAAGACCTTTTATAAGAAGCTCACGCCCTTAACAGACGACCCCCTTGTGAAATAGATTATCCAACAGGACGTGTTATTAATTACGTACTTATTGGAAACTAGATGATATCGTTATACATAAGAATCATGACCTTGGTGCATTATTGTGTAGCACCTACGCCACCAAAAAATCTAGTTTGAACTAGCGTCCAGCTTGTACTTAATTGCTTGTTCATAAAAATACTTAAGAACAATGACGGGCCATTATTCCGTATATAAATGTGTAATGTGCCAGAATCGTATTTTGTTTTTACTTTACGTATGATAAAATAAAGATTCAACTAGTTGCCCTAGGACCTGGGAGAACTCTCGTTCCGAGTAAAATCACATGACTGGAATAAACTCAAGTGGTTCAAGAGCGGTGGTGGTCGATGCGTTCCAATCGAATCGGAAATTATATAGCGAGTACGATCCCCTACCACATGCGAATTGACTTTTTAACTCAATTCGTTTTAAACCACTTTCTCCATGCGGTTAACCATCGGTTATGAACGGTCCCCAATCCGCATCGGATTAGTCTGGAGGTGAAGTCTAGACCTGTAAATTTGAATTGGAATTAAATTGAATCAACAATTTTATACGTTCATATCTATGGATATTCTGAAACACTACGTCTCTGTGTCTATCTGTCCGTTTGTGCGCTTATCTTGCGCTTATTTCTGAAATCACTGCTTCAATTTACATGGTTCCCTTTTTTAATATCGTAATACGTTATCTGAATTTACGCACTAAAATTCTATTCATTACAATTTTCAAAAAAATTTGGTTGCCTGTAAAGTCGGTATACGGGCGAAAGTTTTACGTGACAACGACTTTGAATGGTAAAATCATTTTAATGTGAATATTCATTCGTATAGTAGGAAGAAGGATGAAATAATAGTAACAATTTAAAACATTTATTTATACAAAGAATTATATTTAAAACATTAATTTATACAAAGAATCTCGCACTGAATTTCATATTAACAAAATTTTATTTTTACCTTTACACATACATACGTATTTATATACAAATATACATACAATAACTTGCAATACATTTGCAAGCTATGCACTAATTCTCTAGTGCTGCGCGCGGCAGACCGATCATAGTTGAGTGGGAGAGAGACGCAAGCATTCGGCGGGCCTCTCTCTCGTTCGGTGACTCATCGTTACGTTACCGAGCGTTACACTTTTTCATAAGTGACTCCCAGCCGCAACCTAATTTAAGACGTTGTCACGTCAAAAAATCGACAACATATTGCGTCACGAGTTATATCAGAAACTCTCATCTGTACGGCGGCAACTGTCGCATCCGATAGAAGCTTTTCGGTCCGGCGACGACGCGCCGCCGCCGCCGGGTTGCGCAACTCGAAGTTGTAATCGGTCGGTGATTTAATGCTACGTCTCGAATCGGCGCTCGGCCGAATCGTATTAACGCCGGCGAGCTCATCCGCTTTTAGCTGTCCGATTTGCTCATTTTATGGCGATTTATATATAGATTATGATAATGGGGAAAAGTCGGACGAACGCGCACGCCTCCGAACGTTGAAGGTTCCGTATATGAACTATCTGTATAAAAGTCCTCCCTGGCGATTATATTGTATCGTTGTATCATTAGATTTCGAATACGATTCCAAGAATTTTGACGGTATGCTAATATTTAAATTTTCTATTTTTATAAAGTTAATCAAGCTGCATAACCCTTATTTTTGTTTGGAAAAAATCTCAAAGATTAACAAGACGTGTGCTACTTGTTACTAAATTGCTAGCTAGGTAAATAGTAAATAAATCAACATTATAATCTATGTTCCTAAAGAGACGCGCACAACTATTTGTATGACCCTAGACGCTTTTACGCATTAAGCGTATATTTTATGTCTCGTTTTCTCGCTTTATAAATACTCAAAATTTTCACCTAAAAAGCGTATCTAATTCTTTTTTTTTTTTTGACATATTTTATTCAAGAAAACTTGTCACGACAAAGAATTGAATATCATTATTGTCGTAATTTATTTGAAACACTAATAATCGAATGAAAAACTAGACGTGCCTCTGCAGTATTCGGATCGATAACGCTTATAGGGCCGATTCACGTTTTGCTTGCACACGTCGACGATATCTCCAGCTAGCTGATATCTCCTTCCTGGTGGAAGGCACATTAAATTATTTTATAAAATGAAAACGTTATAAAATGAAGATATGTTAGGCACGTCAATAATTTTGCAAGATTTCTTTAGAAGGTTTAAATGTAAAATTTACTTTGTACTAAAATTAATCGACGTCATTCGCCAGTGTCATTGACGTTTCGGGCGTGCGACGACCGTCAATACGACAGAATGACACCGCAACCAAACATCGCAATTGCTATTTCATCGCTAAAGCATTTAACGGTCGTCTGTGTATAGACATAAACATTTAATATTTTGTTTGATCTTACAACTGAAAAAAAAAAAAAATTCGTTTGCTGAATTTCTACATTGAAAGTGTTTGTTTAATTTCAATATTTATTTCCACCATGCAAAATGACGAAATCGCCGGTGATCGCTAATATACATAACGTGCGACCGGAGCGTGAATCGACCCCCTCTGCGACGAACGATTCAAGTATGCGTGGGTCGCGGCGGCGGCGCGGGCGCCGGGGGTCCGCTTTACGGCCCATAAAATACGATCCTGGAAACTTACAAACTCGTTATGTTATGAGGATAATCTATGAGACAATGTCCTACGTGAAATTGCTCGTTATAAAACCTCTTACGACCTACCGATTAACTGTCGGTATAAAACTTTGTTTATCGCGAACGCCTCGTGCCACGGCTCGGGCGGCGACGAAATGGCACTCCATTGTCCCGCCGCCGCCGGGCGGAAAATAAATGGTGACTTACTGCAGTCGACTGCGTGCATTCCTTAATGATTTTGCGTTAAATCGTAATGTATCATTTTAAACAGATCTATGCGCTGATGATACCTTATAGGAAGCAATGAAATACAGGTTTGGCGGCGAGCTAAGTTCGCGTTGTTTAAGATGCTCATCTGAATTGCATATTCATATTAAATGAAATGGTGTTATAAAATAGAAATGTATTTACATTAGCATTTTCCATATCAGTTTGTATAATGGTTATTATTGAGATTATGTATGTTCGTTTTGACGTAAAAATGTGGTTTGTTAACCGACTTTAAAATAAATAGGTTCTGTATTCGATGTGCATTTTTTTATATATTTTCACCGGTTACCCGGAAACTGCGTAACCGAATCAGGTCGGTGGTCCCATATACTCTATGACGTTTAACGTATCGTTGTTCGGGAAATTAAAAAAAAATGTTTTTTTTTAATATTATGCTTTTTTCAGATTTTCAGTTATTATTCAATAATATCACATCGGACTTAATAGTTATTTATTATTGTAATTGTTTTTTCGAAATGTGTTCAGAAATTTCATCGTTACACAGTAATATAAATTACATTAGTGCTAATTATTGACCACTTTCGATGAGTTAAATGATAATCTTAAAGATTTTGAAAACCGACCAATGAATTAAACAGCCCAGCGATGTTGAGTTCGAGGATGGTTGTATTCTAGCTAAGAATGTTAAAGCCGAGGAATCAGCGCCACCGGAAAATTTGGCATCGGAACTGATTTTTCACTTTCTACGTATAAATGTAAGGACGACGCGATCATTAATACTTATCACTGACTTGAGGCATGAGTAAAAGCTAAATGAATTGCATAGTTTAATTACCCAATCACAGTAAAATTTATTATTAAAATTAAACCTAATAAAATATATAAACCGCCTACTAATACCGTTAGATTGAAATAGTTCGTTGTTTTGCAGTCGATAACCAGCTAAAACCAGGAAACAAAAATAATCCCAGTGAAATCGATGAATACAAAAATTAATAAGAGATTTCCACACTCGGCATCTAAATCTATAAATGTGAATATAAAACGCGAAATACTGAGTTAACGGGCTGTCACGATGGTACAGGCCGAGGCAATGCGCGTCGGGTATATTTCTGTCTCACCAGTTCCAAAAACAAATAACGATTTTGCATAGTGCTTCTAATACGTAAACTTAAAGGTACCAGGACCAAGTCGGAGCACAATACGAATATATATTATTAACTTTTATTCACATATTGTTCCCGTGTAGGCTAATTAATGTTATTCTTTCCAATTCAAGACCTCAAAAAACGCGTCTATTAATACAATTGATCATTTTTTATCAATAAGCGCGTATTCACCGAAACTATCGTGGTTTTTTGGTAACTCACTGTTATTTTTTTCATTGTTCGAAGGTGGAAAAACCAGTCACGGAGGGGCTTTCGCACAGAACGCGCGACCAGTGGGAGATAGATCGCTCCTCGCTGAAGCTCATCCGCAAACTGGGGCAGGGCCAATTCGGCGAGGTGTGGGAGGGCCTGTGGAACAACACGACGCCGGTGGCGATCAAAACACTCAAGTCCGGCACCATGGACCCCAAGGACTTCCTCGCCGAGGCTCAGATCATGAAGAAGCTCCGCCACGCCAATCTGATTCAGCTGTTCGCCGTGTGCACCCTCGAGGAGCCGATATACATCATCACTGAACTCATGAAAAACGGATCCCTATTGGAATACTTGCAAGGTCAGTTCTGGAAATTAAATCATACCACTATCGTTATACAAAAATTCTCACATTTATAGTCATTGATAAGTTATAAATAAAGTACAATAAAATAAACGATAAATTATTGTATTTAAATTAGCATAATCCAATTTCAAATTCATAATATATTTATCTTCGCACATAATGATTATTTAATGAAGATTCAAGTCATTATCACAGTCGTAAACGCTTATTTCAAGTTCAGCCCCTGCTGCGGCGGGTGCATTATGTTGAGAAAAACCTTCGTTAGCATGTTGCATCGACATGAATATTTGTATAATCAGCCTGCTGTATGTTTATAAATGACGATTCGCTACCTACTCGTAACGCCTCGTGAGACCGACAGCTGCGTACGTCATCATGACCTAGGAATGGTCACAATAATGTTATAATTAATTATATGAAGTTACGACCTAAGGGCTCTCTATTGAATTTAAACTTACGTGCCTGATTGCTATGAGCATTCATAGTCAACAGAAACGTAACAATGAACTGATAGCGGGCCGAAAGTGCTGAACATCGCTTATGAACCGATCGGCGCACGTCGCTCAGCCCGCCGGCCGGCCGGCGTGACGTGCGACGTTCGGCCTTTGTTCTTCGCGTCTGACAGTCGCGAACGATAGTGGTTCAGTTCGTTCGTAACGTACAAAAAACCTTACAATACCTTACAATTATAGAGGATTAAAAAGCTGCAGTGTTGCAAACTTGTTCAGCAAAAAAAAGAGACAAACCATGTCATCTATTTGTACCTTTAAGCTTAATATTTTTATTTTATATTGTAAAAATTGTTAAAACAGAAACGGCAGCAATTCTAATGTTTACATTTCAACAGACGTTTTTATCACACTAGTATGTCTGGCAAGCGTCACTTCTTGCTTATCCAAAAACATTTTCGTATTAGAATCCGTATAAATTTTCAAGTCCCCGTCTCGTGTTTTAAAAAAAAATTAATGTAAATTAGTTACATTACTCATTAAAAAAAAAGAGTAATGGAAAATCACCCATTACACATTAAAATTATAATATGTAATAGATGACATTACTCATTACGTTAACAAAAAAACCTTTAGAGTGATAGTTAGGGAGTTTTTGAATTTTTGATGGATGTTTAAACTGTTGGAGTGTAATAAGAGTGAAAGATATTTTTTAATTAAAAAATTTTTAAGACAAATACCAAATTGAAAAATGTGATTTTGAATTAGATTCCATTTTTTCTCTACTATATATGATATTACACTCAGGTTTTTAACATCTTAATAACAGCTATTATTAAATACACTAATTATATTTTTATATAATGAGTATAATGGAATACTCATTAATTCTCCATCAACTATACAGAAGTTGGTAATGAAAATTGATACATTACAATACTCATTAGAATATAAAAATGAGTAATGGAAAATTGGTACATTACTCATAATTTGAAAATTTTTAATGTAGATTATTAAAGTACTCATTAATTTTTTTAATGAATAGTGTAAAGATAATCCATTATTCATTAAAAAAAATGTAATGAAAATTAATTTTTGTTCCATTAAAAAAAATAATGAGTAATGGAATCAGTTTCCATTACTCATTATTAACAGTAATGAGTAATGAAACGCCAATGCATTAACTAAAGTAATGCATTTTTTGCAACTTTGGATAAATACTGAATACGAGTCGAATACAAAAATCGCTTCTTTTCAATTTCAAAATTGTTTTTCACAAAATATCAATATTATTACTTTTTCTGATCCACAAATTGTTAACTTAATTGCATATTACTGTTTACGATAAAATTAATATTTCCGTCGAGATTAAAATCGTTATTACGTAACCGGGGTGCGTCGTTGACTTTGGGCCGCATGCGTATTTTGCGTCATTAACGTGCTTATTAGAAGTGTTGGGAAATGATTGGAGTATTTATTTTACAATTGTAATTTAACAGCTCAACCTAAGCATGAGTGCCATTTCAATGTTTTCGACATTCTATTTTTAAATTTTTTACAACCTATAGGAAAATCCGTTTAGCCGAAAGGTGCTATTTAATATTCTACTTTCGATCGACGTTCATAAACTGCATTAACAAGCACGCGCCAAAATTATTGCATGAAACCGGTACGATAAACCGCTACATCCATCATTACATCAATATTCAGTTGCTGCATAGTCGGTCCGTTGCGTTACAGGCAAAGGTCGTAACCTGAAGATGCAGCAGCTGATCGACATGGCGGCGCAGATAGCGGCGGGCATGGCGTACCTCGAGTCCCAGAACTACATACACCGCGACCTCGCCGCCCGGAACGTGCTGGTCGCCGACTCCAACAAAGTCAAGATCGCCGATTTCGGCCTTGCCCGGCTCATCAAGGTGATGATCGTCTTTGATCTGTATTTAATTTGCTTGAGAACTTTGAATACATATGTAGTCGATGAAATTTATAATAAAAAAATTGATTAGAAGTTGTAACGACTTAATAATGTAATAAATGTCACTTCTCTGTAACATGGTGATGTTTTATGTATAGACAAAGGTAGATATGGTACTCGCATATTGCGAAGTTACAAGCATGTTTATCTCTTTCTAACTAAGGCTTTCCAAAGACATAGTCATATGATCTTTTAGTCTTTTTGCTTAAAGCTCACGCCGTGTGTTTGTTTTTAAGTTGTTTATATGACTGTAGCATGTCTATTAACTAAATGTCATTGGTATAAAAGCTAAAAAGTAGACTTTATTTCAAAACAAATAAGCATGAAATTTAAATTTGTAGGCAGCTTGCAATGTCTGCATACTTAAAGTATATTTAAAATTTGTTTAGAGTATTATGCATGTTAATACAAATAAATAAAGAACAAGGAGGCCATATAGTTCCGCCGTGTCCGACCGTCCGTCCGTGTCTGTTTGTATGTCCGCGGCTGCCCGTTTTTAGATGTTATTAACCGTGAACCGTAAACTCAAAAGGTTCATAGTATCAAAGAAAAAGCCCCTTTTTAAATCCGTATATTATTATGAACAACTACGGAACCCTGTACTTTTCGTGGCCCGACACGCATTCGGTTGGTTTTTCACTCTTACTAAACACATTATCGTCAAATTTTAATTCACGTTAAATACGTCGTGACCGCAGTTTTCTTTAGATACGCCGTCCTTTAAGAGCGAGTCGTCGCTGAGGCCCTCTACGCTTCTTGCTACTAATTGAGACTTGATCGTGTTTTGTTGTGAAATTTATCTCCTTCGGCTCAGGGGCCGGCTTTATTGAAACATACTTTTAATTGTTCACATTGTTTTTTTTTTATTGGAATAAAAGATCAAAGTATAGGACGTAAGTGCTATGAAAATATACTTTTGCTTGTGCACTTTAGTTTATACTAGTTTAAGAGTAATAGTTGACATGCCTACTTTTTCTCTAATTTAGACGATTAAAGTGCAGAAAACATGGAAAAAAGTGTAACAATGTAGTTTTTCCATGTTTCCATTTCTTTGTACTAACGGCTTCAGAACCTTACAGTAAGCATGGTCCAACATGCTCTTGTTTCTTATAACCTATTTGACTTCGGTTCACTTACATTTTGGTGTGAAAAGCTCTGTTTAAATAAAATGCCAAATTTATTATAATACAACTCAACTCATATATTTGAACGGCACCTTATGCTACAGGAGGATGAATACGAGGCGCGTGTGGGGGCACGCTTTCCTATCAAGTGGACAGCGCCCGAGGCCGCTAACTACAGCAAGTTCTCCATCAAGTCTGACGTATGGTCCTTCGGGATAATGCTCACCGAGTTGGTCACATTCGGCCGTCTGCCCTACCCTGGTCAGTTTTTAAAATGCAGAATAACTAAAATTATTTGTAGGAATAAATTGTTAAGGTTATTTTTGTAATTTATACCACTTCACTTATAGATAAGTTGGAGGTGTTCGCTAATATTTGAAAATGAAGATCGTAGTTCAACTAAAAGTAATTGATAATTTGACACGATTTATATGCAAATGGTACATAAAGAAGAAAAAAAAGCTTATTCCTATTTATGTTTATTATACGTGCATAATGTACTACAGCACAGTTTTTTTTTTTAATGTAACTAATCAAATGCAAATTCATTCTGAATTCAGGTATGACAAACGCCGAGGTGCTGCACCAAGTGGAACACGGTTATCGCATGCCGTGCCCGCCCAAATGCCCGGACGCTCTCTACGACATCATGCTGGAGTGCTGGCATAAGGATCCTCTCAAACGACCCACGTTCGAAACGCTGCAGTGGAAATTGGAGGACTTCTTCACGCTCGACAACAGCGAGTACAAGGAGGCGTCCGCCTACTGAGCCCGGCCCCCCCTGCCGCCCCACCGACACACACACGCGCATGCGCACGCCCACGCTCATCCCCACCACGTCAGTAAATTTATCATTTTTTTATTATATCGAAATTTATGAATCTCTTTTAATTATTATGTATGAAGAATGAGTGTAAAAAACTTTTAATGTGATTTAATGAATCTTGACTTTTCGTGCAGCAAGTACCGGGCCTGTATCACATGCCACCGGAGGTGCAGGCGCTGCACGGCAGCACGTCGTTACAGCACCTACACCAGCATGCGCACATGCAGCAATTGGCCGCGCACATGCCCGCGTACCGCGCTACGTCCGCCGTCGTGCCAGCGGCTGCGCCGTTGTGCCACCATCATGCGGCACGGCACAACACGCTTGCCTACCATCCTGCGCCCTAAAATGCTGCGACCCACGCCGCCACCGCCACCATTGCATACTGCACTTACACTGACACTGAAGGAACGTATATGACTATGACGATTAATCGATCATTAAGATTCAAATAGATACGTGTTTCGGTACATCTGAAATTAACTAAAAAAAATATTAGTATGTAGGCATTCCATTTTTTATCAAATAGTTACCATAGATGTGCGAAGCTGTATTGATTAGGTATAAAGTTGGGACAGGTTTTATACGTCATATACCGTCATAATAATGCTCAAATAAAACGACCGGTACCACAATGATTAATTTTATCATTGCATAGTCATTACACAGATCTACAAAGTAAATTATATGCCTTAACATGTCCAAATTCTGAACTATTAACAATTACAAAACGTTATTTTTATTTGAATTTAAACCTTATTGCCATACATTAGGTTTGCATTGTACAAAAAGTTATCATGACGTTTGTTGCCAATCCTGATGAAATTTAGATGCAGACAATGAATGATACGACAATAAGGGCTAAATAAAAAAGTAAATATTTTTTTTGTAACTCTAAGATTAACAATATCCGAAAAGGTTGAGGTATATTATTTATTTCATAAACTTATTCTAGTATGAACAATCGAAACATAATATTGCTACAATACCATTGTCATAAAATATTTCCGTTTATATATTTCTGTTTCTACATGGGCAGCCCAATTTCTGAAAATTAACGACTTGTAGAATTATCGAACATAAACATAATGTCTGTACCTACTGATTTTAAACTAGTTTTGCCAGTAAGCACAATTTTTTATGCAATACTGTGGTAAATATTATGTTTAGTAGTTCCAACCGTATGGTATTGGTATCCTGATACAGTAACTAGTGCGTGCTGTGCCAATAACTAACGTATTCTAAACTTGCTTGTAGTTCAGTTATTTTAGGAGATGCTCTGACAGACAGAATTTTTAAATAGATAGAGGAAACTTACAAGCTAGTCTTTTAAAAAATCTGTATATTAAAAATTATGGAAGTAATTTTATTGATTCTATATAAAATTTATAACACAACGAACGTTTATAGCATTGAGTATCTGAAAAAAAAAAAACTTCAAATATTCAATGCCTACAAAAACATAAAATGCTCCATTGAAATTCTTAATAATTATGAGCAAAACCACAATAAAATTACGCCATGAAACAAAACTCACAAAAATAAAGACAAATCTAAATCATAGTTTTACATATTTAAAAGTATAATGCCATTTATTTTAGATAACGACAGCCTTTACAGTTGAGAGTCCTGCTGAAATCAAAAACGTTATTTGCTTTTTTGTTTTAATTTTCAATTATATAGAAATATAAATAATGTGTGTTGAATAAATAAGTTATCTCTGTGAAATGGGTTATTTCACACCTCTTCCTAGAATAACTGAACATAAAACAAACAATGCAGTGTTTGATTGTACTGCACAAAAAGAATATTATGACATTGTGTTTTGGTAAAATATTATGAACACAAATTTGATATTATTCATTGCAGGATAGTATATAAAATAGACATTTACAATTTAATATGTGACAAATGAGTATGTTACATACTTGAAAATGTAAACTGAAAACAATTATGTGAAAGTTCAATAGATTAAGCATTTTGAGGTTTTATCAAAAAGAAATCTTAGGTAAAGTAAATGCGGTCTTGTAAGTTATAAAACATGTTCTGTTCGTATTGCGTCGTATTAGATGGTCGGATGTTGTTAGTGTATCTGTTGTTATCATCTTAGGATGCTGCATGTATGTACTCTTTTTACTGTGAAAAATTATGCAGATGAAAAAAATAATGTACATCCAAATTCGCATAGGAAACTAATTTTAATACGCCTCAAACGTTGATATTAAATGTTAAACAAACAATATAAAATCATCAGTTGGTTAGTTAGATACTCTTTCAATTTTTCTAATTGTAAATGGTTAAGATACAATAAGGTTAAACATTTTCTATCAGTATATAAATGTTAAGTGCGAACCTCTGCGTGTGACTGTTCAAGTAATGAAAATTAAAATGCACTATTAAATTCTGTTACGCAGGTACACAGTCAATAATATGACAAGAAAACGCGTATGAAATGTGTGTATATTCAGTTCCTATGCGGTAATTGTGAGGTACCGATTTCTGAAATGCCATCTATAACAAATATTGCAAATTTCCTCTTTTCCTATAGATCATAAATAAGTACACGCTGTAAGTTTCATTCCAAAATTGCACTTAACATTAATAGAGAAATTAATAATTTTGTTTCAGAATTTCGTTTACTTATCGATGCTTAATTTTTTTTTTTTAAGAATCATAGTATCTTCTTTTGTTTTACTTATTAAACTCTTAGAACTTATTAGAGTAAAACATTAATCGGCACTTGAATTTTTTTTTATCCCGTCTCTTATAAAAGATTATGAAACCAGAGTTGTTCTCTTGCGGTGAGTGTAATGATGTGCTCTATCGATTCTTGTGTGGTAGGCTCGTGTTCGGCTGAAGGTAGCGAGCGGCGGAATGCCCGTCCGCTGGTGACTGTATGTGTGTGTGAAAAAAGGAGGAAATTTAGGTTCGGCAGGGAACTTATCGTTGTAAGAAATAACAAAAAAAAAACTGTATCGTGCTCGCCTCGGGGGAGGCGCGTCACCACGATCTTGGTGTTTCACCTCGGTGTACCATTTTCGGTAATGTAGAGATATCGGTATTGGTGATAGATGCCAAATAATCTTATTAAAGAACTGAATTTTATATAAAATTATTATTAACTGTCCTGAGGGTATTTAGGTCTTAGATTGTTTTATTTATATTAATATTATTATTTAAAAATATCATTAAGCTATTCGGACTTGATATGAATTATATGAAAAATGTGAGTCATTGATTATATTATTATTATACGTTTTTATATGTTACATAATAATCTATAAATCCCTAATGTTTGTTATACTTTATTCTACGCACAAGTAACTAATACTGACATAATTACCCTTGTCTGACTGATTATCAGTGTTTTAGTAAAAAAAATTAAATCAATTTCTATCTGATTCAGTATCCATCTTGAAGAGTAAATTTTATTTGTGCCAACATGTTAATTTTTAAAATAAATAAATAGTTACAATTAATGTCTGCTCATACTGTACTATAGTTTTTATTGTATCAATATGTAGTTGGCCTAATTAAGTATAATTTTTCTCTACTGTTGTATATAGGTTTTAAAGACTAAGTTGATAACATTAAACACTAAGTGTAATAGTAAATAAATTATACCTTATTTAAAAATTATAACATTTGTAACACATTCAGGAGGTGACATCAATTATTGCTTTCTTTTAAATGGGGCTGAGATTATCGCGGTCCAGGTGCTGTTTCAATGAACTAAAAACGAATACTTAGACCACGCAATCCATGGCCAGCCTCGTCAGCTTTAAAACTATTCTAAGACGGCGAAATAATTTTGTAAATAGAATTAAACACTTGTGAGGGACACCTAGTTGTAAACCATTTCCCTTCGATGCATAAACACTGAAGATTTCTTTGAGTGATCACACCCTAATTCTACACCATTATTAAGAAACAATGGACTATTGTTTCTTAATAATGGTGTTTAATAATGGTTTCTTAACAAAGCTATTAATAGAATATCGTGCTAGTGTTGTTTTGAAACAACATTTTGAAAACAAAATATATCAATTATTGATCTTCGACAAACTTTCTTGAATAGACCCTATGAGCATTCCAACTGGACAAAATGATTATACTAATTACTATTTATACTGTGAAACGTCACGAAAATGTTTACATTTCCACTATGATTGTAATGTTGGTGAATTATGTTTTAACCAAATCGCACAAAAAAATAGAGACAAATGAGGTTTTGACTTTCGATTATGAGGTGCCTCAATGAAATTGTATTAATATTCATGTCACAAATGTTTGACATTCACTGTGGATAGGGCACGAGTAAATCATATATATAGAACAAACTTTCTTGCACATGGATTGGGTCAATATTTTGTAGAGGAAAAACTGTTTTTTTCCTGTGGCATCAACTTCGCACAATGGCAAATACATGCGAGTATTACATTTTTTATGATCACTTACATTATAATTCAAGGATAACTTTTAATTTTTACATTCAAACCATAGAATTATGGACATAAGTTACTGTCAACAGATTATTATACCATTCTTCTATTGTACAGATAATTATGATTATGCGTATATCAATCACACTATACTGTGTTATTTATGAATAATTTTTATTATTACATTTTAAAGCCGATTTTTAGATTTACTGCTGTACAAACGCGCTTTTTTTTAGGCTTGATCGAAATCGTAAAATCTAGGCATTGTCTCTATAATTTGTTATAAAATGTTTAGTTAATAGTAGTTAGGAAATTTATAACTACGCAACGCCATCATAATAGCAACATAGTTGAAAGTAACTTGTATAGGCTTAGGTTGTATGAGGGCGATGAATGTTATGATATTCTATAGCCTATGTGGATAGGTCCCGAGCGGCCGATGTTAGTTGATACTGCTTGTTCGACTCGCGTGTAAGGTCTTATTACCTCCGAGTATCAATTAATGGTATTTAAGTTTCTCGTATGTATGATTTTATATATATATATATATACTCCTAATGTGTATAGATTTTTTAACACAACAGTAAATATAAATGTGAAAAAATAAATCTAAGTGTTTCATTGGTTTTACCTTTAGCAATTTTGTGACATTTTTGATACAACCCGACAATAAAGTTTCTTACATAATCACCAATACCATATAATACCCTGAGAATTTATTGTCTATTAATTACATTTTTCTTTCATTTCCTCACATCAACCGATCTAGGAATTTTTACAGCTACTATCATTACAATGCGATTCCCAAACTGTTTTACATTTTTTTTTGTAATAGAACAACTAAATCTGCGTGCATATGCATACGTACACACAACAATAGTGATAGCCTAGTAGCTTAATGTTAATACTAATTTGTAGTAACAATAAGACACGGAATTTGGATCCTGATAACCCGCCAAATATGTTTTTAAATCATGTTCAAATCGGAATACAGGTTATTATAAAAGCCTTATAGGCGAAGAGAAAAACTTGTAATGAAAGATAAATGAGTTCTTGTGAATCCTTACGTGTTTAATATATCTTTATACCCTAACGGGTATTAGGCCTATAGTGTAACAGTTTATATTGTATTCATATGAAACTTATGCCCTTCAATCCTAGTACAATTTATTTTTAGTTTTTACGAGAGGCCACACCGAAATGATCAGGAATCAAATAGGTAACACTGAAGTTTTTAGAACTGGACACTTGAAACCATTTAATTAAAAATGCAACTCTCCCAATGATGTTATGTATATTGTATTCATCTGTCATTTGTTTTTACACATATACGGCAAAAAGAAAATTGTTTTAACGTGAACAGGAACGCGAAAAAATTGTGTAATGATTTTCATGACTGGGTGCCAATCAAGCTATCAATAAAGTTAAAACAGTCTTCAGTTGGCATTTCATGATGAATCTCCATCCCTTCCAATTTTTTATAACTGGTTTAACGAGTTCAAACGTAGTCGCGTTAATCTGACTGACCTGCGTAAAAGACGTCCTTCTACGGCGACGACCGAAGACATCAGTGCTGTGCGGGTCTTCGGACCTTCGGACTTCGGACGAACTTAAACTTGGCTATGAGTCAAGTACACAAAATCTTGAATATTGAGCAGACATGAAACTATACAGTGGATACCTCATAATTTAACCCACGCTCAAAAACCCCGTAGGGTTAATTGGTGCCGCGAAGTGATGCAAAGATTTACCAGTGATGACTCAAATGCTGTAGGTATACGACATAGTTACAGGTGACAAAAGCTGAATTTACTGTTACGATGCCGAAACCAAGACGGTCTGCTCAGTGGGTGTCTCCTTTCGAGGAATTACCATATTAAAACAAAGGTCAAAGCGTCAGAAGGTGGTGGCCTCTTTCTTCGGAATGAGAAGCCTTGATACAATTGTTTTAGAAGATAAAAAAACAATCATTGCAGGCAGGTACACTAACTATTGTTTGCCTCTTGTCATAGAAAAGAAATAAGTTTGAGAAAAACGACCTTGCGAAGTCATTTTTCTCGAATCCTACTGCGGTGGGATTCTCCATCATGACAACACCTCACCACACACCGCACAAACAACTACTTGTGAACGTTAGGTGTAGAAAATTTTATTTTTGTAATTTTTTGTTTCATATTTTTTAGACATACGGTCCAGAAAATAGAGGAGACACACAATTCCTGTAACTTTCGTAGCGATTATTTCCGAAATTATTCACGTAATCAGAAAATTCGCTTAAAAATTTTATAGTGTTTTTAAAAGAACTGTTGAAAAATGTGCCACACGTTGATGTTTGCTGAAAAAAAACATTCAGTTTCTGTTACACGTATGGGGTGCCCCTTAAAAATATTTATTTTTTTTATTTAACTACGAAACTACTTTGCGGCCTATACAAAGTACCCATACATCAATATACATCTTGTAGTTTTTCAGTGAAATGCTTATGACATACAGACGAATGGACGGACATAACGAAATTATAAGGGTTCCGTTTTTGACGTTTTGGCTCGGAACCCAAAAAAAGGTATATGAAATAAACATATTAATTTAATTTCTATTTAGAACTAGAATAAAACTATTCAAAACTACAGCAAAACCATTTTATTGTATAATATTATTCGGGTAATAGCTTGGTACATTTTTATATAGTAGTAACTTCTGGAGGGATGAAGGCCCTAATGCCGCTACAGTTATATTTTGATAAACGAAGTTATAAACAAATATTTTAAGATATCGAAAATAACGTTTAATTAACTAATAATATAAATGTGAAAGCTTGGATATTTGTTACCCAACCATGCTTAAACAGCTGAACAGAATTAGCTAAAACTTTACATTAATATAGCTTATATATGAAAATAACACATAGGCTTTAATTTCTAAAGATCTAACTTTTGCTCGTAGTTTCGATAATTTAATCGTGGAACGAATTTTTTACTTATGCCGATCGGTTATTGATAGCAGCAATGTACGAGGGAGGGTTAAGTTCAACATCGATTGGGAATCGGAATCGTAATCAAGAACGAGATTAGGATCACGAGCGTAAATGACATCGTCGTTTCATAATAAAAAAAATACACCAGTACATGTGTTTTCAGTGTAAGAGCTCCTCTAGGATAATTTCATCGGAATGGAATCGAAGTCAAGACCGGAATCGGTATCAAGAGCAGGACCAGATCGGTATTGAAAAGGGGACCGCGACCGCAATAATGATTGATAGTGTTTTATCGGTCGATATATAAGATGAAAGAATTCATTCAATGCCCTAGCAGACAAAGCCACAGACGAGAGCTAGTTTACAAATATAATTATTATAATCTGTTATTCCTCGAATTTCATAGAGAGTACTAAAGTACATTCACTTTAGTCAGTTTCATTAATTTTGCTTTGAATATCATAAATAGGTTTATTAATAATCGCCTTAAAAAGGCTACCTAGGATAGCTATAGACTAATTAATTTTTCTTTCTTAATTATTAACTTTATGATAAAATTACAAATACATACATATATATAACTTGTTTGCAATTTGATTCAAAACCATCTTCACATCTTGTATTTATGTATATGAAAATATTGAGTTCACTTAGTTTTTAGTAATTTTAATGTTGATCGGTTTCACAGCATTTTTTTTATTTACCTTATCTGAACATCAAAAACATCAAAATTTAAATACCAAATATATGTAATATATTTGTTTAACTATACAATTTATTACTGTATGTTATTGATACATGTAAGGTAAAAGTTTAGCAAAACGAGAAATTATCAAAGTAGTGTTTTTCATGAACATTCTTAGGTCTTTTTTATATAATGAAATTAAGTTTAACGCTTAAAAAGCTATATCTAACACTCGCAAGTCTCGGTGAAATCGATTAAACTGAACAAAAGGTGTTTATCTAAAGTTATTTTTGTTTCTTTACCAAACCATACTTAAAATCTAAATGCTAATGAAGTAAAAAAAAACCGCATCGAATGCTGCAAGCTTTGTTCGAATCTGTTGCTTCATTCAAAAGATATTCGTAGCTTAAGGAATAGCTTGGCGCAATAACTGAGAGTAGGTATTTTTTGTTCAGATACATCAATTGTATCGTGAGAAGTGGAGTAATATGTTAGGTGTACTTAGGTTCACACAAAATAAGGTTACAAGCGAAACCGATCGGAAAATTGTTACAAAATCACTACGAATTGGACGTTGTCTAGCAACAGATTCTGTGAATGTTTATGCCATAATCTTCAGAAAGGGTGCGCGCCTTGTTCCAAAATTTCTATGGTTTATGCGGTATCTTGTCAATGAGCGCGCGGACTATGAGTAAATTTATTATTTCAGTTGTCGAAATCAGTTCAATAGTTTCAATTGTATGAGAAAAACTATTTAATATACCTACATATGTACTATATTATTATTTATTATACAGTATACGAGATTCATAAACACTTTATGATGTGGGGTTGTTTCAAAGAAATTTACTGCTGTGAAGTGAGCTGCAAGCGCGGATCCATGCAGGTCATACTGTCCTGCTTACACTGTCTCGCCGCGAGGCAGAAGACCGCGGGTTACGTGCGACTGGCGGGCGGGTATGCCCTCGCTAAGCTCACCCGCTTAGTCTAACAACTAAAATCTGCTACTGCGACGCAACTTGTAACTAAATTCTCAACCGCCATTTATTTTGAATACATCTACTGTAATGAAATAAAAAACAATCACCTAAATCTACTCAATAATCGATGTCTTTATATGTCTATATATGCTATAGATACATATCATATCTACAAAAAAAAAAGTGAATGACGATACATACCTAATGGCCATTGCACGACATGTTTCAACATGTCGCATCTTATATGACACTTGTAGTACCTACCTACCGTTTTACGATACAAGCAAATCTGCGAATAGAATTAATATTGACAGTAAATTACTTACGTTGTCATCGCTCTTTGGAGGTACATAATCGGAATCGTCATCAGTAGGCTCTACGCTCGAATAATTCAATATTGCATCCTGCTCCTATAAAAAGTAGATCAGTATTTCTAATCTAATTACAATCTGGTCATAGGTAAATAAAAATATTGTCAATGTAATAAGCCATAAACAATAAAAGAATCATATTTGTCAAATATATATTATACTTAACACATAAATTTTATGATAATTTATACTGAGAGGTCCTATGGGAGAACGAAATAGTGTAATATAATAATATAAGTACCTTTAAACAAACTGCATGGCAGAATATAATTAGTTAAGAAGATTTATAGATAAATTTATGATTTTATTTACTGATTATAATAACTTACCCACTCAAGTACTATTAATTTTACTTCCATATTTTAAACTAATCTATAAAATAATTAATATTATAACATTAATGAATAGTACAGTACGCACGGGTTGAATATAGTCGCGAGTTGCATCGTAATAACCAAAATTGGGTCTCGGCAGAAAATTTACGGTATGAGGGGACAGGGTAAACGCTTGCCTTTTCTTTATTCATTATAATTAATATGAAATCAAAAATAGTTTTTTTGTTGAGTGTTCCGGCGCGAACTTTCACTCGCTTCAACTATATATACTGTAAATAAGTTTAGCAGTATCAATTATCTACTGTTAGTCTGTGCGCTTAGTCAATAAAAGAGAATAATTTTACAAAATATTAACACATAAATAATAAACATAATGATTGTCTTTAAAAATTCAAGCCCAGCACTGATATGAAACTAAAGATCTAATTTGTGCACATATCAAGTAATAACACCGGTGATGATAAGTAAGACACATTTTCTGAATACTGATACTGTATACCTCTTTGCTGTTGTTCAGAACCACACTACAGCTATCGTTTTGTTTCGGATGATCAATTGATATTGACTGCTTCAGAATATCGATTGACTGGAACCATTAGATTAGCTTCTAATGCTGGCGATTTAATCAACTCTTCTTGAGTGTCTCGCGATACCAAATCTAAAACTTCATAGAATTATTGTTAGCAAATATTTTTAAAATTAAAACACAAATAACACCAATAATTATTAAGCGTTGTATGATTGTATAATTAAGTAAGTTCACTACTCACTATTTTTTATTCTAGAACTTCTCATGTTAATATAAATATGTAAGTAATCATAGTGTTTTATGAAAATCCGTAACGCGTACAAACACACGAGTTCTGATCGCGAACGTTTAAACACTGACACTATTAATAAAAAAAATAACCTGCAGACTTACACCCATAGGGGCCCCTTATAGTGTATTTTAGGGACTCTAGACAATCTGTATTTTACAAAATAAAAAATCTTGCAATATACGGAAATGTATACATTTGAGCACTTTCGCGCCACCCACGGGCTATCGGATAAATGGTGCACTAAAATGTCACTGTGATAAAATTTTAGCTTCCTACCTAATTTTTGATATCGTGTAGTACATATGTAGGGGCGACATTCCTCCATTTGTTAAGGCTTGTAAATTGAGCTTCCCAATTTGGATGGCGATAGTCAGTCGGACGTTGACTGTGATGCAAAACCTTCATGATGGACATTGGTTTTCTAGTGGGACACGCACACGCGCACCCGCACACGCGCCCACGCGTACGCGCAGGCGCACACGCACGCACACACAAACGTACGTTTGTGCATGTGTATATATATATATATATATATATATCAGTTTAAAATTATTTTAATGATCGATATGGAACTTTAATCATTCGATGCGGAATCGCTTGTTATAAGGTATTTATAATATTATAAATGTACAAGTACGTTTGTTCGTATGTTCGCCATACACTAATGGCTCGACGTATTGAAATCAAATTTTACAGTGTTAAGTTATTTACTAAAATTTCAATAAACTTATAGGATACCTTCTATGTACAAAAATATAAAAATGGAAATTTGCTCCCATTAACATCATTGCACGAAGGAGAAGTAATATCAGCATTAGGACTGAGACCGGACCAAAGTGAAACCAGAATTGATATTGAGAACGGGACTGTGATGAGGATCAGAAATGACAACGAAATCAGGTGACAAAAAAGATGGAAGAATTTATTTTATGTCCACATGAGGGAAACCATGGCCATATTTGAATCATAAAAAAATCAATGCTAAATTTGAATTTAACTCCAAGTAAAGAAGACGGTTAACAGCTAGTTCAAAACATTAACTGATTATTTTTTTATTAGCATTGGTTTCGGAGTAACATAATTTCAACATTATCAACAATCTAAAAATATTTTTTAGAGCAGGCATATATTGTAATTAAACATATTGAGAAAATTTTATGCAATGCATTTATAACAATCAATCACATAAACACTTAAGTTTCTCATAAAGAACAGCAATTCTAGTTCTGTGTTCATCATTAAAACTATATTTATTAAATTCTGAGAGCAGTGTAATATTATTTTCTAACCCAAGAATTATTTTATCAATGTAATTCGAGTCCAATTTGGTTTTCTTACTGGCAGGTTCTTCAGCTTCTAGTAAACTGTCTAATCCAATCTCGAAGTTTCCACTTCTACTTTCAATATGGTGTGGTGAATGGCAACATATATGTGAATATTTTATTTTAGAAATAACTAGCAACTGTTCATTCCTTGATAGCTTAGAATCTGTTTCCAATTGTTTATTTTTAATCATAAACAGCAAATATTCCCGATTTCGCATATGCTTCATCAAGTCTAATAATCTTGTTGTGATAATTTTGTTATTTATTTCTATACAGGTCAAACTTTCACAAACTGTCGCTTGAAGAAGGCGATTATCACATTTCAATGCTTCATGCAATATATTGGTTATCTCGTTAGTAAACATGTGTAATTTAAATGTTTCTATCTTAGTCAGTTTATTCAAAAACTTTAATAGTATAAGTTTTACAGCCACAGATCTCGTTTCGCGCATCAGAGTCGATGTACTGAGTAAGATCTGAAATCAACAAAACATAACCTTTAAAAAATATTGTCACCGATAATTTCATGAGAAATCAGTGTCGCTATTTCTTGACATATAACCTGTTTTATATTGGGAATAGGAACACCATTTTCTTTAATAATCCTTTCACTTATAATGCAAAGTGCTTCCACATAATTGATAAACCAGGGTATTTCTTCTTCATCTTTGTCAGTTAATGCCATATCCTCTATTAAAATTTGCAGATTCCATTTCTGGACAATATCGATTTTTTCAAAAGTTTCTATAGACAATTGTGTACAGGTTGACATAGTTTTATAGATGTTGATCTGGAATGTTAAAATACTAATCAATTTAAAAAACTTATAATTCATGTAGTATTTTATATATATAGTTAAAGCTATAGGGTCTCATAACATATTTAAATGATTACTCTTTTTTCCACTTGGATAATAATGCCCATCTTATAAATATCAAAATGAAACTTAGTAATAAATCAAATAAACTTAGTTACGCCTAACACATAGCTTTAAATTTATGGATCAATGAATCAAATTCGCTTGCAATTAAATAATTGAAAAGAAAATGTATAATAATAAATAAATAGACAGTATCACTTTACAAACCTCCACAAAAATATAACATACATTGGAAAAACTAAAGATTCCCACAAACCTATCGAAAATCTTGTGATTTTGCAGGTGAAAGAGATAAGATCTCATCTCGTCTCGAGATAGATTTTTATTATTTCGATAGAAAAGCAAATAGCATATATGCAGTGACGAGCATGAATTGGTTATCACCCCAAACTTAAACATCCACAACCCGAGGGCTTGTTGGGATTGCAAGTTCTTATTGATAAAGTGTTAGAAAATTTTAGGATTAAAACAAACTTACTAAATCATAAATGTGATGTTCAGCATGTCTTAACAATTTATTTTCAACTTGTTCCAATAAAATGTCGAAATCACCAAGCATCGCTTTAGATGCAACTTCACAAGGGATATTTTTTATTTTGATGGCTTGCCACAGTTCCAAGTTGTTCTCATTGATTGGATATTTTTCAGAAACTTTAATTTTGAAGCCTACAGGTAAAGTTTTATACAATCCTTCCAATAAGTAGGTAAAATGCACTTTTTGAGGTGCAGTCCCAAAAAGTATATTCCCATTTAACTTTTTGTAAGCATTACACAAGAACATTAGCTGATCATAAACTAGTTTTGTAGGTGCATAACTGAAATCAAACAATATTTATTACATTCTTATCCACAATGTTTTTTCATTCTTAAGCAACCAAAAAAAGTACCTAAATTTATTTTACTTTACAGAATCCGACACTACTTTTTCATTATTTATTATTAAGGCTTAAGTATAATGATTCACAAGTAATATCAGTACCAAAGACATATCTACACATATCTCTGCTAAAATATCAGAAAACAAATTTAATAGGTCAAGTCTTTATTGCACTTAAAATTCATACTTCATAATTGTAAAATTCGAAATTACTAAGTCATTAAATTAAAATGCAACATATAGCCTCGTCAAATAACTTCAGCAACATAAAAATAGACACATTCCAATAAGCATACGTCCATAAATTATGTGAGTTTGAAATGGGGAGGAAAAGGTTTGGCAAAATCTCACCAAATATTTTTGGAGGCTGAGGGTGGAAGTGGGGGGTTGGGGATCTCAATACAAAATTTCACGTCAACTTCGAAATTCAGAAAATGAGACTATTGTAACATATAATATTATTTATATGAAAACTGCTGACTGATATGAACACATAAAAAAAATCAATTAGCAAAAAATTATATATGAGTGGAATGTCACATAAAGTTTAGGATGGCTCCATCGGTACTCACTAAATGTCACTAAGGAGGAAGAAAGGCCGAATTTTTAAAAAAACACCTCATGTAACAAATTGACACCCCGTAAATGTAAAGTACTGTCATGAATATATTTTTAAGGAAATTTATATTTTCATTCAGTTGACACTATAGAGCTAATTTCACACCAGCTAAAAGATTTGACGAGAACTGTACAATTCTTAGTCTTTATACACTCCAAGTCATTTTTTTAACATTATGCTTATGTAACAAAGTTTTACAATAACAAAAAATATATATTATATTTACCTAGCCAATATAATCCACAGGTCACAAGCAAAAAGTGCTTTCCAAAAATCAACATCTAATATTGCTTCATACATACATTTTTCAAGTGTAGAATAATTATCGCTATCACATGTAATCACCAGAAAAGCAGTGTTCACAAGGAGGTATTCAAACAGACTTAGGGATGTTTGACAACGAGTCGAACAATTGTATTGAAGATCCAAATTAAACCAAGTCTGACCTAAAAGTGTTAATGAGGATAAAGAAAAATAAATAAAAAAAAACAATTATGAAATACTCAATAATACTAAAGACATTAAAAACGCTCAATTGTAATCTTTTCTGTATGCATTTCAATGATTCTTACATATTTTTGACAAATAATATCAATATTACAGACAAGATAGCAAAGTGATCAACACATTCCTTTAAAAAAAGAGGGTAATAAAATTGAATTCTTCTCATAGATGAATTTAACCAGTTTTTAAGTTTGAATAAAATAAACAGTTCTTTTTATGCTTCAGAGATCACTTCAAGCTGTCAATACTATACATTGTTTCTATATTAGTTAAAAATCATTAACACTGGCCTTAGGCCAGCATCAAAAAGGTTCAAATCTTTCCATATGAAATAAGATTGTGAAAAAAGTATACACCGCAGTGGTATTGCAAAAAAGAAGTAAAAATAAAGAATAAAAGTAAACTGGATAATACGATTTTTTAACCTCCTTTTTCATTCAGTGTATTAAATATTTATACTCACATTGTGGCAGCAAATTGAATAAAAATGATATAATATTCTCGCATCTGTAATTATTCAATCTTGTATGTTCATTGCTACATTCTGTAGCTGCTACTGTAATATTTATCATTGTGCATATTATAAGATGTACATAACCAAGCATTAAATCTCCTTCCAAATTCTCTAATTTGAAGCTTATAAGATCCTGAAAGTTTTAATTCCTTGAAAAGATGAAGTTAAATCGACTACAGAGATTTACATGTCCAAATCATGAAGTAACCGATGTCAAGATATTTAACTTACATGAATAAACCTATTATTATTTCCAAGCAATTTGAGCAAATGGTCAGTGATTTGTGAAAGGTGATCATCCATTTTTTTAAATAAATCTTCTGGTTTGTCAAGTGTTGCCAAGTAATCAGAACTGTAACTACGTAAAAAAAGAACTTTTAAAATGTTGAATAAATAAAAAAAAAAGAGTGTGTGTACTTATGTACACGCGTTAGAAGTTATACTTCTTTGGCGTATGAATAATATTTAAAATAACTCAAATGCAGTAGTAATCGACAATAAATATTAAAATCAATCAAAACGATTTTGTTTAATTGAAAATGTTTTATTAACGTAACAATATAACAATACAGTACAAATATATAATCATTATTCATTATGTGAATGAGTCAAATACATTTAAAAAAAGAGTGTGTGTACTTATTATTCAATTATTTGTTAGAAAAATAATAAGTTCGTTAGAAATATATCTATATATTATACTTACATGGTTAACCTCTAATATTTAAAACACTTCAAATTTTCACAATTTTCACAACACAATGTTAAAAGTTTACAAATAATGTTTATATATATAATAAATTGAACAAAAATAATAATTATAGAAAATTAATACTCAAAATTGATTATTCATATGAATACTATATTTTGCAAGAACTGGTTATGAATATAAGTACTATGTAATATATAGCATGAACACTCTGTACTATGTACTATATAGTATGAACACTCAGTATTGTAACTATATTCAGTGTTGATATTATTTCTATTCTGTGGCTAACTTCATCATGTCGTTTGTGCGCGCGCAGCTCACAAATTCACTCTCATCCAAACGCACCAAAAGAAGTATAACTTCAAAAACCTAAATTCATAAAAATTTAATGATCCAGCTATTGTTAATATAACTTATGAATAAATTAAAATAAATTATTCTCAAAAACATTAAAAGGTACTTACTATTTTATGTTTGAAGTAAAGCAGTGTACTTCAAACTCTTATTTGCAATAATTAACTGCTAACTGTTAAAGTCAAAACTAAACATGTCTAAATATCAATAATCTCAGAGATATTGACATATCTGATATTCAATTTAATATCATAAATGCCAAAATCTCTAATACTACCTTACTGAACTGTCAATTGTGAAGTTAAAACAAAATATTTTTATGTGATTAGCTTTTCTATTGTGTGAGGTGTTTAATTCATGAAAATCCATAATTAGATGCTTGCCTGCAACATGCATCAACATGCAGCATGCACCCACCATTGGGTCTCGAATCTGTTCTTCGAATTGAATATTGATTCAAGAGGATTGACAGATATTGAATAACTAAAAAAAATAAACAAATAATAAATAACACTTGCTTTGGTGTTCAATTTATTTGTTAGTTGTTCAATTTTTTGGATAGGGATTTATAGTGGAAAACAGATTCAAGGGTCAGCGGTGGATCGCATGCTGCATGTTGCAGGCAAGCATGTTTATCTTTTGACAGTTAGCATTTAATTATTGTAAATGAGAGTTTGAGCATACTATTGTTATTTATAACAAAACAAATATGATAACAAGGTAAATTTTATTTTATGTAAGAAGTAATTTCAGAATCCCGTGGGACCAATTATAAAAATTTATTCAGCTAAAAATCAATACATAAAATTTTATTCTAGCAAATTTTATAAGATCGTCCATGTTTTTGTAATGTTAATCTCTATAACGGCTGAACCGATTTGAATGTAGTTTTTGGTGATGTATTAATATAGGCTTGGGTTAGAATTATTGTTTGTTTCACTACTATTTATACTCAACTTTCCTTAATTATTTGTAGTTTTTGTGATATCCATCCAATTCATATCAAGGTTTTTACAAGAATATGTTTCTTAGAATGTTACAAAAGACATGGCAATTTTTGTGGCCAGTTTGCCAAATTCCTAGTTTGGCTGTCCAGCAAGCCTGCTATTCAGAAGGGTGATCGGCTAGATTGTTTGATGGCCAGATGAATTGATGACCAGATTAGATCAATGGTTGGATAAGTGGCCAAATAGATAGCTGATTAAACAGACGGGCAAACGACTGGATGGGTGATTGAAAGTGAAAGCAGAATCGGAATTAAAAACAGAACTGGAATTGAAACCAAGAAGTGGATCAAAACTGAACCGGAAAATTGATTGAAAGCAGGACCAGTATGAGAATTGAGAACTAAATGTTGATCGGAACAAATAGTGGAACCTGAGTTCAAATGAGACAGGACCAGAAAAATTTGAAATAAAGATTGTTCAATATAAATAATGAAAGAATTCGTTCTAGGCTCACACAGATAGAGCCAAGCAAAACCTAGTACTCAATATTGCATAAAACACCACCCTAAAAAGACAAGATTAGTGAGTTACTGGAATAGAGAAAATTAAATAAGATTAATAAGGGTTTATGGTAAACAAAAATTGATACGAAACAATATAGAGAAACTGAACAGTCCAATTTTTTATTTCATTTCATTTATGGTCACTATTACTAGTTGAAGATATATTTTTCCTTAGACATTCTGAAACACTTTTTCCTATAAACTGAAACTGATAATTATAACTTTTAGATAAGTATACATTAGCCATGACATTAAATATTATAATAATTATGTATTTATTATTATACTCGAACACAGATAAGTGATTTGCTGTTTTGAACAGATATATCTATGCTGTAATACACAAAAATGGTTACAAATAAATATACTCACACTTTCAAATATGAAAGCATATACACTACTTGCCCATAATCATTGCCACTGCTATCTTCGAATATTTCATAAAGTTTTCCAAGGATTTTAAGTAAGAAGTTCGTTACTTTTAGAGTTCTTATGGAATACTTTTCGTCACAATTCTGAAATTATGATTTGGTATAAAATTCAGGATGTTCAACATTTTTTTTATGCATTTTGTATCACATATATATATTATACCACAACTGGTAGCTTTGGCAGCACTAAATGAGTATTTATTTTTATCTCAAACCTAGTCCTAATTTTCAAATCCTGGATTCTATCTTTATATTGATTGATGAGACCAAAAATCAAATTGTAAGAATAATACAATTAATATTTCCCAAACATTAATTATTTATTTGTTTTATTCAAAATTGCGTTTTAACACAAATATGCAGTGAGATTTAATTTTAAATCTTGATTAAAAATCAGATAACTGTTCTTAAGTTTAAACCATGTATAAAAGTTTTTCCACAAAAATCATTCTTTTGTAGCCTTAATGATCTATAGGTAATACTTTTCATAACACTGAAACCCTTTTAAAATCAAAACTCAAGATTCTGAAATTTTACGGCAATAAACAAATGCAAGAACAGTCTTCATTCAAGATTTACAATTAATTATTTGTAGTAAGGTTCCATACTTCAAAAGGAATCCTTATAGAATTATTTCTTTGTCTGTCTGTCTCAATATCAAGACTTCTTAAAATGCATAGAGATTTCAAGTTGAAATTAATATCAAATACTGAAATCTATGATCCCTTAGACTCATAACAAAACAAGATTCTGATTCAATGTAGTCAAAAATATGGCCATATTTAGAATTGTAAACCAAAATGGAAAAAAAGGAACCCTTATACTTTCGTCATGTCCATCCATCTGTTACTCAAAACTAAAAGATATCTATTGATGAAATTCGGAGTGGATGTCATATATGAGCTGCTACTTACTTTCCTAGCTAAATAACAAAAATGAATATTTCTAGAGAGGTACTCCATACATCTAACAAAAGCTGAAAAAAATTTTTCAACAAACATCAATATATTGCACATATTTCAACAATTCTTTTAAAAACACTTTTAAGGGTTTAAGCAATTTTTGGATTATGTGAATAATTTCGAAAATACTCGCTCTGAACGTAGTAGAAATTTTGTCACCCCTTTATATTCAGACGCATTTGTTGCACAAAACAGAAATATAGTATGCTTCGCTTTTATAATGCTCTGGTTGCAATGGAATTTTTCAAACAAATTGACATGTATTATCCAGTGAGAGGTCACTCGTTTTTACCCTGTGATAGGGATTTTGCAATATTAAAAAGAAAAATAACAAAGCAAGATAGAATTTAGACATTAAAATACATGGAGCTAATCATGACAACTTCTAAAGACATAAAAAGATTCACAGTAATATACCCAAATGCAACAGATATCCTGAATTTTAAAAACTGGTGACCAAAATATTAAACAAAAACGATGCTATCTGAAGAAAGTCTAAGAAAAAGGATTCCAAGAGATCATAAAGTTACTTTGACAATATCCAAATTTCGATTCTCTACCCATTCAATTGATTGCAGTGGGTTAGTAGTAGTTAGAGGATTCATTGACTGCCTAGTAAGGAACACATTTTACTTGAGAAACTAAAAAAGATCCTTTCGTTCTCCCCACACCTAAGACTTATCCTGATGGTGTTGTCCCAATCAATATAAAAAAAATGGATGACATAAAAAAATCTCCATAGGTATCTACCCGAAGGTAGAGAGGTTCAGGCCTTTTATGAAACAATATTGAATATTCCAACTACCACTAAAGAAGACAACCACGAAAATAAATATTTTTTGGATATTAAATTAACTTTAATAAATAATACATAATAACAATTTCACTTTTATTCCTAAAAATGTTATTCATTTGAGAAACAACATAAGTTATCTATTTTTGAAATTAAAATAAAAATTGAAATATCTTATTTAAAAAAAAAATTGTTGAGAATTAAACAATTACTAATTTTTGATATGATTTAAATATATAAATTTCTTTGAAAATTTTACAATATAGTTCTTTATGTTTCCTGAAAATTTTACATTAGCTGACTTATGGGGTTTCTCAAAAGACCGATTCAAATACTTTTAATGAAAATTATTTTTAACATGATGAAATATACTGTTTTTGAGTTATTGCCGAAAAATTGCATTTCTCAACAAAAGGACATAAGTCCCATGAAGATACATTCTTTTGCTGATGTACTTTAGTGTAGACTTGTTTGACAGTAATAGTCGACATACCTACTTGTTTATAGGCGACTAAAGTACTTATAACTGTTCTATGTGAGAAACAGGGAAAAAGTGTAACGATATACTTTTTTGTCTGTAGTGCATTTCTTTGTAATAATGGCTTCCGAATCCTATAATAATTAGCTCTTAGCTGGTTTTTACAGTATATTGTGACACTTGCAAATAAAAATCAAAACCTATAGCGTATGTCCCATTCGCCAGAATCCAAGAAATTTGGTTAAAAAGTCTCACAGTACAATAATAAATCTATAAAGATCATTAATTTGTAGTTATATTACATAAAAATAAAATATCATGATTACAAACTGACATTTGCAGTTTGAGTGCAGGCTGCATCATAAATCTATGTGTGGGAAAACATTTAACTTCCTATTGTGAAACTTAAATTTACAAAAATTAGGTTTTAAAAATTTTTTTGGAAATAATAACTATAAAAATAATTAAATATCCGATTCATATCTTGCCAGTATTGGTATGGAAAAAAGGCAAAAATCGTTTAGTGTCTTGATGGATGAAATATTTACATACATAATTATATTATTTACATACATATTTATATGGGACCCTCACAGGGTTAGTCTTATTTGCACATATCTGGTATGTTTTCCAATAATTTCTCAATAAAAATTACCTCCACTATACTTTTTACACAATTCACAACTAATTTAATGATAGAATTAGAAGTTGTGTTAAATATCAAAGTATTTTTCAAGTAACATGAATATTGTTCACACAGTGATGTATAGGCTTTCCACTGTTCTGCCATCGTTTTCACATCTAAATCATTTGCCACTTCAGCAATCTGCAAATTTATGTTGAGAACTGAAAATCATAATATTTAAATTTATTTGCAACTTTCACTAAAAAAAAAAAAATAAGTTATTCAGATAATAAAAACTTTATTTTCGCAAATATATGTATTATATTTGCAAAACTATAAAAATATTTATTATTAAATAGCAATTTTCTTTTATTGTATACATTTTTTGATATTTATGAATATTATTTAATGTCTATATATTAAAAATCACATAATAATCAATCACAAGGGAGCGTCCATAAACCACGTGGTCATATTTTGGTCTCTCTGGGACTCCTCCCTCCCCCATGTGGTCTCACGTTCCTTTTCTGACCCCAACCCAATGGGCGTGGTTTTTCACGATACATTAATTTATTTATAAAATAAAATAATTAATAATAAATTTTTATTAATTTATTTTTTTCAAATAATGTATTTAATTATTTGATTCCTCTTGTTAAATTAACATCATCCCTCAATTATCTTATTCAACAAAATTTTCATCTGAAGAAAACCGTAGCTTTGCTCTCGACTCCCTCCCTATTACGTGCCTCATGGCACTTAAATTATCCTCCCCTTGGTTAAGCCGTTGGGTAAACCCCAATGAATATATCTTACATCTAAACATATTCAAATACTTATAAGTTTTCAAAAAAATACTTTAAATTCCTACCATTTACTAGCATATCTAAATCTTCAGTAATGGAAAGATTGTAAAAAACTTGTGTGCACAATATATTTAGATAGAATGTCTGTAACTCTCGACAAGAAGAAAACAAGTTCTTTAATATTTCCTCAATTTTACCCAAATTATCTCCATAAATGACTGCACTGTGAAATTAAAAATAATTGTGATTACAATTTATAGTAATAGTAAACATCATAAAATATTAAATAAAGTAAAAAAATACCTTGCTCTACAATGGCTAAATATCATAAAAATTATTTTGCCTGTTATATATGGAAAACTTTTTACATTTTTCAACCCAAATAAGTGCACTTCTTTACAGTTTATAAACTTCTTTAACATATCTAGAATAACTATGTTTTCATTAATATAGTTCACAACAGCTTTCATATTATAATCCGTAACATTTATTACATCAGTTGCTATGGATGTAGTTATTTCAAAAATCTGCAAAAAACAGTTATGAAATATTGACAGATTTTAATAACAGAACGTTAACTTCAAAATTAAAATTAATATAAGACAATTTATATATGTACTTACTTTTGATATACATTGTTCACAATTTTGTAAAATATTCGAACAATATACAATAATGTCTGATCCATCAGCTAAAGGAAATTGCGAAAATTGTTCTTTAACATTTAAAATAAAAGAAATATCTTCGTATTGGGATTCCATATCCAAATTTGAGATAAGCAATTAAAATGAAACGTATTTCCTTTTACAACAAATATACTACAAAAGATATCAACAATTATGAGCAATAAATAACAAACTTATTTTTTCGCGCTCAAAAATGAGAAAAATGGTCTACTGTCAATACCACAGTCCACAGGACAATTTATGGTAAAAACTCGCTACGTTCCTATACGCGCTCACAACAATAACGCTCACGACTACGTTTTTTTCCGTTCCATATTCTTGCAAGTATTCCAACCATAAACCCAAGTAGAATGGTCATAAAAAAATTTAAAAAAAAATGGCAAAGATCATGTCGAAACACGCTCACTACAGTGTTGTTAAAACATTATTACAAAGAAATGCACTAAGAATGAAAAAAAAAACTAAGTTTTTTTTTTCCCCTCTTGCGATCAGGAGGTAAAAAATGTATAACGCTACGTACACCTGCACGCCCGTATACGCGAGTAGTTTGGAGCTGAAATCCACTAAAAAAGTCCTCCTGAAGAAATGGCAGGTCGGCAGTGCTGTTAGCTGGAGCACTGTAACAACTTCACCAACACGGGTTTGTCCTACTCGACACGGAAGCGGCCCGGTGAAGTGGAGTGATATAACCTATTTAGACCTTACAAAAAAAAGCACGTTGTTGCACTTTTTCCATTTTTCTCGCACAGAATAGTTATAAGCACTTTAGTTGCCTAAAACTAGAAAAAAAAATCGGTTGTCTGTAAAGTCGGCTTACTGACGATAGTTGAACGTGACAACGTCATAAGAAAATACTGATGGAATGGTTTCTTTTTCAAAAGAAAGTTTTAATTTTATTTCTTTGATAGATATTTTGTATCGATATAGAGAAGGAGGTAAATAGAAATCACAATTGAATTGATCAAGTTACATTTATTTGTACGCATAAATACAATTACGTCAGTTTTAATTATTATTTGATATAGGAGAAAATTGTTCCCTTTGACGGCTGGCTGGTCCAACCTGTCATTTCAGACACGTTGTTATGATACGTGGAAGATTAAACATTTATGTTTTAATTTTTTGAAATCATGGCTACGCTCGATATTTATTTTGATCGAATAGTAAAGCAATTGATTTTTTACTCATCGTGAAATAAATAGTTCTGTTAACTTATTGTTATAGTTTTGTCAATTATAGCATAACCTACAATCGCTGCACTAGCGGACCGATGCTATTTATTTTAATGATTAAAGCACGAATATTCGACAATATATCACTGAACATATATTTAATATAGAAAGAATCATTACCTTTATCGCCGCAATTATCGTTGCTATAAACAATTGACACCACATTCACTTTTCACTGCACTTCAAACTTGACGAAAACATGTAAATTGTATATACGCAGCTGTCCACGCGGACGCATCGCTCACTCAAGTAGGAGAGAGACAGATGTTGAACGCTGCCGAACGCGGAGGCCGATTGTGCCTCTTTGTCGCTCGTTCCGCGCTCTCGCTTGCCCTTCAAGCCTTAAATGGAACGCCTCAGAGCGAAGTAACGCCGCATGAGTCATGTTTTTGTTCGTGCGTGCAGCCGGCTCCAACAAATTAGACGTTGTCACGTCAACAAATAGGTATGTCGATTATTACTATTCAACTATTCTAACTTTGCATCATCAAAAGAGCTTATACTCATGGCACTTACGTTTTTTATTAAAAAGCACAGTTTTTCAGCAAAAGCTCAAAAACAGTATATCAGATCATGCTCAGAATAATTTTCGTTGAAAGTATTTATTAAGTATTATCTTGTTTTTCAACTTCTGTTACATGTATGGAAAGCCTCCCTAGAATTGTTTATTTTTGTTATTTAACTACCAAACTATGTAGCGACTTACACATGATACCTATACTATAAATTTCATCAATATACATTTTGCAGTTTTCGAATAAAATGCCTGTGACATGTGGACGGACGGACGAATGTACATTATAAACTAAAAGGGTTCCGTTTTGCCACTTTGGCTTGGAACTCTAAAAAAGAGATTTTATAAACCAATGAGAATGGACTATAGAACCTTTTAACCATTGATGTAAACATTGAATGGAGAGATTGAAAATAATTCAGAAATTTAAAGAATTTATGTCATAATTTCTAGCCTTTAGTAGTAAACCTTAATAATTATTTTTCCACGGGATTTATATTTAAAAAAAATAATACAATTTAATTTTTTGATGTGAAACTTCCTTAGGCACGTTAGAATGATTTCGTGCTGTGACGTCACTGTGAAACGATCGAGTGACACGGTACGGTCAGGTGATACAGTCAGGTCTGCTCGGCTTCTTTCAACTCGGCCTAGTGAGCCCACGTGTTTCACACCTTCACACAGCTGATTACAATTGATCGCGACTATTTTAGATAAGTAGGGTTATTATTAATTATAAAAATACAGAATGCACGTAAAATACATACAAAAATGAATTAATGGGGTGAAATTGTCTATTACCTAATTATTTATGTTATTGACGTCAATCAAGAAGTACTTTGGTCCCAAATGCATGCTTTGAGGAAGTCTTGGCTCAGGGGTATAAGCTTTTGAAACCATATTTTTTATGTCTACAAACTTCTACATGTTATACATTACTTAGATCAGTCCAAAACTTTGTCATGTAAACCTATTCGTCTAACATTTCTGTTAGATTCATCATGTCGAAAGCCTTATTAAAGTCCGCGTTGAGTATTTAATACCTCATATTCCTCACTCATAGCATGTAGCATACTATTTACATAAATACATAGATTAGTTACCATTTACTTTCCTCCCACAAATCTATGTAGCCTGCTTCTGATTACGTTTTTTGTACCACATGTGATTTCGAAAGAATCAGTTTTAGTAGTTTTATTATAGCTTCAGTAATAAAGATTGTATATGCAGATTGATGTGTAATTTTCTACTTTTCTCTTATTTTCAAATTGTTGTATAGTAATAACGAACGATGTTATCGATAATTTAGGAAATATCACTTTTTAAAAGATTTGGTTGGAGATAAGATTAACGGATTTGCATAAACTTACAGCAAAGTTTCTAAGAACAATGTTGGGGATTCCGTCCGATTCGGTTTTTTTCTTTATATTCAGTATCATTTGTTCTTGGAGTACCTCATAGTAACCGATTTCGAATTATATGGTATTCACTTTTGGCCCATTCCAATGTTTGGTATCTAAAACTTTAATTTTTTCGTCATCGTCCTGGTTTAATACGAAGGCCATTCAATAAAAAGTGAGGATGAATATATTGCGGTTAATTTTGATTAAATGTCATTTTATTTTTTGACGTAGTCGCCTTTTAGCATAATATACTTGGAATGTCTTTATTCTAAGCTTAAAACTGCTTTCTTAAAAAACTCTTCATTCTGAGCACTTAAAAAATTCTATACTTCCTTCATCAACTACTACTTCATAATCTCTGAATCTCTGTAATTTCAGATAGTTTTTCAACATTGAAAATAAATAAAAATCACTGAGGGTATTGTCATCATAGTAACGCGGCATTATCTTGATGGAGCAAAACAATTTGTGCTTGTTTGTCTTGTCATTTCTTTCAAATTTCTTAACATGTTTTTTTTTTAAGTTGTTATGCATTAAAATACTCCGTAACACTAGATTCATGTTCGGAACATTCGACCGTGACCACTTTTTTATTATCCTGGAAAAGAGAGTCCATAATCATTCTTGAAGAACGAATTGCTTTAAATTATTTAAGGGTTAGCGATAACGGTTTTCCCAAGTTTTAGACTGTAATTTTGTTTCTTGATCCTAATGGTGAAACCACATTTCATCCATGGTTGCAAATAGAGCCAAAAAGCATATTATTTTGCCTGTAAAGTCGGTATGGGCGAAAGTTTTACGTGACAACGACTTTGAATGGTAAAATCATTTTAATGTGAATATTCATTCGTATAGTAGGAAGAAGGATGAAATAATAGTAACAATTTAAAACATTTATTTATACAAAGAATTATATTTAAAACATTAATTTATACAAAGAATCTCGCACTGAATTTCATATTAACAAAATTTTATTTTACCTTTTACATACGTATTTATATACAAATATACATACAATAACAATACAGTAAGCTATGCACTATTCTCTCTAGTGCTGCGCGGCAGACCGATCATAGTTGAGTGGGGAGAGAGAAGGATTCGGCGGGCCTCTCTCTCGTTCGGTGACTCATCGTAACGTTACCGAGCGTTACACTTTTCATAAGTGACTCCCAGCCGCAACCTAATTTAAGACGTTGTCACGTCAAAATATCAGGTCTCGTAACTATTCCAAAGAAGTACGAGAAATATTCGGCTTTGTTAGTTTTTGTGCATTGGTAAGCATTCTAGGGTCCCAACGCATCTACACTTTTTTTTATCCTCAAATGTTCATATAAGATGCTATGCACAGGATCAGCCGAAATGTTTGTTTTTTCAGGTATAAAAACTACTGTGACAAACAATCTGCTAAACATTTTTTCAACTTTTCTTATAATTTCTTCAAAAAAAACAATTAGGTAACCTTGGAAATCCTCTCTCCTAATGTAAATAAATTAATCTTTAAATATATCTCATACTTATCACCTAGCCTCAAAAACAGACGTATAGCTTAGATATAGCTACTTTAACGATTTCGGTCTTTGCCTATTGCTAATGCTTCTTTTTATGTGCTCTTTTTTCTTTCTCTTATAACAGAGTGTATTTAATCATGCTGAGTACACTCTTGTGGATTCCAGCCTCGAACTAGAATTTGTGTTTTATGCATTTGTTAAAAATATTGTTGACTGAATAAATAAATAAAGAATGTATTATTCGTTACTTTTTTCTAACTTTTTTTCTTAGATTAAAATGTTTTCAATCAATTTACAAGACGTTTTATATCCGAAAAGGCATGTATTTAGTTTTTTTTTAATTTATTTAGTGTTAGAAACTAATAATATAACGTTATTTTGTATTGAACTTATCAAGTTATCCTTAAAATGTTTGACAACTCTGAAATTGGAAATGATCTACGTAGAATGTGCGATGTGATATCTACTGTCAATTAAATATATGTAATCTGTGCTGTACATGTGTCAAAACCATGTGCTGAAAAAGCATTCATTCTATGCGGCGATTTTTGTTTGGGTTCATAGTTTTGTTAATGTTTCGGCCTCGTTAGAGCTATTTTTATGATTTTCTCTTTATTTGTCTTCCGATATGACTCTGGATATTTTAGAAAGTTTAAAATTAATAGCAACAGAAACTCAAAATACTGATTTTCAATGTGCATGCAAAGATGTTGCGGTTAGATTATTTTTTTAATTTTCTCTTTGAAATCCTTTGTAATTTTGTTAATTCATTATAAAATATTAAATAATATTCTATGAAGTTGTTTAATTTTGTTTATTATTTAAGAGGATTAAAAATGCTTCCACAGGACTTACTTTCAAACGATTTAACCACATTTCGAGACGCTATTAAACAAATATCAAAACACATCCTGATATTTGAAAATGCGCAACTATTTCGAAAGTACCTTTCGAATCTTATATTACCACTAATATCAGAAGCAATACCACTGAGAGTTGTATTTTCAAATAAAAATTATAAAGAATGCGATAATTCCGAAAAAATACTTCACTTAGAGTATTGCATAACATTAAGTATTTTCAGCCATCATCCTGATGTGTTACAGTAAGTATCTTCTATTTTAAAATATCCAATAGCATTTTGTAAAGTTGCAGAAATGAATCACTATTTATTGATTTAACTTTATTTTGTTTACAATTTCAGATATACACTAAAATACTTACAAATAAACCCTGCATCACCACATGAAGTTTTTAGCAATCTCGATGAATATCATCACATTCTTCCAAAAAAAAGAAGACTTCAAGGCGGAAAACAAATAATTACACCTTTTAATGTTGTCAGTTGTTGTTATATATTTCTCAGTAAATTGCCAAATGAATTGCCATCCATATGGGATTGGTCTAAATTCATAACAGACTTCAGTGAACATCAAGATCCTAAAATAAGCTGGTAAGAGTTGCAATAATTATTACAAATTTTACTAAAAGAAGTATATTAGTATTTGAGAATATATACTTAATGAAAAAAGTTTGTAACTTCATAGTACAAATCTTTTTTTTTATCTAAATTAGTTTACTAACGGGGACTACTATCCAGTGGCTAATTTTAAACACTTCAAAAGTTGATTGTTGGAAGTGTCAAGAAACAACCATGGGGTTGTGTATTTTAATATCTTTGCATCTATGAACATGAATAAAATGAAATATTCATTAGATTACTTATGTTCTGATCTATTTGTCTTCAATTGTTAAATATAAAAAGCTAACTAGTTATGACTGATATGATCTCATAATAATTCTAAAATGACGAATTAAATTTTCTCTATGATTGTAGCTATTGTTAAAATGCTAGAAACACATTTTTTATCTCTATTTGGAGAGATATTACACACGAAAGAAACATTAATTATTTTTTTATATAAAATGTTTTTACTTAGTATTATTATTCAAAAAATATTAAAATTGCTATCTCATCTCTGAAAATAAACAGAAAAATTGAAATGATTAACATTAAGTTGCATAACCCTGATTTCTAGGTGTTTGTGTAAAAAATTGAGAGAAATGAATATGCATGTATGTATGGCCTTGTGTAGAACTTAAATTTTATTGTATACTAGAGCTTACCCACCTGCTTCACTGGGTGTAAGTTTAAATTTAGCAATTTTTTCTGTTATGCAAATGTGTCCCCAGTTTCGATCCCATGGACATAGATTAGAATGAATTCCTGCATCTTCTATATCGGCTGATTTTGTTGTCAATTTTGATTTCAATCAAGTTCATATTCTCGATGTCATTCTGGTATCATTGTCGGGTCCAGTCCCTGTCCTGCTCTAGACTTAAATGCCGGTTTCAATACCGATCTTCGTCCTCCCTTGAGCATTAATAGTAGTAATAAAAAATTACAATTCATACTGGAACAGACATCAAAAAGACAACAAAATGTGTATATACCATTATTACTGGTATTTATACATTTTTTATATAAAAGGTAATATTGTTATAGCATAATAAAATATTATTTTATTGTATTTATCTTATATCCTGTTTGAGAATATAATATACCTCTATGCAAAATTTGATTACAATATGTCCATCTATCAGCATATGACAAACATCCATACAAACATACTTTTACATTATTTATATTATAAATGGCCTATAACCATCTACAAACGACTCCATATGGAATAGTCAAAGTCCCAATCACAATCCGTCCAACCACCGGCATATGACAGACATCCATACTAACATACTTTAATATTTTTTATATTATAAATAGCTTATAACTATTTAAAAATTGTTCCGCATCGAATGTCACAGTTCCATAGTGATACAATCAGTAGTTTTTACGTTATTGAGTCTCAAGAAAAGGAACTTCATTATATATATACAGATAAAAAAAAAATAAGGAAGATATGTGGTAACCACTATACAAAGTACTGGCAAATATCCAACAATAATGGTATATTTACTTGATGTTTCTATGGTTTTTTTTTTAATTATTTATTGTCATATAAAATATAAGAGATAGAAAGGCATGTTAATTAACACATATAAAATATTAGCACTTCATCCATCATTGTGCCCACATAGATATAGATTTTTTTTTTATATAAATCGAATTGTACCCATTCCAATTCTATTCATAATTTTATTCTCAATCTTGATCAGGATTTGTTACCTATTACTTATTTTGGTGACATTTTCGGTTTTAATGTCAGGCCTATTTTTGATTGCGATCCAGATTCTGTTTTCATTTTCAACAAACAAGGACATACAAATAGCTAAACATGATTTTTTTTTTTTTACATTTCCCATAGAAAGTTAATGCAACAACACCAATTCTAGATGCTAGAAGCTAGATGATTAGAGAAAATTTTGTTTTAGAAAATGAGATGTATCTTATGTATGGCTGTTAATATTTTAGTTTAGGTATAATTTAAAAGGTTAGCAAAATGTTTATATTTTTGTGAGCAGTAAAATATATTCAGCTAAAATGGCTGGTTGGTCAACAGCTTATTGCCAGCACTCATTTCTGAATAAATCAACAAAAATGTCATATTTGATTCCTCCAAAGATTATTGTATACACAATTTAATATATTGAGGGCATGTGTGAGATATTGTCAATCATATTTTGGTAAGCACTCAGATTATAAAGTTCCAGTATAAACTCAACTTGTTTCCTAGCCACTGGTGCTTCATTGTCATTGCTACTATTTATGTCTGATGCGTTAATAGCATATTTTCTCCATTACTGTCACTATTATTATGCATTTTACATTTATAATAATGGCAAAACATCAGGAAGCATAGAAGTTGCTTTCAAACATGCTAATAACTTTATAACTTGATTTTAACCAATCTCCAAATGACGATACTTGTATACAATGGACCGCTTATTTTACATGATTGCTTTTCGTTCCGTCTTCTTTAACAAAAACTGCTGATATTTTTATATAAGCACAATTCAAATATGTATTTATATTGCCATTTATTTTTTATATTTTAAGTATGCACACCTATCCGATAAACTGAGCAGTTTATCTGATAGATGTGTCTCTATGAGCATAGGCTTATTTTTTCATTTGAAATTTCGCTGATGAAGTTATAATTTTGCAGCACAATTATATTATAAGCTGACTGCAAAATGTTTGATGTACAGTGGAATCTCAATAGCTCGAACCTCTTTAAGTCAAAATCCTCAGTAAGTCGAAAAAAATTGCCATTCCCTTCCGATGTACCCCTAAATATGCGGTATCTCAAATTATTTAGACTTTGTAGCTCAAACAAAATGTTATTTCCCTACGAAATATTGATAATACATATTTATACTCTATAGCTCGAATTTCAAAAAGGAGACTCCGTAAGTCGTAGTTGGGAAAATATAATGACGTCTTACTTGGAATTCCCCAAAATAATAGCAATAAATTCCAAAATGTATGTTCGGGTTCGGGACTTCTAATCTATTGTTTTTGTCTTGTACACGTGCAATGAATAAATACATTCATGAAACTTTCTAAGTAACGGCTGTGAACGTTATGTTTGTTCCTTGTCAACACAGTCATATGTATCTCGAAGTTATTGTTCAGTCGAAAACTCGTTAACTCGAATTTTTTTGCAATTTCCCTTGCCATTTGAGTTATTGAGAATCCACTGTATTGACAAAATTAAGATTGTTTACAGAAAAAGGGTTGCAACCTGATTTTTATTTATTGCAAGCAAAATGTTTCTATGATATACAAATCAATTTAACAACAGACTTGTTGCTAACCAAATTAAATATAGTGTAAACTCCATGTAATATCACTGGATTTAACAACAAACTCCCTAAAGCATCGAAATCACTTGGCTTTAGTTGGCATAGCTTGCCTTCCATACAATGATACACTTTATATAGCATTACACTCACTTTCAATAACGACAAGGATACCTTTTAAGTTTCCAAAATTAGTAAAAACTGTGCAGCTGTGTATGTTCTTTTGTCGCTTTATTATCCTAGCCCATAATAAACTTGACCATCGGTGTCATGCATACACCGCATGCATGCATGCACTTTCTAAGAAATTCGTTTTTTTGTTTACAAATTGGGATTGCTTGCACGTGTAGATAGTTGTTGACCATGACTAATAAGTGAGAGTAATGGATTATCTAAATGTTATCATATTCTTTGTTGCTTACAAACATTCAAACTGTAAACATGGCTAGTAAAAGAAAATCACTGTATTGACGATAAATTTTTACTGATATGCACAATAGAAACGGGAGAGAAGATAAGTGATGTTGACAGACACTTTGGATTTGTTCACTACACTGTATCCACAATATGGAAAAATAAAGAAAAAATTCTCCAATTAGAGAACGAAGGGAAGTCTTCCAAAAAATTAGACAAACCTAAATACGAAGATTTGGATCAAGCTATACTATCATGGTTTCACCAACAGCGCCAGGATAATTTTCCTATCTCGGGGCCAATCCTAAAAGCTAAAGCTGAGAATTTTATTGAAGAACTTGGTTTAACTTCTTTTAAAGCATCAGAAGGATGGCTTCAAAAACTCAAGCAACGTCTTAATATCAAGTATGGTAAAATAAGTGGAGAAGCATGAAGTGTTGATACAAATGTTACTCATGATTCAATTTATACAGTGTGGTCAAAATTGACAGAAAAATACACCCCAAGTGACATTTTCAATACTGATGAAGCAGGAATTTTCTTCTTCAAACTTCAGATAAAACTGAAATTTAAAGGAGAAAAGTGTGCGGGAGGAAAGTTCTCCAAGGAACATGTTACGGTGCTTGTGGCTGCTAATATGGATGGCACACAAAAAAAAAGCAGATGGTAATAGGCAAATTTAAAAATCCGTGTTTTAAGAACATTGAAAAATTGCCAGTGACATATAAAGCTAATAAATCAACTTCGATGACCAGTCAACTTCCTGAAGAAGAAGTGCGAAAGTGGAATGCAGAATTAAAGCAATGAAAAATTTTACTATTTATTGACAACTGCTCAGGGGATTTATATCAAACCTTCAAAATATAGAGTTGGCATTTCTTCCTCCAAATAAGACTAGTGTCTTACAGCCAATGAACCAGAGTGTGATTAAAAGCCTCAAGGGTCACTACCGAAGGAAATTATTGATGGAGCTAGTCGAATCTGAGGGTAAAACTTTTGTTAATATGCTGCAAGCAGTAAATTTTTTATCTAAAGCTTGAGAAGAAGTGACACCCACAATTATACAGTACTCTTTTCGAGATGCTGGACTTTGTACCAATTCTACGAGTGTTGAGATGGAAACAGAACCTGAGTTTGATAGTGACGACGATCTTCCATTAATTGAGTGGATTTAACAGTTCAACATGGCAGGAAATTTTATAGAAAATTTTCAGACCTATATCGAAGTAGACGACTGCCTACTTACAATGGCTTCACTCACAGACAAAGAAATTTTGAATTCAGTGAGAAAAACTGCAGATCAACAACAAGGAGATGAAGAAGATGAGACGGATGAGCCTGAGCTTCCACATAGCATTAAAAAAGCTCTGGAAGCAGCTAAATTATTGGAAAAGTACTACCTTTTCACCAAGATGCCTCAATATTGCAAGATATGAATAAAATAAGTAAAAAAATATAACAAAATTACTGGTACAGCAAAAGACGTCAGACAAAAATAACAGACTATACACAGTAGCATTCAAATAAGATAGCTTTGTATGTACACAATTACTAACACTAGTGTCAAAAAAACCTTTTCTTTTTCTAATTCTGATTTTTCTTCTCTCCATTTAACGACATCTCTCTATAACGTCATAAAATACCCAGTCCTTTCAGTGTCGTTATATAGAGTTTATACTGTATTAGGAAATTGTTATCACAACTTTTTTAATTAATACGTTACACATGAAATCAATTGAAAATTTTATTATGGAAATGTCAGATAATATTGCATATTTTTATTTTATTTTTTTATAAAAGTAAGTCAATTTGTTAAAAATGTTTAGATAAGTAATATGGTTAGGAATGTTAGTGTTTTTTAATAGCATATTACAGAGGCAAACAAGCAGATGAGTCTTCAGAGAGTAAATGCTCACTGCCGCCTACAGACACTTGCAATCCCAGCGGAGTCACCAGTGTATTACTGGCCTTTTGGGTAGGAATAGAATATCTGATAGAGGTGGATTGATGGAGAGGGAGTGGGTCAACTGAACCCTCACTTCTGGATGAAATGCAACAGTAGGAGCTGCTTTTTCACATCTGTATTCTGTTAGAGTGTGATATTATACCATATTTTATTTTACAATATTTTCTTCACATCAAGTATTGGATTCTGAAGAATTTGTGTTATCAATAGATTTTGTTTTTAGGATGACAAAAGAGTGTATGGTGATCCTGGGAAACATGACAGATGAGCAATCCAAGTGTTTAGCAACTAATCTTCATATCACCGAGGATGAGCATTTTGAGTGTATTACTAATTCAACAAGTGCATCTGGTCCATGTCATAATGTTGAAGTCACTGAAATTAATACCGTAACGGATAATATTGTGAATATTGAGGGTATATTTCTCTCAGTACATGAAAAAGCCAACATTCAGAATAGTACTTTGGTTCCTGTTAAATCTACTTTGAATAATTTGAGGAGTTTGGCACTAGCGGTTGCCTCAGGTAAAATTAAAGAATGTCTATATGTAGTAATTAAAACGGACGTTGGTTTAGACAGAGATGTTTGTATAAAGATGGGTATACTCATGGGGTGTACAGAAAAATAAAGTAGTAATTAACTGCTTATCAATCATCCACTTTACCTTTTAGGTGTAATCAGAGAAAATTACCTTCCTATTGAATGATCAAATCTTAAAATATAAAGATCTATTTCAAGTATTATGTTATAAAATAAAAATGCTTTTAAATCAAACTTTGAATGATATTGAACAAAATCTTTTGATTGAGAATTTATAGGATAAATTAATAATAAATTCTTATAAAAAATTTAAATTTATGCACTTGGCTGTCAGTACACTGTTAGGATTATTGTCTAACAGAACTTTTGTATACCAAAAAATCTTTCAAACTTCATTATTTATATTGGGTTAAAAAAATAAATATCACTTAAAAGACATGCAGGTCACTATACCATTTTATTGTAACTACAAAAGTAACTCAATAATCATAAAGCCAAAAAACATCTAGAGTTTGAAGAAGGCATATCGCTAACATGCTAAGTACAGATGTCTGAAGTCAATGTGAATATAATTAAAATTTATACTGTAATTTTAAAAGTTTGTAGATAAATTTATTATTTAGAAATAAAATGAAGATTGTACAACATTAATTGGTATTGTTTGACAGTCCACTCATGGATATTTATGATGTTCTGACATTGAAAAAAAAAATAAACACGCCTATTTCCCAGAAGGATAGGCAGAGACTATAGATTTCCACATGGTACAATCTTTGCATATCTCTCTTGCCTTACTGACATCCATCAATGTTTTCATGGAAGATCCTCGGTTGCAAGTGCTTAAAATTTGGCCCTTTTTGCATGCCTTAAGCGCGAGCGTAGGAATGCTTGTATTGTCGTCTGAAAATCCCGTCTACACTGGGTGTGACCACAATAACTAAAAAACTATTTAACGTTTAAACTTAATTTCTTTTTCAATCTCATCACTAATTGATTAGGAATAACTGTATTGAAAATCACAGCTTGATATAGTACCAATTAGCTATAATTTAATTTTTTGACTGGCAGTTCGTTATTCATTAACTGCCATTTTGCTTAAATATCTAAAATAGAGGTTGAGATTGAGCGTAAAGCTGTTTAGTATCCAATATTTCGAAATGTAGCCCCCAATTTTTATGTTTACTAATGTTTCTCAACTTAAATTACATATTTTTTATTGGTAATAATCGTTTTTACTTGAAGCTGTTTTTATATTATACATTACCATGTTTAATAAATATGAAATTACCTATCCTTTTTTCGATTCAAGTTTACTATTTGAAATTCAAAAATAAAAAAGAGGTTTTTTGGTGAAAAGCTCATATGTTATCATAAAACCCTAATTTAAATAACATGCTCTTAATAGCTGGTAACAAAGCATACATTTGGTTTTACAAATTTTTAATTTTAATATGCCACCAATATGGTCTACATAAGATTTTCTTGGGGACCCTTATTTCTCATTCCATTCCATTCCTTTCCCTTCCTTTCCATCCCTTCCATTGATCCATTTCTTCATTATCCACTTCAGGGATTCAAACCCAGCCTGGGCCACCAAATCAGCCTGCTGCCACCTTCATTCCTGACAAACTCCACTTTCCTATATTCCCATTCCATTCCACCTTCCGATATCATGTATTTATTTGTAAACAGACTACTCAAGTATACAAACTCTCACTTGTTTGATTTTTTCACCTTCTATAATGATATCTCATTCAGTCGTGCTTTCACCACTTTCAAACACCATCACCTTAGTCTTACCGACATTTACTTTCATACCCTTTTTTCTAACAATATCATTCATTTTATTTACCATCTGCAGCCCGCATGCCGACTGCGCAAGGATTACTTGTTCGGTGTACAGGAAGCATTTGACAGACAACTCATCCATTCTTAGTCTACATTCCTACTCTTTCAAATCATGCAACAGCACTGTGGCTATTCATCCATAAATAGGTTGAACATCCCAGTCTATCACCACTGCGGACATCAAACCAGTCAGTGTATGCCTCATTTATTCTGACGCAAGCACTGGAGCTCCTGTATTATAGAGATTGCATTGCCTGTATCAGTCCGCTACTCACACCATGAATGCATAGAGTTCTCCATAGATATTTCTTTTGATTCTATCATAAGTTTTTTCCAGATCTACGAAAATACAGAAAACCTTATGGCTTTTGGCTGCTGGCCAAACACTTTTCTGCAATGTTTTGTAGAGAAAAAAATCAGTCTGTACACCCCATCCCTGTTCGAAATCCCACTTATATGTCCCAAATCTCTTTCCACAATGATATTCGCATACAGTTTGCCAACGACGCTGAGTCAGCTTATAGGACGGTAATTTGTGCCATACAAATTACCGTTTATTCTAGTGCCAAATAAATGTTAAACTGTTTCGAAAGAAAGAAATGTTAAAGAGTCTTTTATAGTTTAAAGTTAGTTATTTTTTAATGGCTTTTAATTTTTTGATGTATACATATATATATTATACAGTCCACTATTACATTGAAATATTTTTTTCAAAACAATTTAATATAAAATTGTAACTTTCTCACTTTATGATTTTTAAAAACACAACCAGCGCTCAGTATTAAGACAATATTTGTGATGGGTAAGACATAATATAAATTATATGTAAGATTACCATTGCCATTAATTATGTCGAAACACTATCAAATGCAATTAAATCTTAATTTTAATTTGTATTAATAGCAAAAATTTTAATTGAAATTAATTTATATAACATGTTTTTTTTTATTGCAGGTAAAGCACTATGTTTGATGGGTCCAGTTGGTTCAGGAAAAACCTCACTTGTCGAGCATTTAGCGGTAATCACAGGACGAAAGGGTGTAGCGTTCAAGAAAGTGCAGTTAGGTGATCAGACAGATTCCCGTACGTTACTTGGAACTCACCAGTGCACCGATGTGCCTGGCGAATTTATATGGCGGCCTGGCGTTTTGACTGAGGTGATTACTATGATTATCAGAATCTTATCTTAATTAGTTTATATGCTGTAACATATGAGACACTCAAAGCAAACAAGCAAATGTGAATCTTGTGAAATTTTGGTACAAGTTGTTTAATGTCATACTACAGGAGATTCGGGTTTACAATAGAAAATTCATTCCCATGTTTGCTGTATCTTTATTGGGATCTCTCAAGTACCCATTTTCAAATTAAAAAGGTGCATCATACTATACTGTATTAATTACGAAAAAATGCACTCAATAAAATAACATCCAAGTGTAATCTAACACTTTTAAAAGAGCAATTCTTATATGCATATATAAATATATGTAATCGTAATCTCGGAAACGGCTCCAATGACTTCCATGAAATTTAATATGCTGGGAGTTTCGGGGACGATAAGTCGCTCTCTATAAAAATATAGCTATGTTTAATTTTTAGAAAACCTCGTTTTATTCATGTTTTCAGGAAATGAATTAAAATTAGAATACAAAGGAAAATTTAGCCACTATAACAAGATTATGATAGCATGATTGATTTTTTCAAGTTTTTTAGTTTTTTTTTCAAGTTTCTTCTTATGTAAGAAAAACTATTTATTGGGAACAACTACTTTACCGACACAGCAACAGTAAAGCTATTTGACAATAGATGGCGTTGTTAAGCAACACTAAGCCAATGAGTGTTTGGTTTGAAATTAAACCATAAAATCAATTGTTTACTTACGTTATTGATAAAATATGTGTCTTTTTAACTAACGTGTTCACTTAAAAATGCCTAAAAAATTTTCGAAAAAAATGCGGTAAGATCGAAAAATATTATTCATATTTCATCAGTATGTAATTCGTAACTAAATATATTTTCCAAAAAAATATGATTACAAAAAAAAAATACCAAATTCGGACATCCAGTTACTTACATATTATACATATTATTTTGTATTACATCATTATTAAAAATATGTGTCTGTTCTGCAATTTTCTGTGATTCATGATAGTTTCGAATGCCATTCAATAGTTAAAATATTTGATTATTTGCTAAAAGATATTCCATAATTTTATTTTTATTATTGCAGGCTGTACAAAGTGGACATTGGCTATTACTAGAAGATATAGATTGTGCTGCTTTAGACGTTGCATCTACATTAAGTTCATTATTAGAAAGAAATGCACTTTCTGTCCCAGGCTATAGAGATTTTTTGCCAGTAACACCGGGATTTCAATTGTTTGTAACACAAAGGTGGGTTAATTTATTTGTCAAAATTTTGAAATAACTTTGGAAACTTATAATGCTTTGGAACCAGGCAATTAACTCTCGAATGCCTGCCAATAAAAAAAGAAAATGGGACTAGTGAGTATAATTGTGTGTAAGTATGAAAACAGTTTAGGTTGTGGCAGTAAACACAGCTTGTCTACGATGGTAATGTGGGATGGGTTATGGTTGATTCACAAAACGTAAAAAAAAACGTAAATGTGAAGGAATCTAAGTTTCACAAGTATTTTCAAAGTCTGTGCAGCAGTAAGAGGCATAATATCAGAGAACAAGGGTGCTCAGTTATTAGGTGAAAGTAATTGGTGTAAGCTCTTGGGGTACCTAGGGTCAATTGGGCTCAATGATTTGGACAACTGGCCGTGAGTTCTTTCCTCAGGCGTAATCCAGCTGTTATGATCAGTAGCGGTTTCAACACCTTCACCCTTTCCCATTAACTTTTCTATCCTGAAGTATGTAGTGAAGTGAAGTGCACACATATACTGAATACTGGTTCACACAAAAAATTTGGGCTTTACAGAACTCCTGTTTTCGTTTCCAGCATTTGCCAGAAGAAAATAGTGTTCTCAGAGCACTTGTTCAGATTTTTCTCAATTTGCAATTTTCTTCGACCTTGTTTCTTGTCGTCATCTGTTGTTATTTTTGAAATCAGATTTACAAATAAACATCAAAAGATTACATTCACATGCCTTAAGAAAAACATTGAATTCCAGATGTTCAGAAAAGGTTGTTAGATCAATATGGGAGATGGCGAGATATAAATAATGATTAGAAATGTAATATAATATATAAATTAATTAAGTTGCATTATGTACAGTTCTAAAAAAATAGACTTGTTATTAAATTACATAAATAAAATAAATTACATAAATATACATAAAGCAATGTACATGTTGTGCAATGTAAAGCATTATGGAAACTGCATGTGAAAATTGTTTCGTAAAATTAAATTGCTTAAATATGTTTTTTTTATTTGTTTTTGTTCATATTTAGACTGAAAATAGCTCCGACTAAATATAACTGTGAAATTTGTGCTGAAAGAATAAGGTAAAACATCTAGTATTTGGTGTTGTAAGTGAATACCCATCGATCGATCTTGCTGTCCATCCCAATCGTGTCCCTGTTTCAATTTTGGTGCCAATACTATTCCTAACACTCAGTCTCGATTCCAGTTCTGTTCTCTGTTGTTTTATTTTTAACAGAGACTTATTATATGACTATTATAAGTGCTTTAGAAGCCTCATTCAAAAATTATCATTCAATTGTAATTTTTCAAGTTAAATTTAAATCAGTAAGCATCAATATTAATTTCAGATGTTATAAATTTTTCTCAACATGTTGTACCTATATTAAATACGGATCTATGATCTGGAACCTGTTCACATTAACAACATATTAATAACATTCAAACATATAAAAATAGTGTAACATAAATAATTGTTTGAATCCATTTAATTACTGTACAATCTAACATGTTAATTTCATTTGTGTGAAATAATATGGATCTCATTTATTTTTAGGACTGTGGCTACTAACTACGGCTTTCAAAAGAAGATTTCCAATGCTAGTACATTATTACAAAGACATTTAACACAAATAAATGTTGAACCATTGTCAAGATTAGAATTATCAGAGATAATTTGCAAAATGTATCCCAGTCTAAAAACTGTATGTCCTAAAATGATTGAAGTTTTCATGATGTTCTCTGTTGGAAGTCATGATTCGTCACTTCAGACTGACTGTATTGAGAAAGATTCACCAACTGTATCCCTGATGAGAGGTTCAAGATTGATTTCCACTAGAGATCTCATGAAATGGTGTTCAAGAGCAATGGTCGGTTATGATGTTACTAGTCCTGAGGCAGCTCTAAAAATCCTTCAAGACGCATTGGATATATTCATTTGCTCGATCTCATCACCAGAGGATCGTTTACATTTGGCAAAAAAAATAGCTTGTTGCTTAGGTGTCATTGAAACTAAAGCACAATTTTATAGCCAACAGTACAAACCTAATGTTGCCTTACATGCATCATATCTGGAAGTTGGTCGTGCCAAAATAGTCAGAAAGGAGAAAGATTTGAGTTCAGTTGATTTGGATGCTAAACAAGTTGTGTTTTCATTTACGAGACCTTCCACATGCTTATTGGAAAGGATAGCTTGTTGTATTATGTCTAATGAACCGGTTTTATTAGTTGGTGAAACGGGCACTGGTAAAACCTCTTCCATTCAATATTTAGCGAAGCAGACTGGAAATAAATTAGTTGTTATAAATATGAATCAACAATCCGATTCAGCAGACCTACTCGGTGGTTATAAACCTGTAGACTTTAAATACATAGTTAGTCCTATTGTACAAGAATTCAAAATGTTATTCAAAAGTTTTTACAACATTCAAAAGAATGAAAAATTTCTTAGCCACATAGACAATTGTTATGAAGCAGAAAACTGGGCAGCACTCACTGCATTGATGTCACAAAGCCATAAAGCAGCTATCTCTAGACTAAAGAATGATAAGAAATCAGAGAAATTAAAAAAGTGGTTGAACTTCGAAAACACACTGTCCAAACTTGAGCAACAAGTGAAGAAGGTTTCTGGGCTAACATTCGCTTTTATAGAGGGGTTCTTTGGTGAAAGCGATGCAGGAAGGCCATTGGGTGTTGCTTGATGAAATTAATTTGGCATCAGCAGAAATTTTAGAATGTCTGGCTGGTCTGTTAGAAGATAAAAGTGAATCAATAGATTTATTAGAGAAAAGCGATAAGACTCCCATAAGAAGACATCAGAATTTCACATTATTCGCTTGCATGAATCCCGCAACGGATGTGGGCAAAAAAGATTTACCAGTGGGTCTGAGGAATCGATTCACAGAGTTTTTCATTGAAGAGTTGATTGACAAAAACGACTTGATAATGCTTATTGGTGACTATTTATACCACATGAATCTTAATAGCACTGTTTTGGAGGCTATATATCGTTTTTACACAAATATAAGAAAAGAAGCAAAGCTCACTCTAGTCGATGGAGCTGGTAAGTTTATTTTTAGTCATATCTGTATTTTTTATGTGTATATTATAGTGCGTAATATAGTTGGTCTGCGTTTTTTGAAATGAAATAAAAAACAGCAAATGAAAACAAAATTCATTGTCAATTGTTGGACTGCGGTGAATTTATTATAAATGTTTAATGGACTTGCAATTGCATATCTTTTGGAAGATGAAGCCTGTTTATTATACAAGTTATGTGATGTGCAACTCTGACTCTTTTTAAATGCAGATTTTTGTGATTTGTCCAAAATAGTCCTGTGTATGATGCAGTATATGTTATAATAATGAGAATTGTGATTATGATTATTTTACAAGTAATTCTATTCATCGAGTACAGTACAATGCACAAAACTACTGCTCTGACTTGCCTGCGAATGATGTAATGCGCAGGTTTAACGTTCCCTGACTCTTCCTTCTTCTCCCCCGTCTGCTTATTTTACATATTGCCACACTTTCATGACTAACTTCACACCGGCAGAGTTTCGTGTATTGTACTATACTACTGAGTATTTTTGACCAGGGGTTGGGAAAGTTTGATGTAAGTCTTTTAGGTTGGTAATTGATGCTAGATCGCAATTCATCTAAGTTAACAAGAGGTTTAATTATTGGTTTTAATGTTTAATTAGAATTTTTTATTCAAAGTTAGCTATCCAAAAATTTTTCCATTAATGAAGCCATAAAAGTGAATGTTCTATAATAATATATAGCAATAACTAATGGCATATAGCTACAATTTGGCCGTACCAGTTTGTTGAATATGCCACATATCCGGCTTGTAAGCGGGATATGAGGAATATTTAACAGTATTCATACTGCATATTATGTCTACCAAGTGACATTTATTTCAAATATAAGGCTGGCACCGACTTCAAAAAAATAGTTGGCATATTTACTTTAGATTTTTTAAAAGATAAAACTTTTGTTTCGCCCTTTTTAGTTATTAATCAAATAAATACAGTTCTTAAGTGAATTTTCAGTAATTACTTTTTTTATTTCTTCATTTTTTAATTTCAGTTGTAATAAAATTGAAACTAATGACTTAATTATATTTTCGTTCGAATACCTTTACTCAATTATTTTTGTCTTCTACGTGTAGTTTTAAGTGAAATTATAAGTTAGTCTTGATACCCAATTAATTTATTAGATACAAGTACCTATTTTATTGGTAATTTTTTCATGTTTTTCTTCAATTTGTTAAGTGTAGTTATAGGTGAAGCTAGGTTAAGTTTTATTGAATTAATTATATTCATAAGATCTATAATATATTAAAGGGACTGTTAAAATTACATAATAATCTGATAGTGATAGTGATATTAAATCATAAATTACAATAAAAGTACAAGTACTTATCTCTCCATCATTATCTACTATGATACACATTAAGTAATGAACCATTTTTATATTGCTGACCACCTACCTGACCTAATGCCTACATAATTACTTTTTAAATTTCAAAGCCACTTTTTGAAATTTTCATTGAGATGGTTTGCTAGTCTAACTGATGTCATTATGTGTGTTGTTTCAATACAAACATTGAAACAACATGCATAATGACATGCTTTAGAATTATGCTGTTAAGCCAAAAACACATTATTTAGTGATTGACACACAACTCTATCTGAAAAACTACTGAATCAATTTTAATGAAACTTGCTCAGTTCCTTAAGTTAGGCTATATACCTAGTCCAAAATTACATTTTTTTTTGGAATCTGACATAGTTTTTGAAATAAGCCAAACACATACACTTATGAAATTTGGCATACATGTTTAGAAGCTGGTATAGACTAACATAACAAAAATTGTGCAGTTCTGACAATATTACATACATATAGGTCGAATTGATAACTTCCTTTTTTTGATGTCAGTTAAAAAGGAAACTTGACATACACTTCTTTATTTTCTAGGTTTTTATTTTAATTTAGGTTCATAGTAATAACTATATTTTTGATGTTTTTTTATGGTGTGTGAGAGAGGTTGAAACTGAATGTTTTGAAATTTTTAGAGATTATAAAACATAAAAAAAAGTAATAACATACTCAATAAACAAATGAATATTTACAAATTGGCATTGTTAGACCCCTGTCTGTAATGATTTGCGCCATGGTTGGTGTTAGTTGATCTGTAACTATTGACAAACATTTTTATCAGTCGGTGGTCTATGTTCTATATTGATTTATTAGTTTCCATGTTATTCAAGTCATATTGTGCTGGGAGCAGCATCTGATTGTCATGTGAATAAGGGTACCATCAGAGGCGGTTGTGCGCTTACGTCGTGCATTAATATTTTCTATATTTTTGTGCTCTGACTTCAAACATGTTACAAAGTGTTTGTCGCGTATTTAATTGTACGAATTCGTCTTTCACAAATTGTATATTAATCTTGCCAAACAGCGATTACATTAATCACATACAACAAATAAAAGAAAATCATAATAATTTTCCATATATATTTATTTTCGCTTTGTCCATACTTTGCCAAGGAATATTTAAATAAAGTTTTCACGCAAATGAGTATTTTTTTATGTGTTAAAATTCAGTAACAAAGCATTCAAAACAAGTTGCAACAGACAAAAATATTTTTCAGTTTGCAAATCTATATAAAATATTGAAAACAAATAAGGATTTGTCTTAAACCTTTGATAAATAATAAGTTATTGAGAAATTTCATGACAATGAATTTTTAGGGTTCTGTACATATAAAGGTCCAAAAAAAATAGCCGTGCTTTAAAAGGAACCCTTATACGATCATTTTCTTGTCAGTTTCTCGTTTCTAGACAGTACTTAAAATCAATACAGCCATTTTTGTTGCATACTTTGACCCTTACAAATAAGTCAAAACCTATAGAGTACTCCTTGTTGAGCTAGAATCATGAAGTTTGGCAAAAAGCAAGGTCTCACAGCATAAGTAAAAGAAAAAGTCACAGCATAATTCAAAACTGTTAATTTCTATTTATATCATTTAGTTTGTTTTTGCGATTACAGTTTAACATTTGCAGTCGGAGTATAAATTGTAATGTAAACTGATGTATGAGGGAAATTTTTTTACCTTCCCTCTTCGAAAATTAAAGATTTTCTTAAATTGAAAAATTCAAATTTTTTTTCTTACGAGTGAGTTTATTTATACTTGCCCGGTGCCTATATTTAAATTTAAGTATTTCTCAGTAGAACAGGGACAAGAAAAGAAAGACTAATTCTCGGAAATTTATTATATTTTGTATAGTGATTTAATAATTTTGTCATATGTACCTATTTAATTAAATTACATTAGAAAGGAATACAGATTTGCTTTGATTATGCTTTTGTGTTGCGCGCTAGCCTTAGTGGGTTTAGCGTGGTTAGACGAGATCACTGAGCATAGGTATATACCCACAATCGAAGTTTGCATCTCACCATACAAAACATATATTTCAGGCTGCCTGGTTCAGATAACATATTTATATTGTACTTACTGTCCTTATTCCTATCGTGCTGATCTAGTTTATTACTAATCATTAAGATAAGTTGGAACAATCATACAATCACTAGCTTTTGTGTTTGGTATCAATAGGTCTCAATCAAATTTCAATTTGTTGGATTAGTATTCATAGCGGAAGAGCAAATTTGAATTAATGATGGGTTGTATGCTATATGTTATTGTATGTTGAAGGCAAGCGTCTAATTATTGTATGAATATTACAGGAAATGCGCCACACTATTCTTTGAGGACCCTTTGCAGAGCGTTGACGGCCGCAGCTAAAGCTAAATGTGGCACAGTGGCGAGATCACTATATGAAGCATTCTGCTTAGCATTCCTGACGCAGCTAGATAGTAGCTCACACCCGATTGTGGAGAAAATGATTGCAAAGTATGTTTCTTTATGTTCTTGTTTAATTACTGTATTTAGTTCCTTCCTCTTTCCTCCTTGTCTATTATCCCATCCTTGCTCCAATGATAATTTTATCATTATTTATCTATTGGAACATTGACTTTATATTTAAATATCTGTTTTACTTGTAAACAGTACAGTAGTAATTTGTGAGTGATGTTAAAATAGCACTTATATCAAAAATTCCACTTTGAGATCAATAGGTATATGATATGACTGTTTGGGCATATAAATTAAGATATAACAGTGCTGAAACAGAGCTTTTCCAAATCTTGAGTAAATTTTGATTTTCAATTAAAATTGTGTATTATAAAAATTTTAAATAAAGTAAATTGTAATGTATTCTCTATTTGCAATTTGATGATTGATGTGTTTGTATAAGTCGTATGTATTTCATTTCAGAGCAGTTGTTGGCAAAAAGGATTTAAAGTTAGTATTGAATCAAGCAATACCAGAGCCAAAATCAAAAGGGGAAAGTTATTTACTGTTTGAAGGACATTGGATTCCACGTGGTAAATTAGAAATTTCTATTCCTGACGATTACATATTGACATTAACGGTTAAGAAAAATTTACGCGATATAGCGAGAGTAATATCACTGGGAAGGCTGCCCGTTTTGTTACAGGGTGACACATCAGTGGGTAAGACTTCACTGATTACATATATCGCAAAAGCTTCTGGAAATTACTGTGTTAGAATTAACAATCATGAACATACAGATTTACAAGAGTACATTGGATCATACGCAACAGACTCTAGTGGAAAATTAATTTTTAAAGAAGGCGTATTAGTAGAGGCAATGAGAAAAGGCTATTGGATTATTCTGGATGAACTTAATTTGGCTCCAAGCGATGTCTTAGAAGCTCTAAACAGAGTTTTAGATGATAATAGAGAATTGTACATTTTAGAAACGCAAAAAGTAGTAAAAGCTGATCCGAATTTTATGTTATTCGCCACTCAAAATCCGCCCGGTCTTTACGGCGGTCGCAAAATGTTATCTAGGGCGTTCAGAAATCGTTTTGTTGAATTGCATTTTGATGAAATTCCTAGAAAAGAGTTAGAAGTCATACTACATAGAAGGTGTCACGTACCTCAAAAATATGCTAAAAATATGATAGCTGTTATGGGTGAATTACAAATGCGTAGACGTGGTTCCGCTGCTGTTCAAGGAAAAGATGGTTTCATAACACTTAGAGACCTATTTAGATGGGGTCAAAGGTACAAACTTGCATGCCAACAGATGTTAACCTCAGGAAAGTTCTACGATTGGGATCAACACATCGCCGATGAAGGCTATTTGATATTAGCAGGAAAAGTGAGACACCCTGAGGAAAGAGATATCATCGAACAGGTAATAGAGAAACATATAAAGAGAAAAGTGAATCCCGAAAATCTATTTAGCCTACATGATAAGACTTCTTCAGTTACTAAATCTATTTTAGAAGAACTTCTTAATACTAAAATAGAGGGGTTTTCACATTTAGTTTGGACTTATAATATGCGAAGATTAGCTGTTCTTATAGCCAAAAGTTTTATTTTCACTGAACCCGTTCTTTTAGTAGGAGAGACAGGTTGTGGAAAAACAACTGTGTGCCAAGTCCTATCAGTTCTGAAAAAAACCAAATTACTCACAGTTAACTGTCACATGCACACTGAAAGTGCTGATTTCCTCGGAGGCTTAAGGCCTGTGAGACAGTACAAAAATGATGGGCGACTATTTGAATGGATTGATGGGCCCTTAATAAAAGCAATGGAGCAAGGTTATATGTTTTTAGCTGATGAGATTTCATTGGCTGACGACAGCGTCTTAGAGCGATTGAACTCACTACTAGAACCAGAAAGACAGTTGGTTTTATCGGAAAGAGGTACAGAGGATGGTAAAGATATTGTAGTGGTCACGGCCAATAATAATTTTTACTTTATAGGAACTATGAATCCTGGAGGGGATTTTGGTAAAAAGGAATTGTCACCAGCGCTTCGTAATAGATTTACAGAAATATGGTGTGACAGTGTGACATCCAAAGATGATTTGTTGCAAGTTCTAGAAAAAAGTGTTAATAGAGACATATCATTGGCCAATCAGCAAGATGGCACTTCAGGATTGGGAAAAAATATTTTAGATTTTACTGATTATTTGAAAAATACTGAAGTTGCCAGTAAATTCCCTTTCAGTATTAGAGATCTTTTATCTTGGGTAAACTTTATAAACAGTACAGTATCAAAAGGTATTTTGTGTATCCCTGATGCATATATACATGGAGCTTTTATGACTTTTCTAGATTGTTACGGAACAGCACTTACTGGACATATAGATTCAAATTGTTTAGCTACTTTAAAGGAGAAAGCTATTTCATTTTTGTTAGAACAAATGGCAAAAATTGATGCTGGGACTTCTAACAGCTTAAAAGAATCTTTGAGTAATAAACACAAAAACTTAACAGTTGAAATAAAAAGAAAAAAATTTGGTATATACCCATTTTATATACATATAGGCCCTAAATACAATATGAAAGCAAATGAGAATCTAACTTTTACTTTTTCATCACCAACTACTGGAGCTAACACATTGAGACTTTTAAGGGGATTGCAACTGAACAAAGCTATACTTTTAGAAGGAAACCCAGGAGTTGGAAAAACAAGCCTTGTAACTGCTTTAGCTAAGGCTTCGGGCCATAAAGTAGTTAGAATCAATTTAAGCGATCAAACTGTAAGTACACGTATTTTATTAAATGCAATATTTTTTATGATAGAAAGGAAAATAATAATAAATATATTTTACAGTTATCATTATTACTTTATTCGAAAACCTTGAAATTGTTTTAAAGCTAACTATACATTTGACATTTACTATATAATGAGAGACATTTTGTTTTATGTTAACCTTGCTGTATCATTTTATAAATATCAATAATAGACATTGAAAAGAAAGGTTTTGTTTTGTTTTGTTTTATCTAAGATTCTATGAATATGTTGCAAAATGTAATAGTTAAATATATTGTAACTTCTATTTACTTTCAGGATGTAACTGATCTGTTTGGTACTGATTTACCAACTGAAGATGGCAGCTTTACTTTCAAAGAAGGGACTTTTTTGAAGGCTTTACAAAATGGTCATTGGATACTTTTAGATGAATTGAATTTAGCACCCCAACCAGTTCTAGAAGGTCTCAATGCATGTTTAGATCATCGTGGTGAAGTATACATTCCTGAACTGGGAGAAACTTTTAAAGTGGCACCACAAACTCGTCTCTTTGCATGCCAAAATCCTCTAAAACAAGGGGGCGCTAGAAGAGGACTTCCAGTCTCTTTTCTCAACAGATTTACACAAGTTTACATTGATAAACTAACAGAAGATGATTTGATTTTCATAACAGAATCGCAGTATCCAACGATTCCAAAAGATATATTATGTAAAATTGTGAAATTTAACTGTCGAGTGTCTTATGAAATTACAGTATTACAGTCTTGGGGTCACAGAGGTAGCCCTTGGGAGATGAATCTTAGAGATGTTCAGAGGTGGTGTGATGCTATTGTACAAGATCAAAGATCTGGGCGAAAACTTAAACCAGGCAAATATGTTGATATACTTTACATACATAGGATGAGAACAATGGAAGACAAGCAGAAAATGATCACCACCTATGATGAAATATTCTGTCCAGAATATCTGAGAAGTGATAGTATTCCACAATTTTTGATAAATGATGATTGCATAACCTTTGGAGATGTTCAACTAAATAGAAACAAAGATAAGAAGGCTAAAAATCGAAGATCTTTTGAAAGTAGAATGATTCTTATGAGACATCAACAACCGGTTTTGAGATCTGTAGCGCAATGCATTGAAATGAACTGGCTATCAATACTTGTTGGATCTACATCTACAGGAAAAAGTAGTATCATCCAAATATTAGCCGATTTAACCGGCAATGAACTTCATGTTGTACCCGTTACATCAGCTTTAGATATATCAGATTTGCTTGGAGGTTTTGAACAGGTGGATTACAACAGACATTTAGAAATTTTATATGAAGAGATTGAGGCTGTATCAATACAAACCATTCGCGATATGTGGATTGCATATAAGATTAAAACATCGGAAACAAATAAAATATTGAGAGATTTACATAGATACAAAACGATATCAAATAACAATAGCAATGATAACGACTCCCAAATTTCGAACTTCAGCATGAAACTAGAACTTCTGAACGTCTTATGTGTGCGACTGCTCTTTTGGAATAAGGAGAATGTAAAGATTTTTGACAAAGTGAAAAAATTAGCAAGTAGTTTAAACGAATTAAAGCAGAAAGTGTCTGCAGCATCAACAATAAATGCGGGGGGTAAATTCGAATGGATCAATTCTCTACTAGTGAAAGCAATGTTTGAAGGATCGTGGGTCTTGTTGGATAATGTAAATTTAACTTCTGCTGCAGTCTTGGATAGATTAAATGGTCTGTTGGAACCTAATGGTGTACTGTCAATGTCGGAAACAGGTGAAAGTTATGAGATAGAACCGCACCCGAATTTTAGAATATTTTTCACTATGGATCCTAAACATGGAGAGATTTCAAGAGCCATGAGGAACAGAGGTGTGGAGATTTTTGTTTTAAGGCCAGATGATAGAGACTTGGCTATCAATGAAAGTATTCCTAATTTAGATTTAGTAGCGCTGCTGTCTTCATGTGGTCTACCGACTCAGTATCATAGTATGTGCATACAAGCCCATAAATTGATGGCTGCATTCATTCACGGTAAGTAAATTTGAAAGTCATACATATATTTATTTATTTAATTGTATAACATCTACCTTTGCTATTTATATAGCAATATATTGAATTTTCCACAGCTTGACACATTTCCTTTGATTAACCCATTCAATATATTTCTTTTGGATATTCAAATTTCGTGACAGTGAATCAATTATGTAAGTAGTAATCAAAGAAAACAAAAGTCATAATAAACTTCTAAATTATTCCAATTATAATTAGATATTTAATATTAAAATAATAATTAAAAGAATGTAATATTTCTAATAAAATTAATATTAGCCATTTTTTAAATAAACAAACCATGTAAAATAATTAAGCGGTACGTAATGCCTTAATGATTAAGAGCTTTGTTTCAAACCATAAGGTACATGTTCAAGCTTGACTATGGAAGAATTGACCAATGAATATTTAACTAAGTCATATTAGAAACCAATCCAAACCAAATCTATGTGTCTCGGAGAGCACATTCTCATAGATCTCATTGATCAACATTATCATTGCATTGTTGTCAATGCACCACATCAGTCATTAACAGACCTCAACCTGCACTAGGTCAGCATGGAGTGCTTAAAGTCCATACCTCTCAATTTGAAACAAAAAGATTGTGGGAGGGTAAGCTTCAGCAGTGGGGTGATTTATATCTGGCACAATAAACCATATAATGTCTTACTAGCGGGCAAAGATTTCACATTCTTTTCAAATTTGTCATGAAAATACTTCGACATGCTCTTTTCTTCATAATATTTTACTTAATCATTAAATCAAATAATAATTCATCTTTTAGTCTACATATATGTTAGAAAAATAATATGGAAAAGTCCTATGCAAGATGAAATCTACGTTTCATATATCACAGACAAGCATGGTGGTAATATGCAGATTTTTCATAATGTATAGATTTGTTTAAATGTTTTGCAAAAAAAATGAAATATATGTAGATATACTTATGGAAGATATTTATAATTTATACTAATTTAGATTATTATCTTTTAGGTTTTGACAAGCCTACAATATCCCATCTTCTTCAAGCATCACATCTCGCATGGCAGCAAATTGTTCGTGGGATTTCATATGAGATTGCGATTATTAACAGCTTTTTAGATGTTTATATTAAACCACGATGTGGTGGAGATTTTGCAACTTCCATTAATGCATCTTTGGCAGAAATGAAGAACGCCATGTTAATTGAATTGAAAAAGTTCATTAATACCCACACACTTCAGCATGTAAGTGAAAATAAGACACATACATTGACTGTTGCAGGTGTGTGCAAAAGTTTATCTTTCGAATTGTCTCAGCAATGTGCTTATGCTTTTATCCAACAAACATCAGATGGAGACATGTCAACTGACTTACATTTATTGTGTGTTTTCTTTGTGTCAATACAAAAATGTCCCAATTATTGCTTGAATTTGTTTTACCAAATAATCAACAAACAACTGATGTACAATAAACATGAATCATCAAAAAAAATTGCCATGATCTTGAATGACACTGCATACCAACATCTCAACGAGTCTAAGAATGGTTTTGAAATGTTTAAAAGATATTACCCAGAAGCATTTAGTTTGGAAAATGAACAGATCTGTGAGACTAATAGAACAGTTATTTTGTTGTACAATGAATTAATAAAAGCTCATAATCAAACGAACACAACAGGATCTAATTTTACGGCTCTTCATTATTCAAAAGCGGTGATGTCTAGAAAACTCATTGACGATTTTGCTGATTATCCTATTTTGAAATGTTGCCTACAATTAATAAAAGACATTGATGCCTATGTGGAGTGCATATTAAGAGATTCTAACATGTCGGCCACTGATTATAAAGTTATCAAGATAATCGAACTTTTACAGTGGCGGAATAGGTTTATTGCCATTTGTTCCACTCCTATATTTTCAAGAAATCAAAATTCAAGCAAAACTGTTATACTGCAAGAAGAGACAGCGACTTTAATGTACTTGCATACAAAATGGTTAAATAAATATTTGTTCCATGGGTTACTGGAGATGTCATCTAAAAACAATGAAATTATAAATAAGTTCACAGAATTACAAGATGACAAATTTTATGAAAGAAATAGTAATATTTTAATGCAAAAAATAGGTAAAAAAATTAGGAAATTGTATGGACAATTCAGATTGTATGACAACCAAACACAATATGATATTTGTGTGAGAAGGGCAAAACTTTATTTGAATTTCGTACTAGATTTAGAGAAGCCTATTGAAAAACAAAAGTGGAAAATGAATTTTAATATCACTGAAGTTACTACTTCTTCTTTGGCATTAGATATACCAGACAAATTCACGGTTGAAACATTAGAAGAGAAGATTGCTAAACTCAATGAACGGCCTCTCAGTGACAGTGAAGTTTTAAACTCTGATATAAAACTACTGCCAATAAAAAGTTATATACTTATAAGAGTGATAAACCTTATACAAACACATTTCTTGAAAGTTTTTTTTAATTTGGAATTATTTACTGATCCTGAAAATTTAGCAACTTTGGTTACATATAACAACTTTAATATTGACTTTATGCAAATTCTCCGAGATCTAGTGTATTCTGCAAAACTAATGAAAGGGTTTCCTCCTAAATTGCTTAATTTATTGGATTTGATTTCAATATTACTTGCATCAAATACAAATCAAGACTTTTATGAAAGGTAATTTTTTTTTATGTATGCAATTGACAGTGGATGTGTGTAGATACCTTTACATAAATATTTGGGAAACATTCCAGGATTTCAACACTCCCATCAAAGTTTTGGAATGAATTTCATAAGTATTTGACGAGTTCACCTGCACAATATCCGGTAGCCTTTATAAGAAGTAATGTTTCGTCAGCGGAACAGGACGAAATGGAAATGATTCCAAGCCACACGAAAAGACACTCAATTAATGTACCATTGCTTCCTTCGTACATCCAACTTTTCTTAATGAATAACAATATTGGTAATAGAATTTCTTCGAATTTCGCATTTATACAGTCTCCTTTTAATGTAATGAACTTTTAAAATATCTTGTTGTTTTTTTAGATTCAGGTGAATTGACTTATGAAACGGTAGCATTAAATGACAGTTTGGCATACTGTAAGGAGTTGGATGAACTTATAAATTTATTATGGGGAAATATAGTCACCTTAGACACCTCATCGATGTTGAAACAGTAAGTTTGTTTTTTATAATTATCTTGTTGTAAAACTTAAATTAAATACGATTAAATACAAATAAAACACATATAAAAATATTTATTAAAAAAAAAACAATTATCAGTAAAAACATTGTGGTGATATCTTGTCATACATACAAAATACTGGTACCAGGAAACCAGGCTCTTTCATATTATAAGTTATCTTATTTGATTACCAGGATTATTTATTGATATTACTTAAGTATTTAAATATTATTATAAATACATGTATATACTCATTTTTTTTTTATTTTCAGTAGAACTATAGAAGAAAGTACAACTGGGTTGTATAGTCTGTGTGTATATTTGTTGTATCATGTTCGTATGTGTTATAGTAAAGTGTGTGGGTGTGTGTGGCGTATGTTAGTTAGATGATAGGTACCCATGTGTAATTTTACAATAATGATATATTAATGCAACAATGTACTTTAAAATTTGTACTATTAAAAGTTTTATTATAGAATAGTCTATAACTCATTAACATGTATAGCTTACCTTTTCTGGATAAAGGTCCAAGTATTTCGGATAGAGCTATAATTGTAACCGAACGCATTACAATGAATAAAAAGTGCGAGTACGTAGTTCGTGATCTTATCTTGTGATCTTTGCAATAGTTTGTCGCGAATCAAAATGCGCTCGCAGTACGCTCGTGGACGTCGTTTGGTTGGGACCAGCGAGTGTGTCTATGTGTTTTAACCACATATCTTTTATAGTCAAAGGTGATTCAGATGAATATGAAGTTTTGCTGTTCATTGATGCATATAAAGCTAATGAAATTCTTTGAGATTCAAAACATTACAAAGTTATTACAAGAAATACTGTGAAATCACTCCGCACGCAGTTACATTACATGGCCCTAGATCGTAACATACACATTATAAGTTCAATACTGCAACCGTTTACTGTTATGGCTCAATTATTAGTATTCACTTTGTGATACTTAAACCTGAAAGGCAGGAATAGAATATAAGTATAAAATGTTATTATCTACAAAATTATATTTACATGTATATATTTACTAAATAAGATTAATGTTGTATTTCACTCCATATAAATTATGAAATTCATATTTTCATTCATTTTAAAATCAACAACACTTTCATAAATTGAGATGAATAATTTTCTTTATTTTATTTAGAATTTATTTAATATTGATTTATTTTTACATATATATAATGTTTTTCTTAAAAATTTATAAACAGAAAAAATGCTTTATTTTTCAGTGTGACTGATGCCAATTTTGAAATCGAGAAATATGAACAATTCATTTCTCTCATGTATTCTATTTTGAAATCTACAAATGTCTGTCATCCCGTGCATTTCTCTAGTGATTATGCACTAGAAATTGTGGAAATTTTACAAAAAAAAAAAGAGGACCATGACCCATCATACATTATTTTATTGAATCATGCAAACAGTGTGTACAAAAATTTAACTCGATATGCTCAAAATATGACAAAGACAAGTGTCGAGAAATTACATATGCAAATTTTGACAAGTAAACTATCGTTGTTATCTAGTTTGTTGTTTACTAAAATGATGTTGGAAGTAAGTTCAGTTGATGAAGTTGAAAAACATAAAATTAAATACAAATATTTCAAAGATGATATTCAAACGTTCGAGGCTTTGTTGGGATCTTATTATATGCAAGGGTTGATATCAGGTACTATTACACAGAAGGAAAATATTAAAAAAAGTCACAGAAGTATCACCAGCGTTTTATGAAGAAGGAAATCCTAATAGAGAAAATTTAAAGAAGGTGCATGCCCATTGTAGTGTTTTGTTAGAAATGAGAAAGAACACAATGGAGAAGATCAAGAAATATGTTTCTGAAAATACATACAGACCCTCTGAACCACCTTATAATGTGTTTGCCAAGGTAAAGAAATATCAGGTATTTTTATTGAAAAAAAAATGTAAATAGACAGGGCAATATTTTTGAATCATTTGTTAATTAAAAATAAAGCTACATTTCTTTGTATTAGAAAGATGAAAATTTAACAGAAATGAAAATGAAAATAAAAATGGTATCTATAAGGTGTTATTAATAATTGGCATTTTGTAATAACTGATATATATCACATTTTTAAATACAATTTTTTTGTGATTATGTTCAAAAAGAATGTAATTTTATAATGGTATATTTACATATCTATTCGAAATGTTATTTTTTTACTAATAACTATTGATTTAACTTGACTGATGGTGGTGATGGTGACAAGTGATGGAACTAAATATTTCTTGACAGTCCTCTTCCCGTTGTTAATATGCATAATGTTTGAAACATCTCAATTTATTTTAACATGCCATGTTATTCTTACCAAAATATTTTAATTACAAATTGTATTATTTTTTTTCTCTCTATCATTACCAATCAATTTTTGAAAGTATTTTGTGGCTCTGATATTGTTGAGCCTGGTTAACTCAATGGTTAAGAATGATCCTCAATCTGAAAAAGATTATGGCAGAATAAGCCTTAACAGATGGGTGATGAAACTAATGTAACAAGCTGGGTGAATAAAGTTTCTTTTTTGTTTCAGGATTGCAAACATTTTACAAAATCGTTATTGTCTTCTGAAAATACAAATTTGGTTTTGAATAATATTTTGATTACAATAGATGTAATAGAGCAATCACTTCATAATGAAAGTCATTTAGAGGCATCACAAATGTATAACGCATGCAAGGCCATCAAAGATGCATATACGTGGTTATATTCTGTTACAACATTTTACAAGAAAGTCGAAACTCAATATTCAGAAACATTTCCAGATTTGGCTAAACCATTACTAAGTTCTCTCTCACAAATTATTCACAGTGTAACTTCCTCAACTGATCTTCTGAAAGAATTGTTGATGAAAATTAAAAAAGGACCTCAATTGAAGAAAATCATAAAAGATCTCTTGGTGTTTCCAAACAATATACCACATCCCGAGGAAAAAGAGGAATATTTGAGCAGATATTTGTCTCAAGATTTTGTATGTATGCTAGATAATAGTTTGCCTTCAACCGATGATGATGTCTACCGTAAAGACATAGAACACTTAAAGTAAGAATTTCTTCATAATTTTTTATATTTACCATGTAAACTAATGATAACATTAAAATAACGTACAAGTTTATTAACACCTTCTGCTGTTATAATTCCAATTAAATATTTTGATACAGTTATTTTAAACATACTGTACAGTATAACATACAAAACTGCCACTTTAAATTGCATGCAAATGATGCAATGCGCAGGTTCAGTGCTCCCCGGCACTTCTACCCCTCTCTTCCTTTGCATTCGTATTTTACGTTATTGCGACGCTTTCGTGCCAATTTTACAGCGGCAGAGTTTCGTGCGTTGTACTGTACATTAAGTAAAACTTAGCACCTTTGTCTTGTGACCCTTACAGTCTCAATGCCAAGTAAAGTTAAATTTTATAGGTCCGGTATTGTTTTATCTGAATTTGTGTATTTATTCAAGTGTCAAGTCATGATAGGAAACAGCTATATAGTGTTGAAACTGGATAAATAAGCGTTTATGCCGTACCATGTGACGGCTGACGGCCGCCGAAAAGAGTTTTGTTAGAATAAAAAGGAGCTGAATATAAATAAAATAATTGTTCGTCAATACTTATGATGCTTAAAACTGTAGATAATTATTGAATTAAATAAAATAGTATTTCATTTGTTATTTTATGAAAATAGTATTGAATTAAAACCATTAATGTAATCATTTTGTGGAGACTAACAAAAACAAAACAATTCTTACAGAATTCTCAAAATGAATTTAAAAGAGCTGAATACATACTGTACCACTATGGAAGAAATAGATTATACTACCTTTAGTTTTGTGATAACTGTGTTGAATGCTATATCCAATGCATGGGATAAACAAGAGAAAGATATTCAGAAACAGAAGGAAGCTGATGAGGCTCTTTATGTTACCAAGTAAGTTTAGATTTTATAGTTGTAAATATAAAAACTGACCAAGAGCATGTTGAACCATGCTCATTATGGGATTCTGAAGCCATTATTGAAATTCAAAGAAATACACTACAGATGCAAAAAGTATACTGTTACACTTTTTCCATGTTTTCCACACATAATAGTTATAAGCACTTTAGTCGCCTATTACTAGAAAAACAAGTAGCTATGTCGACTATTATCATTAAACTGGTGTAAACTAAAACATATCAGAAAAGAGCCCTATCTTCATGGTACTTACGTCTTTTTCTTGAGAAGCGCAGTTTTTCGGCAATAACCCAAAAGCAGTATATCCGATCATGTTCAAAATAATTTTTATTGAAAGTATTTATGAATCGTTACCATTCTAATTTTTTTCTTATTTATTAGACATGGTTTAGAAAATAAAAGGGGGTGACAATTTCTTCTATTTTCGGAGTCATGATTTCCGAAATTATTCACGTAATCAGAAAAATTGCTTAGAAACCTTAATATGTTTTTAAAAAAACTGTCGAAATATGTGTCATTTGTTGTTTATTGAAAAAAAAAAATTATCAGTTTTTATTACATGTATAGAGTGTCCCCCTAGAAATATTTATTTTTGTTTTTAACCACCAAACCAAGTAGCGGCTTACACAAGACATCTACCCTATAAATTTCATCAATATACATCTGTGACAAGCCTGTGACATACGGATGGACAGACATGACGAAACTATAAGGGTTCCGTTTTAGCCATTTGGCTCGGAACCCTAAAAAAGACCATTTGAAAACGAAAAACCAAAATATTTTATTATTATCTTTTGTTTCTATAGTTAAAAGATGGTTGAGAATCTATCCCTAACATTGAGATATGTTATTTTCAGATGAAACCAATTGCTGTTTAGTTAGATGTTGGAATAAGAATTAAAACTTTTATCTGTTGATCGAAATGCACAACACTATTGAATGTGTTATCCGTTTTTGAAAATGCTTTTTTAATTTGTTGCTAGTTATTTGCTATATTTTTTTTTCTTTTAGAATCTAGCAACTAACTTATAATAATCAGAAGAATATTTACCACTTAACCTTTTGTTGTTTTTGGTAATTATTTTGTTTGTTTGAGATGGTTTATATAGGATGGAATCGATCATGCACCATTTTGCAAATATTCATCATAATCTCCTCCTTTTTTAGAACAACTTGGCCAACGTATCTATAGCAAAAATATATAATTGAAAGTATGCTTATAAATAATATAAAATTATACAAACAAAACCTTACGAAATACTCGCCCAGACGGCGCTCATGCGCCAACTCGCCACGCGCTGAGCCCGGGCACGTGATGAACTCGAGTTCTGCCTGCCGCTCGGTCAATGCGATGTATTATTTTTAAAGAATCTATCTAGTCACTTACCTACAAAATACACTTGATGTTGTTAGTGAAATTGTTGTAGATCAATGATCCCGGTCGCCGGCGGTATTATTAAATTATTCTCTGATTTTCCGCATGTATTCCATTTACCTCTAAACAAACACGCAGTCGTTTTATGTTTTGTTCATGAACCTTTTTGAAAAGCTCCTCTCATCGATTTTTTTCACGCATTTGTTCAAAAGCGACTAATATATGTGAGCGGCATTTCTTCTTCCGTTTTACACTCGCTTTCGCTTTCGCTCGCTTAACAATACTATTCCTTTTATGTATCATTTTATTAAATATTTATAACACTTAATCATTCTTTCAAAAATGTCAATATGGTAAACGTAACATTTACACTATAACTGAACTGTAACCTAACATACTCAATTCATTACAAAAAACGTCTCCATCTTAAAAAATTAAAAAAAACAGTGAATAAACTAAGAAGTTAGGTAGGGAAGGAGTACAATGTCCAGATATGGAAAAAAAAATTTGAATGGCAAATAATTAGTAATAAATTAGGAGATTTTTTTTTTTGGCTAAATTAGTTTTTGGTTAGCACATCTACCCATATAAAAAATTGCAGTATTTTCGCTCCATGGCTCGAAAAGCATATTAAACTGTCGGCTCCAAAATCAACTCACTTTATCCATCATTATTACTGAATTGATGATAATAGTCGCAAGCAACCCCTAATCCATTCTAAGACTATAATGGAAAAGCTTAATGTTCAAGCCCTTCAAATTAAAAGAAAGAGGAATTATGATAAAACTTGACACAACATAACATTTTCCATATTTTTTATTCAGCTGTACTATTTTAGCTGGTCTGACTTTATTATCCCATTGATATTTCGGTCAGTGTTGAGAAGCGAGTGTGAAAATCTGGAATGCGAATACTCAACATGCTTTGTTGTCGCTTTTTTGCTCTTTAAATATTCCTTCACTGTGTTTCAGTGTAATCACTAATTTTTATTCTTTAGCATAACCTGTCTTTTAAAACCTAAATCTTTTTTTCAAGATATATTTGAAAGTCAAATTTTGTAAAAGTAAATAAAAATAATAGTAGAAATCAATCATAATTGTATTTAAAATAAGTATCATAAATATGTCTTCTGTAGGAAGTACAAATTTTTGCTGCTTCATCCTAAACCATGAGTCATATCATCTCTAATTTTTAACAAAATTTTAATAAACAAATTTTATGGAATATAATAGTACTCCAAAGAAATTTAAAAGGGTAAGATGCAAGTGTTTAAACTCTGTTGAAGAAAAATACATGCTGGATCAATTTAACATATTAGGTTGGGGAAAAAGTTTTTTAATATTTAATATACAAATTAAAGATAATTTTTATCATATTTATTTACATTTTTGACAGTCCTCTTGATATTAACCTAACACTACTTAAAAAATTCTGAAGAGACCGAAACAGGTGAAAATATGACGGTGCAAGGTCAAGGCTATACAGTGGATGCATTAACACACCCCAACCAAACTCTTAATATTTGCTGAGTGGATAAAAATTTGTATGGTCTGACATTATCATGGTAAAAAACTATAACTTTTCTATTGGTCAATTCTAGCCATTTTTTTCTACTTTTTGGTTGAGTCTCATCAGCTGTTGGTAGTAGAGCTTCGAATTGATGGTTTTATCTTGCGGTAAGCTCATAATGAATAATGCCCTTCCAATTCCACCATATACATTATGGTGTATATGATGGAATTAGACCCAAGTATCAAGTCTTTTCATATATCCAGTTTTATTTAAATGGGTCAAAACTGTTTTATGGTCAGTCCTCAACTCTTCAGCTATGTCGTTAGAACCAATATATAGATCTTGCTTTACTTTTTCCAAAATGGCATTGAGTTTATCTGTAACAGGTCGACCAGAGTGAGGTTCATTTTTGATATCAAAATTACTGGACTGAAAACGCTTGAACCAGTTTTGTGCTGCTCTTACCGACACAGCATGAGGTCTATAAACGACACAATTTTTTTTCGCGGCTCGTGTCGTATTTTTCCGTTTTTATAATTAAACTTCAAAATGTATCGAATTTCTACCTTAAATTCACTCATTTTGGTGAACTGAAAAGCAATAGAAAAATGGCAGGACACTGTTATTACTTTTTATTTTTTTTTGATCTATTTAATGTATCCATCGATGAACTTCAATATAACACAACAGCCTACACACCTAGGGCCCCTTGGGAACCATGGCAAAACACAACACTTTATTACAAAAAAAAATGTCTTATATGCCCACCACAAAATGTACAGTTGATAATTGAATTGAAACGTCTTGCATTTTATTCAGTACATCATAAAAGATTAAAGTAGATAATTATATTTAGTGAATATAATTCATTACCATTTTCAGATCTAAGTGTGAAGATATGGATGAGGAGGAACAATTTGAACTTGAGGTCTCTGAAATGTTCCCATCATTTTCAGAGACAGATTTCGATCAGTTTAAGCCACCAACATTAGACAAAAAAAATACTAGAAAAAGTCCCAGTAATCAAATGAAACTCATCATGCCTCCAGAAGATATAAGCTTGGTTTATAAATGGCATTCGAAGTTTATGAAGCAAATGACAACCGCGGAGTGGCTTAAAAACTCTGAAAAGCTATCAGTGCAAAATTATGCAGAATCATTTCTAGCCAAGTTCGAAATATTCACAAAAATTATGCACAACTCTTGGGATGCTCTTGATGTAGAAATGGAGGGACTGATGTCACCCAGCCTCATGGTTATATTATCAAAGATTGAAAATAAACTCAGTTGTTCTTGTTAGTATTTAGTAGTTTCAGAAAGATGCAATTTGTAATTTTTCATATTGTATTTAGAAAAGCTACAATATTTATATATTATTGAATTTCTATAAATAATTTCATGATGTATTAAATTTTCGCATATTTTTGTACATAAATACAAGATATTTATTTATATTAATTGTAAACTTTTATATTGTTATTATAATGCATAAATAGAGGCTTGTAATTTGCATTATATGTTATACAGCGGCTGACTCTCGGCAAGATTTCTATCGTTCTTCATGGGTTTCCGAAGCCAAAAAATGTCTTCCACTGCTCCGTAAAGTTAAAGAATCTACAAACAAATTGCTGGATGAGTGGCCAGATTTCCCATCACTTAAAGATGTAAGTAATCATTGTAGTGTTCACACACGCTCACACACACATATGCATACGCATAAATACACACGCATTAATACATACACGCAAACATACGCACACCCATACATACGAATGCACGCACGCACGTGTGCAAGCATGCGTGAAAGCGCATTTTTTTTGTAACAACTTAATTTTCTCCAAGTACCTAGAAAACCTAACGAAAACTACACTTTTAGGAGAGATATTGATGTTTGATGTAAAGACGTATGTCATCCCATTGCTAGCGATGGATCTCTTAATAATAGCATATAGGCTATAGTTTTCACAATCTCTCAATGTATATTGGGAAATTTACATTTCTTTGAAGATTCTATTGATTCCTCTGAAATATAGTTTTTATTGTTTTCTTTCACTGTTAGAGAAAAAGATAATAAAATTGATATGTTCAACTTTTGTGTATGTCTCAAAAACCAAATGTTGTATACAGGCCATCGTGGCCGAATATGCAACTTCTGCGGCGCCGGCAAGCTCGTTAACCATGGGCTATCGCTGCCCTTATTATCACTAGGAGAGATATATTATTGATGAAATTGTATATAATTATCTATTAATTTACAGATAATGGTAATAGTGAGGAGAATACTCAGTTTCCCCATAACGAGTCCGGTCGCGAGATTTTTGACCGGTCTAGAACTATTGAGAGATAAAATAGAAGAGTGGAATAAAAATGCGCACAAAGGAAATAATATGATAGACATTTCACTAGAGGTAGGACAACAGATCATTGATTGGCGCAAATTGGAACTAGCTGACTGGAAGGAATGTTTAAAGAATGTACAGTTGAAGTGAGTTTTTTTAGATATTTATCTTGATTTCAATTCTGGATTTACTAACTGTTCCAATCGTGGTTTTATTTCCTATTTAATTTAATACTCCTACTTTCTATTCTGACTCTGGATCCTAAACCCACTCTCAATGTCGACCCCAAATTCGCTCCTGATTCCACTTTCAATTTCCCTTCTGATTACGTTGTCGATTCCGATGTTGGCACTGCGTTTCACCCTCGTGGAATACTGTTTTTATTCTGTGTCGCGTTTGTGATTGCATAGTTCATTGAGTTAGTGCAGTAATTAATGTAGTGTTTATCTAAGTATGATATATATATGTATATTTGTCTATGACCTCATAACCTCAAAGCATTAAATTACCACTCCATATTAATATTAAAAAGTATGAATGTATATATGTATGTTGCCATCAAACACTATAACTACTGAGTGAATTGTTTATATGTTGACTTGTTGTAATCAACAAACTTTTGGCTATATCAGATTATATAATTCTGCCGCAGACCTCTATAGTCCACATTTTAAAAATAAACCTTGCACTCTGACAAGTTATATGAAAATGGTAAGGTTCTATATGGATTATAAAACATACATTATATTCATACATTTTACTCACCTCCGACTATATCCCTTACTAGCTACAAGTTAGTAGGTAGTAACTACAAGTGCTAGTTTTCTTTTTTTTGTTATTTACTTCTAAAAACATTGGCTTTTATAGCCAATACGGGTCGAGCAAAACTCACGGTGGCGGGAACATGCATTAAAGAAGGATTGCCGAAGTAAATATATGTATTATAAGCATGTCGGATTCGAGAGGGCGCTGGATCATAGGAGTCCACTGCATTATGAAGAAAAAAAATCAAAAAGATTTGAAATTACATATAGCATATATTACTCAGAGATTGTGTAGGTTTCTATTAGTGAAAAAGATTTGGAAATTAGTTCAGTAATTTCACAGCTTATTGCTTACAATATATACATATAACAAAGAAATCTTAAGGATTAGTAATATTAATGTAGATATTTATTATTTATTGTATGATGCAATGATATGGCTTTTGACAATATCTACAACTATAGATTATTGATTGGGTTTATAATTTTAGTGTGCATTATATTTAGATTTTAATATATGTGGTATTACTCTGATAATTTAGAGAAATGAAATGCTCATTTTCATATTCTGCTTTCATGCCGAGATCCATATTCCTTTTCATCATTTATCATTATCATTATGTATATGAGATACTGTATGCACCAAAAATTATGACCTTTGATTGAATTTAGCAACGAGTTTAAAGCTTTAATAAAAAAAATTATTGCAATGCGTCTGTCTATATTGATATTAGTCATAAAGTTAGGCGCATACTGTATTTTATGAAAATAATATATATTATTGGCTCTCCCAATAATATATGCCTCATTACTTCATGTCATATACATGATTAATTAAATTGGTCGGCATAACATTTATGTTATCAGCTGTTGTGTAACTGAATTTTGTTCATTTTATACTTTTGCTTTTGTTTTTAGTTATGTAATAAGTACATATATTGTTTTACTAAAATTGATATCAAAAATTAGTGCATTGTAAAACATAAAATGGTTATATGTATTTGTAGTTTTTATTGTACATATTTGAAATTAAATATAATAAAGTTTAACAACATTAAGAACATACTTTGGTATTTGCAAGTTTTAATTAGTCATTTTAGTTAGTCATTTATTCAAGTTCAAAATATCTTTATTTCATAGGTTATAAAATAACACTTAAAAAGCATCATAATGGCATGTTATTTTGCATGTCCAAGTTATATGGAGAATTTTAATTTAAGGCAATTACAATATATGATAGTTATATTATTCAGAATTGTGAGAAATGCTAAATTTAATGACTGAAAATTTCATGATTGCTGGATCGCCCTATAGAATAATTTAGTGACATTTAAATATTAATTTCAATATTAATTAATTAAAAATTTCAGAAAGGAAGCCGAAGCTCACAAATATTGGTTTTACTTGTACAATATTGTCCTACAATATTTAGAAACAACATCGGAAGATAATGAAAAAGGAAAAGATGTAAAACCTCCCGCCAAAGAAGAAATAATTGTTGTACTTAAAAATTTTGTTGAAAAATCAAATTTAGTTGAATTCTCGGTGAAGTTAGATTTGTTATATATATATCACTGTCATTTGGTGCATTTAAAACAAAGCTCCAGACGAGGTGAGTGGCGGTTACAATTTCGATCTTAAATATGACACGAGATTATCATTCCATTAGATGGAGTAATTTATTAGCGGTGTGCTTCAACTCTCATTTGAAGTAATTAATTATTAACTGTTAAAGTTAAAAACTAAACATGTTAAAATGTATTGCTTTAACTTCACAATTGGCAATTGACTAAGTTAGTCTTAAAAATATTAACATATTTTACGTTATATCTTAAAAATATTAACATATTTTACATTATATTAATGTGACAAATGCTATAGATTAATATGACAATATATGTAAGATTACCTGAATTTTTACATGTTTACTTTTTAACTTTAACAGTTAACTATTACAAATGAGAATTTGAAGCACACTACTATATGTCTTTAAATATTATAACCATAGGTCATATAGGTTTGAATATACTTATTAATTTTTAATAATCTTTATGCAATGGAGAAATTATTATTTTTCATATATTCAAATTATATATGCAACATGATTTATAATAGTGCAACATTTTTTTGTCGCTTCAATTGACATTTTTCAGGTTACACAAAGAGTAATTTATATTTGAAGCTATCAAAACCATATGCTAAATTTATACATATTTAATAGTTCCTAATAATATTGTATTTATTACATAAGATAATTTAATCATAAACTAAAAGTACTATAACATGTTTTTCAGATGAACTTCTAGCTATATTTTGGAACATCTATAAATACTATGCCCAATTTTCTAACCAAGTATTATCTCACATCAAAGAGAAGCGTGCACCAATTGAAAAGAAACTGCAAGCTTTTGTCAAAATATGCTCATGGGATCGCGATCTCAGTTATTGGAGTGTCAAAGATACAGTAGAAAAGGCTCAGAAGGTTTTGCATAAGCACTCTAAAGAATATGAGGCAAGTAAAATTTGTCCTTTATAGTTATAAACAAGAATAAAATTACAAAGACAGAGCATTAGAATCAAAATGGATCATTTACCAATTTACAGTTTTACACTATTTTCAATCTCAAAGAAGAGATTTATATATCCCTATATATATATACATTGGTCCCGATTCGTATATGTCGGCGTCAAGCCAGAATTGTCGCTTCGGTCCATCGTAAAAAATGAAAAATTCACTCATAAATAAGTATTTTATTAAACAAAACAAGCTTACGTGACTACGATCGAAAAGGTATTGGTACAAACAACTTCGTCATTCATGTAATTTATGCAATAATAGCAAGCCTTATTTTACTTTTGTAATGAACATACTTTCAATTTATGCCTTGTGCTTACAAAATAATGTAAAACAAAATAAAATAATAAAGCAACTCATTTAGTTTAATAAATTACTAATTGTATTGAGTTAGGCGAAAGTAACATGAAACAACATAATAAAATTATCGGTTAAAGGTTTAAATTTATTAAAAGTCTCTTCAAGATTCTTTTTGAAAATAATAATAGAATGTAAATCATGAATCTACTAATAGTTCTTAAACTAATTTACAATAAAAGGTTGTTTAGAAATATTTCGAACATTAGTGTAGTTATAAATATTATCACTAGGTTTACAAAAACCAAAAATGTTTTTAGTCATTTATAACCAAAAATTCATGCTAGATGGCAGCACAATCAAGCGCCTATATTTACGTTCTAACTTTGGGAAAAGAAAATAGAGGTAATTTTATCGAAAAAATATAACAAATAATATTTTTATTCATTAGTTTTTTTTATAATGGTTAATTGAAATTTGAATTATCAATATTATCGACGAATGATTTTTTTTTTCGTTAATCAATTAAATGCATCGTCTTTTTAAATATTAAAAATGTTTTCCACAAATGCAAATTTTCGAGCTGAAAACAAAAATAGATATAATGTATTTAAAGTAAAATACCCAAACTTTTTGATTCATTTGATTTTATATTTCACAAACTAAGTCATTAAGGATATTTAATTTTTTCTTATTTTGAAACTAGATATTATTCATAACAAGTTACGATAAAATTTCAAGCTGCACTTATTTGTAACAATTAAAAATATACATATATGCGAAATTGATGTTTTGATTGCTTTATTTCGCCTGGTCGGAATAACTTCATTTCTCGTTCTGTCAATATTTAAACATGAATTTGAATACTAATAAAGTTTAAAAATAGGGATGAAATAATACAATTTTCTGGACGATTGCTTTTGTAATAATTCATTTTTGTGAAAATGTACATAAAATAAATTTATAATATGTTCAAAATGCCTTCCTTGATTTTATATGCACATTGTAGCTCGTAACGCGACAGATAATCACTGTACAATACAAAGAACCTCAATGGGCTTTGTTTACTATTATTACAGAGGGTCATAAAAATGAGTTAAAAGATTTGAAATGTTCTAAAATTTTTTCCATTGCTTAATCTAGTTGTAGAAGAAATTAAAATATTAGAACCTTAACATATTAGTTTACAAAATATACATAAAAATGTTAAAAAATATGATTTTTTTTTTTAATCTTACCATTTTGTTAATTTTATTTTTGCTTAAAAAAATTATTATCATCCTCAAGGTCGCATATTTAGTTACAATAAATTGTTAGGTAATTATATTATTTTTTAAAATATATTTTTAGAATTGTAAGTGCAAACTAGCCAAAATTAAGAATTTAATATCCAAAAATCATTATTAAAACTAATGTACAGAAAATTAATTTATTTTATTTTTGTCAATAAAAGTCACCTTATTTTCTTTTCTGATAGTTAGAACTTATACAAATTGGCAACATTGTATGTATATATGTACATATATATTTCTTCATATGATTTCTTTTGAAAAATGACAAAAATATGAGATTTTAGTTTTAGATTTCACTAAAACTAAATTCACCATCATATTAATCAACTGTCAATATTTAAAATTAAATATATTGGTACAATCATAGCTGAAAATTAGCTTATAATTGCTTGATTTATTTTTCATAATAAACAACTTTGAAGTAACTTTCATGAAATGCGTCATAATTTTCCTAAGAAACAGATAAAAATTTGCAACTCATTCATAAATTTTTGGATTTTCAAACTTCCGACAGTTGGGAAATATATGGTCGTGTTAGTACTTATTAAACTATTATTATAATGTATTTCATATGTGCAAATTTACATGTTCTATAATTTTAGAAAGTCCTTGAGGAAAACGTGGTGCATTGTCTACTTATAGACCAGAAGATTGAATCAGTGAAAATCCATGCCAGCGGCCTCGACAGACCAAAGCGAATGCCCGCTCCGCCACTATTTGGTTCAATTGGGTCATATTACATTGATCCACAGATTTATCTTATCCAACCTCATCAACTTAAGGTGTGAAATTATGTGATGAAAGTTAATTGTTAGGACACACTATATGTTTTATTTTTACACCAACAAATGTTGTATTTATTTTTACTTTCATACTGAATAACGATTTAAGTTTAATAACGTAGTGACTTAAATTTCGTTTAGGTTGTTATCTAATTCTATAAAAAATAATATTCATTCGTAATAAATTCTAAATGTGGATGCAGTAATTGATTTTTGTCATATAATAATAACAACATCAAACTAATGTTTTTATTTACATAGAGGTGTTATTTTTATAAGGATTCTTGTTTTTGAGATTAAACATGATGAGCGTTAAATAATACACAAACCTTTGCTTGTTTTTGGATGTCAATCTTTATTTCCTATTATGCATATGAAAGTTTTAAACTATCAGTTAATCATTGAACTATTATCAAAAGATTAGAATTAAACTATGTACTAGTAAAGTTACTTTTGTATAATGTAAATTGGATTTGGGACCTTTTAGAAATCTACTAAAGATGGATGTGGGTGAAGAAGACGACTTTCTTTTTGCAAAAAGCAATAACATTTTGTTCTCATAAAAAATCGTATCCTACACTACCCAATCCATATCTTCATTTCATGCACTACTTTGATGATCAGTTAGCCAGGCCAGTTCCACCTGTATGCTTCATTCATGTGTTGCTCGACGCTTTCTTTTATTCCCATTATTAGGGAATTATGAATTTTAGATTTGAAAGGGTTTGATTGAAAGGATTTGAGGGAGCTACAGCTATTGAATACTGAATTTTCAGGAGGGTATCTTTATATTTTTAACATATTGTATTGGCAGTGGAATGTGCGCACCTCGAGCATAATCCTTTAATATATTATATTTATAACATTCTCATTTCAGAAGTATCTAGAGAGTCCAGAAAATTTATCTAACGTAATTCATAAAGGCAGTATACTCTTGAAAGTCCCATTTTACCTCAACAAAGCTAAAACTTTGTGCAAAGCTGCCATGTGCAATACGACATATTCAGCTTCTGTGCAAGCGTTGGATGATTTTGTAACACAAGTGATTGCGAGCAGTGAACGGTTAAGAGACATGCAGGTAACCATATTTTATTTTTTAAATTTAAATTCTCTATATGATCATGTATGAATCGTATATTATTGTATCGTTTTCTTATTATTTTTTGGATGTACATATGTTATTTGTTAACACCTTAATTGTATTATTAGGTGATTTTTGATTTTTTGATTGCATAAGAATTATGATATTATAATTTAAAAGTAGTTTTAAGAGCGATGTCTTGTTTCAATACTGTTTTGGTAAATCGTCATACCAATTTTAACCTATGCAATAAGTGGCAATTCTCTTTTACTGATTGGTTAATCATATCTTTTTATTGCAAATAGTTTTATATTTGATGGGATAAAATGAACTATATGTCAATAAATTACAATTATTTTCTTACTAAAAAAAGTATGGACATTGAGGTACATCTCTTTTCAGGTTGATTGTGGACTGCCCAAAGAAAAACAAGTGTCTCAAGCTAAAAATATTCTACAGCAGAAACGTAAGGCATTAGCTGATTTATTCCGATATTTAAGTAAAATGGGCCTCAATTACCGCAAAGGCTTAGTGATGCTTTCAACCAATGAGGAATTACATGATTTTACACTGATGCCTGTAGATTTAGAAGCTGCTATGGCATATTTGAAACCAAGGTAATTATATTTCAAGCTATAAGTGATCTTTATTCAATTTTTATGAAGTAATACTTTCCAATATCAGTGTCTGATTTGTATCAATAGAATGTACATATTATGTCTCACTTCCTGTTCCTGCCATTGGGCAAAATAAATATAAAAAATGTATTTGCAAATTATTTATTCTTTATGTTATATTCTCGTCTTTATATATTTGATCATGCATTATTTAATTAATTAATTTATATTATAGACGAGAAGACAAACAGCTATCTATGTTTTGGAATGGATGTGAAGACTATTATCAGAAGAACATTGCAATGCATAAATACTTAACGGCCATTTTATTAAATCCACACAAAGATCTCGGTATCAGTAACTTGGAAAGATGCAAAGGTTTTGCAGCACAGCTTATGGTAAGACTAAATGACATTTGACAAGATTACAATAAAATTCAATTATTTAATTTTGATAAAACTGAATAATTTTAAATATGTATGATCACTTTAGCGATCACTTGCTTATTAAAAAAAATTGAATCAAATACATTTTTCATTCAGCTAAGGTTTTATTTTCAGAGTATTACCATCTCCCAAAAGAAAAATATCTCCAAATATTCTCGCTATGTGTTTACATTAAGGACACTGGTTGCGAGAATTCATGAATTACAAAATGTGAAATGCGGTGATGCTAGCATACATGCAATAGATGAAAAACTTGAACTACTTTCAGAATGTTATGGCAATATTGATATCACTTTAGAACAATTCATGATATTAGTAAACTCCTGTCCGGAAAAACAAATTGTTACTGAGTACGGCCTTCATTTTGATGCGTCACTATCGGAATCTCGAGTAGTTAATTGTTATCGGGGTAGTGAAGAATGGCAAAAATTATTTGAAAAAATCAGTTCACTATTGACAATTGTGAAAAAACATAAATCGGCTGTGCATAGAGCGAAAAAACATCCACCAATGGTTGTGGGTGATATAAAACAAACAACGCCTGTATGTACTAAACATGCAGTTATTGTCGAGGAAGCTATTGACATCTTAAAGGTACTTTATACCGAAATAGGCGCCATATTACAAGAGTATCAATACAAATTCAAGTCTTCGATGATAGACGGATTCACAGTGCAACATCCCATGTTTAAAAGTCTTTCAAATTTAACTATTTACATAGACACTATGTATTGTAAAACTAAGGACATCGATTTGTTGAGTCATGCTGCAACGAAACCGGACAAGCAAATGATAGAACAGGAAATTGGTAAGATTGTTGAGCAACTTGAAGACGTCGTTACGACCTCACTTCTGACTATAGAAAAATTATATAAAAAACATCAACCCTCTAATAATGCTACGAGCGAAGAAGAAATCTTGAAGGCTATCGACGAATGCATAAAAGAAGAAGTTGAGAACCAAAATGACATTTTCAAAGAGAATTGTCTCAGAGATGATCTTCACGAGAAACTGTCTGAAGACTTAAAATTACTCAATACTGATACCGTCATAAAGAAAATATATCCATTTTTGAATCAGTATTTAGATATTTTGAAGAATGATGCTAAAGAAGTTCAAGATATAAAGGATGAAATCATGAAATGTTATCCAATATTGGGACAAACAGTATTGTTCGTGCAATATTTTCTGACGACCCAAGTCGCTGCGCATAGAGTATCATGCAAAATGCTTTATATTTTGCTATCTATTTTTTCTGATTTAGCCGTGAAAGGGTTAGTAAAGAGATCAATATTTTGCTCTTTAATCTAACAGTAACTTAACCACTGCCCAGAAAACAAATGTTGTCGATGGGCCACCAAATTGTAATTGCAGAAATTTATGACAATGTATTTTCTTCTTTAGTTCTAATTGAAAAAAGAAAACGATTTTTTTCTCTTTCAATCGAAATGTAGTGTCCATTGTTTACAATCAAGTGTTTTACAATGGGTGCATTTATCTATTAGTGAAAATGCAACTAGAGAACAAAATTGGTGAATACTTTGAACATCTTTTCTTACTTTAAAGGTATGTTTTCCTAGATTTGAGGTTATTATGAAGCCTTGGTCTTCACTTGGATTATAATTAGCTGTGATCTCATAATGAACATCTAAAGAATAAATGAGAGAGATCCACATCGCTATTGATACCTAATTAATAAGTTGAGCTGTTTAGAACAACATGTTCTTAGCGTTAGGATTCGCATACATTTCGATGACAACAGCTAAACTTTACATTCCGGCGTAGCGGACATCTATGAATTGCTAAAATTTTCTTTCGCTGGACAAAATACATTTTTCGTCCAACCTGAAAAACACCTTAACATTACCATTTTTTATCATTACATTCCTTTTTTCCGTTTCTCACTGCTACAATATAAGGAATTTTTAAAGCATTCCTCCAATTTAATACCATAGTGTATTTATAAACTAAAAATTAACTCATACATGTTCATTTTATCTGATTCATGTGAGGTTTAATTGTTTAATATTTAATTATATAATTTATTTAATTAAAATTGAATAACATCTCGTAAATCAAAAACAAATTCAATAACCATCTGCCAATTTCTAGCACTCAAATGTTACAATAATAGTCAATGAATACTAACTTTTATATAACATTAGCTTTTGCCTGCGATTTTGTCTGGGTAGATAGAAAATTTTGATCTACTAAAATATCTCCTGTTACTTTTCGCTTTCGCTCTGCCTCTCACTTTCTCTCTTAATCTATATCTCCCTCCCTCAACCCTCCATTTCCAAAGTGACAATATAAACATTGTCAACAAAATAAAATAAAAATTATAATTTATTTTTATTTTCCTATAAAATGCAAATGATTTATTGACATAATGCATAACTTATATTTTATATCCGAAGATGAGCTTGATATGTAAAAAAAATTATCAAAAACTGGTAACTGAGGAATTATAAGAAGGTGTAAATACAGACACAAAGTTAAGCAATAACTTTTATTGCTTATACCTTACACAACAGTATGTTTTACCAGTACACAAAATGTTATTAAAATTGATTAATCCAATGTCTAGTTAGAAGAAAACATAATTCAACAGAAAGAAAGATAGACAGTAATTTATATTAACATAGAACAGTATTTTCTATTAGTATACCAAATTATTAAAACTTATGTCCTTATGTAACTTATGTCCTTCCCAGGGCCTAAAGTATACTATATATTGGTTCAGTGATTTGTCCATTAAAATGTAATACATAGACAGATGGTTCTTTTCACTTGTGCAAAATTTTTTTAGCCTTTTTTTTGTAATTCTTTTCTTAGAAATCTTCATAAATGGATTTTTGTCTTTGTAAGTGTTTAAAATATTTACATAATGTTAAAGTTTTAAACGTAACTGTTTTAAGTAAGGGATATTATTTAAACATTAGATATTTATTATAACAGTTTCTGCACTCCGACTGACTTGGATGTGGAAGCTGGTGAGGGCGAAGGAACTTCCAGCGACCTCGCCGGCGGTATGGGACTCGGCGAAGGCGAGGGCAAGAAAGATGTTTCTGACAGGATTGAGAATCAGGTCAATCTTTAATCTTGTTTCTGAATTATTACATTTATATTATTATTAATGTTGCCATAGTGAAGAACATATAAGAATTTCATTTCATTCGATAAATGTGTATAAAAAAGAAAACCTTATTATGAGAGCAATTTATGATGGTGGAGGTTTTATAAAATTAATAAAAGTGTTTATAGCTTAAGAATTTAGTCTGTATTACACATGAATTTGATATTAAAAAAATCTTTGCTACAAAAAAGATTTAAAATGAAAAATTCATAAACAATTATTATATAATCATAATAATATAATCTCACGCCTATTTCCCGAATTGTAGGCAAAGACTATAAGGTTTCTAGATTAATCAATGCTGTTAAAAAAAATTCTCAATAAACGCTTATCATGGCAATAATCTAAATAGACATATAGTAGCAGGCCAGATATATTAAAATGTGATATAAGTTATTGGGAATGATCACTAAAATTTACCATAAAATATTATTTTGTAATGCCATACTTAAGTCTAATATAAAATTAAATTTAAATCATAATGAAATGTTAATATTTAGAGAGAAATACAAAGAGTTATCTTAATTCTTGAATGTAATTATTTATACTCTTTTTTCGCTCTATGTGAGTAAGGTTAAACCATCCTCAGTTCACCAAAACATTTTTGGTCTTCTACATTTAATATATATATATATATATATATATATATATATATATATATATATATATATATATATATATCGCTGCGTGCTCAATTTTAAATTATTATCACTTAAGGAATTATAAGAATTCATATTACATTACTATCGACTTGAACACTCTAGACAGATGCATCGAGAGACTTGAAAGATGCATAATGGACAACAGTACTTGCAGAAATAGAAACGTCCCACTGGCTAATTTCACCAATGCTGCTCATTTGAAAAATATAACTGAAGTAGAGCCATCAGATCCAATATAAGTTATTACGATTTAATGTTATAAAATGCATATTCATTGTTTGATTTTATTTGTTTAAAAAAAAAAAAACATTTTATATCCATTGAACACACCACCTTTTGCTGATCGTTACAAACTAATCATTTAAGGATTCCAGCAAATTAATATTGTTTTCAATTATGTACCATTTTCTAAAAGAAAGATGCATGTACAGGATCAACTGGATGATGCACGACGACCGGGTGAAGAAAAAGACCAAGATGATAAAGATTGCAAGGAAGAAGAAAAAGGAGTCAACATGACGGATGACTTTGATTCGCATTTACAAGATGTTGAAAAGAAAGGTAGGATTCAAAGAGTTATGAAATATATGAAAATAATGTCTTATGTCAGGAACACTGAATCAATCATTTTAACTAATTATGTCTTTAGTGGTCAATTATTAGATCTATGACTGAAATGGAGATTTTTTGACTCTATGTTAACAAGTTCAATTGCATGTTAATGGACTCTATTGATAAATAATAAATAATTTTTATGCTAATTTTTAGTTACATAATTTGGTAGATTACTTATCAGCTTTTAATCATAATGTCGTTTGCAGACTTATTGGGCAATATTTCATTTACATTTTAAGATAAATTAAAAGTTGAAAAAAACACTGTTTTTATTAAAATACAAACTTAATTACTTTGATCTATCTAATATTAGGTCCAGGAAATTTTTTTTTCATATTTCATAAGTAAAAAATTGCAGTAAAATATCTTTGGTTGTGCTGTTTGTATCTGGCTAGTTTTGATATTATTAAATACATGACATTTAAAAAAAAGATTGCTTTTTTGTTCATAAAATGAGTGAATAATATAGAAATTAGATACATTTTGAAGTTTTATTACAAAAGGGAAAAATGCAACACAAGCCCTGAAAAAATGTGACGTTCATGGACCTCATATTGTGTCGGCATAAGCATCACAAACCTGGTTCAAGCGTTTTTAGTCCAGTAATTTTGATGTCAAAAATTATCCTCACTCTAATCGACCTGTTATGGATAAAGTCAATGCCATTTTGGAAAAAGTAAAGTAAGATCGACATATTGGTTCTAATGACATAGCTGAAGAGTTGAGGATTGACCAAGAAACAGTTTTGACCCATTTAAATAAAGCTGGATTTCTACCATATACACCATAATGTATAGTGGAATTGGAAGGGCATTATTCATTATTAGCTTTTACCGCCAGATAAAACCATCAATTTGAAGCTCTACTGCCAACAGCTGATGAGACTCAACCCAAAAGTAGAAAAAAAAAATTGCCAGAATTGATCAACAGAAAAGTAGTGGTGTTTTACCATGATAATGCCAGACCATACAGATTTTTATCCACTCAGCAAATATTAAGAGAGTTTAATTGGAATGTGTTAATGCATCCACTATATAGCCTTGACCTTGCATCCTCAGATTTTCACCTATTTCTGTTTCTTCAGAATTCTTTAGTTAGTGCTAGGTTAATATCAAGAAAGGACTGTCAAAGCTACTTGTCGCAGTTTTTTGATCTGAAATTTCAAAATTTCTATGGCAATGGGATCATGTCACTACCTACAAAATGGCATATATATAATAATTGAATGTAAATAAATATGATGAAAAATGATCTTGTATTTGTGTATAAAATATGAAAAAACTGTTTCTCCGGCTTTGTATATGATTGTACAATGGATGCGCTCATTACTAATTGCATTATTTAATGAAAATTTAAGTTTCAATAATTTAAATGCTTTGTATGGTATGGATCTGTCTACTCATTGGACTTATCTCTTCAGTTGTCACTGATGCACACTAATCTGCCTTTACAAGTATGTTCTTTTCCTATCAAATTTGATCAAAATAATTTTATCTGAGTTATCAAGTGCGACTTGTGTTAATGCAAACTTATTCGGGAATGAGCGACACGAGAGATTAAGAATAAATAAAAATAAAATTAATATAAATTAATACGATTTAAGCAATTATATTACATATTTTTTAATGAGTTGCTTAGAAGTAGCTTGATATATAACTTCAATCCTACTTAGTGTTTTAAATCTCGGCTTCTTGATTGCCAACTATCTCAGAATTTATAGCACAGAATTGTCATTACTCTGTCATTCAAAAGACACTACATATGCCTTGTTAATACTCAAACTTAAGGATCAATAGAAATTTCTTTTCAAACAAAAAACAAGATACCATTCTTATAATTACATAACAATACTTTTTTTATATCTATTTCAATTTTTACACCATGTTACTAGATGGGGAGGATTCTGACGAAGGTGATAATGAAGACGATGTCGACAAGCAAATGGGTGAAACAGATAATACTGCTGAAAAGTTAGTATCTTTTTGCTGTCTATATAAAAAATATATATTGAATTTTGTAAAAATATTTATTATTTCAATTATCAATATTAAAAAATTACAAATTAGATGCTGATTCATATCATAACCCCCTTAATATGTATAGTCCCTTCATTCATACAGTTCTACTTTTCATTAAAGTACGTCACATACAATATTTAAAAAAAACCGGCCAAGAGCATGTCAGACCATGCTCACTATAGGGTTCTGAAACCATTATTACAAAAAAATGCACTATAGTTGAAAAAGTATGGATAACGTCCATATAAATGCTTCAAGAGCGTATAATTAATGCGGCAGGAATTATTCAACGTACATTAACTTCGAGAGTGGTTAAAAGCGAAATAAGACGGAGAATGCGCATTTGTATACGCAATAGGGGCTCTCATATAGAGCAAGCATTATAAATTAATAAATAAATTTATTTATATATCTATCTGATTTGTTAAATATTTTTTGGAATATCTGTCTACTAATAAATTCTACTCAATACTTTGTACTCCAAAGAACTACTTTTCTTTAATTTATATCTTTTTGGATAAACAGACATATAGAGATGTTTTTGCATTGTTCTGTACCTTTTGTCATTATTAACTTTTTATTAATAAATTAACGTTTTTCTTAAAGAATAAAACATTTAACAAGTTCAAATGTTTTTCAAGTACTATATAAAGAGGTTAAAGTATTTTAGACGGTTTGTTGTTCTTAAATATCTATCAGTTTTTCTACTCAATATAAAGAAAAGAGATTATGAATGTAATGATAAATAATATTTCTTTTAATTTTTGAACATTTTGGGAAATTCTGGAATTTCCTAAAAAAAAAAACCTTTTCAATATCTTAAAAATGATTAGGTTTTCGTTATGGCATTGTGTAGTTAAATTAATTGCCTTTTAGCACTACTTTACATCCTTCACCGGAATACATCGGAATTTATTTTGAAATTTTTAGTGGCTAGTGTTGAAACAAGTTCAGTAAAATAAATGTAAACATTAATAAAAGAATGTGTTAACTATTTATAATAGCGACAATGTTTTTTTGTAATGTTCCTAGGTTAGATCAACAAATATGGGGTTCGGAGGAAGATGAAAATGAAGAATTAGACCAAAAAGATAAAGAAGAAAAGGGCACAGGTGAGAGTACAGGAGAGAAAGAAATGGCGGCCAAAGAACAGGAAGAGGGTCTCGACGACACCTCCAAAGGGAAGGATAAAAAACAGAAAAACGACATCAATGAAATGCGAGATCAAGAGATTGATGATGACCATGTATGTGATATTTTTCTTTCTGAAAGTGATAGAATTTTGCTTTTTAATTACAGTTTCCCCTGTAGTCGACTCATCTTTAGGCATTTAATTACATTGTAGTTCTGAATTTATATACGATTTCAGTTTATTGGTTTCATATAATTTATGTGCATTTAGACCTAAAAAATCGACCCAATTTTACATTCTGAGGAACAACTATATATTATACATAGTATGTAACATCTGTTTTATTTTATTTAATCCACAACCAAATTGTTCTATTTTTATAGACATCTTTTACACATAATTGAATAGCAGCATGTACTTTAGTGTATATTTTTCATTTCATGTGGTGTTTAGTAAAAGAAAATACAGTAATCTATTTAAGTATTTTTATTCTCTTACGAAGAGAATAAAAATACTTAAATATATTATAAATTGTAATAAGAGATGATGTGTAATAATGGTTTGTGAGATATTATAGAAAGTTTTCTTTATCAATGTTTTTATACTTGTATCGATATTGATTTGGTTTCATTTAAAAGGTTTAAGTTGACATCACTTTTTGTTATAGATTGATCCACACCATGGAAAAGAGAACCAAATTCCTGAACCACAGGATCTGCCTGACAACATCATGGATATGGATACAGATGACCGGCTAGATGAAAAGGTCAACTATTTTGTATAATAATAGGATAACTTCAAAAACGTATTATACAAATTAAATTTGTGGATTTTATATAATTAGTGCTCAATAGGAACATAAATTGCTATCTTGTAACATTATTTAGTACATTTTATTATTTCTACAATGTCTATATATCGTATAATATCTTTTAATTGTCGGGACTTTATATTGTAATGATTATTTTTATAAAAAACATACATTTTAATGAACTGCAATTTTTGAAAAATTTTTGGAGTGGTACCTGTACATAGTATTGTGGAACTTGTATGGTTCTGATTATTTTTCATTTAATAGCTTTATATTATTGTAATATATATATGTATTTGTAACCACACTTTGATTTTTATATTTATTTTAGGATGGTGAAACAGAAACAGAAAATCCTTTCGAATTAAATGTGCCCGATGATAAGATACCTGAAATTGATGAACCAAAGGAGGAACAAAATGAAGAAGGTGATAAAAATAAGCATGAACATGGCATGGAAGTTTCTAGTGATGAAGAAGGCCAAGGAGAGGAATTTGACCAGGTACATAAATTGCACTCCACCTGAAGAAATAAAGGATTCCAATGTTTTCGCATTCGCAAATCAGGCCAAAAATACCCAGAATGACATTTTATTTTAAAAATATATTTTTTTTTAATTTTCTTGAAGTAAAAGCATCTTTTTAGCCAGACACTTAATTTGTTTGAATATTATTGACCTATTATTAGGTTGAAATTTCGTATATAAAGCTGAAATTTCCCATTATAACCTGATTCAACAAAGAAAATATTTGAATGGAATTTAATATTCGCAGACTATCTCATTCTCACTAAATTTCTGTCTGTGCAGTGAGAGTGCAATAAGACACGAAAAAATTACCACTAAAAATCTTATGTTTATATATGCCGGTTTTATAATGAAAGAGGTAAACAAGACTCAGTAAAGAACCATAAATAAAGTAAAATATATTGCAAATAAGGCTAAAGCCTCAAAATATGCTGTTTAAATGGTTATTATGGTGATTTGACCAAGGTTTATGCTATTGCTGTAAGTTATTCCATATAAAAATATTTAAAGTTTATTGCAATAATCTAAATAAATATATCTATTCCAAGTATTTTTTTTTTTGCAGGTGGATTGTATTAATAAACATGTTAACCTACTTATTTAATATTTAAATTATTTCTATTATCTTATGAACAATATAAAGCAAACTGGATATAAAAATCCTTTCACTAATTATAATAGCATAACACCCCGTTAATAAGCTTGTCTGTAAAACAATTTGTTATTTTTTATTGTTTTTTGAATTGTTCTAATCCATCTTTCTGTCAAAAATGTTTCAGACAAAAATATTAATTTTACAATATACTCTTGAATGTAAATAAAATAAACAAGTGCATTGTACAGTATACAGTAATACAATGTCAGAAATAATTGAGAATATTAAATTTTTAGTTTAATTTGTAGATTTGCCTCTTGTTTATATATAGTCATCCTATACATACATACATATATTTGTATATTATAGATAACACCTTTGTATTATTTTAAACTATTATTTATGTCAGTTATTTATTTATTTGAACAATTATTTATTTCAATGTTGGACCTTCTTATCTCATTTTCATCTTGTACATGTATATATATCTACTTATCATTTCTTTAATAATATTTACTGAATTACTGATGACCTCAACGGCTGATAATCATTTTTTACTGACAGGAAAAAAATGACGAAGATGACCAAAACGAAAAAGAAAAGGATAAGCAAAAGGAGGTAGAAAATCAAGATGAACAAACTGACGAAAACGACGTCGACGTCGAACAGGATAAAATGGATACAGATCAAGTCAGTGACGAAGATGAGAAAGAAGAAGACGATGCACAAGATTTACCAAGAAACCCAGATCAAGTTGATGAAGAAGATTCTGTTGAACAAAAGAAACGAGATTCAAACCCTAACGCGAATCCATCTAACGACGATGCTTCGAAAGAAGAAAAGGCGGAAAATGCTGAAACGGAGAAAGGAACACATGACAATGTCCAGACCAATCCGGACCAAGAGAAAGATGAAGACGCCGCTCCCTTTGTAAGTATTAAGATATTAATTTTCTAGTAGTCTCATGCAGTGTCACCTGAGTAACAGTTAAAACATTTTATCTGTTCATTTTACATATAGTCTTGATGAAAATTCTTATATGTATTTTATATATATAATTTTATTGTATTTATATATGTAATAAAACTGTAGAACCATCGTATCTGTACATTTTTTGTCAAAACTGAGTATAGGGTGATGTAGAGTGTAAAATAATTTAGGCTATCATTAAAACTTCGTCTGTTTCTTTGAGCATGTTAATCTCTAAAACTACTAGACAAATTTTTAAGGAGTTTTCACAAGTAACTTAAATATAGCTTGGAATTACATATAGTAAAATTATTAAAATCAGTTCATGGAAAATTATTTTATTTTTATTAATAAATTCCATGGACACAAAATTTCGAACACAGCTAGTTTTAAATGTGTGATTATAATTCATAAGCATTATTAGCAATAAGTGTGATCAATAAATTTAAAAGATGCATTAATTATTCTAATACAATGAATGTGATAATTTGGAAGATTATTTTTTGGATGATTCATACCTGAAAATATTTATTAAAAGTGGAACAGACTAGAATGTAAAATAAGACTTGAATTAGCATAAAAATTGTATTATTTTATTTTAACTAACTTTTTTTTGAGGTTTAATGAATACTAGAAATGCGTACAGGTTTTTTGGTATAAATATCTGTCAAAAAATTTTAGGGTTGGGGAAGAAGTTTTTTTTTGTATTTAAATTCAAGATCTTTTTCATCATATTGTTTTACATTTAATTATAATGTATATAGGCCATTTTGTTCAACAACTTATTGCCATTTCGTAAGTAGTGAATTCTGAAAAGACCGAAAAGGTGAAAATCTGAGGGTGCTAGGTCAAAGCTATATGGTGGATGTATTTACACTTTCCAACCAATTCTCTCCATATTTGCTGGGTGGCTAAATGTGTGTGTGGTCTGGCATTATCATGGTGAAAAACCACACCCTTCTTTCTGTTGGTCAATTCTAACCGTTTCTTCTCTATTTCTTGCTGGAGTCTCATCAGCTGTTGGCAGTAGAGATCCGAAATGATGGTTTTGCCCGGCGGCAAATGCTCATAATGAATAATGCTCTTCCAATCCCACCATACACATAGCATATATTTATCACAAGTTAATCCAGGTTTCGCTACTCTGTGGAGCTTGCTTGCCTTTTGACCATGATCTTTATCGCACATTCATGTCGTGGGTAATGTAATTTTCATCACCAGTGACCAATTTTTTCAAAAACGGTTCGGTTTAATTATGTTTCAATAGGAAATTGAAAATCAGTACACAATTCATTAGATTTCTATCAGTAAGCTTGTGTTGGACCCTAGTATCGAGTTTATTTATATCAGCTTTTTCAAATGGGTCAAAACTCTTCTGTGGTCAATTTTTTTATTTTCTTTTTTTTTTTAAATGTTATGTATTTAGTGATATCAAAACTAGCCAGGTATAAACAGCACAACCAAAGAGAATTTAATGCAACTTTTTATACATAAAATATTAAAAAAAACATTTTTTCTGATCTAATATATTGTTACTTTAATTAAACGAAAATAATTTATCTTTTCATATTAGTCTTTTTCTATCTTAAACAGCAACATCAAAATAGTATCTAGCAAAATGTACATTTTTAAAATATTGAAATATATTTCAAATGTTATTCATAATTTACAGAATAGACATTTTTGAAATTGAATTTAAAAAACAACCTGCAAAGTTCTAATAAACTGCACTAAGTATTTATATGAGCTTTTTTAAATACCTATAAAAGCTTCTTCAATAGAATTGTTAAAGAACTTGCTAGATAAATCAATAGAATTTGTAATTACTCATTCAACATAGTCTGCTCTTTACTGTAAAAAAATTAGTCATGTAATGAAATACTTTATTCTTCAGTTTAAATAAATTATTGTTTAATGATTTTACGAAAGGCAACAATTAGAGGTGAATGTTCGTGCAATACAATAAAAATTTTTGCTTGATGCACCTTGACTTCTTTTGAAATTATTAAAATAAAATTTCAAATTACATTTCATTTATATATTCACTTCCGACATTAATAAAATATAAAAATTTTAGTCAATATCAATAACAATAATTCCTTTTGAATTCTATTCTTTTCAAATAACTGCACTATATAACTCACGGAATATGCATTTAGTTCTTTCCTTTATATTTTTTTTTCAATATTTTTCTTAGAAAATAATTTTATCATATGCATATTTTCCATTCGAAAAATATTTTGCAAAATCCATTTCTGCATCAAAAAATTCTTAAACTTTTCTTTATCTTGGCTGCATTTCTACAAAATTTTGTATAATATGGATAAAAAGTCACTATGCAAAGCATGAAATTTATTTCAACAATTAAATGAAAGCTTTCATAAAACAGGAACTAAGTAAAAACTGCCAGTCACAGGTTAGACTCGCCCATTTAGAATGGACCAACTCATTCATTTACAAATTAAGGAGGGTGGTAGAGGGTCCAAATTGACTAATATTTTTATTTTCTTCAGCAATTAAATTTTTCGTTCTTATACACGGCCACAACTGGGCTCAGATTTCCCCATTTAATGACAAAGTCGTTTCGTATACTTGATACATTGTTTAACCATAATACATTTTATGTTTAAACTTACTAATTTTCAACTCTATTGGTGCACTTTAAAATAAATGCACCAAAACCGAAAATTATTTTAGAAGCATATGAAATATGTTATTAAGATTCATTTAATATTTATACTTTTGTATTTACAAAAGGAACAAGCCCAAGAGCAAGTAGGCCAAGAGAAACGTGGCACCGGCCGCGCTGAACTCGACCAAAGCGAGAAAGGCCACCAAGGGGAGAAGCAAACCGCCAAGAAAGCTCACAATGTTCCCAATGAGAGACGTAACACCAAGTCGCAGAATAAACCTGGTCAGACCGAAGAAGAACGAACACTAGGTATGTCGTTCTTTATTTCTGGTTTGTTCTAGACTGTAGTCTTTGTAATTATTAAATTATATGTTAATGACTTAAATGTCTCTATGTAAATATCATAACCTACTCATTTCGAGAATACTCATATGTATATTGTTATCAATTCCCATATTTCAACCATAAAGCTTTCCATTCCTCTTTGATTTCATTAAGTTCTTACTTCTTACTACAGTCCCCAAGTATTAACCAAGTAGCAATAACTTATTAATCCATCCTGAAATTAACTCATTGTTCAAATGAATTTTGCAGAAACAAATCTTTGCATACTCTAATTGCAACCCAAGTTCATTTACACATGATATACTGATATATTATAAAGATAAAAATATAGCTTCGCCCGTTGAGACAATTATATAGAGACATATTTATTTTTATATTATATTTATTTATCTTATGCCAACTCTCTGAAGAGTAGGTAGAGACCACATGTTACAATTTTTGTATATCTTTCATGCTTCACTTACATCTATCAATTGTTTCATATAAGATCCTTTTTTTGAGTGGTTACAGTTAGGTCCTTCTTTAATATGCCACCAATTAGTCTAAGATTTTGTAGGGTGCTCATTCGAGGGGTACAATGGCAGCTTACCATGAGACAATAGGTACCCCAAGACTTTTCCAACATTTTTTAAATAACTAGTATAGTGGCAAAAATTATTCAATGATCTTCTCATATCATATCTTGATTATATAATTATATATCCTGACTTGGCTGTTTTTTTAGTGCTGTTAGCGTTGATAAATGATCATGTTTTTACTGTAATACAGCTGAAGCTGCTTTTTCTGTTAATGCAAAATGTAAAATAGTTATTTGAGTCAGAATATTCAACAATTAGAGCTATTTAAATAAATTGTAAGAGTTATAATGTACTAATACATTTTTATTAAATTACTATAAGTGAAAATATTTTCAGTCTTACAACACTGACTCATTATTTCCTTTTGTTATGAAGATATTTAAAATTTACTTTTGTAAAAAAATGGGGCAGATGAATTTTATAGACATGTGACAAAACACTGTAAATGGATAAAATTTATAACTTGCTTCAAATGGACAATGAAATTATCAAATAATTTTTATTTTACACTATCGATGACTTATGATATCACTACATAAATTATATATCTATTAGGAAAGGAAATAATATAATTCATAATGGTAGATGGAATTACATATCAATGGGGAATAAAATTGTGGATTTTAAACAGATTGAAAATGTATTTATAACTATGTGTTCTACATCAGTCACAAAATACAATTGTTTTTATTTTAATTGCCTTTTTGTTTATATTAAAGCTGAAGTAAATAACAGAAAACGGAAAGCCAACCGCATGCTAAACACAGAAAAAGAGGAAGACGCTACTGAAGATGGCGGCGAAGAGGAAACAAAGGATGCCGAAGCTGACGCCTACCAACATGTTAAACAAGCGCGTAGAGATGATCAGCAGGTTGTATAGTCTACATTTTGGGTAGGAGCAAAAGATTTAATTATTTGTATAATAAAATGCTTACATGGCAGCTAAATTTTGTATTAATAGTAATACAAAATTTTCTCGATTTTTGTTAAAAATACAGATTTATATTTTTTGTACAGTTTTAAGGATAAAACTAGAAATGTAAATTAAAATACTTTTTATGGTGTAATAGGTCGTCGACGCAGCAACCAAAGAACAAGCAGAAAAACAACCGATTTTAAAAGAAGATGAGGAAAACATAGAGGAGATGAAGTCAGATGAGGAAATCCCAATGGATGTTAACGATGATTTACAGGTGTCGGTTATGAATAGATAATTACTCTCTTTATATTTCTTTCACAGTGTTGCTATTGTAAAATGCATTTCATAACTATGAGATGTAGTGAAGACTAGCCAGTCTAATTGACTGGTTGGTCAGACAGATTTTCTATGTCAAAGTATGTTGATATGCTTTGACATAGGAAAACATTATAAAAATGTATTAATATTGCAGTATAACGTGTAATAATTTAATTAAATATTGGTTTATATTTTTATTGGAATTTAATAACAATACAAACCATTGAATTTTTATTTGAATTTTATTGAAAGTTTTACTAATTTAGGAATATTGATGCAGAAATTTATAGTTTTATTTTACATTTTTTATGTAAATGAACTTGTTTTTATACATATTTGAATACATCATTATATTTAAAAAATATCTTTTGATCATATTATACCAATACTACAAATAATTGTTTACTTTATTTTCTTCGAAAATCATTACTACAATAAATGCAATTTTTTTTAGGTAAACAAAGCAGAAAATGAATTGCTACCAGAGAGACCAGACGAAGGTACAAAAGAAGATAAGGACAAAAAATCTGATGTGAACAAGGAAACAGGGGAAGAGCCCACAGGAGAGAGTATGCTTGTGGAAGGTGAGCTGGTGGCGACAGCGACGGCGCCGCGAGGGAACGAGACCACCTATCACACGAGGTCCGCTCTTTGTTGTTAATGTTGATTCAAGACAAAAATTGTTGGTCATTAATGCTTTACTTTGTCTTGGTCGCATCTAAATCATTCGAAACAACCAATCTTCCGAGTTCACTGTATTTCTAATTTATGTACAGTGTATATAGCAATTTTCGTTTGTTTTTATGACTTATATACATATTAATTAAGTTGAGAAAAGTGTTTTTGTATTCCATATGTAAAAAGTTGCAGTAAAATATCTTTGGCTGTGCTGTTTATATCTGGTTAGTTTTGATACCATTAAATACATGACATTAAAAAAAAAAAAGAAAAATGCAAAGTAAAATCTGTGTTCTGCCATGTTGCTATTATTTTTCTGTCTACTAAATTAGTGAATCTAACCTAGAAATTAGATATATTTTGAAGATTTATTACGAAAAATGGAAAACGTGGCACAAGCTGCAAAAAAAGTTGTGACATTTATGGACCTAATGCATGGTCGGTAAGAATAGCACAAAACTAGTTCAAGCATTTTCAATCCAGTAATGTCAAGACATAGTTGAAGGACTAGGGATTGACCACAAGACCATTGACCCATTTGAAACACCTGGATACATGAAAAAGCTCAATACTTGGGTCACACACAAACTCACTGATAGAAATCAAATGAATTGTGTACTCATTTGCAATTCTCTTTTTGAAATCTAATTAAACCAAACAGTTTCTGAAAAGATTAATCACTGGTGATGAAAAATGGATTATCTACGACACAAACGTGCGAGAAAGATCACAGTCAAAAGGCAAACGAGCTCCACAGAGTATAGCGAAACCTGGATTAACTTGCAATAAGTTGATGCTATATATATGGTTAGATTTGAAGATCATTATTGATTATGAGCTTTTACGGTTGGGTGAAACCATCAAAATGGCTGATGAAACTGAAGCAAGAAGTAGAGAAAAAATAGCCTGAATTGATCAACAGAATCAAACAAACAGAAAGTCTGGTTTTTCACCACGATGATTCCAGCCACATACATCTCAAGCCACTCAGTAAATATTGAAGAAGTTTGGTTGGGAAGCTTTAATGCATCCACCATATAACACTGATCTTGCACCCTCAGATTTTCACCCGTTTCGATCTCTTCAGAATTGTTTAGATAGTGTTAGATTAATATCAAGAGGAGACGTCTAAAATTACTTGTTATAGTTTTTTTGATCAGACGTCCCAAAATTTCTAAAGTAATGGGATCATGTCACTACCTACAAAATGTTAATAAAATATGATGAAAAATTATTTTGAATTTGTAAATAAAATATGGAAATTTTTTTTCACCAACTTTATATAACAAAATGAAACGTCTATAAAGAACTAAAAGACATCTGTTTCCATCTTTAATACCAGTTATTATATTTTTGAATGTGAAATGAAGACCAAATATTTCCTAAATTTAATACTACGTTAATTATTGTCGATAGTGCACAAAGAAAATTTTGTGTGCTACACTTTTAAATGGAATGCATTGTTTGCAAGTGGAAAATAATTGTATGTATCAAAGTTATTTTTAGTGCAATAAACAAGTGACTTTGCTTTAATTATTCAGTGATTTTAAAAATTCTGTCACTGGAATAAGTAACAGTAAGATAAACTACTTTTTATGAATGTAACTTATTTTGTTTTTCATTTATAGGGCGGACTCTTTAGCAATAGCGACAATAGGCGAAGAACTGTCCGCGCAACAGTATATGAACATTAGGGAATGGTTAAGTGAGGATGTGAGAAGTGCCAGTGGTGCCAACGAGGCGTGGCGTACGCTCTGGCACCGTACCGGCGCGCAGGCACGTACTCTTACTGAAAGACTCAGACTAATTCTAGAGCCTACTGGAAGGTCAAGGTTGACCGGTGAGTTTTATCATATAATCATCTTGAAATAATTATTAGCTCAACAGTTAAATAATATAAACACTAATTTAGTAAATATACCTCATATGGGCCAATGGTAAAGCTTTCGTTGATGCCTTTTGCTTTTCTTATTTAGACTATTTATCAAGCTGCTCAATAATAGAAATCATATATTTGAATGATTTTAAAGGAAATTAAACTCAAAGACAATTTACATTAGTAGCTCATTAATTTTGACTTGTAGGTATACAATTGCGTAAATAATAATAAATGAAAGCACAGAAAAGTCAGTTCACAAATGTGGCTTGTCAGATTCATTCTTAGAATTGGTTTTATCCTACAACATTGTTAGGAAATCATTTTTTTTTTACTGTTTCTTGTTTCATTTTACAATATTTATTTCATTATTATTAAATAAATATTAATCATTAATTACAATAAATATTAAGTGCAAGAGAGTGTGCAGTTCAGTCATATAGAGCTAACCACTCTCTTCCTGAACCAATGATAATTGCTAATTGCATTTTAAATGTATGAAACAAATCAAATGTTATTAATTATTTTCTTACATATTTGAACCAGTGAAGGAATACCAAATTTACAATGTATAAATGAAGATTGTAAACCTTTTTACACAAGAATAAATCTTACCACACTAGCAATTCAGTTTTCCACATTATGTTTCAATAATTCTGATGAGTCACACAATGGGAAATTTTGCTTGTGTATCTGCAACTAATAGTGTTTATTGGATATTGTATAAAAATAAAAAATAATAATGGGATAAAATATCACCAAGCCTCTTAATAGAACATAAGAATATGTTTGTCCCATATATAACTTATTTATTTAACATGCCCTTTCAGATGTAGTCTTTCTAGATCCCTTAAAAATCCATAGTTCATCTTATTTATAAAAGAAGCCAAAACTTCTATAAATAATTAGAAGCATATTTCCATATTACCTGCATTTCCCAAAATCTTGGAATGGATTATCAACAAAAGACTAGTTAATTATTTAGAAAGAACTGATCTTCCCCTTTTTTTACAATATGGTTTCCGAAATGACAGATCTACATCTGTTCACGAACTCACAAATTTTGTAGAAAAAAAATTTGGATGACACAAATAAAACCTTGGCTATTTTTCTAGAAGAAAAAAGCCTTTGACAGTGTCGATTCCCCAACTCCTTAAAGAACTGGCACACGTCGGCATTAGGAAACATCAGTTACAATTATTCAAATAGTACTTGAATCATCTTACTCAATGTGTCAAAATAAATAAATGGTAAAGTCATGTGCTTCTATTACCTTTGGTGTTCCTCAAGGGAGCATTTTAGGACCCATCCTTTTTCTCATCTATTTTAATGATATTTGTCAGTTAAGCCTGCAGATTGGTAAATTTATTTTTTTTACTGACAATATGGCATTAGGGTTTAGTAAAAAAACTTGGCCTGACGTTTATCTATCAGGACAAAAGGTATTGAACATTGTCACAAAATGGCTATGATGTAATATTCTGACACTTAACACTGTTAAGACGCAACACATGACATTTACTACGAGGAACAGTACAAGATTGACTTCTTCTCTTATCAATTTAATAGCATAGTTTCGTTATAGTGAAATTATGGATTGTTCTTGTCCGGTCTTACAAGCCACAGACATCTTGACGTTATAATTGATAGAAATCTGACATTAAACTACAAATTGAATTACTACTAGAATCTGGAAATTATATATGTCTTTAAAATCTTGCTTCACATAGTTACTCCAGTCACACTCAAATCAGTGTGTCAGTCACCCATTGTCTACTGCATCACCATTTGGGGAGGTGGTCCCAAAATCAACCTTAGTCAACTTGAATATGCCCAAAGAGCAATTCTAAAGATTAATAACTCCCTTATAGGTATCTCACGACGAAACTCTATCAAATGACAAATGTGTTAAAGACAAGGCAATTATTTATTTTGTATACCATACTGAAACAGCACTCTGTTATAAATGATAGCATTATCCTATTCCTTAAAAAACAAAAAAAAAAAACCTTTGGCCTACTTCGCCTATATCGACCTCGTTTACTCAACACTTATCTTTTCTTCGGTCCTTTCCTCTACAACACGATTGTAAACAATATTGATTTGTTTTCTCTCTCTTATTATGAAAGCAAGATGAAAGTCAAATTTACTTATGAGGACACAGAATTTCTATTATTAATAAAACAATAACTATTATACTCACTATGAATCGGTTTTGAATCAAATCAGTAGGTACTTACCGATGTAATATCACATAGAAATACACACATGTACACATACATACTCGCAAACGCCCGCGCCCTCACCCATACGCACGTACATATACACGCACACTTTATAAATTGCGGTAGGGAGTCTGATGATCTGTAAACACTGGTATTTGCGCCTACCAGGTACCAGACTCCACAATATTGTACTTTTGTGGAGTACATAAATTATTATTATCATACATGTTGTTTATAGGTGATTACCGTACTGGTCGACGAATTAACATGCGCCGCGTGATCCCGTACGTGGCGTCACAGTTTCGACGCGACCGCATCTGGTTGAGGAGGACGAAGCCAGCCAAGAGGGAGTATAAAATCGCGCTAGCCATAGACGATTCTAGTTCTATGAACGACACTAAATCTATGGAATTGGCTTTTGAGAGTTTGGCTCTTGTCACGCAGGCAAGTAATTTTGTTTATTGTTCATATTAAACAATTGTTATTTACTAAGTTCTTTAAAAAGTATACAAGTTCAACCTCGAAATTTCGTTTTGTCAATAAAATATGGCCCAATATATGATCGCAAATTTTGTATGTGTACCAAGACATTGTATAGTTAGATGCAATCAATCAAATTGAATATAACATTTAATATTTCTTTAATATCTGATAGTTTTTAACAAGTCTATCAAATGGATAGATAAGAGGATTATGATGATTTCACCATAATATTTCGACTTTTAGTGTGACCAATAGTAATAGATCATAATAAAATATACCTATTATTTATAGTAAAATGACCTTACTACTATTCTTAAGTATTTTCATAATACATTTTTGTCAGTTGAATTGTCTTGTTGACATTATTAATATTTTGATATTACTTTCAGGCATTAAACTTACTTGAATCAGGGGATATAGCAGTTTTAAGTTTCGGCATTAAACCCAAAGTCCTACATCCTTTTTCGGAACAATTTTCTGAGCATTCAGGAGCAAAAATTTTAGACAACTTACGTTTCGAACAAGGTAAAACGAATATAGCTCAACTTCTGGACTTCGTTACGGTAATGTTTGAAGAGCAGACAATCAGAAGCGATGCGTTGAACGCCAAGCTGCTGGTGATAGTTGGAGACGGGCAGGGCATCTACGCTGAAGGCGTGACCGTGGTGGAGCAAGCCGTCAGGCGCGCCAGGCAGAGCGGGATCTTTATCGTGTATGTCATTGCTGACGATCTGAACAGAAAGGTAAGTTGTTCAGTTTGTTGCTCCTTCCACTTTGTCATGCTTCAAAATTATAATGGTTTATCCAGTCTTTTCTTCTTTTAATGTTATCATATAGGAAATATCCTGAGTTTTATTGAAAATTCTAATGTTTTGGGAGAACATGCAGATTCATGGTTTTTTATGAATAATAAAAATTCTTAAAGTAACCCTCAAGTAAATAAGTAGTTTGTGTTATATTGTTAAAATAAGTTTTATTTTCTTGTAGTCTAAGATCCAAATTAGAAATGACCTTCACCTATCTGTTTAATGGATGAAAAGTATTAGATATCTAATTTAGTACAGTGGAATCTCAATAACAGGAATGTCAAGAGAAATGCAAAAAAATTCGAGTTAACGAGTTTTCGACTTAACAAGAACTTCGAGATACATATGACTGTGTCAACAAGGAACAAACGTAACATTCACAGCTGTGTTAGAAAGTTTGATGAATGTATTCATTCATTGCACATGTACAAGACAAAAACAATAGATTAGAACCCCCAAACCCGAACATTCATTATGGAATTTATTGCTATTATTTCGGGGAATTCCAAGTAAGACGTCATTATATTTTACCAACTTCATCGGAAGGGAATGGCAATTTTTTTCGACTTACTGAGGATTTCGACTTTACGATGTTCGAGTTATTGAGATTCCACTGTGCATTAAAAAATATATTGTATGTGGGTTGGTTAAAAGATTCCTGGCCAGATTATGACTAATTAAAAATACAACAATGTCTCTTGTTGAATATTACACTTATTACTTTAAAGTACAAATATGTGTCACTCAATCACACAGTAGTGCTTTTTGCTAGTTTATTAAACAGATGTTTGTAAATTACTATGATAGTATTGACTTATCTATTTACATAGTTACACTAACCCCAAAGTTATACCCGGAACAAAATAGAAAACTCAATATTTATGTATTCTACGGGCTTCATACTTTTGATTGGTATAAAATTTCTTCGAATTTTATAATTATAAGTAGTCTGGCCAGGAATTTTTTGCCTACCTACCGCGGTATATTTTTTAACATTTTAAAATTTTTGTGATATGTTTCATACATTAAATATATGAGTGAAGCTTGTTTCTAATTTGAATTCTCTTAGTTATTGCATTATTACTAAAATAATGGTATATTTTATATATTATTGTGATAAAGACTGAATCTTCGATTGTCTCGACTCTGGGTGTTTCTGTATTATATGCATATATTTACAAAAATGTGTATGCTATCAACTATTTGATATCCATAGTACAAGCCTCCTTAATTAGTTTGGGATCAGATGCTATTTTGTCCAAAAAAAAAATTCACTTTATTTTTCTATTTACAGTACTCAATTATGGACATCCAGACTCCGATCACAATACCCTCTTCAGGAGATACTACTGGTTGTGCAGAAAGATCAATGATTGGTTTCACATCGTATTTAGACAATTTCCCTATTCCATTCTATCTTATTTTGAGAGACTTGTCAGCCTTGCCTATGGTTTTAGGCGACGCTCTGAGACAGTGGTTTGAATTAGCAGCTAACACTACCTGATTGCGATAACATTTTGTTTATGTAAAATATTTTTTCTGCTGCTGAAAATTACGTTTTTATTTAATTTACACCTTTTTCATATTAATGATTAGCATTGTAAGAAAGAACTTATGCAATTATAGAAATACCTTATACAAATAGTTATTGCTGTCGGTTTATAACAAAAAAAACTCAGAGAAATAAAACCTATTTTATTATATCCATTTATACTTTATTGTTTGTATGTCGATACAAAAATTATATTTTGGTGTAAATATTTTTCTCTATTTTATTTATGTAGAAGTCATTGTGATTAAATAAATAATAGATAAAAAGAACATGATTTGCCCCAATACAAATTGTAGTGATCCAAACACTTGTAGCAGTCTACTACATGGAGGTACTGCTATGCATATAAGACTACGTACAAGAAATATGTTATATGTGAGCATATTAGTGATCATATCGGACGTCTGTTACAAAGCAGTAAGTATATGTCTGTTCGAACAGAGCAAATTAAAAAAAAAACGAGATTGTTAACAAGATTTGTTATCAATATTTGATACTTGACATCTGTCAGTCCTAGTAATAGGATGTTAGGATTGGAGACATCAAAATGGCAGCTCTCATTTTTAACTCCTGTCAGTTTGCGAGGTGCTACTGTTCTGTGTTGTCAGATGTAAGTGAAAATGGTGAAGTGATTTGCAGCCTATACTGTTAAATTATTTTGCTACCTGCCGAATTAAAAAGATCTTTAAATCATGTGACCTAAAAATGCATAAAACAAAGTTCGCGGTTGGCAATATTACATATTCTCGGATTACGAACAAATCAGTGTTTTACTAAAATTATGAGATTTTCAGTAAAATTAATAATAAAGTCAATTATTGCTTTTTTTGTATCAAAATATTCATAAATGAAATTATAAAAAAATTGAACAAAATTGTATCTTTGGAAATGTATGAAAATATAGTCGATTATGCCGTAGTGTTCAAAGGATTTCACTGAATTCCGCATTCCGCAGCGCCATTTCTTTTGACCTGCACATGGCCGCGAGAGGGTGAAGTTGTTTCGCGCAAAATAATCCTTTTGATCTCTGGAAGGCTAAACCACTTACGGTGCGAATTTCACTCGTAAGTAAAAGAGCTTATTTGGCCCTACCTTTAGGGCATTTTTTATTCTGGAATTGGTTAGTTCCTGTGCAAAAATGGAACACTTCAAAATGAGATAACTCGTCGACATTGAAGGTGAAGGAAAGGTGGAACTGAGATCGATATCAGGAACAGGACCTGTTTCGGGATTCAAATCGAGATGAAATTGAGAATGAGCAATGAGATCAGGATCGTGATGGGAAACATGTCAGTTGATATAAAATTTGTAGGATTTTTTTCTATGTCCCACACATAAAATTGCGGGCGAAAGCTGTTTACAACATAAATCTATTATATTTTTAATCCTTTTTTGGGATTTCGTGAAAAATTACTATAAACTCTTAAATTTCAATAATGTTTAGTAGAGATGTGTATACAATACATTTTTAAGGCTCCATGAAAAATACTTGAGAACCTTTTATAGTTTTAAATAAATGCAGGGGTTTTTTATATATGAAAAGAAAATCTCCACTTACGTCGCGTATTACAAAAACCTGAATGGCGCAAGTACAAGGACTGCCTTTAAGTGAAAGTTTTTCCGGACTTTGGTCACACAATCTCACACTCAAACGGCTGAAAGAAATCTAGGATCGCTTAGAGACAAGTACTTTAATATAAATGTGTGGATATATAAAAAAATGTGTAATATATAAAAAAGTAATAGGAAACCGCGTCAGATAAATGAGATACTAAATAATTTTTAAATTTTTAGTTGAGAGGTGCTTTAGCTACAAAATAGTGGGAACTTAATATAAGAAACTTCAGTTTAGTAAGAAGTACAATAAGAGGGTTTTACATGACTAAAAAATAACACAATACCCATTGCCTTTTTTAAAATAAAAATGATTACATGTGGTATTTTGATGCTTTCAAAATTGGCTGCTATTGTACCATATTTTTCTAATTTGGTGTCAAGGTGATAAAAATGAAATTGAGGAATAAAAATTTAAATACTTTCATAAAAAATACAATCGTATATTGTCAACTGAATAATTAAATCTTAAAAATACACCATTATGTAGAAAAAAACTAGAATAAATTCCTTTGCTTTAGGAACCTAAATTCCAAAGGAAAGCTTCCAAACATAGTCTTTTTTGGACTTAATAATACAATAATAATTATAAAAAGACACCTAATTGCCAATTTAAACAAATATATCTAACAATCATAAACATAGAAAATTGACTATATAAGTCATTCCCTTATTTCCATTATGTTCTTTAAAACTCCTTCCATTTTAATGTCTGTACATAAAAAAAATGGAATTGATTTAAGAAATTTGTATTTCCTAAACTCAATGCAATACTAAATTTTAACAATTCAAATAGCAAAATATAAGCTATAATAAAATATTTTTACCATTGAAACATTGAATATTTATTGACAAACCAACTAAATCTAAGGCCTATTAGGCTAATGATTAGTACCAATAGTTGTTAGTATAATTAAATATTCTAAATATGTAAATAAATATTCTAAACGATAACTCGATGCTCCTGCATGAAGTTTTGACCTATTTAAAGCTGGATTTTGTTTTTTTTTTTCAATTACAAGTTATTTACATGTATTTAAATATTTCAATGAAACATATCATACAGTAATTTTAATCATACAATTTTAAACTGACATATTCCTATGAATTTTCAAAAAGGAAATTAAATCCATTACCAGTTTAGCTTTATACATACATTTTTCATAACTTGAAAATACTTTAAAATGCCATTGCAGTAACCAAACTTGTACCACTAAACAAAAACAAACATATTGAGCCAATTTTAAAACTACACTTCATAATTTGATAAAGTATTATTTCACAATATTTTATCATAAGAATCAAATGTTCTTTAAATGGGTTTCTTTCATTCTACATGCTAATCTATGATAATAATTTAAGAAAGGCAAATGTGGTGATATTTTTGGGACAATTTACATCATTTGTACATGAGCACATGCTCATAAATTGTGTACATATAAATGATGATATAATTACACATGAAATCCTATAATTTTCATAAGTATTGGACAAGGACTGTTAGGAGTACTTATATATTTGTACGAATTATCAATATGTAATGGAACACATATTCTTGCGACATATATTCTAAATAACAAATAAAAAGCTGATGCAGCAGGCATGTTTTGATAGCTTTTGGAAAATTTGAACTTTCATTATTACCTTAGGTTATTTTACTAGCCACGAGTAGTAAGATAACATTGCTGATAGAAAGTATTTAATTTAGTGATTCAGTTTAGAAGAGTTTTGCTTTATATTACAATATGGACAGGTGCATTTCTTTGTTGTCCAACATACAACTGTACACAAAACAGGAAATTTGTTCATTTTAATGCAAACAAATATATGTGGTTACATCTGAACATTGTTTTATATTTACCTTTTGATTTTTATGTAACAAAAAGCAATCACAAGAGGTATTATTAAATGAGAATACTACCGGTGAGTAAAATCTGTAATGCTAGCAATTATCCATTGAATAATATGGAAGATATTTAAATATGAATCTTTTAATGTGATATTATTTTTTTTAATCCTATATGCTAAAAAATGGATAACCATTAGTTTGTCTAACTAAAATTAATGTAATTCTATTATGTTCATACAATATCAAGCTCCCACTCCTTAGATCGTTTGTTGGAAAAATAACATTGATTTGAAAAATAGAACTTTTTTAATTTTGTTTTTAAGTTCTTTAAAGCTTGTTAATATTTTGAAATAGTTTAAGATACCACACTGCATTGATAAAATATAAATAATAAATCAGACAGAGCTGTACATTTTTTTCTTTAAAATAAAATTAAGAATACTAACTTATAATGATAATGATTTTATTTCTGTAACGCGTCTGACCAACTTTCATCTACATTTTATCAACAAATACAATATTTTCAGCACTAGTTGACTAATTTATTGACATATTTTTAAGTCTCAAATAACGTTTGACCTCATAGAAAAATTGACATTTTACCAAAAATGCATTCCTTACTAGAAATAATTAAGTTCACTATACAGAGACTAAATAATTTTGTACAAATTTTAATAAACAATTGGATTTAATATAAATTAGAAAACATTGTTAAATCATGTGTTTAAAAAAAAAAGTAATAAGCCAAAAAAAGTGACTGGCAAACAATAACCACTTGTCACATTTTTGGTAGTCTGTAAAAATAACACACATCTAGACAATCTCTTATTTTATATATAACTCAATGCAATTTCATTTAATTCATTAGCATGAGCCAAGAAGAGTAGCGAATGTGCCGTCGCAGTGCCCGCTAAGTATCTTGTGATTTGCATTTATGGTGTTTAATAATTATCTATTGATATCTTTAATTTTTAATTGAAATTGATATCTATAAATTGGTTGATTATTTCTCATCTGTGATTAAATTTTATAGAAATGGAAGTCAGAAATACTTAAAGACACACATTTTTAGAATATTCAGGACAAGTTATAAGTAGGATATTTTTAGGACTTCATGTCTTCATACTTAAATATATAAAGCATATTTCAATATGTATCATGTCTTTTTTATATTCCCTTTTTCATTTTGATAGTTTACTGTAATGTAAAACATGTTTTCAGCAGTATATTTACAATTATTGTAATACTAACATAACACAATTTTTATTAGACATACTAATAGGTATCCTAAAAAATAAACATTCATTAGACATATTTAAAATCATTCTGTTTTCTTTAAGTTTTACGACTTAAAATTGAGACATTGCTTATTGTAATCTTTATCATAAAAAATATTTGCATAATTCACATTATGTGTAAATAAATACCTTTGCCATTTTTAACAAGTTTTCTTTTAAAGTTTTTTATGATATATTTTTTTATTATTATTGAATTTTGGTATTTTAGTTATATAAATGACAGTAGTCTACTTGGAGGCCTGGTCCTTGGACGAATGATTGTTTGTATCTTCAGTCTTTTCGCCATCGCCATAGAATTTAGGCTGTAATTAGAAACAATATAGTTATTAGTAACAATATAATAATTTTTAAAACGCTGCAAATAAAAGTGCCTATTAACAAGAAAAAATATGTGATTAACAATTTTTTCACAATTGATAAACTGGATTTACATTACGTACATAATTGGATTTTTTTAATTATACTTTTCTAATAAATTGCTTCATTAGCAAATCAGAATTGTGTCTAGTATTACTCTTTATTAATCATTAAGTAATTTAGTTTAATTCGATTTCGATTTTTATGAGTTACAAAAAGGCCTAAAGGAGATGTACTTTAATGACTTATTAATCACTATTGATTGATTGTGTGCTAGCTATAATTACTACAAAACAATTAGCTTTACACGTCTGGCTATTCATTCAAAACTTGAGAATTTCTGTGCTGAAACATTCCACTGGCACAAAAAAAAAAAATCATACACAAAAAATAAAACGAACACAAATATAATGATTAGTGAAAAACAAGCTGAACAAAGTTAGCGGCGTATTTGTGTCACAATACTTTTACACCTTGTCAATGTGAGATTGTAAAACATGCTTCGTTAGCATGACGTACGTATTAATTAATGAGTGTGACTTATTTTGATGATCACAAAAAGGACAGCATATACCTCTGGAAAAATAAACAAGCACGCCACACAGTCGAAAAAAAAAAGTAACTTGAATCAAAGATAGGATGAGATATGCTGGAATGATGTAAAGTCAAGCATCCGACTTACTCCATCAGAGCTTGTAACTACACAGATGTGATTTTATTCCTGAATCCGTTTTTAACACCGTTATAACTTGTAAAGCCCTAAAAAGAAACAAATTGTACTTATATTTTTAATTAAGTCCATAATATGAAAAAAAAAATATGATTAAAGTTTTTAGATCGAAACATTTCTATATTTTAATAGTTCTCACAACCTTATGTCATATGGCATCTTGTTCTGGGGACGTGCCACAAGTAATGACAGAATTTTTGTACCCTTATACAAATTTGAAATCACTCTTATACAAATGCTTGTTAAAGAAGGGTATCATACTTGAAAAAGAGCTACCCTCAACTTTATTGCTCATGTTTCTGGAAAAAAAAATTGCCTTCTAAGTGAGTGATAGTGGCAGGTAAAGTCTTAAAATATTGTGACTAATATTACGTATTACACCTTCAATTTTGTCTAGCAATTTAATTTAACACAAAACGCTCAACAATAACTTTGTTTTTTGGCTTGGATTTTTTTTATAGCGTTTTCGAGAGATAACAAGCTTACGAACTATCAGATAGTAGATAGTCAACGTCGCCCACGGACACTCGCAACCTCAAAGAAGTCACCAGTGCGTTGCCGGTCTCTCAGGTAGGAACAGGATATCTAGTGGAAGTGAGATCGATAGAGGGGGAATGGACCATCGAAACTCTGTCACTGGACGAAATGCAATAACGGAAGCCGTTACTTCACATCTGTATTCTGTGAGAGTGTGGATTTCACTGGTTCAGCTGGCCCATTTTCATGTTGAAGCAAATCGACCACAGCATGATTCTAACAATCTGATGTAGTTGAGGATGTACATTTTTTTAGAATTAATGGATAACCCTTAAAAAAATTTGTCTTGCACATTGTCTCTAAACCATGTGGTTAGCAACAGGAGCTAACATTTGCTTCTTGCATTTGCTTTTGTAAAAACCTATCTTAAACAAAGATGACATGATTTGTCAAGTAGATAATTGCGCTGGATAAAAATAAACAAAAACGAATACAGCAAATTGTAATAGATAGCTTTTCATATGTTTTTTCTTTTAGTAAGACACGTTGAGTTTGCTCCAGATATGATAGAAATAAAAAAAATCGACAAAAATGTAATTGGACGAATGTTTTGTATGCTTTACAAATAGGACAGCGAAATTTTTATTTCTGTATTTTATTTAAAGAAGAAGGGTAGTAATATGATTTCTTCTACAAAAATGATAAAAACGCAGATGAATATATTATTGCCCATAAGATAGAGAGCGAATAATAATAAACTGTAACATCTTCGTATAGTATACGTAAAATACCCCTGAAACTCCATTTTGTAAGAAAGGGATGACAAGAATTGTTGATAGCTTACAATTTATTGTTCTCTTAATCCGATTTGAATTTAGCTTATACCAATTTCAATTCCATTTTTATAAACAGCTTACATATTTTATTAATTAATATAATAGCTTCAGTATCCAATCAACTATCCATTTTGACCCATGTTCAAAGTGTTAAGCTAAGAATAGGCGGTACCTCGTCGTGGCTCTGGTCGGCGGCGCGCTCGTCCTCGTCGTCGCTGTCGTCGTCCTGCGACGACTCGCCGCCTGAACCCGTCGTGTCCAACACTTTCGCCGCTCCTGAAACGGGTGATACCATTAAAGATAATAATTATTAACCACATTCGTATGGCAGAATGCTGGTAATTGACTAGAAACCTATGGAATATTTGGTATAAGATTTTATTAATAAATTTAACATTACATTGTAATATAAAACATGCAATTATATTTAATAGATTAAGGTTACTTTTTTATTTTCTATAAAGAAAAAAATTTGAAAATAATAATAAGTTCAATGGTTTTTAATTTATTATATGCGAATCTTATGAATACTAATTTTTTTAGAATAAAATCTATTAACAAAAATATAGATTGCTTAATGCATTAAAAAAAAAAAATCAATGAAATATAATATAACTACAGATCTGAAAAAATATAACTTCTTAGATTTTTCTTTATTTTCAACAAATATTTTTTAACTGGTATTAAAAACTCGAACTCGTGTTTTTTACCCATTATACTTTGCAAATTATAAAAATAAAATATATGTTGAGTTGTTTTCAGGATTATTTCCTAAAGTACACTCTATACACATGGCAATAATAACCTTGACCAGGTGTCTGGGCAGTTTGCGGCGGGCGCGCCCTCTCGCGGTTGAGCATATCGTAGCACTGCAGACACACGCGTAGGGGCTTATCACTCTGCCCTGGCAGCAGAAACCGTTTTGAAGAGCATGGCCCACAGACCACACTGCCACACTTACGACAATGGTGCTATACAACACAAGAAAATTATGGAATGTTATTAATTTATCTTGAGATTATTTTCAAGCATTTGGAATAATGTAGTATTAGTGAACTGTTTCACTGAAAAAATATGTTACATAAATACACATGTGTAGTATACATTTTTTAGTATATTGGATATTATTTAATCAATAGAAATAGTGTTTTAAATGAGAAATTAACTGTTTTCATAGACATATAATTTGATGATGCTGATTCCAATTTTGTTCCTGATTTGAGTTGAATTTCAATATTGGTTTTAATTGTGATCCCATTCTTAATTCCACTCTAAGTCCTACATTTTATTCTGATACCAGTATAACTCAAATCAAATCAAATCAAAATCAAATGACTTTGAAAACCATTTAATCAGTATCTATTAATACTGATAGGTAACTTTCATTTTACTCAGACAAAGCCAACCAGCTCTCATTATAATAATATAATTTATTCTATAAATAATAAAAAAAATTTAATGAGAAACTAACAGATTTTTTTATGTAATATTATTTTCACTTTATTTCATACTTTCATCCCCAAATATATCAAAAATTGGATTAGGAATTGATTCACATTTAATTTCTTTTTTAAATACAGTAGAATCTCAATAACTCAAATGTCAAGAGAAATGCAAAAAAATTCGAGTTAACGAGTTTTTGACTTAACAAGAACTTCGAGATACATATGACTGTGTCGACAAGGAACAAACATAACGTTCACAGCTGTGTTACCTAGAAAGTTTCATGAATGTATTCATTCATTGCACTGTACAAGACAAAAACAATAGATTAGAACCCCCGAACCCGAACATTCATTTTGGATTTTATTGCTATTATTTCGAGGAATTCCAAGTAAGACATTATTATATTTTACCAACTATGACTTATGAAGTCTCTTTTTTGAAATTCGAGTTATAGAGTATAAATATGTATTATCAATACTTCGTAGGGAAATAACATTTTGTTCGAGTTACAAAGTCTAAATAATTCAAGACACTGCATATTTAGGGGTTCATCGGAAACTAATGGCAATTTTTTTCGACTTATTGAGGATTTTGACTTAACGAGGTTTGAGTTATTGAGATTCCACTGTATTGGTATTGTACTTACAAAGTTAAAAGCACATTTTCACATAAACTGGATACATACACTGGATATTGTGGACACAAATCATTTCTTGGTTTTATTTTAAATGCTAAGTTACATTAGAATTGTTATAAACAAAATTAGTGAAAAAGATTAATCCTGTAGTATATGCAATCAAAAGAATTAGACGGCTTACAGATGTAAGAAAACTGCCCGTTGTAACTTAAGAGTAAAAGCCTCTCTCAGAGAAAAATTAAAAAAAATAAAATTATTATTTTAACTGTACCATCACAATACATATACTAAAACTAGGTACATATCAGGAGAAATATAGAATTGTTCTAAAAAATGTAATATTAACAGTAAACATTAGAATGACCATGCTGCTCACAAAACTAGACTCAGCAAAGTTAACAAATCATTTAAGGAACAAAGTGTGCATTTCCATATAAAGTAACAGGTGAAATTCAAAATTTGAATTGAAAACTTTCATTACAATACAGATATATGGCAAGAGCTATTATGCCGTATTTGAATATGTTAACAAAATAAAAGGAAAAACCCTGGGATTAAACTGATCAGCTAATATGTAATGCAAATGTTGGTACTAGTTTTATCAACTATTCAGTATCCTGTATCTTTTTTTGATTAGAAAAGCAAATCTTGAGGTTCTTGCCTATTCTTCTTGGGATAAATCATTTTTTGAATGGTGAATCATTTGGTGTGGGTGGTGGCAATATTAATGCCAAAAGAATACAATAATGGCATATTTCAAATGTGATTTGTTACTTATGAAATAAAAATATTTTTATTTAATTATGAATTGACCAAGATCAGATAGAAACATGATAACAATGTCAATGAAATGCGAATACAATATCTAGTAAATAAAACTTGATATTCCAGATGCAATCCACAAAAGAATCAATGCCAGTTTTATTTTATGTAAAACATAAAAAACGCCACTTAAAATAAAAATAATAATAATATACTATTAGCAGAGCTGGTGAACAAAACAGTATAATTATGCATCTGATCAAAATATATTGAAGTCTAAACTCATTTCGAAGGCACATATATTGTCTAAAATTGTGCTAACATGGGATTTAAACATCATTTTAAATTATTTATGTCCTAAAGGACTCGATCTAACTCATAAAAAAATATTGGTTGCATTTGAAATATTATGATTACATTTTAAGGGCGATCAAAGTGTAATAAATGCAGCATTTACAACAAAACGAGATAACAGTATTATTCAATTTTACTTATTTTCTATTTTATTAGTGATAGGTATTTGGATTTAAGATATGTCAAATAAAGTCAGACATTCCTTATGGGTATATAAAAAATCCCACCAAAAGTGCAACTAGATCATCAAATTTGTTCCTTGTAAAATTTTCTTGTTTGTAATTATACTTTTTCTTTTTTCACCAGCACCTCAAATGCAGTATATTTTCTTTATAAACATTGTCATAAACATATGTTAATGAAATAATTACAAAAAACACTAAAAACGTTTAACTCGATTTTTTTTTATCTTGCGCGCTTTTACTAGACATGATATAACTATAATATTCATGTGTTAGTTTGTGATAAATTAATGAAATGTAAAAGTAAATTTTGTTAACAATGAGCTAAAATGATTTCAATAAAAATATACCTTAGACTGGTAGCTATAGTCTTTTTACATAGTACAGCACATATGCCAGTTTCATGTATGGTGTTATGTTTTGAATCAAAATAGCATATGGTAATTAACAATTTTCCATTTTACGGTTTTCACAATTGATTACGTCGTAGAGAGTTGATTAGAAATGGTAGACAAATCTTGTCAAAAAACAATAAAACCTATTTCTACCTCATTAACCATATTCCTAAAGTATAATTAACTTTTTGTCTATCTCATTATTAACAATCCATTGGTTTTCTTTAGAATTTCGTAATGGCGACTTCTTGAGCGTACTATTATTATCCACAGTCGATTTGTTTTCAGGCGGTATGAGTACTCGTGGCATGTGTGCTATTAATTTAACTGTGTCATTCTATTATCTCTTAGTGTAAATAATTTGTTATTGTTTTTACTGTTAGTACATATTAATAGAATTTTGTTCCTCGTTTTCATTGTTCTTGTACAGTGAAAAAGACTGAAGGTAACTAAAAATGTCTTGACAACTTCTTTTGATTAAACGTGTTGCATCACTAACAAGAAACAAATTTAAACATAACTCTAAATAATTCACGAGTGTAGTGAGTTGTCACCTGCACCACGCTATGTAGCAAGAATTAACAATTGACTCTTTGAATAGGAATAAAAATATTGATGCTGCTATACAAGAAGCAGTGTTTTCCATAATAAACAAATTCACTATTCACTTGGAATTATCTAAGTAATCAGTTCTTATCTACAAACAAGGTATAAAAACATCATGTACATTTTAATTTCAGCAGATATATATTTATTGAAATCGCAAATACTCTGTTTCAATAACTAAATGGAGCCTTGAAAATGGCTACTTTCCTAAAAAAGATTGTTTGATTGCAACGATCATCATACAATTTGGATTTGACACAACTGTTTTGAGTCGACTTTAAGTAAAGTGTTATCTGTGATTATACTGTTTCAAGGTGGTCCATTTAAACAAAATCGGTATCTAAATGCTCGGCCCTTATGGAAGATGTCTATTTTTTCTGAACAGTTCATAATTTTTAAAATATCATATAATATAATTTCAATAAAGAATATTTCTCACCCTCCTATTGAGTACGGTGAATTGTGTCTTCTTGCAGTGCATACATATTGCTGCCTCATTGTCTGGTACCCACACTGCTGCATGCTCAGATGGAGGTTGTTTTCCACCTAACAAAAAAAAAATCTGTTATATATATACATAGTAAACATTATAAAACATTACAGAATTCGTACAATTTATTTCATCACATTACATAAAAATTTAGGAGCATAAATGCCTACAAACAGATTTGTAAAAGTATGGACCTGAATTTATGCTTTGCAATATGAAATATACTTCAGTGATTGTGAGAGACGATGCCGGATTCAACCTCAGCAAGTAAAGAAACAAAGTGAATATGACTAAACATCGGAAAATTAAAAGGTTTAACTTGCAAGCACAATCTTATAATTGGATTTCAGTCGAAAAAAATCTTATTCGTAGAAGTAATACTTTGTTTCCACTTCTACATTGTGGTCATAAGTAAAAGTGGAAAAAACACATATTTATAATATGTAACAAAGAAAGCGAGATATTCTTACATCTGACCATTACTGACATTTGTCATGATGAATGTGATTTACCACCATTAAGTTAAGACTTTTTATTAACTTAAACTTTTATTAACAGCAAAATAATTATATATAAGGAATGAAAGAATTTATTGTTTACACATGGATAAAGCCACAATGGTCTGAAATAAAAAGATTATGGAAGGGTATGGCTCAGCAGTAAGATGATAAAACATAACAAGTACTTCCATTTATTATCAGATAAGGATTCTTTATGTTCATTAAATAAGGGTTTACTTTGTGATATTCATTGTTAGCAGGTTGCTTTGAAAAGAAAAAAAAACAATTCTAGAAATGTAAAATAGTAAGTTATATTGTTAACACTACTTAATATATATGTATTTGTAAGGCAAATCATCACATTTTCCTTACAAATACGTAATTTTATTTCCAGAGAATGAGAAATCCCATGATTTCTATGAGATAAATATTGAGATTTCTTTGTATTTTTTTAATAATGACTAAATTTTATTTATTGCAGAATATAAAAATGGATTTTTCTTAAAAAAACCTTAAAATAAGATGAAATTATGGTGATTACTGTAGTGAATATTCTCATTAAATTCTTTTCCTATAGTATTGTTATTACCTATTAATATTGAAGTGGAAGGAATAAGAAAGAAGAAAAAAATCAACATTAAGATTATTAGAAGATATGTCTTATATATATATATATATATATATATATATATATATAAATATGTCTTATATATATAAATATGTCTTATATATATATATATATATATATATATATATAATATATATATATAAATATGTTATATATATATAAATATGTCTATAGACTATACTGTGGCACAAAAACAGGTTATGGAACCACAAGATCACTTTTAACATTCACACTTAAATTCACTACTGATCACAACTTCACTTGTTAATGCACTGATCGTTAGGAGAAAACTAACTAGCAATGCTTGAACTCCTATATATATCTGATAGAAACTGGTCTTTATGTAAACAAGGTTGTAAATATGTCATGCTTAAAATACGGGTCCTAAGCATGTCACATTTAACATACATAAACAAATATTAAATAATATCTAGATTATTTTAACCAATATAAATTCATAGATAATATAAACAAAACAATGTCTACAATTTGAAGATAAACACAAGGAGTCCTATTCTGTTTTTATTATGAAGGGAGATTATTCTGCTTTTGAGTAGATTACAACAGTATAAAGACAAAAATTCAAAGTTTTAAAATGTAGAACATCCCATGTTTTTTAAAAAAGATAAAGTTGCATATTCTTAAATTAAAAAAAAAATTGAGAATCAAACCAAATACTCTTGTTAAATGTCTTTATTCCCTGCTAGTTTGAGGTCCCTATTTGGCTCTACAAGTAAAATAACAGATGTGTAAAAAAAAGGCAACTTAATTATTTTGTGTGTTATGAATGTGTTTGCATGCATTTCCTTATTATAAATTAATTATATTTATTCTATAATCAACAAATTCTATCTTACAATTTACATGAGTTTAAGACATCATAATCAATGAGCATAAATTATACAAAAACATTGAACTTACTTTTCCTTAATAAGTCTTCTATACACTTCTCTATATGTGCCATCCATTCTTCTTTTTCTGTGGCAGTGGCTGCATAGACAGCAAAAGATTTTGAAGCAGTACGAATAAGCCAACCATTGCGATATTCTGCAATGATATTACACAATAACTCAATATCCATTATAAAAAGAAAAGCCAACTACTACGAGTCAGACTTGCATGGAGAGGGTTTTGCACGACAATCATCTCATTAATCCTTTGTAAAATGAAGCGATACATTTTATAGACATAGTATCAGGATCAAATTCAGGCTAGAAGGTACTGTGTTCAATCCTAACCATGGGCAAATTAACCGATGAATTTAATTCAAAGTTAAATCAAATCATTCACTCCATGCCTAAGAGTGCCGATTCGGGCTGTTGCCGTTGCATTTGTGATAAAGGTTATTAGCAGCCCCTCAACACACACCGGACCAGCATGGGCGTTATGTCTAAGTCTCTCAATACAAAATAAAAGATTGTGGGAGGGTATGTTTCAACAGGAGACGATTAAAAATACATCTAACACAACATAGACTAATAAGAAAATTATTAAAATATTTAATGAACTTAAAACAAAATATATTAAGCAATTAATTTGAGCATCTTGAATTAATTTGAACTACAAATGTATATATGCAGATGTGTTAAAATTAATTTATAAAACAATTAATATTAAATAGCATTTATAAGCTAAAATTAACTTTAAAGGAAACATTAAAAGTTGGCTAATTCAATAATGAACTTCATAGTACATAATATTACTAGCTTACCAACAACCCACAGTGAGTCATATCAATACCAAGTAGTGACTCACAAAAATCAGTCAATTCATTTCTGTGATAATGAATATTTACAATATTAAAACCTAATTTCCCGGAGCAATGTTGACAAGTGACAGGCTTAAATATAGAATATTTTCTTTGTATAAAATAGATTTTAATTTTTTAATGGCCTTTTAATTTTTAACATCGGTTTGTGAAATGAATCATAGTATACATGAAATTTTTGAATATCAATTGAATATTAAAGATTTTCCTTATGATAAAGTTGTGTATTTGGACACCGTGGTTCAATGGTTAAATTCATAACAATAAAAATATTTAGGCAACAAATATAATAAATTAGTCACACTGTGTAGTGATAACCAAGTCATGGGCTCTGATTAGCCTGTACCATTGGATGCTATTCTAGATGCTGCAAAATAAAAATTACGTTATCACTCTCTCGTTTTAAAGATGAAAGAAAACATTACGATGTAATATGAAGCACTCACATATTGCACTAGCATAAGGACAATACTTCAATAGTTTTTTAGGGACAAGCATAGAAATAATAAATTCTAATAGGCGTTTAGGAATAGGAAGACTTGTGTTCAGCAGAGGTATCTTATTATAGCTGCACATGCAATATTGAACATTCACAGTGCAAGAATGTAAAAACTAATTTTTAACATACAAAAAAAGTATTTTCAAATATCAAAATACCAGTGTCATCAGCACATACTGTTTTAATTTTAATATGTACTTAATACCAAATTATTATATCCGACTTTTAAGTGTCATATTTCTAAAACTTGTACACAAAGCCATTGTTTACACAACTGGTTAAAAACAATCTGATACGTAAATCAAACTTTTTTCCCCTCACCTCACCCAATCACATCTTTCCATACTGGATACTGAAGCATATAAAAATATTACAAATAATAAAAAACATTCTTTCATTTACATAATCTCTACTGTGAAGAAGAACACGTGAGAAAACATGACCACCTTGTATATTATCAAATGTTAGGGAACCTTTTTTTTAGTTGGCTACATAAGTAATGTGTTTCATTCCGATTAGTATATAAACTCTATATAGTGAAAGTTAAAGTACTTAATACTTTATTGTTTTATTGAGACCTCATTAACTGATGATTAGAAAAAAGGAAATTGTACAAATATTAATTTTGCGTGACAGACACATTATTCTGATGCTGCTTGTAAACTAATTTTTTTTTTAATTAAAGGCATTTTTCATTTAATTAAAGGCTTTAAAGTGCAATGCACAAAACTCCGCCGCTATAAAGTTAGTCATAAAAGCGTCGCAATGCCATAAAATTGAAATGCTGAAGAGAAGAAGGAAGGGTCGAGGAATATTGTACCTATGCATTGAATCATTCACAGGCTTTTCAGGACGGCAGAATATCGCGCGATGTACTGTATATCCACCCTAGCTTGTGGAATTTTTCCCTGTTCTTACAAAAAATGGCCACAGAAACCGGACTGACTCCAAAATGTCTCGCAATATCACTTTTCTTTTCTTTCTTGCCTATCACATACATTAATTTGGATTTTTTATGTTACCACACAAACACTTTCGCTTTCTTACTCTAAATATTCACAGTTTACAGCTATGAGCAACTAAGAATTTGATAATATTAAGACATGATGACATGACTAACTTGATGACAATGGGACTGTGGAGGTGAACTTGTGTTAGACAATTACAACAAACAAAATACAGACAAAATCTGTTACAAAGATATCGAAGGGACTACTCATATTTAGTCATAAAACTGATGTTGTAGAAATGATTTAGTTGTAATAACCAGTCATGTTTTCGCCACTCATTTCACCTGCCGACAATGCTGTGCCGAGCCCGGAAACGTTGAATCCAACTAGAAGAGAAAACGAAATCTTCACGGAAATATTGAGTAAAATCTTTGTTTTTTGTTAAAAGAATTGGTCCATTTATTGGCACATTATTTGTCCTTTGATATTCAAACCACTTTAACAAAGCTTTCTCAATCTTCATATAATTCGTTGTTCTGGCTCGTTTCATTTTTCAAAAATTTTTGTCATAGTGTGTTTGAATTTTTTCCCTCTTTTTTCAAATGGTTAATATTATTGAGTGTGATACACCATATGCTTTTGCAAAGTCCTTGTTTGAAATTTGAAACTCTCTAGTGAAAATAATACATGTTTTTCTTTGATATTACGTTGACATGTTAAAAGTTTCAGAATTAACTGAACAATATGTTTTGGTACGTCATGTGTACAGATAAGTTACAAACTGACTGACGAGAATGAAGAAGCAGGACTTGACTCTAAGGCATGCATGAGTTTTGTTTCTAATAATTACAGAAAACCTTAAATATTACACGTTATTCATTTACTTTTACGATAATAGCCATTGACCATTTTACTGTGCCTTACAATACAGCTGAACTGCTCATTCTACAGATATAATTCTCCGAAAACATTAATCAAATGTGGTCACTTAATGCAATACGTCATAGTAAGGAGTCATAAAAAGCAATGTTTTCGATGAGGCGGTCATATAGCATTCAGCCGGGACCTTTGATTTTGGTAAATATAACCAGTATGTTGTTTTAAACGATGTTGCCATAAACGGATTAACTGTAATGCATTTTTGATTGCTAAAACATAATTTTTATATGGGAAACCACCTTAATTTTTTAATTTTAGTTTTTGTTTTATTGTTAATTACGACATCTGTCATAACACATTCTGTGAAACTTTCAACTATCTAATATACCTAGTTCAAAATGTTACAGCTTTTTGAAGGTAAATCAGTGGACTTAGTAATAAGTCTTTATAGGAACCCTAAAAAAAGTGATTCATTCAATAAAATTAAATTGGGTCTTTAGTCGAAAATTCATAAATTTCAAATGTTGAGTTTGAAAGTTTAATTGTTCGAAAAATTATATCCAGCAACATGTTTAAAAATGAATTCATATATAAATTTAATTATTATGGTATGTCAAAAACATATAAATATAGGACATAGAATGAAGATGTAAATATTTTTTTTGAGCATTTAATAATTATTTTAGAAAATTTTAAAAACACAACATTAGCCTACCAACTAACCAAGTACCCTTGTGTTCACCCATACCTTCAGACTGACATTACTTGAAATGGTGCATTTCTAATAAATAGGTATTAATTCGTCTTTATTATGCCAGTTTATTCCTAGCCAAGATTAAAATTGCCTACCCTATCTCAAAATTTGCACACACTCCAGGTACATATACACATTTATGAATAATTCATTTTCAAACAATTTACTAAATTAACAGATCTAAACTGAAACTTCTAATAACTTTCTATGTCATTACTCATATTAATATCAATTGTTAAAAGTACTTTAATATGAAATAAACTATACTCACGTCCTTCATCCTTAAGTGACTCCAATTTTACCTCTTCAAGAGGTATGACATGCTGTTTATTGTACTTCTTTTTGTTGATAACAATATTCCCATAAACTAGAATGTCATTGAATAAGAAAAATTGCCTTGCTTTGGGTTTTTTTCGACACATTTTTGTGAGGACTCCTTCACCAACCAACACTCTGCCTTGTTCTGCTAATTGCTGGAATTATAAAAGTGTATGAAAATATTTAACTTTAAATATTTTTTTTATTTATTATACTGGATTCATCACATACAACAACTAGCGTAGACTAGTTTCTAATTATATGCTCAAATAAAAAAAGCATTAAAATAAATCGTAGTTGGTCAATAAAAAAAATAAATATTTGATTAAATATATCAATGCTTTCTGTACCTAATGCAAAAACAAGATGCATATTTAAAAAATGATAACTACGGCGATATCTCCGGTACCATAACTGGGCTCGTCATCGAACACTTATCTCAGTTTGTCGGTTGATAAAAGTACAGTAGCGAACTTCGAAAGTTATGTACCCAGTTTACAAGTAACGGTATTTCTCACCTGGCCCGAGCTCCCGAAGCAACTCTCAACCATAGCAATCCTTCTAGCGTTGGCTTCACTATTTACTGCAATAGAAAAAATTTAGAGCTATAAAATTATTTATTCGGCATTACACTGGCACTCTAATGAAAGTGAGAAAACCCTATTTATTTTAACGTTGTTTGTCTACAATTCTTACGTGAGAAAATAACACAACAATGTAGTATATAGAATACCAAATACAACGTATATAGGCGACGCACATTAGGAAATAAATTCTCACCTAAACGATCCACCATTTTAACAATTCGTCTTGCCTTTCCTTCTACAACTTTAATCCGACATAGAATAGACCTCTGAACCAATCCCGACAAGACGACAGTATATTTCATGTAATGTGTCATATGTTAGGTATTGCCATAATTATAAAAAAGTGAAGAAAATAACAGTGGATTTTCTATATACCTTTTGGAACATAATTCATTAAATGACATTGTGCAATATAATTTAATAAAAACTCAATTAATTGTTCTACTCTTACACCAAATTCAGATTTTCGCAAATTAAAAATGTTATAGCAAAAATGTCAAAAAATCATGAGTGAAAATTAATTATGTTGCATTAACTAATTAATGATTTACAAAGGGAAAATACCAAATAATTTGTACACATGGGTTTGCCTTTATGGATTCGATTTTAAATAGAATATATCGATGCAATGAGATCTTTGCTATATACTAAATTTGTAATTTTATTCTAAACAACGGTTAAACTATGCTTTGTCATGCTAACATTAATTATATTTCTTAAAAAGGTATCCTTTGTAAGCGGGAATTTTCTGCGGTTTATTCTCAATAACACATATCTTTAACTGTATCGTTTATTTATGATGTCCTAAGGTATATGTGAGCAACCACCGGCCCGCGGGCGGCATCCGGCTCGCTGTTAGATTTGATCCGGCTTACGAGACATTTTGAAAAATTTCATGTCTCATATCTTTCAGTAAAAATTATGAACACTGATTAAAATATTAATTTAAAATGCACTATTTTTTAAATGTGGTCCGCGAATGTATTTGCACAATAAAGTTTGGCCCACAACATGCCAAAAGTTGCCCATATCTATTTTAAGCCATCGAGCCCGGGCGTTGGACCTGAATTAATGAAAAAACAGTCTCTATCAGAACCTAACTTATATTGAGACAAAGTGAAAGGCTTAAGTCCTAACACTTTAATTTAAAATGAAAACATTGTAGAAGAATATGCGTCTACAGAGGGGTAATACAACGCCACAATAATATTTTATTTTTATTAATGTGATAAAAGCATTATTTAATAAAACAGGGAGTTTTTGTACGAAATATGCAATGGTGCAATTATTAATTTTTAATATTTCTAAATACTTATTTACAACATGCAATAGATGTTTTGAGCCTGTGGTTTTGACCAAAAAGGATCAAAGACATAGACTATCATAACCTCTATACCATAGAGACAACTTGATCACATGAATAGCAACCATTTTTGACACCAGCTGATAGTGTTAACATAGACTTATTTTTTCTTTCTTGTGAAAAATCGTACAGAGAAAATAAAAAGAATTAAAAATGAAAGTGTGCGGCCCTAAACTATCATTATGTTGCCTTGTTCTTAGTGTTTGGGGAATAGTCCAATTAGTAAGTGGTCATTTACATGTACATAAAATACTCTTGTGAGCTGAAGTTGAATTTTGTTATAAGTTTCTGTTTCGATTCATTTCAGACTTTGATGGGGGTATTCTACTACATTGAAGCAGTGGCGTTGTTAGAAGACATCCCACTCGATGAGTCACATAATGAAACAACAGTTTTCAATATTGAAGAATTTAAACGTATGGCTCAGCTTGGATATTCACAGGTTGGTATAGGTATACATTATAATAAGTATCATAATCCATATGATATAAATTTGTTCACTAGGTTTGTTTGTTTTTAATTATATATTTTGAAATCGTCTAGTACTCTGTACATAAGGTAAGGTTCACTAGTCGCATGATATAATTCCCTAATAACTTACTACTTACTCATAATATAAATAATAAATGAAATATGATTTCAAATACAAAAGGCACTGATCTGGGAAATAAAGAATTCCTGCAATTTGCTTGTGAAGAAATCGAAACAGTAACTAATTGATGTTAATTGCTCTTCGGACTCTTACTAGCCTTCCACAGTTTTACAAATTGTGTTAATATTTATTTTACATAGATGAATTGAAAATAACTGAATCTATTTCACCTTAATATCTTCGATATGCTGAATTGATTTGTTTTACTCCAATTCGTTGAATTTAACTGCCCATGATAAAATGAAATAAAAATGGCGGAGTTCAGTTTTATGTTTTCATTATACCAGTTACATTAAAAAAATGATTTAAATTTGCAGAATATGCATTTTATTTAGTAATATTGCTTACAATTCTGATCCATGAAATTATTCCTTAAATGACAATGAAATGCAAATATTTTAATTATTTAATTAGTTGCAATAATAAACAATGTATGGCATACTAAAAAAAATGTTTTTTTTTACAGAATGCAAAGAATTGCTGGATTGCTGCATTATTGTATGTCATTACACTGGTAGTCTCTGCACATCAGTTCTGGATGAATAATCGCTCTTCAGTGAGCATGTAAATACATATATAGTTGGTGCTGAAAATAATGCACAATAAGAACTTCTGTTCCATTTAATGCTATTCCATTTTGTTGAAAGATTGTGTTATTAATTCGTACAATGTGTATCATAGACTATGTATTAACTTTGATGCTTGCTAAGAAATTAGATTTGATTGCCTTGTGACCACTTTTGTTTAAGTCATAAAAAAATTACAAATATTAAAATGTAATTTCATGGTGAATTATTTATTTCCCTGAATTAAATGAATGAAATTTTGTTAATATAGGTACAAAATGTAATAATAAATCAAAGTTAATTAGACAGTATTAATTCACAAATTATGATTGTTTTAAAATTGTACATATTTATCTACTATACATGTAATAAACTTTAGATGTTTCTGTTTAAGTAAAGTATTTAATTTTATTACTGGGCTTTTCTAATACTTGTTCTTTTTTATGTCTATTGTCCTTATTGAATTCAGAATTCACTATTTACTGATTGTTCAAGATTGAAGTAGTAAAAGGTTATATATGATGGTATATTTTTGTTTCATCATTAAAATGTTCACAAATGTCAAATAATTGTCAAACGCTACAACAAATTAATAAGATGAAACCATTCTGTAGTTTAAATTGGGCTCTTTGTTGCATTTTACTCAGTATATGGGCTATAATTCAACTGGTGAGATAAACTTGTTTTAATTTTGTTATGTCCAATATTTTTTTATTTGGAAAACTAATATTTAACAGTAAAACATTATTTTAAGTCAATGATGGGGATATGTTATCATTTAGAATCGGTAACATTAATAGAAGATGCAGCTGAGGAAAAAGCTGCAAATGGAAAGGACTTTTTACAGGTCACCACTAAGAATTATAAAGCAGTGAGTTATGTCGAAACTGTCTTCTAAGAAATCACTAACAAGTTTTGTTTTTTATGAGTGCTTCATATTTTATTATCTTATGAATATCACAATAAAATATTTAATGGAACCCATTACACATATTGTCGTTAAATACAAAAATATATATAAAGAATTCTTTCATTAGAGCTTGCTTTTTAGTGATTTTTATTTAACAAGTCTATAGGAATATTTGTAGTGTCTGCATATATGTAACAGCCATTGGTCCAATCTTTAATTCTGTTAACTTGACATTCTAAATAGTTGTACAAGTCGATTGCTTGAATATATTGGTGGTTCAAGTTGTAGGATATTTTTTATTTATGTATATCACATATTTATTCCTTCAAGTAGGGTACTATAAAAGCTCCTTTAGACCCTCTAAACTCACAGATCAAAGTAAGTATATAGAGCTATAAAAAATCAAACCGAAATGGAAACAAATGACATTTAAATCAAAAATTTTTTTTCTGTCAAATAATATAGCACAAATTAAGGCCTTTGAAATCCCCTTTTTTTTTAATTAAACCCTCAATAATATTTACCACTTTTTGTTTCTAAATTACTATATTCTTCAAGTTAATCTTTTTTACGTGTATATTTTATTTGTATCGCCTTTTTTTTCTTATTAATTCCTAATGATTCATCTCTCGATTATTAGCTGTGCCAGTGGCACCAAAAAATGGCAGAAAAAATGAACTACTTCATTCTCTATGTCAAAAAATCTTTCAATCATAATTAAGTATCCATATTTATTTTATTAATAACTAACTTGGTTCTTATGGGTAGGCATATGAATAGTCAGTTCGCATTCAAAGCCTGCTGTGTTAATAAATCAACTACGTTAGAAAACTGATTAGAAAGTTTAGCTTTGAAATTAAATAATTGGATGCTTTTTTTCTCTATATTTTAAGATGACATTGTATTGGTTGTCTTGGGAAAATAAAATCAATTTTTAATAATAATCATTTAATTTGCATTTTAAAATTGAACATATATAGTTTTGAATTTGCATTTAATCAACATGGCAGTTTTGAAATAGTTTCAAATTTAAACTTCTAGCTTAAAACCTCATTAAAAGTTAGTCCATTATCGCACTCTTATGTCTATTTCTCCATATATTACATTTCTTCATTATGAGTTTCATCTACAGCAGTGAATCAAACTGTAATAGTGTATTTACATCATCTACTGTAAGTAGTCCAATCTTCACCAAAGTGTATAAGCAGAAGATTTCGCATATTTAACTTTATTGGCTGAAAAGGAACTCCAAAATTTCATGATAACGGGTTCAATGTTTCCGATTGATTTCTGTTATTTACAAACGTTTACATTATAAAATGAAGTTCCCCTCTAACAGCAATTTTATTATTTTTGTCATTTCTTAAAAAAATTCATTTAGTGGCGTTAAATTGAAAATGTTAATAGTTTTAGTACTTTTTTGACGATTTTACCATATGATTTTCAATCGTTAAAATGGAAGTCTGAGAATGCTTTTAAAAAATATTAAAATATGTTGGGGTTCCTCAATTACTTCCAAAACTCGTATATCCCTTTCGACATTGCCGAATATGCGCCTAGGGCTGGGGAGACACACGACATAATGCCTTACAACAGTGAGTATTACAGTAATTTTTAAATTTTTTTTGATGTGACTTGGAGATTTTGTTCTTAGACAATATGCCAACATTCCCAAAACTATTGTTTTTATTTTGCTCCTTACAACAGTCTCAAAATATTTTAATATCAGTAATATTATGTTCAAAACTAGTATTAATTAACCAATGAAATACCGCCGAAACAATCTGACTAGATCCTTTCATAGCTTTGGTTTCCACGTACATGTAGATAAATATGTGTTTGAAAATTATTTTGAGGCCTACGGGATGATCCTCGACATATTATTAAGTTATAGGTATGCAAACAATTGTCGGCGAAATAGGCATTTTTATTAAACTATTTTTTTTTTTAACTATCTAAACTTAGCTATGTCGCAATTCCAGTTGTATTTTGAGGTTGGTGTATAACCATTTGGCTTTTAGCTTATGGATACGAAGTTGAAATATTTGTATCTGCTTTTTAGCCGATCATTTTTGCTTTTAATAGCTTCTAATTGAATCCTTTTAGAATAAGCGCCGATAACGGAAGATTTAAAACTCAAAATATTTGTTAAAATATACGGCGAAATCTCATATTTCACGGACACATTATGTGCATAATCATTATGAAACTTATGTAATTTTCTTATGCTTAGATTATTGTACTGTCGATCTACCTCTCACATTATTTGATTCTAAAGTATTTGAATCCTTTTATGTACGATTTTACGGATCTAATGCGATTAAAATAGAAATTGGATCTTTTATCAGTTCTTCTTCTTTCTTTCGGTATTGCCATTGTGGTTAAGTTCTGTCCACATATCTTTTATATTCCGTTGAGGAGTGCTATAACTTCCATCATCAGCTCAACAGTGTGATATGATAACTACCAGTGGCAAAAAATTGAATAACTAAAAAAAGAGATCAAACACACTATACGTGCCTATAACATTGGAGGGTATCCCTCGATTTCGCTGGAGGTAACAAAGATAAAAAAATACAACCGAATTATAAACCTCTTCCTTTTTTTGAAGTCGGTTAAAATACCGTTCAATCGAACTGGAATTGTTATTTATAATTTCCGCATTGTAAAAGACCTATTATATCTGCTTGTTGACAGGGTCAAAATTGTTAGGTATTGACTGTAGTGCGTTAGAAAATTTTATAAAAAAAAATCCTCGGGTCGTTAAATGGAGCCCCCATTTAACGACCTGAGGAATATTTTTTTATCGACAAGTAGAACAAAAAGTTTAACAAAAGTTTTTTTTCTCGATTCAAGAATGTACCTTCGTTTATGGAAAAGAACAAAAAGTTTAACAAAAGTTTTTTTTCTCAATTCAAGAATGTACCTTCGTTTATGGAAAAGATTTATAAATACTTATAGATAACATAAAATTTATGTTTTATGTTATCTATAAGTATCCAACCTGTTTGTGTTTTTGATACAAGTAACCTATAAGTATCAAAAACACAGATGTTGAGGGACTGTCATACCTCATTGCATAATTAATTGTTGTATGATTTATATAAATACCTACTAATCTTTCTAAACCTCATTGTTTCCGTCATTTTGAAGAGTAATGGAATATGGTACAGCTATTGGCAGCCATTAATTGGCATACATTTTATTTTTGGTTAAATTTTTGGTCTGTATTATTATATAGAAAATTTAATAAAGCAGAATACAACTCTGCTTAATTTTTTTTAATACCAAAAAATACCACAAATGATACCATAGCATTCCTGCATTCCTCGTATTTATTTCCATTTTTGAGTTGGTGTGGATTTCCTTCTTATTTTCTTTAAGTACATATATTTTATAATATGATCATTTCCTGCAATAACAGCTTTCATGGCAATTCCATGCCGACCAACAGAATATAAGCTATCTCCTTGGCAAATTTCATCAATGGGGGCAGTGATTTAGTCATGAATGTTTACTGAACATACAGAAAACAAATACGCTTCTTATTCCTTGTTCCTGAAGCTGCACCGTCTTAAACAAGTTTATACTAATAGGTCGCAGACATCGCGTTGAGACTCCCACGCCCGCTCCCGCACCGCCCGTAAAGTGTCCTCGGCCACAACATCGCTCCTGATTTTTTTTCAGTCCCGTTTTATTCTTAATAGACAAATAAATTCCTTATAAACATTTATGTTTCTAAAACAAGAATGTTTCAGATAGCCTCGAATTGTTGGATAGCAGCAACCATGTATTTTGTGACTCTTTTGATTGCCGTATCACAATGCGTCTGGGCGCAGCGTATCCAACGCGCCGCCCAGGAGAAACTAGAAGAAGAAGGGTGCGAAGACACAAAATGAATAAGAAAACCAATTGTGACAAATCATGCGCATTTTAAGTTTATATTTAGCCTTTTGTCCGTCTTTCACAAAACATCGTAACTGAATAAAACAGATGTAACAAATTATGACGATGTCTCATTTATTTATAAAAGTAATTTTACCCCATTTAAGAATTTGTAGTTAGTATGTTATCAATTCTATAGTATTCAATACTATTTTTTAATTTCATCATACTGCTTCTATTCTACCAGTCTGTTTTACTTTGCAGTTCAGGCACAGAATGAAACATAGAGAATGTAAAAAAAAAATTTGGTTGCCTGTAAAGTCGGTATACGGGCGAAAGTTTTACGTGACAACGACTTTGAATGGTAAAATCATTTTAATGTGAATATTCATTCGTATAGTAGGAAGAAGGATGAAATAATAGTAACAATTTAAAACATTTATTTATACAAAGAATTATATTTAAAACATTAATTTATACAAAGAATCTCGCACTGAATTTCATATTAACAAAATTTTATTTTTACCTTTACACATACATACGTATTTATATACAAATATACATACAATAACTTGCAATACATTTGCAAGCTATGCACTAATTCTCTAGTGCTGCGCGCGGCAGACCGATCATAGTTGAGTGGAGAGAGACGCAGGCATTCGGCGGGCCTCTCTCGTTCGGTGACTCATCGTTACGTTACCGAGCGTTACACTTTTTCATAAGTGACTCCCAGCCGCAACCTAATTTAAGACGTTGTCACGTCAAAAACGATTTTGTAGATGACTATACCAATGTTCACAACAATAAGCTTTTGCCTCAATTTAACAATAACAATCGATGTTAAGGTAACGTTAGAGTTTCAATGAACGTTAAATTGAATTTTTGAAAATACTTATCTGTGTAACGTTGACATGGAAAGTAACATCTTAATATATATTAGTTCCATAATATGTGAATGGAAATATTATAGTTCTTGTTTTTGTTAAATTAACATAATTTCTTATATTATAGAATAACAGGTAAACTAATCAGGTTTTCGTTAATGTTACACGATATCGCCAAAACAGTGATATAAATATTTAATTGACTTACGCAATTCATTTAGAAATTACAGTATTTATATAATTGTTGAGAAATATGCAAGTCATAAATTGTTGTTTTGGATTTGATGAGTAATTTATATGGTGGGCAGCTATACAGTATAGATTTAATTATGCATCTTTTCGCAAATGTTCATAATCTTGTTTTTTAGAACAACTTTGTCAAAGTAACTATGAACTAAAATATATTCTTGAAAATATACTAATAAATAATATAGACACAATTATAATAAATGCTTGGCCAGATTGCAAGCGCGGGCGCGATTGGGCCGCGGTGTAACGCGGCCAGTTCTTGTCAGTGCAAATTCGCCATTCGTGATTGATCGCAGCTGTATGAAGCGAATCACTGGCCGACCGCGCGTCGCGTACGCAGTTGCCACTTATATATATAGTATAGTTTGTGGTTGCCACCTAACCAAGGACGCGGTATCCACGCGTCAGCTGTTCTGAGGTTGTCAATACTAAATTTCTGCGAAGACGGTCTAAGTTCCCGAGAAAAAATGATTGGATATGATCATATATTAGTAGATATAATCATATCTAAATGAGTATAATAATATATAAACCTGTATAATTTTTTTATATGATTTTACATAGTTACATCCAAGAAGATATAGTTATATATAATTATATATGATCGAATATAATTCTTTAACCCAAAATAAAACGTTGGGTATACTCAGATATGATTAGATCTTATGACTTTGTTTCATAGCTACATATTCAATTCATGAAAATTTGTGAGACTTAATCTGATATTTTTAGATATGATTATATATAATTTTGTATAATTATAGCTAATCATATATGATTATATATAACTTGACCTCGTGAAAGACTTTGCAGTTGACTTCATTATATTATAAGTTTTTAATTACAAAAGTTATATGAGACTGATAGAACGTTAACTATTAATTTAGATACAATGGGCTTTTGAAGTTTATTTTTTCCCTACATGTAACGAATAAATTAATTCCAAAAATTCTCAAAGACATAAAAATATTGCTTATATAGTTTTATTTAAATAAGAGAATTCTCACAATACATATTGTTATCAATAATGTGTAAATCCATAATAGTCATAACATTATAATTACATTACTATTTTTAAGTTATGAGGTTTTACAAATGTAATTTCCAACTCTCATTACTTCAGTTATAGATTTAATATTTTTCAGTTTAATCAACACAAATTCATTGCTGTCGGCAATTGGAATAATATGTTTAACTGTCACTTTCATTTTGTGATGAGAAAACATTCTTGTATGTTGAACTAAAAAAGATCGTAGTATGAAGTATAACTCATTATTGATTTCAATAAAACATCGAATCGAACCATATCGAATTATACCGTCATTCAGACTTAATTGTATACAGTGATTATTCGTCTTTGTAATTTTATAGATTTCAGACGTGTATATATTCTCTTTGATCTGAGCTCGACTATACGTACTTATATCTGCAGAATTGAGACCTTCATCAATTAATAATTCATGTTCATTGTTACTTAATGAAAATTTATTCAATTTTTTACCAAGAAATTGATAATTTGTTTCTGCATGAATTTCTTGATTATTATGGCATGCAGTAAGACGATTTTTCAGAAGTTCAACCCCTTGAGCAATGATTAAAAAGTTCACGATTTCTTGCCCTAGATGTTTGGTTCCATGAACAATCTTGGCAATAAATCCATTCATATTTTCAAACAGGAAAGCTGATGTCATAGACAATGGTCCCCACCGCTCAACACACAGTTTTAAGTGTAAAAGCTGATGCATATTATAAGTTAATTCTCTGTCTGAGTAAAGTTTAGGAATTTCTTCCACAAATAATTTCAATAAGTCATCTGCTTCTTGTAAATCGTCAGCTGTAATGGAACTTTTCAGTAAATTAAATAATGCTATTACTAGAAGTATTAAATGTTGAAAATATTTTTCTGCTAAATAATTTTCCAAAGCCGGTAAACAGTAAAACAAAATCAAATTATAAAATTCTGACGCTTTATAATGGTTCATATCCGCTAGAGACCTTGGTAATCTATTGATCGAAGAAAATGGTCGAATATTGGTTATAAAACTGTTGATATCTTCGAAATTATTTTTTATGTTCCATGGTCCTGGTTTATTTGTATATAAATTAAACATCTGATTTACTACACCTAAAAGTTCATAATGCATAAATTCTGGTAAAACACACGTCCCAAGATCAATAAGTGGTAAACAAGATAGTATTGATAAACCTTTTACTCCATTTAAATGTTTTACATTTGATTCAAGAAGTTCCAAAGCTTGACTCTCCATTCTTACCCCAGACCTCAATTTTATAAAATGTTTTCGTTAATAAAATATAGTCTTAATTTTATAAAAATGGTAATTCAATTCTCATTTTTATATTGCATTTAATTTTAATCAAGTACGTATTCCTGACGCTAGATGTCGCACTAAGCGTTTCATATCTCGTGGGTGCCGTGACACCCTTAAGTAGTGTGGCTCTATCTTCGTCAATGTCTGTCGACGTTTGTCGTTAAGAAACTAAGATTTTTCTAGTAAGGCTTTTGGATGTCGAATTATACGGCCAAAGCCTTAGACAATTTGTGGAAACGTTGCGTGCGCAGGGATAATATACAGTATTAAAGAATCGGATAATATATTGCTGTATATCATTATATATATTTATATCTTATTATATATAGTTAGATCCTGCCAAAATTTGGATCTTATTATATCTAATTGTTTGGATCCAATTATATATGGCCAGATCTTATTATTTTTTCTCGGGTTATTTTTCTCAGGAACTGCTACTTCGATTACTATAATTTTTTAGTAAAATTGTTTTAAAAGAAGAGGATATTGTGAGTATTTGCGAAAAGATGCATGACAATATCCTTTCTGAATAGGTGTATCTATATTTCCTTAATAAGCATTAATATATTGTAATATTTCTTGCTTATAAACATTGCATATAAACATTTCCAAACGGAAATAACATATTTTTGTTTTAGTTTAAATAAATGTTTTAGATTATCATTATTTTGCAATTAATAAATAAGGTCATAGTTTAATTTTACATATAAAATTCAGTTATCGTATTTTTGTTGTTGCAAAAGTGCAAAATTAGTACTTAGGTCAATTGACTTGAAATTTTGACACAACGTTTCATTTGAATACACACGTATTTTAATTATACTTACATACAAACGATTCCTCCGTGTACTTGTACTATTCAATCAAACTACTATATTGATTCTCTTCAAAAAGGAACTATAGTGTGTATTTTATTACGATACTACCAGTTGCTCCGGCTTCGTAGAAATCAAAATTGAAAGTAGAGTGGGAACAAAATCGTATTTGTTTTGAAAATAGTATGACGGCATTACAATGAATTTAAATCGAGAGAATATTCGCACTAAAATTATGTATGATTTTCGCTGTGGATTAAGTTTAATAAGAAATTTTGACATTTCTTCAAAATCAGACATGGACATTATCACCTCTCTGACGACTCGACGGTGAATGTAGTTACCGAAACTAGTATTGATAATGAACGACAACTAACTGTAACTGATAAAACATGTAAGCAAAGTCATACTGTGACAGGTATTAGTATCAGCCAAGCGCAAAAGATTTCGAATTTACATCTGAATCTGAAGGTTCAGTAGTTTGCACTCGATGGATTCCTCATGATTTAATCGAAGGCCAGAAACTATTGCATGCAGAGTGACGTCGTAAAAGGAAAAAATAAGTATTATGTTACATACGAAGAACAGTCATCGGCTATACGTGACACAGTCATAGGCGACGAGAGCTGGGTATATTTCTTTGAACGTGAAAAAGGAAAGCCAGTCCGTTTAATGGATCTGCATTGAAAGACTTATCGATGAAAAGAGAAAAAAAATCAAAGCATAGATGATAAAATGGTTGCTCCTTACTTCGACAAATGAAATATTACAGTATCGCTTGAAAACGAAAATACGGTAATTGTGAAGTAGTCAGTAGTACGCGAGTGCCCAGAATATTTGAAAAAATGTTTCCACACATTCCGTTAAGGTGACCAGTGAGTTTTTAAAGATCTCAAACGTAGAACTAATAATACGATTCGATCCTAGCATTTCAGGGTTTCTTTTTGGTTCCGAAAATTAAAGAAACATTCATTTTATAAGTCTCGAAGCGGTGGTGAATGCGTGTCAATAGGCCATCGGATGCGACCCTAAGGACAACTGGACCAAACGATTTTTGAGAATATATTTCGCCAAACAATGACTATATTATAAACATAATATGTGGTCTTATTAACGACAATTTAGAAATCGTCAGTATTCACGTTGTACTAGTTTTAGTTGGCGGCTCCGCCTGCGTCGATAGAGCATCTCCATCGAGATTTTAATCTTCATTAAAACTTGTACATCCTAAACCTAGTTCAAAAGGTGGGCAAAAGCTATTTTATGATAAAACAGCTATTTTAGCTGAGAAATATATTTCTTAGCCTCAATAATAACGATACATACACTCTTAGGTAATTAATATGCAGGTCGTTGTAAAGGCGTCTATATTTTTAATTTTGATTATTGCTGATGTACCCTTATAAATTATAATTCACGAGTTTAGCCAAAGCATACCCTTACCGGGGACAGATCATTTTATTATAAACGATAACATGATCTGGGGTTGAAAAGTAAATCCAGCGAGAAGGGAAAAACAGTCTCCAAAGTTTATTAATACTTTTTCATACTTGTCTTATTACAATGTTACAAATTGTGTATGTAATTAAGAAATGTCACAGTGTCTAGATTCGCGCCATCGGTATGGCAATTTATAGCAACTTTTCATTCATAGAATTGCACTGGATGGCATAGTGTTAATAAAAACGTTATTAATTTTCATAGGCAAAGTACCGTTTTTGTTATACCTACTTGCATTAATGTTAAAATTTTGCGATGAATTGTCATTAAATGTAGAAAATTCTTTTTTACACCATTGATTGATTACAATTGTCCTGCCGACAATTGTAATCAATAGATACAATTTTAGATTTCTAAATAATCCTATAATACATTATAATGAAACACTTTCATTACATACAGCTACCGTTATTTTGATTTCTAAATACTTGGTAAAGTACTTTTTTTAAGTAAAATACAATTTAAAATGTATATAGCTAGTCTTTTTTAGCCATATCTTATGTAAAAAATGAATAGTAATGTTTTGGTTTTCATTCACAGGAAATTGTTTATGATTCTTAGTTAATTAAAAATGAATATTTTGTAAAAAAAAAGCACGATCAGGCATTTTCAATACCCTGACGAAGAAAAATACAATTGTAAAAGTATAAGTAATAGAAAATTTAGCAAAACAAAATGTTGGTTTCACTTACCATGACAAGTAGGCATGTAGGTACTGTGCCAATAGTTATATAGTGACCATAATGGTTCATAGCTTATGTGTAACTTATAGTATACTCTAAAACTTATAATAACCGAAGAGTCATTTTAATAACTTTGTAATATTTTTACAACTCAATATTACCGTTATATTGTATATTACTTCCCTTGAATTATAAGACTGTATCTATTATAAAAACAGTCAAAAGTTAAAGTAACAATTAAAAATGTTACAGTTTTATAAAAAGAAAAGGCCCTTTCATTATTTATAAAAAATCTTACAGAATCTCTTGATTATCATCATCGCAGGTGCCATAGAGAATTATAATACTGAGAGCTACAAACGTGCAATGTTGCTATGAATTGCTATATCGATAACGGCATCTTAACATTTATCACGAAATATCGCTGAGTTATATCCATTACACGTGTTACTTTTCAGTTTTTCTTTGTTATTACATTTGAATTGGAATCGTCGTATTTGTTTGTGACTGTTGTACCGATATTCACTCCTTTGAATACCTCTTTGCTGAATTGTGGTGTCTCCTGTGGAAAAAGTAACTATTTTAATGTAATAAAAATAAAAATGTTAAAGCAGCTTTGTCAAATAATTAGATGCTCAGAATGCCTTAAGCACGAGGAACCGATGAGCATGCATGAAACATTTGATGAGTGTCAATGAAGCAAGATGAATAAGGAAAAATGGTACCATGTGGAGATTCATGGTCACTTATATTTTTCGGAAAGATAATCTATCCTTCCGAGAAATATAAGTGAGTTTATATAAATAAGAATGTGAATAGACGTAATCACACAATAACTACGTTTAAAAAAATGTTTAATATTAACCATTTACAGTATGTATAATATAAAAATGTTACTTACATTAAAAAATTATAATAAAAAATGTTAAAATAATACATTTTAACACGTCTAAAATGTGTGAATTATGATTGAATATTTATGATTATTAAAAAGCGTGTATAAGAAGTGATATATAAAATTTTAAGTACATAACATGGAAAATACGATGTACGTGTAAATCAATTTAAACTACAAGTTAAATGACCCTCCGTACACATTAAAAGGCATTAAAACATCTCTGTCCATCAGAGCGTATCACACCGTGTCCGGCTAGGAACGTGTCAGGCAAAAGAATGTTCTCTATATTGAAAAGTACAGTACAATGTACGAAACTTGGCCGCCGTGGTCAATTTAGAGCGGTAGATTTTGTGTGTGTTGTACTTAGCATATAGTGAGCATACTCCCATGAGTAGGCCCACTAGGGCGTGCCCTCATATATAAACGCCGTCGCACACCATGGAGCGTCAACACTTCCCTCGATATTTCTTTTTTTTTATAGCGGCTTGAATGATCGTCCGGCGTTCGTGCTAGCTCTTTCTTCCTCGCCTAAAACAATGGCTGTCATTGCCAATTCTCTCATAGGCAATTTTTTTCAATAGCCATCGCATAAGGGAGATAATTTTGTCGACAAAAATATTCGTTCGCTCTACCTGACGCCCTGCTTGCCTTACGGGAACACACAGGTAAACCGCCACAACCGAGAGAAAGGGGAACATATTCAGATATGACACGCGAATGATACGTGGATCGGATGCCCACTAAGCTCCGTTATGTACGGGTGCAATACGTTCTTAATACATTTACAGCAGCTAATGAGTACGCTAGTCCATGCATGATACTTTTATAGCGTGTCCATGATGTGGGTATTGTCTAGTCGCCAGAGATCTTAATATCGATGATTCTAGACCGGATCCAATTTCATGTATTCTTCTAATCGTGTAGTTTTATTTCAGAAACAATGGGACAATCTCTTCAACAAATCGAATAACAAACAATAAGATCGACATTAATTAATATGATTATTAGATTGAATCGAAATACGATTGTTGGATATAATCCTTAACACGTACTTAATCGTAAACAAAATTCGACGGTGTGCGACTAGTATTAGTTAAATGTTTCTTTTTATGTTTCGTTTTCTTTTTATCGAACAGATTTTAAATTAGTAATCGACACTCACGGTTATTCACGAAAAATAGGTTTTGGTTCAGTAAAAACTACAAAAAACTGTAATGGTCGTACCTAAAAGGCATCCGATTCGTATCATGATTGCAGGGAATTAATAAACGCGTCTTTAACTTAGGCGAAATTAAAATGATTGCTTTGTGCATCGGAGAGTGCATTTTGTCGTCGATCCCGAACATCGGATTCAGGGATGGGGGGCAATAGGTGCAATTGTCCGCCGCCCCTGACATACGCCCGAAGCGCTTCTATTGATTTTTGTCTACATCCATCAAAAGATGAGTTGTCATACAAAACTGATCGAAATCCTGGGAGATGCCCTCCTCAATGTAATTGTGGATCCGCGCTTGAGGACAGTCGTTAGCAACCCTCAATCCTCGCTGGCCAAACATGAAAATTTTAAGTTCTAACTACCTATAAATAAAACGTACTTAAGTGCGCGTTCCATCTTGAGAATGGAAAGAGCACGAGAGTTATACTGTTTTGGTATAGAAAATGATATATGTCTCGCTCCCACATTGCTTCTTGGAATTGCGTATGATTTGAGTGAGGTTTATTTATAGAGCTAAGCACCTGAACCTGAAGTAAAAAAAAAATGAGGGAAGTTGTCTCTTCATTGGCGCATATAAAATTAACAACAGTAACTACCTTATTGTTATCCATTTCGATAAATAATGTAGGTATGTACAGGATTAATCATAACTCACTTGTGCATCGACCTCTTGGTCTTTCACCGTCGGAGCTGGATTTAACCAAGAGTCACTGAGTATTTGAGGTATTTGTACTCGAGTTTTCACAGGCGCCAAGATCTTTGTTATGAGATTACGGCATTCTGCTGACACTTTTGGTTCGCGAGGAAACGTCACCTTATTTTGTACTTGCTGCAATTAATTAATTTAGTATTCTAAAAAAGATTGTAACAAACCATTTTTTATATAAAATATAACTAAATCAAGTCGGCATGATTTTAAAAACTTTCCTACAATCTCACTTTCAATAGTTGAGTGTAATTCGTGTCATCGAACGGCAAACGTCCAAAAACTATGGCGTAAAGTACTACGCCCATGCTCCAGACATCGGAATCTTGAGGCCTGTATGGGACTCCCTTTAAAATTTCTGGAGATGCATAGGCATAACTCCCGCAAAAAGTCTCGCTGAGCGCGTACACACCGTTCTTTGGTTTCATGTGACCTCTAGCAAAGCCGAAATCTGATAGTTTTATGTTTAAACCGTGATCCATCAATAAATTTTCACATTTTATGTCTCTGAAATATAAAAAAGGGGCAGGTCTTAGTCAAAAGAAATACAATTTTATAAGTGTCAATACCATTTAGAAATTTACAGATGTAACTAAGTAAAAGTAGGTAGGTACACTTCTATAAAATACATGGTAATAATACAAGTTGTCATGTAACTAATATGACCATCCGCGTAGACATAAAATGAATATCTTCAAGTTCTATTTGCAGAAATCTCTGCATCGTAGTCCTGATTGTTATCCTGTCCTCGATTTCAATTCAGGTCAGCTCTCGAATATAATTCAGAACATAATCTTTTTTCATAATCCTTCTAAGAATTGTAATGAAGTCTTTCTTTCTGTACGACTTCATTACAATTCATTTGAGACATTTGGGCCTTAAAGGAAATCAAACGTCTAAACATGTATATGTTTTTACGTATTACAACGAAAGCGTATGCTTTCGTTGTAATACGTGGGCAATAGTGAACATTTCTGGATTCTTATTAATAAGATCACATATTATTTTTATGTTTGTTAGTTTTTTGTTTTATTTTAGTTTTGTTTTTCGAAGCATAAAGTCGGGGAAATTGGTTTTCGTATTTCATTTACAAATTTAAGATACATTTTCGTTATACTATTCACATTTAATGATAATATAAATATGACTTTTGTTCAACAACTTATTGCTATTTTGTAGGTGATGACATAATCCCATAGTTCTAGAAATTTTTGGACTTCTGACCAAAAAATTGTGACAAGGAGTTTTGACAGTTCTGTCTTAATGTTAACGTAATATTACCTAAACAATCCAGAAGATACCGAAACAGGTGAAAATCTGATGGTATTAAATCAGGGCTGTATAGTGGATGCATTAACACTTCCCAACCAAACTCTCTCACTATTTGTTGAGTGTCTGAAAATGTGTGTAGTTTAGCATTATCATGGCGAAAAATCACACCTTTTCTACTGATAAATTCCGGACATTTTTTCTTTACTTCTCACTTGTGGAGTAGAGATCCGAATTGATGGTTTTGCCCGGAGGTAAAAGCTCCTAATGAATAATACCCTTCCAATCCCACCATACACATAACATCAACTTGCGAGTTAATCCGGGTTTCACTATAGCCTGAGCAACTTGCTTGCCATTTAACCATTATCTTTCTCGCACGTCCCTGTCATAGGCAAACTACTTTTCTTCACCATATTTTCAAAAACGGTTCGTTTTCTTTACGTTTCAATAGAGAATCGCAAACGAGTACAAGACTCATTAGATTTCCTTCAGTGAGCTTCTGTGGGACCTTAAGTATTGAGCTTTTTGACCTCACAAAACTTTTTAAATAACATAAACGTCAATAGAGAATCAGCAAATGAGTACAAGATTCATTAGATTTCTTTCAGTGAGCTTCTGTGGGATTTAGCTATTTTGTAATCCAGCTTTTCCAAATGGGTCAAAACTAACTGTTTTTGGTCAGTCCCCAGTTCTTCAGTTATGTCGTAAGAAAATTAGTTCTAATTAAGCATATTAATGCGAATCGGGCTCTACTTTTTTCCAAAATGGTACCATTTTTATCCTTAACAGGTCGACTAGAGCAAGACTCATCTTTGATATTAAAATTACCGGACTAAAAACGCTTGAACCAGTTTTTTGCTAATCTTACTGACGCTATATTGAATTTCTATTCAATTTAGATACAATTATTTTGATGGACAGAAAAACAATAGAAAAATGGCGGGACATCGTTTTTGTTATTTTTAAAGTGTCATGTATTTGCTGACATCAAAACTAGCGAGACACAATCAGCACAACCAAATAGATTTATTGCAACTTTTTACTTACAAAATACGAAAAAACCTTTTCCCCGACCAAATATTTTACAATATGTAAGAAATGCGCAATTTATTTTATAATACTTGATACCCGTTCAAGGCTTTAGAATACACAGACGAGGCGTTCTGGGTCCTATGGAGTTACGGTCTAAAAAGTGCTCTCGAGTATTTGTGACGCATAACCAAGTCGGCGGTGTTGTTCAGTAATGGCGATATACAAAATTATTACCTATTATAGCTGATTAATTCTTCATGACTGTAATGTTTATAAGTTTGTATGTCACTTAGACGTTCCCAACACTATATCACTTACTATACCATGGCAGGCAAAAACACTACATAATACGAAAAATCACCAAGTAGCAGAACACTAATCACTGTTTTACAACTGATGTTGTGGCAAATAAAAACATAAAGTACGGTGATATTTTAAACATATTTATTTATAAATAAAAACGTTCAGGTGTACATACTAGCTGCGGCTAAAAAAAAAAGTATTTTATTGTTAGGTATAGAACAATCGGTGTCACAAAAAAATTAGACAATGCTCAAAGCAAGAACTTCTTTATTTGAACATTCTACCGTGTTAACAATCAAACACGGGTAGAGTGCGCTCTGGGCGTTCTAGATTATATTAAAACAGTGTTAGTGGCATCTAGTAGCAGTGTTTTCGTATCGAAAAACAATAATACAGCAACAACAAATACGCAATATGTAAATAAAGTAAGGGGCTATTTTAACAATCGATCGATACAAAAATTAAGCACACTTCTAACGTTCTGCGGGTCCAGGTAACAAGTTGAAAATACTGTACATCGAACACGGTAATGAAATGGTCTGTGGTCTATTTTAGTCTCTAGAAACGAAAAAAAAAAAGAAAATTGCTGGTCTGAATCGTGTTTATGTAATATCTATTTGGGGTGCTTAATGAACTTACCTATGTACGACTCCTCTTTCATGACAGTATTCAACAGCTTCTACGAGTTGTCTAAACCATCTTCGACCTCGTTTTTCGTCAATGTGCTGGTCTTTACGAATAACATCTAGCAGGCTGCCGTTTTCTGCATATTCCATTACAATATATACTCTGAGGAGATTTTTTAGATGAAATTGGTATACACAAATGAAAATATTGCATAAAAGAAAGCTAAATACGGAATTTCAAAACCACCTATGTGTTGTTTCTATAGCTTGTAAGAAACGTATTAAGTTTTCATGTTTGAGCCCTTTCACGACTTCTATTTCTCGGGGCAAAAACTTTTTTAAATAGTCTCCGGGAGCTTGAAATTTGCTTATAATCTTGATTGCTACTTGACAGTTATGTCGACTACTGCTCGCTACCTGATTAAGATCAATGGAATATGAGAACGATAATTAAAATATTTCAATTCATAAAAAAATTTACATGTACCTTTATCAGTCCGTCGGTCAGTATGCATTATTGCTGTTGTTGGCTGATTTTGATTATCTCTACTCAAATTAAAAAGTTGTATTTACAAATACGTTAAAAAGTTTTAAAAAGCAAATATAGAATACGCATTAGGTCGGGGAAAAAAGTTTTTTCGTATTTTGAAAGTAAAAAGTTGCAGTAAAATCTCTTTGGTTATGCTATTTGTATCTAGCTAATCGTGATACCATTAAATAGATAAAACTTTAAAGATGAGAAAAAAATAAAAAGTAATAATGGTGTCCCGCCATTTTTCTATGGTCTTTTTGTCCACTAAAATAAGTGAATCGAACATATACATTCGATGCATTTTGAAGTTTTATTACAATAAAGGGAAAAATGCGACACAAGCGGCGAAAAAAATTGTGCCGCTTATGTACCTAATGCAGTGCCGGCAAGAGTGGCATAAAACTGGTTCAAGCGTTTTTAGTTCAGTAATTTCGATGCCAAAGATGAACCTCGCTGTGGTCGACTCGTCACGGATAAAGTCGATGCCATTTTGGAAAAAGTAGAGCAAGATCAACATATTAGTTCTTACAACATTGTTGAAGAGCTGGGGATTGACCATACAACAGTTTTGACCCATTTTAAAAAAGCTAGATACACAAAAAAGCTCGATACTTAGGTTCCATATGAGTTCACTGAAAGAAGTCAAATGAATTGTGTACTCATTTACCATTCTCTATTGAAACGTAATGTAACCGTACCGTTTGAAAATATGGTGAACAAAAATGATTTAACTATGACAAAAACGTGCGAAAAAGATCATGGTTAAATGCAGACTCAAATGCAGGTTCGGGTAGAATGGCGCTGTAACATGATAGCATAATTGAAAGCAGGGTCGTTTCATCGCGAGCACGATATAGTTTAAGACGATTAGTCATAGACTTATTAATATGAGTCAGAAACTAAGTGGTTGTTTCACACAGTTTACCGTGTGGTTGTTTCGAAATGAACCAACGCTCATCACAGTGAAGAGAGCGAGAAAAGCAAACACAATTTTAATCTGGCATTTTTTTCTAAGACGGGTTATCGGGTGTCGAAGTTCTAGATCAAAGGGGCATCAATATTAAATGCTATGCTACTAAATGTTTTCTAGAAGATTTTACTGCTATGAGCAGCGAGGAACCGAAAACCGACCTCCGTAGATTACGAGTTCACCATGATGTCACCTACGGCGACGTCGACAACTAATATACTTTCATTATTTTCATTTTAATCAATTTATCAGCGGTGTATTTCAAACTCTCATTTGAAATAATTAACTGTTAACTGTTAAAGTTAAAAATTAAACATGTCAAAATATGTTGTTTTAACTTTACAATTGGCTGTTGACTAAATTAGTTTTTAAAATATTGAAATTTGTAATATACGATAAAATTAATGTCACAAATGCCAATATCTCTAAGATGACTTACATTTAGACAAATTTAATTTTTAACTTTAACAGTTAACAGTTAACTTTTACAAATGAGAGTTTGAAGCGCACCGATTTATAGCTTATTTCTTAACTACTGTTTCCAACTGCTTTGTTCAGATAAAACTCTGATACACCAATGTCATTCTGGTTATACTGCTATTTGATGCTTCCATATTTGAAGTATGCACTTATTTCTAGTTAATCGTTTTTATATGAGATAACTAGTTCTTATTACTTCTGCCCTCCATAATTAAAATATTATATACAGGGACGATATCACACATGAGTCACAGTACCTAATATTGTATGCAGTATTTTTCTGGTTCATTCGTTACGAAACATAAAATATGAAAATCAAGAATAGTACAGTGAGCTTTGTTGAATTTATTGTTGTTGAAATGATGTATTTGTTTTTTTAAGTATTATCGAGGTAACGTTTAAAATTCATTGTATTTTAGAAGACAAAAAAGGATATTGAAAATTTAGAATAAAAAAATAGACATATTTCATTTTTTACTAAACTTATGATCAGTATCACTAAATGATAAATATGTATAATTAATGTATTCATTAGACAACAGGAATAAATTTTCTTAAGTGTCATTATTAGCAGTACCTTCACCGTTGCATACGATCCGGAGCCAATAGTTTTGCCCAAAACATATCCGTGTGATTCTAATACTGTTAACTTTTTTTCCGGTTTTATATCAACAACACTGTGTTTGATAGCTGCAGCTGGGTCAGTAGACATTTCGCCAACACCATTGTCCTTGGTTGTTACATTTGTAATTGATATACCACAGAGATATTTAATGATGTAATGAAGCGGTGATAATTATTAGAACAACATAGTAAAGTTTTTATTTTTTAACTTTGCAAAAATTTTGTAAGTGTATCTATCTTTAACGGTAACATTTTGCCAAATTTACTGACGTTGACATTGAATTTCTTTTTAAAAATTGTTCAAAGTTGTTAAGAATACGACAGCCAGTAACATTATTTACGCTTCTAAGCTTAGTTGAATAGATTTTTTAAAAAAGAGGTCTGTGAAAGAAGAAATGGTAAAACTATCTAAATAAATTTTCTATAAAGCTAGAGTCGCTAGAATCGCATATATAATAGAAGGTGCTTAATCGTTTTGTATCTTTAACCAAAAGCCACAAATCTCTGGAACGAGGCACGCACGCCTTCTTCGAAAATTTTAGCCAAAAACTTATATAAGTAAACATAGTTTTTATTGTAAACATACATATCTACTGTACTATATGGGCAATACTAACATACGCATTTATATTTCTCTATGATACCATCAATTTAATTGGTAGATGACAATGATTGTTAAATGAACATGAAAATGATATAATTGAGTATCAGATCTAAGAAAAGTAATGGGAAACAGTTTATTAGGGAGATTATGTGCATTAACTGGCTGCGTCCGTATTATTTTTGTTAGAAATATAGCTACTTTTGTTAGTTGGGTAAAAATTGGCGTTATCTATTTTTATTTTAAACAAATAACATATTATTAGTAGCGGTGGATAAATACATTGCATATTCGGATAGCTAGAGCGTACAATCATTCAACAGATCGTTTAGAAGACAACGAAACAATTATTTCTTTATAGCCTATAATAATTATAATATGTACTCATGTGTATTTCCCAAAAGGGAGACAGAGATTATGGATTTCCACATGATACGAGTTTCCATATCTCTCTTGGTTCACTGACATCCATCAATCTTTTCATAAAGTTCGCCGATTTTGGGTGTTTAAAATTTGGCCCTTTTTTAATATGCCATCAATTTAGTCTGCATAGGATTTTTTAGGGTGACTCTTGCCGATATTTTTACCACACATGTATCTAACTAGAATGCCTTTACATTTTACAAATTACTGTAATTATTTCGCTACTGGTTGAGTTCGTTGTATTCTTTGGAATAAGACTACCTCTCTTTACTTTTTTAATTCTTCTTTATGAGTCGTAGGGGCACAAATGCCATGGCTGAATCCTATTAAAACATCCTCTGAAGCGCACTCTGCTTGTCATTAGCTCTAGACTTTTACGGCTTCATCGGAAACGGTCGGCCGGCATGAAAATGTTACCGGTGTGTGATTACTTTATGGGTGTTTCTTTAACGCGTCACCAAAGCATACAATGTTACAAGAGATCGTTCATGCGATTCGGGACCTCGGGGACCTTTATTGACTGTCGCAATCGTTTTATAGAGGCCGACTGTACTTTGCAGTTTTAACATATACAGTGATCTATGAGCATAAGCAAAAAACATCGTTCTCAACCATACAGTTCTAGTATGTTAGACTGGTTTCAAAAAGTTTTGATATTAGCCACAAGATGGCACTATTATTGTTTGGCACATAATTTTAATTTATCTGTTCAATATCAGATGACGCTACAATTAATTCTCAACCAACCATCACTTTTAACAATAACTCTGCTGTTATATACTTGAAAGCTCAAACTATATTTACTTTTTCTCTTCTAAAGTGTCTAAAATTTCAGCAAAATATTAATTGAATTTAATTAAAAAAAGATAAGGAATTAAAAGTTGAACTACAGAATAAACAAACAAAAAAGTATAAACAAGTTGGGAGGTAAGGATTACTGAGCTGTAAGTTGTAGGTGGTGTTAAATTGTAGAAGTCAGATTTTTATTTAGGTATTACTCATTAACATAAATTTCAAAATTAAACACAATAAATTTGGGAATTGGAAAAATATTTGCTTAGATCAAAATATTTAGAAAGTGAGAATTGAGATTAAAATTTTTAAATTATAAATAATCGAGATTGGAAATTGTATCATTAAATAACAACATTTACATTTTTTCGAAATAATATGAATCTTTTTATAAGGTCTAGGTACACTATAAATAAATGAATATAAAAACTATCTACGTAAATAATTAACTTCTTAATATTACATTCAAAATTATGGAGATAATCTTATAGCCTTTTATCAGATCCACTTAATCTAAACAATAATTCGGTACATATATAAATATTTTTAAACAAAACATGCAAACTTATTGTAATATTTGATGCTTGCTTGTTATTTGAAGATCTGTTTGCTAATCGGCAAATGCCTCCTCCAGTCTTTTCCATTCTTATTTTTCTTGGCCTACTCTGTTCTATATCCCTCTACCACCCTTCTGATGTCATCATCTCACCTTCTCTGTGATCTGCTTCTCTTCCTTTTACCTTCCTTCGGTTTTACCTTCTTCTCACTTTCTTATTCCATTTGTTCTGACCTCTAATCAAGTGCCCTACCCATATCGCCATTTGAGTCTTCTAACTTTTTATGTTAAGTCTATGGTTTTTGTTCTGTTTTTAATGGCATAGCTTTTCAGTCTGTCTGATTTCTTAACATTTAGCATACTCCTTTCCATAGCGCTTTGACAGGTTGCGACTTTGCTTGTCGTTTCTTGAGATAGTTTCTATGATTGGCAGCCGTACTTAAGGACGAGTAATATGCAGATATTGAACAGTTTATTTTTTATGTTTAAGTGAAGTTTTTTATCTTTCATAGCTTCTTTTAAGCTTCAATATCTTTTCCAGCCGTTAGTAACTCTCATCTCCACTTCTTTACGTATAGATACATTTTAATTCAAATTCAAATTATCTTTATTTCATAGGTTACAAAATAACACTTGAAATACGTCATAATTTTTTGCGAATTTACACTTTACACTTTACTGCTCGTTCGGAAGGCAGTTTTCCCTCAAGAAGAACGAGCAAGAAACTTAAGGGTAGCTCTTTTCTAATTTGCACATACATAGCCAAAACAAATACGGAACCATTAGGAATGACACAGCCCGGTAAGAGATCGAGCCGCTTATGCCCATTGATTTTTGTCTTCTAAATATTCAGAAATTGCATAGTACCTTTTTTTACTGAGTGATTGTTTAATAACATTCTTAAATTTATGTAGGGGTAAATCTTGTATATCTACAGGAACCTTATTGAATAGGCGGACACAGAGCCCTCTAAATGAATTTGAGACTTTACTTAGTCGACTAACATGTGAATACAGTTTATTTTTATTTCTGGTATTGAGATTATGTTGACTACTATTTCTTTTAAACATTTCTCAATTTTTTTTACATGTAATAAATTCTCATAAATGAATTGAGATGCCAGGGTTAAAATTCCAATTTCCTTAAACTTATTTCTAAGGGACGTACAAGGTCCGAGCTTGTAAATTGCGCGAACGGCCCGCTTCTGCAGCACGAAAATTTTCTGAATATCCTCGGCGTTTCCCCAGAGCAAGATACCATACGACATCAGACTATGGAAACAGCCAAAATAAACCAATCTGGCAGTTTCGACGTCCGATAAATTTCTCATTTTTTTGACAGCATAGGCGGCAGTGCTAAGCCTTTTCGCCAACTTACTTGTATGAGGACCCCATTGAAGCCTGTTATCTACAGTAATTCCTTGGAACACTGTAGAATTAACAAACTCCAATTCTTTGTTGCGTACTGAAATAGTTCCGGATCCATGTCTTACATTTGGAAGTGAGTGTTGAGTTATGAGCTTTCCCAGATAGATCTATTCATCAGTCTAACTAATTTCGGTGTTGTCTGACTGTATCGTAACTTTGTTAACATTTGTCATCACTCTCGTCTTTTTTGGATTCAGTTTTAACCCTACTTCACTTTCCAACGCAAGATCCTCTATCACTTTATTGATTGCTTCTGGTGTTTTGGCGAATAACACTATATCATCCGCGAATTTTAAACGCGTTAGCGATATACCATCCACATTGATCTCGTAGTCTTTCCAAATGATTGATTCTAGTACCGCTGAGTATAGTTTTGGAGATAGAGGATCTCCTTCTCTGACGCCTTTTTTTACTTTCAATGGACTACTTTTCTTTTCTAATTGGATCCTAGCTGTACTATTACTATATACATTCCTTATTAATCAAATGTATTAATGTTCTATCCCTTGTTCTGCTAATGTTTCCCATATAATTTATGAAGTAAATGCTTTGCTGTAGTCGATAAATGCAATATAGTATGTGAGCTGGTATTCGTGATATTTCTCTAGAACTGGACGTACCACATGAATGTGGTTAATCACCGAGTAGTGTTTACGAAAGCCAGCCTGTTCTATGGGTTGCTGCTCATCTAACCATCTTTGAATCCGTTTTAGAATGATTTTAACGAATATCTTATAAATGTTGGAAATGTCCAACTAATGAGACTAATAGGGCGATAGTTTCCGATTTCATGTTTATTTCCTTTTTTTATATAGTATGATAATGTTAGATTCTATCCACTGCCGGGGAATTATTTCGGTACTTAGTACATCATTAAACATCTCTGTAAAGACTGGTATTAAAACTTCTTTGCATTGTCTCAGGATTTCGTTGCTTATACCGTGGGGGTAAGATATTTTGTCTAATCTTTGGTTATCTATAGCTTTCTCGACTTCAGCTTGAAGGATTCTGGCACTGTTTGAGATTTCAACCAAATCGATTTCTTCTTCTGCAATGCTATTTCCGTATAGCTTTTTGTAATAGGATGTAGCTGTTTCTAATATGTCTATTCTGTTACGTTTCCATTTTCCGCTATCGCTTTTCATTTTAACAATCCAAACTATTAAATTCTTTAATTTTTTGTATGTTTATTGACTCCTGTCTTATTTATACATTTTTTATAATTTCCATTCTGCATTGTTTCCTATCTACTCTTATTCTTTATTTGATTTCTTTTATATGTTTAGTTTTTAATTTCTGTTATATGTTTTCGTCTGTCTCAAGCATCTGTTGAGTTGATTAGATAATTTAATTTTTTTTGAAAGATTTATGGTACTTGTAGTTAACCATTTTTTCGATTCGGTTTTGGTAGTTGCATTTATTTGTGTCTGAGTTTCAATTGTCTTCTCAACACAGTTGTATTTTTCTTGTGTCCCTAATTCTTTTATAGTGGATTTGAAGTTTTTGAATTTGTCTCTTAAAGCAATTGTTATTTGTTCTAATTGGTATTTTCCAACATTTGTGTTTCCTGGGCTTCACCTTGGTCTGGGCATTTTTGGTTGTTCTGCTATCAGTTCTGTTCTAATTAATTTCAAATTAGTTTATGGTTGGTGTTAAGTTTAATTTTTGGGTTACTATGAAGCTACTGAACTAGATGTTTTTATTTGTCATTATAAAGTCAATTTGGTTTTTTTTGTGGTTAGGTTAGGTTATTTACCAGTGCAAAGTTTATGATAAGTTCTCTATTTCTACTTCTGGTTTTGTTACTTGGATCGCTTTATTTAGATCAATGTAGAATGTTTTTATTATTTTTAAATTCACTAGTTCAGTAGGTGAATATATTTGTACAATTGACCAAGGATCTTTATAGTCAGGTATTTTCAAATTCATCATTGCTATAGGCTTTGAAATACCTATGAGTCCATCTATGTATTTTATTACATGTTTTTAACAATTAATCCAACTCCATATTGGCCCATGGTAAGGTATGAAATCTGGATATATGATATTTTCACCCATTCTTCTTACTTCGCTCAAGCCAACGATGTGCCATTTGATGTGTTTTAGCCCATACATTAGTTCTGTAAAATTTTTTTCAATTTTCAGGGTAAGTACATTAAGGGCTGTGATGTAGAATTTAGGTGTTTGATGTTTATGACATTTGCTGTCGGTTATTGTTGAGAGTTGTGATTTCGTTGCCCCACAAGAGCCAGTCGGCTTGGACGAGATTGGTGTTTTTTTTATAGTCAGTTCAGTACAGGAACTGTTCTATTGAAGTTTTGTCGTTAATGATATAATTATCGTTTTTTGCGTATTAGATACAAAACTTTATACTGAGTTAACACAATCTTACCCTTTTGTGGAAGGGTACCTTATCTTACCCTTTTTTGCATCAAAAAAAAAACGAAATTCATAAACGTTAACCGTAAGATGTGCCATATGTTTATACACTATATCAAGTCTTACATTTGATTATACAATAAGAGTTATATCTTTTGGGGCAATTCTTCATTCATTAGAACGTTTTTAACTTAACTAAGTTTTAACATTATTTGTCATAGGTACATAACCGTGTTATGCCAAATAATATAACCATTAGTTGTGCCAAGAAATATCATTTTACAAATCAATTAATGACATAAAAGATTTGAAGGATATGACTAAAATGTCAAAGACGTATTATGACTAAAAATGTTTATAAATAAATAAACATTTTTGTTATTTTAATATAATAAATTGCTTAAGTGCTTTTTTCTTATTTTAGAACATGCAACTTTAAGCTTTAGAATACTGCCACTTTGACAACGGCCACACTGATTCAATATATTGTCAATCAGTCAAGCTAGAGCAGTGATGGCGGTTCTGTAAATAAACATTAGAATAAGTTTCAAACGTATTCGCTACTACAAAATTAAATAATAATACAGTGTAAGGGAAACCATAACTGTACTGAAATGGAACTATAGTGTTAGTTTTCCAAGTGACTTATTTGTGAACTAGTTGTGTAAAATCGGAATTTGATATTGTGTTTCCCTTCCATATGTTGCTTAAGTGATACAATTTTAGGTGAAATTTGTAAGTAGCCATAGTCTAAAAGAGTGCTCAGTTAACTTTCCAGTTCATGCACATATGTTGAGTTTTAGTTTCAGGAGCATTTTTTGTTTTACTGCCTTATAAATTGTTTTTTAAAATTATTTGGAGTAAGTTAGTTTAAATATCTACAATATATTAATAAAATGTGACATAGTTGAATAAGTGAAAGATCTTAACTGGGTTATGAATGATTGTTTGGTTGTGATGTTGAAAGGACTTTAAAATTAACAATGCCTTGCACGCTTTATAAATAGTGAAAGCATTTTGTGGTAAGGGTGGCATCTGTCCTCAGTTAATGCTCATGTGAAAGTAGTGGACTTTAATACATGCACAGTGTGCAGATTGTCTTTGAAAAATTTGTATGTGAATAATAATAGAATTTATGCAGTTTGGAAGAATATGTAGTAATTAAAGAAGAAAAGAGTATAGTATGTCAATTGGTTTGGGCTTATGAGAGCATATTAGTAAAGTATATAGACTAAAAGTATTTGAACTGAATGTTAATGACTGAGAAAAGTTATTAGATACTATTATGAGGATAAACTTGATAACATATTAAAGGACTTTATTTTAAGGTCTGAAGAGGTGGTACTATTTGATTGATGAATATTAGTAAACCAAAAAAAGTACTTTTATATCATTGCAAGTGGAGATTTGTAGTTTTTATTTACCTTTTTGCTAGAAATATGTGAACTTATGTTTTAATGTAATTTACATTTGAATGTTCAAATTTTTTTTATTTTTGTGTTCATTATAGTAGTACCTGTCATGCTTATAAGGAATGAATTAGAATTATTGATGTTTGTTCAAGGTTTATAAATGTTGATATATATACATATTTTCAGTTTGGCCGATAAACAGTATTTTTTGTAATTTGTTATAAAATTAGTTTTCTGCATGTAGTTTTGGTATTTCAACAGATTTTTCTTGAACTTTATGCACCTAATGAGTATTACACTTAAGTTTCTATCAATATAATGAAAAAGTTTTATATTTTTTTAATATGCATAATTTCTTCTTTAATTTGAATGTTGTTTAGAACCAAATATTAGTAACATAATGTTAACAGATATAAAATGTTATAAATGAATTACTAAAAAAGTTGTAAATATCAATAACATTCGTCAATTTTAATTTTTATATAGCCTAAACACATACCAAATATTTGTATAAAGATGTAAAGAAATGATGAAATTAAACATAGAGTCTAAGAAACAAAATCCTAACATATGTTGTATATCGCATTTTATCTATTTAAGCAAATTATAGATTGGGACTAGTATATATTCTGAATTTCTATAATAATTCATAATTTAAAGTATATTTTGAGATTATGTCTATTAATCTAACCTGAGTTTGCCTTAAAGTTTTGTACATTTTTCGAGATGTTAATACTTTAAATAGCGGAATAAAAATTCATGAAGAATTAATAAAGAAAATGCTTTTTTAATCTAAAAAAAGATCACATTTTATATAATTGCTATTTTTTTCTTCTTGTATTAGTAACCACTGCAATACAAGTAAATTAATATTTATAAACAATTGAATACATTAGTACATAAATAATTGAGTAAATTATATGTATCTACTTAGATGGGCAGACATTTTGCAGATGGAGACATGAGAATTTACTTTTAATGTTTTTAATAATTATCTTCATAAATTAATTTTCTCATTCTTAATCTTCAATGTTTTCATTTCCTGTCTTACCTTCGAGATAGAAATATGAGCATTGCTAGTATTTCTACTACTCGTAAATAAATTGACAATGTTTTGAACCTTGAAACTTTTTGCTTTTACTATTTTGTTAATATAATGGCCATCTATGTTTAAGTACTGCATGAAAATAAACATTTTGTGTGTTTAGTTGTTTTATTTTATTTGTGATTTATTTTTTTGTGCTTGCATCAATTTTTGCACATTGCTTATTTCTAAATGTTTAAAAAATATTAATAGAATAATTATGTGTAATATAAAATTTCATTTGTAGTCATAAGAAAATTTTTGTAGTAACTATTATGAACCTGCAAGAAATTACTAAAATATAAATACAATATAGTTATTACAACAAACAATATTACAATGTTATTTTATAATTTTGTAAAAGATAATGCATAGTTGCACATAAAATTTGAATAACAAAAACAAATAATTTATTTACTGGGTGCTCATCATCATAATGACTCTTTCAACTTTATGCTAGGGTGTAATCAGAGGGGGAAACAATTTTCTGAGCCACCACAGAGTAGATGGTCATCACTGCCCATGGACATTCACAACCCCAAAGGAGTGCCTAGTGCATTCTTGGCCTTTTGGGTAGGAATAGGATATCTGATGGAGAAAAAATGGGGTAATGGAAGGAATGGGTCGTCAGAAATCTCACTGAATGAAACAAATTAGTAGTCATTTCACATCTGTATTCTAAGGTATTTCACTGGTGGAGCCAGGTCAATTTCATACTGCAGCCAAGTTGACCACAATACGGCTCTACCACTCTAAGAAATTAAAAACTTATTGGAGAATTTGACTATAGTCGGATGGAATTGGGTATTTTCTGGTTCTAAGGCAACACTCTTAACCACTGAGCCACACCACTTTATATCAGTCAGATATGTGGATGACGCTAAATAATATGAGGATCTTGGTAAGTTATTAAAATTTATATCTATATGTACCTTAAAATATACATGTGTTTATCTATGATGTAATTTCTTTCCTTTTTTAACATTTGCCTCACTTAATGTTTCAGCTGTTCATGTCCTTATACCACTATAAGATTATTAATTATAAATGTGCATTTCACGCATTTTATGTTTGAGGTAAACGAATCAACATTTAATTCAGATAACCACTTTGTAAATGAAATGTACCATAAAAATATTTTAATTACAATATTATCATTCTGCTGATGTTTTTTGTTTTCTGCATCAGATTTTAATTACCTCAAATAACCCTCCCACAATAATTTTATTTCAAATTAAAGTTCTTAAACCTACTGCATGCCGACCCACTCGCAAGTCGGGGTTGCAAACAAATGTTAGCAGTACTTATAAATAATAGGAATAAATGAAATAATGATATAAAAAAATACCTTAATAAGAATATATCCGTGATTGGCTGTATCTTTGATATAGCTGTGAGTTATACTTGAATACATTTGTGTATAAGAGAATATTTGGGCAATTGGAAAAGCCAATGTTTCAAACTGACTATATGAATAAACTTGATATTTATTGATAAATGTCATATCATCGCCAGAGCTTAAGCTCAGGTCGATAAGCAAACAGAACTACGTTTGAAAAGTTACCATCGAATTGAAGTGGCTTACATCACACAATGCCATGAGCCAGTACATGTTCATTCATTTGTTCGCTATCTCATTGTTTGGTTAAAGTGAACAAAAAAACATTACTTAGATACATAGGTGGCATTTAAAATTTTCAGAATTGGCCACAAAATAAAAAACATTCTTAAATTTTATAATGGCACTCTGCCAACCTCACTATGTATATGTTGCATTCATCCGTCATTTGTTTTTACAAATTGTCGACAAAAAGAAAATTGTTTGTCTAACGTCAACATGAATTTAACACGTAACGACAAAATTTTCGTTCAATGATTTTCTATAACTTTCATTACCATTTAAGCCAACAAAAAAGATATAACAGACTTCGGTTGGTCTCTCATGATGAAGCTCCATCCCTTGTTATTGACTGGTTTGACAAGTTCAAACGTGGTCGCACCAATCTGACTAAGGATCCGCGTGAAGGACGTCCTATAGCGGCAATCGAAAACAACATCAGTGCTGTGTGGCTCATGGTAAAGAGTGACTTACCACCAGATTCGGACAAGCTTAGGCATTGGTATAACTCAAGTGCACAAAATCCTTCATGAACATTTAGAGGTCAGAAAGCTTTGTATTTTGATTTATACAAAGCTTTCTCACCACTCAGAAAGCTTTGTATAAATCTCTCATATCTCATAATTAGACTGAAGCTCAAAAACTCCGTCCTGTTCACTGAAGCCGCGAAGTGATGCAAAGATTTTCTGGTGGTAACACCAGTGCTCTATATACATCATAGTGGGAGGTGATGAAAGTTGGATTTACTGTTACGATCGCGAAACCAACAGCCTGCTCAGTGGATGTTTCCTATCGAGGAATTGCGTACTGAAGTAAAATGAGGTCGAAGCGTCGGAAAAAAGATGGCGGGCTGTTTCTTCGGAATGACAGGTCATTATGCAACAATTGTTTTAGGATATAAGAAAACAGTCTCTGTAGACAGGTACACTAACAATTATTTGTCGTTTGTTTTGGTAAAACTTCGGGAAAAACGATCTCTCAGTAGGATTCTCCTTTATCATGACAACGCCTCACCACGTATCGCCAGACACACAACTAATTATTTGAGGACGTTAAGTATATAAATACTGGCTCAGCCGTCTTGCAGCCTCGACCTCTCATCATGTAATTTTTATTTATTTCCTAAAATAATAAAAAAAAAAACTACCAGGAATGTTTTTTACGGACGCCGAGAAAGCAGTGGCTGCCTATGAAAAAGCTATCGAAGCGACCCCTAAATGAGAGCGGGCAGTGTTTCTGTCGGTTGTTCCATTGAATGCAGCGATGTAGTGATTTCAACGGACACTATTTTGAAAAACAATAAAAATATAAATAACTTGCAAGTTTGCTCTGTTTTTGATTTCCTAATGACTTTCGGATTGGTCGCGTATTTATCGTGCTCAAAAAATACGAAAAAGATAGTATTAAAGTAAAAAAGTCTTGCGGATTTTTAACAGAAAAACTTTAATAATAAAATAAACACTCAGTTGAATGCGTTTTAGTAGTCTAATAATTATAATTTATTGCGAAATTAAATGATTAAATTTTTTAGGGTTCCGTATCTCCAAATGAAAAATCAACCAAAGCCTTTTTTTAAGGAAAGGATAAAAAGACTTGTCAGTTGTTCTTTTTGTACTTTCGAAACGATGGTAAAGTAATGAAAGTGTATAAGGAATTAAAATGAATAATATTTTTTCCTTTTTAGGGTTCCGAACCACCAAATGAAATGTTGTTTCTGTCACAGCCAATTTGCTCCGAATCTACTGGACAGATTAAGTTGATATTTGCTAAACATATATTAGGTCGGAGAAAAAGTTTTTTCGTATTTTATACGTAAAAACTTGCAGTACAATATCTGGTCGTGCTCTTTGTATCTGGCTAGTTTTGATACCATAAAAAGTAAAAACAGTGTCTCGTCATTTTTCTATTGTTTCCTGTCCACAAAAATGAGTTATTCTGACGTAGAAATTCGATACATTTTGAAGTTTTTTTGCTAAAAAGGGAAAAATGCGGCACAAACCGCAAAAAATAAATGTGACGGTTATGGATCTAACGCAGTGTCAGTTAACGCACGCAACTGATTCTAGCATTTTTAATCTGATAATTTTTATATCAAATAGAACCTCGCTCTGGTCGTTACGGATAAAGTCGATTTTAGAGAAAGTACAGCCCGATCAGCATATCAGTTCTTATGGTATAGCTGAAGAGTTGGGAATTGACCACAAAACACTGACCCATTTGGAAAAAGCTGGATATGCAAAAAAAGCTCGATATTAAAGGTCCCACAGAAGCTCACTGAAAGAAATCTAATGTATCGTGTACTCATTTTCAATTCTCTATTGAAACTGAACCGTTTCTTGAATAGATTGATTTTTAGTGATGAAAAATGAATTACCTACGACAAGAACGTTCGAAGATCGTGGTCTAAAGATAAGCAAGTTGCACAGATTATAGCGAAACCCGGATTAACTCGCAATAGTTGATGCTATGTGTATGGTGGGATTGGAAGGCCATTACTCATTAGGAGCTTTTATCGCTAGGAAAACCATCAATTCGGATCTCTACTGCCAAGAGCTGATGAGACTAGAGCAAGAAGTAGAGAAAAAACCGGTCGCAGGAGAACATCAAGAGAGGACTATCAAAACTACTTGTCGCAGGTTTTTGATCAGAAGTCCCAAAATTTCTACAGTAATGGAATTATGTCACTACTTACGAAATGGCAACAAATTGTTGAACAAAATGGCCTATATATAAATAAAATATGACGAACAATTATCTTGAATTTATAAATAAAATGCAAAAAGACCTAAACTTTTTCTCCGATGTTATATGTGCTTGTAACCCGAATACGGACATATAACATAAATGAGTGATTTTTAAATATGAGGGCCACTTTTGGGGGGTAAAATAGACAATTGAAAAAAAAGTTTTACATACCATACTATGTGACATATGAGAAAAAACCGGTCATTGTTAGGGGCCTCGAATATATTTTGTAATTTTAAAGTAAATATTTTAGAAGTTATACATGAAAAAAGATAAAAATGCACCATTCCCCCTTATCTCTGAATCTACTGCGCTTAAAATCTTTAAAAAATGCGTACAATAGTTCTTTACTTATACACTACAGCAGGTATGGGCAATCTTTGACATGTGGGCCAAACTTTAGTGTGCAAATACGTTCGCAGGCTGCGTTCAAAAGAAGTGCATTTTAGTGTTCAAATTTTTAGCAATAGATATCAGACATGAAATAACACAACAAAGTAATTATAATACAATTTAATAAAATAACAAAATGAAATAAAAAAAATAGGTACAACAATATAATTAAATCGTGAAATTTGAAATTACTACAAACTACGAAAGTTAAAAAGCGACTCCAAAATCAATGAGACATTTGAGCTTGAATTTGGGAAATTAATCCATCGATGTTTGGATTAATTCCACTGATACAAAGACGTAAAAAATTTTCCAAATTATCCTCAATCAGCCTTGTACGATGTTTTGATTTATTAACTTTCATCAATGAAAAGAATTGTTCGCATTAGTAAGTACTGCCAAACGCACAAATTAATCTTGCGAATTTTCTAAGCTGTGGAAAATGGTCTTCTTCAAGGTATTTTTTGTAGAAATCGCACAACTCCACGTCTTCAAATTTAGATTTTAGGAGTGAGTTTTCTTTAATCTCGATCAACTCCAATTGCAAGCGTATTAGAGCATTTTGTACATTACTTTTCGTTGGAGTAGCAAATAAATCAAAACAGTCTTTCGTGTTTTTGAAATCGCTAAATCTGTTCGAAAGTTGCTCCGATAGTAATTTGCGTTCTTCAGCGTATTTAGCATAAGCAATATTTTTATATGCACAGAGCGTGGTGAAATGGTAACTGTTACTAGACAGCATCTGTGCCTCCCACAAGCGGATTTTGTTCTAAAACGCTTCCAAATGGTTGTACAAACATTTACTAACTGTCCTTGTTTTTGAAGTCTCAAATTTAAATCATTCAAATAGCCTGTAAGGTCGACCAGAAATGCTAAGTCACATATGCATTTTGGGTCACTCGATTCAGATAGTGGTTTATTCTTTATTTGCATAAAATCTGCTATTTCATTTCTAAGCCCGTAAAACCGTTTCAGCATTTTCCCTTTGCTTAGCTATCTGACTTCATAATAATATGTTACATCGTCATATTCGGCTGATATTTCATCCAAAAAGGCCTTGAACCGACGATGGTTAAGCCCTCGGAACGAATAAAATTGATAGTTTTTACTACCACATTCATAACATTTTGGAATCGAATGGACTTAGAACACGAGTTCTGTTGGTGGATAATGCTATGAAGGACTATCAAATCATCTTTTTGTACATTTAATTCAGTTGCTTATTCTTTCGAAATTCCGATGAAACCTTTACGTAAGCCGACTATAAAAAGTACATCATCTGCGCATACTCCAATTAATTTTGACCATGGCAAGCCAAAATTTGTGAATTCCTTTACTTCATTAAAAATGTCCTCTCCTGTGGCGGTTCCTTTTAGCGGCTGTAAAGCAAGCAATTCCTCAGTAACAGCGAACTTTATATCAATAGATACGAGGGGCGGCTGATAAGTTCGCGGCCCAAGGTACTTAGCGATGACTCATTATTTCACAACTATTACCACAATTGCGACACTTCTTGTTAGTATAAATATAGCTTCCTTTCGTTATTAAAGTCATTAACAAATTATCTGTCGAAGCACAAACGTCATCATGTCAGCCGAATCGTCAAATCTCAGTAATATTGAACATCGCGCCGTAATAAAGTACTTCGTAAAGAAAGGAAAAACGCCCAAACAAATTTTTGAAGACATGGTATCAGTTCTTCAGGAATCTGCGCCTTCGTATACGAAGGTCAAAAAATGGGCTCGCTTATTTCAACAAGGACGAGAGAGCTGTGAAGATGATCCTCGCCCAGGGCGTCCTGTGACGGTAGTGACGGAGGAAAATGTTCGAAAAATCGAAAAATTAGTACTGGCCGACCGAAGAATAAAATTATGGCAGATAGCTGAAGAGTTGCAGATTAGTAAAGAACGAGTTGGAGAAATTATACACGAGCATATGAATATGAGAAAAATCAGTGCGCGTTGGGTACCAAAAATTCTAACACCGTTTGACAAGCAGCGGCGACTTCAGACAAGTAAGAATTTTTGGAGTTAGTCGGGGATAATATAGACGAAATTTGCGACCGAATTGTAACCGTGGATGAAACCTGGGTTCGTCAATACGATCCGGAATCTAAACAGGAGTCCATGCAATGGACGAAAAAAGAAGGAAGGCCGCCGAAGAAATTCAAGGTTCAAAAGTCGACAACGAAGCTTATGGCGTCAATTTTTTGGGATAGTGAAGGTGTTTTACTAATTGATTACTTGCCAAAGGGGACTACTATGAATGGCCAATATTACGCGAATTTATTGGCTCAGGCAAGAGAGGCAGTCGTACAGAAGCGACGTGGGAAGTTATCGCGCGGAGTGCTGTTTTTACAAGATAATGCATCTGTCCACACGGCGCGGGTTTCGAGGCAGGCCCTGAAGGACACGGGCTTCTCCGAAATTGACCACCCACCCTACAGCCCAGATCTAGCTCCCAGCGACTATTTCCTTTTTTCCAATTTAAAAAAGGAGTTACGTGGTCGTAGATTTATTGATGACAATCAAATGAAGATGGCTGTAGAAAGCCATTTTGACTGCAAAGAAAAGGAATATTTTTTGGGCGGTTTGAAGGCGTTATACACCAGATGTGAAAAATGTATTTCGCTTGAGGGAGACTATATTGAAAAATAAAAATAAAATACTCGTACTTTTCTTTCATTTAATGCCTTAGGCCGCGGACTTATCAGCCGCCCCTCGTATAGCCAGTTGAGCTGTGTCAAACAAATCGGTGCTCGCGTCTAATGCTATGGAAAATGATTCAAAACCAGCCATACAGTCAGTCAATGTTGTTTTTATATCATTAGCCATCATTTCTATACGCCATACAACAGTTCGTTTTGACAAATTAATTTTTTCAAATTCATTTTTCTTTTCAGCACACAAAACACTGCATACTTTTTACATACACTCCTTGATAAATTCTCCTTCGGCAAATGGTTTTAATGACTTTCTCAATTCAGATATAAATATAAAACTAGCTTCCACAATATTATCAAGTTGAGTTCTTTCTTTATGAAACATTTGTTGCTGTTTTTCCAAATTTGCGATAAGGTTCTGGATTTTATCTTTTCTTATTTGTCCTGTCATTGAGTGCTGCATAGGAATGCTTAGTTGACTAATGCCTCTTTATATTGAATTCTTTCATCACTGAAATGGATTCATTATACAGCAAATAGACTTACCATAGTGCAAGATAAAAAAGAATTCTTCAGTCCATTTTTGTTGAAACTGGCGACCCTCTACATCTACTTTTCGTTTTTTTTTTCCACTAGACAGCATTTCGTTCGATAAACGTACTAACAAAATATAATTAATAAGCACTCAAGATGCACACAAAGTCACAAAGCAAATGGACAGCACTAGCAGTTCTCTAGGATATCGCTTGTCGAAGTTATCACCTCGGTAGCTCAAATAGAACTGAACTAAAGTTTGGGCCATCCACCCCCTTATATAGGCAAAATGAAGGGATGCTCTACAATCGTCTAGTGTAGAACAATTGAGAAGCAATAATCTTTTGTGGCGTCGCCAATGAAGTGGCAAACATCGAAACCTTTGATGTTTGCCGCTTTACGCTTTGATGACTGCCGCCACTTGGCTTGCTTGCTTACTTAATTCCGTGAGTATGAATAAGTCGTTTAATATTTTTTTTTAATTGAGTGTTTCAAAATATCTTGCGGGCCTTACAGCGGGCCAGATGCGGTCCGGGCCGGTTGTTGCCCACATATGGATTACAGGATACCTGTATGAAGTTCATAGTGAGCTTCGTTTTGATTTATGTCAAATAGAAATCAACCAAGTGTGAGTGAGCCTCGTGCTACAGGTCCGCAAATGAATGGATCTTTCTTTTTTCTTAAGTATTTAACACAAATATATTGTGTTGTAGTACAGAACCCTCGGTGCGCGAATCCGAATCGAACTTAGCCGGTATTTTTAAACACTCTCCGATAAGTATAATTTTTCCCCTAGGTGTATTTAAATTAAAACCGAACGGTACACCGCGCTAGCGTTATGGGGTAGATTATAATTTATTTATCTTGCGAAAAGATGCATGTTCGTATGCACACTATATTAAAATTAATAAATGAAATCAAAATGCTTTTTTAAAAAGTTGGAATACATAAAATCATACGTCGATTATCTTGACATTCACAAAAAAGCTAATATTTGGTCGCGGTATAATATAGTCTCCTAACCGGTTAAATATTGTTCGATCTATGCTACCTCCATTTTGGATTTTTCATTGAAACCGCCCTTCAATTATTTTAATTTGTTAGCTAAGCAAACATTTTTTTTTTAGTAAAATGAAATGTGTTTTTAAATATAACTTAGAATAAAATTACATTCATAAAATATTCATGAAAATAATTTTCGTTTTACCTTGTATAATCTCGCTGGGTAAGCAATCATTCTGTATCGTGATTATGTAAAATTTATTTTGCAAATATATAAATGTGAAGTTGACTGAATATTTGTTTTATGCCTACAAAATTGTTACGATCTACTAATATCTGAATTGAACGTTTCAGAAAGTAATAAAAATAAATACTTAGAAAAACAGAAAGTATATATTCAACTATATACACAGAGGGGGTGTTACTCGTAAAAGAAAAGTGTATTCATATTTAAAAAGCCGGTAACGCACAAGCGATTCTTCTGGTGTTACGGGTGTTCATGGGCGACGGTGACCATCTTTCCAATAGCCCGCATGCTTGTTCGCCCCGTATAAATCCTATAAAAAAATATCTTATAATACCACTAAAATATTTTTAGCTGATCGCACTGAAAATTATTTAGTAAAAACATTTTGCTTGTTAACGCACTGATCACCAAATGAAAAATGAAAACTAATTTACAATATTCGAACTTTTTCATGTGTATCCCGAAGCGACTGTTCTAAAACATTCCTTAAATGTAAACAAGATCATCAATATGTCTACTTATTTTGAAAAACGGTTATGTTATAAAAATATCACTTTTAAGGTAAGTTAATAAATATCCAGTACTTTCTAAAATATTCTGACCAATACATTAGGTACACGTTTTTCAAAATAGACAAAGAGATTACTATTCTGTTATTTATTTAGCAGAATGATTATTCTACTATTTTATTATTTATATTATGAGCATTGTTCGCAACAATTGCTAAGCTAGTATTATACTTTGACGATGATATTCAACCAATTTCATTGCAAGTTGTTTCTCACCAATCGGAGTAAATATGACGATACATTTAATGGTTACTGAAATCTATTCTTTGTTTCTGAAGAGCGTTTTTGGGGAAATCAAACTGATCTTTGTGGACGCTGTGACACGAATGTGAATATTTTCGAGAGGTTACCTGTCAAATATAGTTCATTTTATATATAAATTATATGACCTTCAGTGATTTTCAAAATGATGCATAAATTTAACTGTTGTAACTCGTAAAATAATGAAAAATTCCCTAATCACTAATAGTTGATTAATAGGAGAAAAATCACAATCTTCAAATTGAGCGGCCTTGTTTTCATAGAAATTCAGTTTTTCAAGTAGACAAAATTTACCGTGTAAACTACAATCCCAATAAGTTTTTTTTCAGCTTAAGACATTATTATTTATACATAAAATTATCATTTATTACTGTGAAGTTCAATATTGTTTCAAAAATGTTAAAATAGATCATAGTATTGTTGTTAATCTGGTTTGAAAAAGTATTTGCAGCGATAGTTCCCATAGGAGGTAGTCCAATAGAATTTATTTCTTTCAAATCTGATGTATATGGTGGAAAAATCCCCAAAGAGCTGTAAAATCTGGATTAATTGACCATTTAACCGTCAAAGATCTAAGCAAATAATTATCTTACAGAAGCAAAAAAAAAAAAATTAGATCAAAGTGTAAATGTTATTTTTAACGGTATTAAAATGTAGTTGAAATCGTTCTACCAAATTACTTACTTTCGTAATTTTTATTAATATTATAGCAATTTAAGTGCATAAGTTTAATTGAAACTGATGTAGATGTAATAATTATAGCAGCAACAACTAAGCGATAACACCGTTAAGATTAATAAAACAAAACATAAAAATTCACTGTCGGTTTGAGTATCGTCGAAAAATATTCACGGGTCTGCACGTAAAAACTCAATAAGCATTATTTTCATCATTTCATTATCATAAAAATATTAGACAAGTTTCGAGATGTTGCGAACGTTAGATGGCTCTAATGTCGTACACGTAGTAAATATCTGGGCAACCGAGTTTTGTTCGGTACCTAGTGTAACGTTTAGTCAGATATATTGCGTAACTTATATTTTCTGCTAACCAAATCTTTTGGAGTACTTGTCCGTTGTTTTTCAAACCTTTCCATATGGGTGTCATAGTGTATAATATCATAGTAGTATATGACTAGGCTAGCAAATGAATTTCATTACTTATATTAGATAAAATATAGATGTCGATGTTTGTAAAAAACAAGTGGTGTCAATTAAAGACAAATAAATTAATCAATTTTGGTTATAACATGTATTTGTTTGCTTAATTTTTTCTATTCTATAATATTTGAAATGTCCAAAAGGGTATTTAAGAAGAAAAAACAGGCATTCGAAAAAACATTAGCAAATAAAAACTAGTGTTCTTGCCAATGAGCTACTGAGATGGCTACATATCGTTGGTTATTAAGTCTGCTACAGGGAAATAGTGTGATGCTTGTGAAAACTCGTAGAAATGGCCTTTCCAACAATGACACTTAGTAGCTGGATAAGTTATTTGCCCCAGAATAACGAATTCACCATTAAAAACATAAAAGCTGGAGTTATCAAGCCTAGCAATTTCAAATAAATAATTTATTAATATTTGTTTAATAGTATAGAATAAAAAGTAATTAAGAGATCGCATCGCATATTATTTCAATCAGTTATTAATTATAGCATTCCGTCATATGTGGAGGGAAACTACAGGACGGAGTTTGATTTTGTAGTTCGTTGGTAGCTACGAACGATAGTTCCAAGGAAATGGGTCATCCAATCAAGATCCGTACAACACGTCCTCTGGACTCGAGTGTGGTCCACAATCGAAGTGTTCGTTTCATTGGACTGTGCTCTCGCTTGTAGTTAGGGTTGTCAATTCTCGGGAACTTACGAAATTTAGTCAATAATTCTCGATTATTATGCCTGTGAATTCATGCACGAACGCTATGAATCACCATAACAGGATCTAACGGATGTCTATCATTCAAACTAGTGTTAGAAAAAGAGCGTGTAATCCTGACATTTTATTCTAATACGTCTGTATATTACAAGCACTATTACTGTTAAACGACAAAGGAAGTATAGATAATTTATACAGATACAGAAAATGTTTGTTTACACTATCTATCTAACTATCCGCAACTCAGCTCACAGCATTATGCTTGAAAATGACCTAAAGTGATAGAGCAATTATGCACAATTAACCGAATGTCCCTATATGTAGAAAAATACTTCATCACTTTTAGTAACGAAAAATGCAAACATTACCGTTCGTGTATGATTCGAGGCAAGGAGTTTGTATCGTACAGAAGTGGCGAGGGACTTAGAGATTTTATTCCATGAACGATTGTCTTTTCGGCCGCATTATGATTATATTGTTAATAGAAGTAATCAATTTTTAGGTTTCATTATCCGATCCACGACACTTCGATTCAAGACCAAGCAGTACCCTTATTGTCTTTTTTAGTTTAACTCGGAGTATTGTAGCGTTGTTTCGTCTTCTTTCTATAGAGCACATATCAAAAGAATCGATAATTTTGGGAAAATACGAAAGAACTCGTAATATTTTCTACATTTTATTGACTAAATATTCTGTTCGTATAGCAAAGTACAGTACAACGCACGAAACTGTACCGCTGCGAAGTTCATCATGAAAACGTCGCAATGGCGTAAAATGGAATGCGGCGGAGAAGAAGGAAGGGTCGGGGATTGTAATACCTGCGCAGTATATCGTTCGTGGCCAATTCAGAATGACAAAATTTTGTGCGTTGTACTGTAAGTTTTTATTTTGCAGTTTGATCGTGTGTAGAATATTTCAATGTTACCTAATCAATCAACATACAATTTAAATGCGTCTTCCCGCCTTCGCCCTTCAACATTAGTCTGGAACCGTAAGCTGTCAATCTGAATCTAGCCGTCGTCGTCTTAGTACTTGGTAACTGAATTCGACATCGGTATTCTAACATCAAGGTTTATGATTTTCAATTAAATTACATTTCACTCAAAATCATTGGTTTCATTATCGGTATAAATACGTTTGGTTATTGTTCAAACGATTTTTCTGTTTTGTAGGCATCAACTCGTGTGTTGGTGTACGTCCCGTGACCGAATGTAAATAAATCAAATCGTTCATGTTTTATTAATTTTTCGGACCTCCTTTGAAAACTTTTGTGCTAATTACACTTCATAAGTTGCTATTATGTTTAGCACTTCTCTAGCAATTTTGGTGATAGGCGTAGAATTTATATTTTTGCGTGTTGTCAGCCCTAGTTGTTGATCGGCGAGCTTCGAATTCTTTGTGACGTTCTGAACTTCTATTAAACATTTTACAGCAAAATAATAATAAAAAACAATTGTTTGATATTGTAAACATTTAAAAACCAATTAATTATGTACATCTAAATTTTAGTAATTGAAAAACCTTTGAGATCTAATACAATCATTACTGACAATAAGTTGTTTTTTTTTGCATTGTATTGAATTTTGTTTATAAAGTATGCTTTATGCAAAGCAAGCAAGATCGCCGAAAAAGCTCAAAATTTAAAAATTTCATGCATTTGTTAAAACCTGGTTAACGAAACCTGTACTTGAAGAATATCGGAAAATTAAAATAGTCTGACATTAGTGTTACTATTTATTACAAGACTAATCCATAATATTTGTATTTTATCGTAATAAGATTGTGATACAATTAGAATTACTTATATATACTCTGCCTACATCATTTAATTAGTTCAAATGCGCTAAATATTTACTTTTCAAGGACTTTTTAATTTTTTCCGGTATCTGTTTCGGCAGCCTCTAAAATATACAGATAATGATCATAACTAAAAATATTGCAAATACCAGATGTGTTTTAAAATATACAATAAATGGTCATAGTCTAACGTACAAAAACGAATTTATAGAAAATGGGAAGAAGACTAATTTGACATATGAGAACCACACTAACAGCTGATTGCACCAACAAGTGTTATCAATTAACAGACCATAAATGTAAATTTAGAATCTTTTCTTAATTCAAAATAATCCTTAATTTTGTTCTAACAACTTGTTAACTTTTAACATTGGTTTGTAAAATTAGATTTAAATTTCTGTCGATTGTCAGAAAGTACATTATGAATTATTTTTTTATGCTATCTCTTATTATTGATCGTTTTCATTGTATAATCAAACAAATCGAAAATCTTAATTACTATAATTTGCTCTCTTATTATATTTTAACTTGGTAAATATAATGGATGTATAAAATAAAGGTATAAAATAAGTATATTGTTATTAACATAATTGCGGAAGCAAAGCGGTAATGATAGGATTACTTTAGTATATGTGTGAAAAAATTTAAATACGTGTAAATAAGATATTTATTGCCGTAAGGAATCGAAATGTGTTAATTTTGACATGTAAAAGCAGAAAATTGTTTTTATTGTTCCTCTAAAAAAAATTCACTTTTTCTCCGTTTTAGAAGTACAGTAGCCGTCTTAATATATGCTTTTTAATATATTTTATTAACGTCTCATGATGTAAGATGGTTTCATAACAGCAAGAAGCTCGAATCTACCAAGAAGTTTTGTTTGAATCCAATAGTCACAATGATTTTTTGTATCCAATGTTGAAATTTGAACATAAACATTGATATTGTGCCCACCTTTATACATTTATTTATTTATTGGGTATGTAGTTACGTCGAAGTGTTTCTCATAAAAGTAAAGAATTTTTTTCCAATAATGATTTTACATGTTTCACCAAGGTCTTACTTATATTTTTATATGTGGTCAATACTTTAATCCACAACCTTCTTAGTGTTTTTTTCTTTCGTATAATTTTAGCTATTGTGATTCATTTTAAATTGCGAAGCACTTAGTTTTTTTTTTAATTTAAACCACGCTCTAAATGTCGTTTATAGTTGACAGTTGTAGGCTATCTAGTGACGTCACGAACAACAGCAGCATGGCGGAGAAATTTAAAATGTTAAATTGAAATGCCTTTTGCAGGCACTTATAGATTTCATAAAATTAAGTTGCAAGTGTAAATGCTACGATTGGTAAGAAAGTTTGAATGTTTAAATCATTAACCTTTTATCTTAAAGCGGTGGAATGCACTGAAATAAAATTTTGCATAAAAATACCAAGATGATGTTCTGAAATGGGATAGAATAGAATAGAATCGACAGTGGACAAGTGGGATCGAAGTCAAGATCGAAACCATCATCGAAATTGGGAGCTGCACCGGAACAGGAATCGAAATCTGGATCGAGAAAGCGATTGAGAAGCGAAAGCGGAATTAGAATCGGTACTGGAATCAGAATCGAAATCGAAAGTACGACAGCGATAGTGATCAGGGGTGAGGGCGAAACTGAGCGTTGTACAAAAGTGAAGGCATTCATTAGATGACTACATGGGCGAAACCGTACGCAGAAATTAGTTAAGCTCCAAAGTTTAATTATTTAATCACTAAAATTGTTGAATAGGATAATTTTCATAGAAATTGAAATAAAAACGACTTTCAAGAATTCAACTTCTAGATTGTCTAAATTCTTATTAAATTAACTTACTAATTATACTCGACAAATGTACTTTAATGGTATCTAAAAAATATTTATCCAGTTAATAAATTTTCTGCTACTTTATTATTTAAACATTTACTTAAAATAGTGGCTTTTGAAGTCAATATCTGCTAAAACAAGGTAAACAAAAAAAAATGTTATAATTAAAATCATAACGATAGTGGCTCAGTGGTAAAAAGTGTTGCCTATGAACAAAAGGTACTTGGCTGGAATTTTGACCATGAGTCACAGAAAGAGTATAACAGCATCCATGGCGTAATTTTCGCATTGGTGACAAAGACCGTCACCGGTCCCCAATCCGTAGAGCCTTACTGGGTCATTGTGGTGGGCTATAGGCGCCAGCCCTATCTGAAATAAAGAGTTTGTGAGATGCCTCAGAAATAAAATCTGATATACTAATCTAAACTCAACACCTAGACGTATAGGCACACGAACAAATACGCGAGTATTGTTTTGAGTCACCAGAACGTCAAAAAGAGATGAAAACTATTGACAACAAATCGGCCATTGTATAAGAACACTTTTAATTGAAAAATAATAAAATTTTATACAGTCGGATTTATGTTTATTTTTCTTGGACGTGTTGGAGTATAATAAATTATAATAAAATATTTTCCAACTTTTCCCCTCGATTTGGCTTTAGAGATGAGACAATATATTTGTTGAAAAAATAGAGCACAGATTATATGCATATGGTAAAATAAATATTTTAGATTTATGCCACTACATGACTGCTAGAGCCTTTGTCGATGTACTTTCTTTATTTATAATTCTTTCAAAAACTGGAAAATATTTGTAAGTCTTGTTTTTACATGTATTACAAATAGCGTTAAAGAGTTTTCACTTATACAGATTAATCAACAAACACAAAGATTTTGAGCGACATGCAATAATTGTTTTCATAGTTTCAAAGGTATATTGTTTCATATTTGATACTACCTAAAAAACTTTTATCACTTTACAATACAAGATGAGTGGTGATAAAATTCTGTTATTTTATCATGCGTCTTAAAAAATTACCGTAACGTAAAATTGACGAACGGAACCAAAATAAATAAGTACAATCAGGGCTATACACTCGTTAAATAGAACATGTTTCAATTGATACACAAGTATATTCACAAAGCATGTGTATTATATTCAAATCAAACTTTTTGGGTTATGACGTCAAGCCTTGTTACAATCCATGAAAAGTTTGAGAGCATTTATAGCAGATGTTCCTCGCAAAGTACAGATGTCGCGGGTCTGCGAGCCGCCTTGTGACGATCTCTCGTGAATTAGGTTAACAAACTTTGTTCTGGCCTACGTAGTACGATATAGGCCGATCTAAATTGACGTTGTTGAATGAATATGCATGCTTATGTATCCATTTTTAGTGTTCATATACTGTCGTTTTAAGAATATATCGTTAATTAAAATAAAATAAAAATATAATTAAAAAAAATGAAGAATAAATAAAATAAGAATAAATCGTTATTTATTTTCGGACGAATTTAAAATTTTGTAATTAAATTAAATAAAACGCCAGCATATAGGTATGTTGTATTGCGATATTTTTCTTAACTGTTAAAGCAAATGATAATTAAATAATAATGAAAATCTGGCTTAAATTATAAGAGCGGCGTGTTGCTTGTGTGTGGCTGTGTTAATCCATTACGCTAACGCTATTTAATAATAACTGTTAATTTTTTAATAATTACATATCTTTTTGATTTTGTATTTTCATGAAAATACATTTATAAGAGGTAATAAAATTGGTTATTGCAAAGAAAAAAGTGGAAGTAGTATAAATGCAGCGGGAGATGTTATCCCTGCGTAACACGTATGAGGTGTCCTTGACAGATAGGTATAGGAATGAAAATGTTAAAGAACGGTGTGGTTTGAAAGAAGATATAATTACTGCAATGGGAAAAGTATGATGGGGTGATTCGGCTATCTAGAAAGGTTGAATGAAAGTAGAGTGACAAACCAAGTCTATAGAGCGAATGTGTGTGTTGAGAGGTTAGGCGAATTTTTCTGGGGCGAGCCTAGAACCTAGAAATGTTACGCAGATTAAATTGATGGCATAATAAAGAAGAGCGAAATTTTATATACCTTCTCGAAACAAACGAACTTGTATGGAACAAGTGTTGAATGTCAATGAAACAAGAGATGTATGCAAGGATCGTACAATGTGTAATACTACTCTGCCTACCTTTCTAGAAAATACGCGTGCAATTCGTAAATAAGAAAAAAAATATATCAAAAGAATTTTAGTTGATTTGCATGTAATAGTAGTTTTCACCAGTGTTTTTTAAATGCAATAACACAGCAGACTTAGTATTACCTTTATGTAATAGGAAATTTATCGGCTGGCAGTAGTACGGTGATTTTCAACAAAGCAAGAAAAGAAAGAAAATCTATATATCCATAGGTATATATACGATTCAGTGAACGTGAGCAATCGCCGCCCATTGTGCACAACTCGCTGGAATACGACAAAAATTGTCCCGATTTGAATCTGACTGGTGTGTGTAGTCGAGCGAGAAATGATTGGTCGATGTATCGAGAGCGTATCGGCATCGGTTATAGGTAAATGGCGTTTTTATTACGCCAATATTCGATATAAAGCACCTACTTTAGACCGATAGCACGCCCGTGAGGGGCCCGTACACGTTTATGCGCGCCTAATAGTGGCCCGAAGGTGACACTGGAGACGTTTTACACGTAGTTCTCTAATATGGATGTCGCGCTGGGACGGTTTTCGTAATCTTTATTTTCATTAGTACCTATCGTTTAGTATCTTTGGTATCTTTATGTTTTATGATGACGTTGAAAAAGTTGACCGATCTTGAGACTTAATGAAAAAAAAAAATGAAAATTACAAGTGAGTCTAATCTTTACGCGCGATTGAAGTAAATCTTTTTGTTTGGCACTTTGACATATTTTACAACTTCAGAGTTACGACTCAACTAAAAATTGATAAGCCACGCTAGAAATTAGTGTTAATACAGATGGAGTTCGCGATCATGTTTAAAACCAATATACAAAAATAAAAGAATTGTAAATTATGCTTAAAAAATGTTATATTAAAAGAATGACCACCCGGGCGGAACCGATGACTATTAACAAAATACTTAATTTACTGATAGCTTGTGTATATAAGACGTATAGAAAAATTGCTTAAATAAAAAAATTAAAAATGAATTCCATGCCCATCCAGGTGGAGCCACGGGAAAAGCTACTTATTACTAAAATAATTATCAATAAACATAATTAGGGATATGCATATTAAGCAGTGGTAAGTTCTACAAATTTTATATTTTTGGTATAGGTACCAATTCGTCTTAATCGTGTCACACGTATTTGAACGTAGCGATAATTTTAGTGCTATTCCATTTCTATAACTCACTACTAGATGGCGCCGTTCAACTGATGTCTGATCCAAGGGAACGTCTGCGAAGGCTCTGTCAACTGGCGACATTAATCCGAAACTTACTCCATCATACATATTAAAAAAAAAGTGTGTGTGTATAGTGTACACACGTAAGAAGTGAAACTTCTTTATGACATCATTTTTCGAAAAATGATTTACTATTTACAACTTCACAGAAATTGCTTGAATGAAGCTAAATTAGATAAAGTTTATGCAAAAGGCTTTCATTATCATAGACATGGATACAAAAATAATACAATTATTTCACCTTTCTGCTATTGTTATCGTTATTATATATTTTTGTAATTAATGGCTTAACTCACTGATATTTACAATCAAAAACTAAGGTTAACCTGAAATAACCTTAAAAAAAATAAATACCGTAATCACCCCCACGTGTTGAATGTATTAGAAAAAAGGTTTAATTACTTACTTCTGTTAGAAATCCACTGGAATTAGAATAAATATCTTTTATTCTTTTTGCCAATAACTTTATAAAATTTTTTTCGCTTATCACTTAATTGAAATATTATTTTTCACGTCACTACTGAGTTTCAGAAATAGAAATGTTCAGAGTTTCATGTAGGAGACTTGGGTAATGGTATATGTACCTAGAAGGGTGATAGGTAAAACTTTTCAGTTAATGCAATGTTATAAAGGGCCACATAGAATTGTAGGAAAATTATCGAACACTACATATAAAATCGAGTCACTCAATGAAAGAATGTGAGATATAGTTCATGTATGTCGGTTGAAAAGGTTTCAACTTAGATAATAGGAAAATGTAATATATACAAACTGTAAATAGATCTAGGGTGTTGACAGATAGTATATGTGACAGGTGGCCTCCATAATAACAATTATGTTTATGCCACGACGACATTAATAACATTGAATAAATATGGCGCATAACGGAAAAATGTTACCCAGAAATAAAGATGGCGCGTAACAGAAAAACATTACATTGCTATAAAATTTCTCCCATACGCCGATAAAGAAGTTTCACTTCAATAATATTATAAAAGCTGTGCTCTATTTCTTTACAATTACTTTGTATTGTCGAATGTCAACCACGGGAACCTTAAATATATTTTCTAAAAAAATTTTTTGATATTCTGGATGCTTCAATACCTCCAAGAAAAATAAATATAAATCCGATGACATAATATTCTATTATTTTCTTATTAATATTGCTCACATAACATGCTTATATAAGGAATGAAAAACGAAATAAATTTATAATTGCAGTAAAGAAACTTTACTTCATTTATCATTTTGAATTCTAAACGCATTCAAAAACGATTATTAAATTTATCAATTGTCTAGTTAACATTGGATACAAATTCATTTTCGATAAACATATCTCAACCACTAACCAATCTTTTAGCGTACATCCAAATAATAGGCTTCCGTTAGAAAATATTACAGTCTACAACGCTTACTTAATTGGAAAATGAATCTGAAAATCCGATATACCATTCAGTTATATATTATACACTCCTACAGTTTTCTCTAGTATAATATATACAGATAATTTGGATACAAAAATTAAAAGATTTGAAGAATACCAATGTGCGTGCATGACTATTTTTCGATTCAACAATTTCTGCTGAATTTACGTAATAAAATAAGGCATAGACATTTTCTAGACAAACTTGCTTTACATTTACAAATTCCACTTTTGCTGTTTCTATTGTAGATAAGCTGAAAAGAAGAGGATTTCTTGAAATTGAGAAAATAGCAAATAGATTATTTCTAAAGATGTGCAATAACATATGATCCAAAAAATTATTCACTGTAATCAGCGTGTAAACATTTGAAATCTTTATTTAACAATTATTCTGCCAATCATCACTGCCTCCTATTTTTGACAACTTTTTCTATAATATCAAAAATATGCTCGACTCGCAGAACTTTTGGCCTTTCGATTTAATTTGGCTTCGCTATTTGGTCATTGTATAATCGGCCAAAATCCATATTTTCTTATTTTATGCTATTTTTTTAAACAATTTTCTTTTCTACTTGTGGGTGACGGCCTGACGATTTTGAAAAAAATATTTTTGTTCGCACTGCGTCGTTACTGTTAGCTTTGTGCAATTTTCGTGTATAAAAAAGTACACAAAAACGCTTGTGTGTCCTTATATAAAATTAGCCAGTTCAAAGTTTTCATTAATTATAATATAATACAAAGTATTTAGATATAGTGGTATAAGCGGTCATCTGTAAAATAATAATTTTATAAAAAAAAAATGTGTATTATTTCTTTATGACGTTTTGCAAAACTTATTGTGTTTACGAAGTTTCACGCACGCTACTTAACATTACATCTTTTCTGCAATGATAATATATTTTTAAAATGACATTATATGTCAATAATTAACCGTCTTGATGAGTTATATTGGTCAATCTATCATAAATTAACTTTGTAATGATATAACCTTTATTACATTTAGTGCTATTAAAAAGTGAACACGATGTAAGATAAGGAAATATCAATTGAAAGTTTAGATCGACCGTCAAGCTCGTCTCTCAAGCTTCCTGAAGGATTTCCAATTAAAAAAAAAATTGAAATGTATCGAAAACACGATAGTACCTTCATTTTTTGATGAATTTTGGAATCTATTAAAATATTCTGTTTCACAAGTGCCATTTTCCACTTTTTCGGTTATTTTTCACCGAAAATTATGATTGAGGTATCATTCGATTCAGAATAACATCTAGAAACTTTTTTAAAATACCAAAACCCGCTAGAAAAATTTTTAAAAGCTACAAAAAATTAATTAAAAAAAGAGAGGTTTGGTTTTTAGCAAATATCTCAAAAACTATTTGAGATATTCAAAATTTGAAAAAAGATCTTAAAGGAGGAAAAAATTTATAAAAAAAATGTTTCACCTCTGCCAACTCTACGATCAACTATAACTAGACGTATTCTGTGCGAAGAATTCGCACAAATTATGTATAATAATTACCAGTTTACAAAATTACTGTCAATAATCATTTTATTTCCTTTTTATTACAAAACTTCTTCATGAACAATATTTTAAGTATATATATATATATAGTCATCTAATACAATTTGACTTATTTCGACTTTTTTCTGCTTGATTTTCTAGTGTTCATCGTCCAGGTATTTTATTTTATCGTTTTTGTAATTATTATGTAAATAAATCATTCAGTTTAATTCAATGAATTAAAATTTATTGCAGGTATCCAATATGTTTCTAATTTTGTACACTGCTTATAACGTTCTTCTTTTTGTTGTATTACATTATGAAGCTCAGATGACAGATCGAATAAATATTTGAACAAAAAATTTACCGACTGATAATCATGTTGACGTTGTTTCAAAATCAAAGTCGTCAGATGACAGCATATATGTAATTTTAATAACTAAATAATTTACAAAAACAAAAGCAATAATATTTTTTTTAGTTGTTTATGCCGGTGGAGCAAGCAATTATCTATGAAATGATATAAAATTTATGTTGGGCAATTGTGAGATTTTTCTAAAAAGGGAGGCAAACATCTTAACCTTTGTGTATTAATGTATGTGATTTTAATAGCGCATTGAAAATAGGGCTAGGAAATAGGAGGCAATTATCCAGATTTTCATATAAATGTAAATCGTTTAAAATTTGCTTAATTCACAATAGTATAACTAATTGAAAAAAATGGTGAATAAACTTCCACCATTATTTTCAATTAGTTACGCTATAATATTATGGATTATTGCTCTTTCATGTTTCCCAGTGGTGCCTAAACTTTTTTAATCCTTAAAATATATATTTAATTAGGTAAACAATTTTGTTTTTGTTAACGTGTAAAGAACGTAAGCACACGCGCCCCTGTGCCATCCGTTTTTTCCCCTGTTTTCACTGCGCTATTAAAATTATTAATATCGATTGTAGAGTAGGCGGAGGCGAAACTTTTTTTTAGAAAATTTTGTCTTCTTTTAGGATCTAAGAACAAGGCTAAAAAGAATTGACAATAAAACAGAACAATGTAAGAAAATGAAATTTTGATGGCCATTCGATCACCATTCAAGTGCCATGAAAGCGCTGGTAATACTGTTAAAATACCATAACCGAGAGAATACCATCGCTAACGTTTGTCCCGACGTGTGCGTGTCTTTGTTGGTTGAGATGAAAATCCGAAATGAAACACATACAAAATCTACGAAATATGCTTTATTACTTATTTTATTCTTTAAACTGGTTTAAAGTGAATTTTTATTTATGAGCTATCTTATTTTCTTAATCGCACCGTAAATATTTTTATTTTTTCGCAAACGTATCAAGCAAACGTACCTACTCACCAATTAATGATATTAAAAATTAAATAGTTGTCTAAATAAATAAATACCGTGAGAAATCTGATATTTTTTCAGTATTTAGTCACTATAAAATATTTGCCCCTAATCCTATTACAAGCTTATAGAACAATTTCGCTCGTCGCCCACCTAATAAAATGGCTGTAGTATCATTTAAGAGATTTGGTTCGATGAAAAGACCCGGTATTCGTAAAAAAAAAATCACTCTCGCACTCCGCTAACAAACAACAATAGCCGTGTAGGCGTCTATACCTACCGCGGAAAACTGAGTAGGTCCGTTAAGCGCTCTCGTAGAGTAACTAGAACCACTTTATGATACGCCAAAGTCGCGTTCCGAGAAGCAATTTCGGTAATCGCGCTCTCGGCCCGTAACCGTTGTAACTGCTGAGAGAGAGGATCCTGAAGGAGTGCCCGCCCGCGACGGGTGGCCTCCTCTCGCCGTGTGACGCGGCGCCGTAAACTCCAGACCTCTGGAGCCTGCGGTTTGGACCAGCGTTGTCAGGCCGAGCACGCGCCGGAGTCGTTTGCTTGTGTAAAGCGATAACGAGCTCGTTGTTAGTACTGACGGTTAGCGTGGTTGATTGTCGCAGGCGATGGACGGACGATTTCTTAACTTTTTTTTTATTAGAATAACGTGTATCCTTTTATTTCTGCAGCCGATGCCGGTGTTAAGATTCACACATTTGCTAGTCTTAACTAGCCTCATTAGAAAAAGTACATCGTTTTTCTTATTTCAGGGATTTTTTTATAGGAAACGACAACAAGACTATCTTGTCAGTTCTTCTTTTTGAACTTTCAATGGTAAAGAAATGAGAATGTATAAGCATTATATTGAATATTATTTTTTTTGGTTTTAGAATTCAGTACCTCCAAATGAAAAATGCAACCCTTATAGGATCACTCGTGTCTGTTTGTCTGTCTGTCCATCTCGCACAGCCAATTTTTTATCAATGTACTGGATTTATTAAATTGACATTTGTTACAGATATAAATGTCTGTGATTCATATACGTGTACCAAATGTTACAGACGTGTAACGTAAATAACTGAATTTTAAATATGAGGGTCACTTTTGGGTGGCAGATTAATAAAATAAATAAAAGTTTTGCAAGCTGTATCCATGAGACTTATCAAAATATCAAATGACAGCACTTTCAAGAAAATTAATGAAAACTGACCATTTTCCTCCTTATCTCCCAAACCACTGCGCCTAAAATTTGTAAAAAAAAAAAATGAAAATAGTTCTGATACACTACAGGAAAACCTATAAGAAATTCTAAAGTTCGCTCCTTTTGCTTCGTTTCAATTTCCAATATCAATTAACACTCACTCAGTATGTATTTATGTACTTGTTAGTTGTTGTTGTTGTTAGTTGATAGGGGATTTTCCGTTATTACGGTATCAAAAATTTAAATGTCACAAAACCTTTTATCACTTGGTCTGTGGCCCTTTTTTAACAGTTGTTAGGGCTAAAAATTAATAAAAGGAGAACGTAGATCTAAAAATTTATTTAAAAAATAACTTTTTGTTGATATTGAATTCAAAAGGCAATGGTGTAAGACTCCCTCAGTCTACGACAAGACAAAGTTCAACAATAGACAATATGTTCAACGATTTCACTCTATAATCTGATACCATACATACTTTATTAATTATCACAAACAAAATTTAGTCAGATTTAAATTGTACATTATAGATATTCAACGTTCAGAACCATCTCCGCGCGAGTCGAAAATATTATTTTTTTTCAGAAATGATTTTCCTTACAGGTAAATCGATTTTTTGTTTATATCTTATGATATTTTTTATTACTTCTCTTCCGAGCGATACGCTCTCACAATCTTCTTATTTCGTTGCAAGAAGCTCGGATGTCACGCCCTTTACGCTGGCCCCGTGCGGATCGCATGTTGTTAACGACCGTTGTCACCGATTTGGTGACAATCTCCAGAGTTGATGGCATTCGGCGGCGCGGAGCGATGACTTACGGCACGAAAGTCTGCCGCTCTGAATTGGCTGCGAATGACGTAATGCGCAGGTTCAACGTGTACCGACCCTTCCTTCTGCCCCGCGTTCCTATTTTACGCCATTGCGACGCTTTCGCGACTAACTTTACGCCGGCTGAGTTTCGTGTGTTGTACTGTAATTAGACTTAAATTAAAATTCCTGCGTGGTCAAATTTCGAATTCGATAGGTACAGTTTGGTTCGAAGTCAAGATCTTGGCCGCTCCTCTATCGCACTTACTTCTTTACATTGACACCAAAATTTTAAAGTCTGCATTGTTAGTAAATTAAAAAAATATTTATTCGGTTCTCTTGAAAAAAAATCATGGCGTATCCAAATTCACATATTAGCTCGACATAACAACCAAGTGAGAAAGCCTATACGCGCAAGTGCCCAAGTTCATAAATTACGAAGTTATAATCTAATAAGGCAGATAAGCGTATTAGTAGAATATACTAAGCTCTACATATTCATAGCAATGAAATTTAGTGCCTAAGTCATAAATCGTTGTATGTGCATTTATCTCGAATGAAAATCAAATTTTCTCGATAGTTGTAAGGCAGACAATTTAGATAATTTAATTTAGAATTCAATTTTAAAAAGTGAATCTGATAAACTCACTTTATTGGACCAGGACGATCGCATAATTTATATACAGCGAGTCCAAGGGTCGAAAAAATTAAAAAAATGCATAGTGTATATATATAGATTCTATACTATCTGCTTGAATAGTACAAAATATATTATTATTTACATAAACAGAGAAATATAAACTCTGAAAATGTCTTAAAAATTAATGAAAATAGGAAAACTTTCCGAAACATTTTTGAAAGTTATTTTGCATTATGACGTCGTATTTATACGTTTTTATAGTGTATAACTGTGTATTAAACTCGATGTGTAGTTTATCAACATAAACGTCGACTGACAATATTTATATTGATAACAACATCTCACGCAAAAGCATGAACTGTTTAATTATGGACGCGGTGGAAATAAACTTTGCCTATTACGTATTTTAAAATAATAATTTCTAAAATATTTAATACCGCTAGTGATTAGAATGATAACGAATTCAGATCTTAACGTCTTTAATGTATCACAATCCTAAGCAGCATCATAAAAAAAAGACTCACAAATTATTACATTTGTCATGATTATATGTATATTCACATTTTTATAAGTAGTGACCTACAATTTTATTTTCCCCACAGTATGTTAAAAAGTTTTAACTTTGAGAAATATTCAATTTGACCTCACAATATTACAGCATCAATATTTCATACAGAACAGCTATAGTGGACAGTTCTCAACGAAATGAACAGAGGCCCGTCGGACACGTAGCCACGTCGCGCTCTGCGTCGCATCAAACAATTAAGACTTGCCTTTTAACTTTGGCGGCTATATACAGAGTCTCTACTAGCTTTTATCGGCTCAAAAAACTAATAAACGTTAGTAAAGAGGGGAGAACTTATATAACGACGTTGGGTAACTGTTTGTTTCAATTATGTTGCTTTCAAATTGGGTGGATATTTAGGTATTGTTGCGTAGGAAGGTGCGCAATTTATGCGTATTGTGAAATTGAGTATTTGCCTGCCTGTTTGTTCGGATTAAGGGTCAGATCTGCTAAACAGACTATAATTGAATTTTGTATAAAGGTAGATTATTTTTTGGAACAATGCATGGATAGAGTAAACTTGAAAAAACATGTATCAAAAAAAGGAAACTATGTGTGGTTTTATGAAACCACGGTAAAAGTGAAACTTATTTTCATATCGTAGACATTAAACTAATAATTTTTGGAATAATATTTCATTAAGGGTATTGAAATCGCATCATCAATTTTAATTTTATTTTTGGAAAATTGGAATGATAATGGGAAATGATAAAAGTAGATTAGTTTTCCAAGTAATATTTTTATTCAACTCTGTGTTTTAGGATAGTTTTACATAATTCTTAACAATTATTTAGGTGCTATACAAACATTAACGGTTGCATTTCTGACGATATCTACGGCATCGTTCCGCGTTTAATTGCTTTTGATGTAAAAGTTTTTCTGTACCCACATTTTCAGATACAGGCTCACCACTTTGAACGGTGCTGGTACTCGGCATGGCACCAAGATCTTTTTTCCTTTTTCTATAAGCACGTACTCTGTCAGCGTTCTGTTTTTTACGGCGTGAAATTAATTCATCGTCATTCATTTTTGCATTATTCTTCACTTATTCCTCGATGATCAGTTTTTCGAACTCACCAAGTGTGTCGTTGCTCACATTAAAGATGTATATGAATGTATGTATATGAATGCTGACAGCGCCACCTAAAGGGAGTATTGGTACTATACATATTGGTACTATTACACTGTACTGAACACAATACTCGCTTATTTTCAACGTAGTATAGGTAACTCCGTCCATCCACACAGATTGAATACTCTATAGTCTATACACTACACGGTCAGCTGATACGAACTATAGGCGCCGCCATATTGACCTTGACTGCTCTGACGAGCAGCGGAAGGGAGTGCCTTTCACTTTACCCCTACTCTGCGGCCGACTGTAATGCGACATGCAAACGCAGACGAAAAAGTTTGAGACGATGTAATAAAAGTTTCACTTTAAAAATATAGAAGCAATGTCCTAGAGAGGACCAAGAGCAACACCGGACCGGCTTTGGATTGGAATGCAGAACCGGGATCTAAATAGAAAAAAATCGTTAAAACAATTAATTTGTGCATACTTCCAAACTTTCGTGAAACTGCACAGTATGTGATATCAACTACAATTGTTTTGAAATCCAACTGCGACCAACCTAAAAGAGAAAGCCGTATTGATAATGTTCAACAGTATTATTACGAGATGTGTTTTGAGAGATTATTGACAATGTTTTGCACGAGTGTCGTAGCCGCTATTAAGTTTTTTAAACTACTTATTTATGAAAACTTTCTTCCTATCGCATAAATTTTCCAGAAGAATCTGTCGTACAGTAAGAGCCAGGTAGGATAGATAGCCACCGTCGGTGGGTCAAAAACCGAAACAATGCTAAAACCGATAACTTTTTTTTAATTTTGCATACCCTGTCTGAAATCTTTGTGCACGCGCTTGAGTGGTACAATTTAATTTGATTCAGTGTAGGTGTATACCTAATTCATTTAGAGTGTATGATGCTGCATTATTTCAAAGAAAACTACTTTATGATTGCTGAATATATGCAGTACCTTATTTATTGATAAGTTTTCAATACACTTAATAGAAAACTGCTTCGATTTTTTACATAGAGCATAAAGTTCTTCTGAACATTTTAAACGTACTTTTGATACGAGTTTGAAACTATTCTCAGAGGAAAAATATATTCTAATAGATTTTTATTTTTTTTAGTAAATTAATGAAGTCTCAAAAATAAAATAAAATCGGTTATAAATTCGTGATAACAATGAATAGCTAATTGCATGTAGCTAATAAAATAATGCCAAACCAAAATAATACGTTTTCATTATCATTATTGTCATTTTTTTTTTAATTTTTAATAATTATACTTATAAAGTGACATCCAACATCACCGGCTCGTTGTACATTACAATGCCAGGACAACGCATGCGATATACATTTGTGGCAGCGTAGCGCAAATAACTGTCTCCGTATTAGGTAAATTCTTTTCTCCGCCGTTAGACAAGCAGTCCAGGTAAAGAGACAAGGGCTGTACACAGCTTTTGTCCCTTTTGCTATTTGCAGAATTTTAATGGAGGGTCTGTGTGTAACACGACCCGTGAGCACGGCGCTACGAGTTTCACTGCCCGACCGAAACTATTTTCAGAAGGGTAGCACGTGCATATAAATTTTATTGTGCCCAGTGTATTATTTCATGTGTCTTTTTCTTTGGGTCCAGTACCAAAGTGATACTAAAAGAGTCCTTATCGTTAGTAGCGGTTATACTTATCTATAGGTCGAACTCTTTAAATTATATATATATATATATATATAATATAGCTACGGGAAAAAAAGGAATTAAAGCAATAACTCTCCGAAATATTCGAAATTATCAATTTTATTAGTTAGAAGTTGAAATATTGAATTTTTTTTTTATACGTATTATTTGAATCGACCGATTTTGTTATTATTTTTTATAGTATTCGATGTGATTAGACGCTTGTTTGCAACATGCATCAACGTGCAGCATGCAACCCACCGCTGATCCTCAAACCTGTTCTTCCACTATGTATCTCTATCCAAAGAATCGAATATCGATTCGAGAGTATTGACAGATATCGAACACGCAAGCAAGTGTTAATTGTTTATTTATCTTACGGCGCTAATAGTTATATTGTTATTTCTACGTATGTTTCATGCCACCCAGGCACATCCTCAGGCAATTGCAGACAGTCACATCCACTAGGGCGTAAGGAGTGTTAAAAACAACCGACAGATGCGCTCCTAACCTCCTCATGTGACATGCACACATGCATATTTATGCTTGTTATGCATACAGACCTGTCAACGTGGTTATTTGAGAATCAAAACTGGACTGCAATCGAGCGGTTCAATAGTAAGTTACTCGAAAAAGATACATTCTTTAAAGTCTTATTGCAAATACTACGTCTAGTTAATTGTCGGAGTTTGAACTACTAGCGATTTAAACCAAATGAATTTGTAAACCCAATACAATTATTCGACTTGTTTAGAAGTTTTCCATAGATGTATAAATAAAGTTATCAGAAAAAGCACTATTGAAAATTTTTCTCGAATGGTATTTCTCTCTAAATTTATTTGATTTAATGTACTATTTAATATAATTTTCTTGGAGAACGTAGATCATTAGTTTTTGGAATTGATCAGTTGATTAGGTTGAAACTTATCTGAATTTTTTTTCACACAAAATCTATTTGATCCAATTATGAGAAATTTAAAACTAGTGAAACCTTTTCGATTAAGCGCTAGTCCGTAAAAGTTGGTTCATTTTCTTAGAACCCCAAAACGCCTACATTTTATGGAAACTCGATTGTCGAAAATCAGTTTAAAACAATATAACTCCCTAGCGGGACTTAAAAATTTTACAGCTTGTTGCTTCTTTAATACGCATTTTTTTATATTGTTAGGAATAACTGAATTTCAGAATTCATAATAATTAATAGTCATAAATCATATATTCCCTGCGTGAGTCTTATTCAAAATAATTTTAATATTTGAAAAAGTTAATAAGCATATTCGTACCGGCACATAATTGTTATTTAATTTTGGTTTCAAATATAGTCGAAAGCGAAAAGAAATATAAATTAATTTTTAACAATTTTATTGCCTATTTCGCAAACATAAGTGCATATTTAAACTCAGTTTTGCTATTTGAATAAAATTAACGTCAGATTTAAGTCTTACACTCTCTTACAATCTTACTTTAGATTAGGTAGCTTATACTTCAAGTTCCCCACTCCTTGTACGGTACAGGTTGGGATATTTATCGACCGTATATGAGTGAATTTACAAATTAAGTTTTGACTTAAGTCAAAGCAATGTTTTTGCTCTGTGCCTCGAAGAGCACGCTAATCTTTCGGTCTGTGGCACTGTCATCGTACGGGTGATGAAGGTCGCGAAAAGCTTAAGTTTGGCCAGCGTGGAGAGTTTAAGTTGGAAACATTGCTACGCCGATAAGTATAAGTAAGTCTAAATATTTTGCCGACACTGGTACGAAGATAAAAGCAATAACAGGGTCGATCGAAATTTATTATTCGCATTAATAAATATTATTATTGAAAAGGAATACAGTAAATTGTATTCTAGTTTCTACAAACCTCTGCTTTTGCACCATCCTACATTTTCAGCATCTTAGTAATTAATACGACGTACGATGGAAGCAGCGAGCTCGGTAGCCGTGATAGCTTATTTAGCACTGAGTGTCGAGTGAAATGCTTTATCTGCCACCTGCAACTGGCTGCAACGGTGAACTAAAGGTTTAAGCTGACGTGATTCTCTCCAAGAAGTGGTGCTTCTAGAAGATTATTAATGCACTCAAGTGTGTATTTTATTTGATAAATCAACTGTTCTTTAATAGTTATATTTTGCTCTACGGTTAATGTTGATCAAATTCATTTTATAAAACGAAGTTTTGCTTGGGGACAAATTTTTAATTAACAATAAATACTTTTACGGTATTAATCAGCGGTAGTTCTTGTTCTGTCCAAATTAATAGATGATTTCGTATAAGCAGATGATAATATTCACAACCGTTACTAATATGAAATTTTATACTTCTACATAACGCTGGCAATTAGGAAATCTAATTGGACCTTTTATGGAGGTCAAAAATTTTATAAAATGGCTGATTAATACAATGAAAGTTCAATAATACGTAGTCTTTTACATCGCAACTCTCGAAATGTATACCGTTAAACTTTTAGCTTCCATAAACGTTCAAATTAAGTTGCTTAGAATTATATTACAGAGCCAGCTTTAAGCGGCAACTGAAGCATTGCTCCAACCGAATCGCTCTTATACAACTTCTGGAATGAAGGCTGAATATCCGTGTTACCATCATCTTTCATAACGTAAATACACAACTGGTTTCTTTAATACCTTTAAATATACATCTAGCATAATAAAAGGTTGAAATTGCTTGAAGTTCAAATTTGGTCTAGAAGTAAATAATTTTAAACGATTAAGGACTTATGAAATTCTAAAATTCCAACAATTACGCAATGACCTGTGTAGCAAGGGGCTTACGACCTTCTGGAAGGAACACGTGCCTAGAAGTAGGATTATTATACGAGTTGTATAAGAAGTATATATTAAGAAATTAATAAAAATGGGTCGTATAAATGTGTGTTAGGTTTTCGCCGCTCTAATGTAGAGACACCATCCCACAAACTTCTTATATCAGGTGGAGACTTAAACATTAAGTCATTTACTAAACAGAAAGTAAACTTTAAGGAAAAGCATAATAAAGTACACACAAAGGGAATGAAAAAAAGAATTAAAGATTAAATTTATCTTTCTTGTGCCTAAACATATTTTTATTAAAAATTCCATCATAGAAGTAGACATTATATCTTACTGACGTCATCTTGCTTAATAATATTCAGTTTTAAAAATGTTACGGAACCTTTTAGCGCTTCTGACGGTTAAAATTCTCCACCTGCGCTCAGCGGCGACTCGCAGTGTGGAGCATCCAATTATTCATAATTTACCTGCTTTGATAAACTTTTTAAAATATATAACCTTGTATCTAGAGTTTTTAAAACAGCAAGTAATACAGTGCTGCCGCTCTATAAATTAGAAAACCTTTTCTGTTATTATACGAAAGTGTCCCTAAATTCGTGATCAAATACGAATCTTTAACTATATGTTAATATATCATTTGCGTTTATATTAGTATTTATAATTCTTCCTAACATTCATGTAACAGAGATAATAGTGATTAATTTGACATGAGTCTGTTATCGTTAAAACAACCTATATAGTATCTAAGGCGGAAAGCGTTGCATTGCAAATTAAAATTGAATGTGAAAATTAAAATGCAAAGTGCATTCCTAATGGCATCTCCATTCAGCTGAATGTAGAGTACGGGAGGGTAGCAGATTTTTTTATTTCCTAAACAATAAAATTAGTTCGGCCTTACCATTACCATATATATCAACATGTAATGTGTTGGCATGGTAATGATTGATCAAAATTTATTTAGTCCCTCTTTGTATAAACACCACTTCAAGGTTAAAAAATATAGAATATGCGCTTTTCAAACGTTCATTGGTCCGGTATCATTTTTTTTTTACATAAAAGCATATTTCATATGACTTTTACTGTTTGATAAAGTGTACTCATGTGAATTATCCAATAAAAACAACATAGTTCTATGACAAAGGGTCGCTGAATAATGACTTTTTCACCCGACTGCGCGACGCAAAGGAGAGTAATGTGTTCATCAGCCTATATATATGTTTGGTTCTTTGTGGTGCTCTAGAGACCAAGCGCGTGAGCCGATTTTTTTTATTCTTACGTCAATCGATTTGTCTTAATTTAGTGTCACTAAATACATGAAAGAAGTCAAAATTCAATATGGCGGCAACGGGACGCCATATTATGAAACAAAAAATAAAAGTCAACGAACTCTATCAAGTGAGGTATCGTTGAATAGATTTTTGAAATTCATCATCAGGGTTTTCTAATAATTTTTCATCTTGAATGACCATTTAGGATTAATAACTGTCAAAAGTTGGTTAGCAATCATTGACACTTAAATTTTAAAAATTTATAATAAAGCTACAATAAAGTTGTCATATTATCGTGTAAATAGGTCTTAATAATCATAGAAATAATTATTATCGTATAATTGAATGTCATTTTTAAATCGAGTTACAAATCCAGCATTTTAAAGCTTTCAAAAATAATTTTAATATCGTTACTCAAAGCGTTACTTAATACAGTGAGAGAAAAATAACCTAATTAGAAATAAATAAATAATAAAAAAATAGGTACAATATTAAACAGAAATTATAGATAACAATATATCGATAAAAGAAATTTATCACGATTATTATTACAACGAGACACGTCGTAGGCACAGCTTATGACGAAACAGCAATCCTAGAATGTTCTTAAAGCAGGACTAAACAGTAATAAATAAAAATAATCAAAAAAATCGCTCTGCGTAAAAGTGAACAGAAAAAAATTGAAACAAAATCTTGTTTCCAACGTAAAAAATCATCCAATTTAATTTGATAAACATTTGCAGTTGGGGGCATACATGTAGCAAGAGTCGTAGCAGAAATGTCATGTAACATTAGAAATTGTTTAAAGCTACGTTGTTTTATATTTATTTTTTTGTTACAACTTTACAATTGTTTATTATTCCTGAATTTAATGTTATAATTATATTTGCGTATTTATTATTTGCGTATTCGAAACTTAGACACGGACACGCACATTGATTGTGCACATTAGTATTTAATTTTTAAAACTACGACACGCAATTACGTTACGGGGCGCCATAATGGAATAGTGTGACGCATTCTTACAACGTGAGTGTAACTCACGAATTCATTCGCGACCATGAAGACTGCGGTTTGAGAAGCTTCGCTTCAAAAACTAAACGCATATAGCGTACGGATCGTTTCAAATTCAATTCTACACATATCCCGAGGCGTTATAGTTTCTGTTTTGTGACACGTCCTTTACCGCGTAGGAAAATTGCCTCGCTTACGTATTAGAAGTAATATCACACGAGAGCGGGCAGCGCACCGAGACTAACTTTTATGGGCACGGCTAGCGGCGGTTCAATCGGACCGTGTAAAAACTGTAAGGTTTAATTTTCGGAACAATGCTTGGGGTGGGCTTCTCCTATCGTGGCAGTTCGAGAGGGCCAGCGAAAGGGATATAGTTTTTAATTAAGAATTGCGATTTTATCGCGGCGGTTTCAATTTAAATTCGCTCTGGTGCCTACGGCGGTTACGTAAGGGTCTTATGATAGCCCTGTGACGATGATTAAGAGGTTCGAGAAATTTGTCAAACGCTTTTTCAAAATCGATGCCGATTTTACCTTTAGGTACATTGTATGTTTAATTTTATCTATATAAATGACTTCCCTGAAAAAAGAACAGAAAAAATATAAACTTTCCTTTATTTTGTGCTAAGTTGAGAGGTTTTTAAGGATAATTACATTCTTGTTATATTATTGGTTCTCAACAATAAACGAAATTAAATGAGACGAACGTTAGTTGTTTTTTTTTCTAGGATGCGAGCCACTGTAGAGTATGTAAGTGATTACCGCTGTCCATGGACACTCGCATTGCCAAATCAGTCACTAGTGCATTTCCACCCCATTAGGGAGGAGTAGCATAGCTTATGAAGGAGGGCAGTGGGTCATCGGAACTCCCACTCGTTCGGTGAAACAAAATAGTGGAAGCTGCTACTTCACGTCTGCATTCTCTTAGAATATCGTATTTCACTTGTCGATCTGACCCATTGTCGAGCTGCATTCTAGTTGACCATGACATAAATTTTACCACATTGGATGGTATTTACGTATTATATTTATATACTAGTCAAACATTATTTGGTGAAAATTAACGTAAGCGACAATTCCCGTAAAAAGTCATTTTTCGACGTCAAACTTATAACACTCCAAGTGTAACTCGCTTGCTCCGATAGTAATTTAATATACACGAATTGATAGCACACTGTTTATTGTCGTTTTTTAAGGTTCCGAGTCAAAATGGCAATGGCAATTGGTAATGGCAAAAACGGAACCCTATTAGTTTCACCATATCCGTCTGTATGTCATAGAAATTTTATTCAAAAACTACTAGACGTATATTGATGAAATTTATAGTATCGTATCTTTTATAAGCCGCTATTTAGTTGCGTAGTTGAATAACGAAAATAAATGTTTCTAGGAGAGGCACTTCATATACGTAACAGAATTTGACAAAAATGTTTTTCATCAAACATAACGTGTGGCACACATTTCGACAGTTCTTTAAAAACACTTTAAGGTTTCTAAGCAATTTTTCTGATTACGTGGATAATTTCGGAAATAATCGCTTCGACAGTTGCAGAAATTGTGTCCCTCCCCACTAGACACAAACCTTATATCCAAAAAATATGAAAAAAAAAAAAATAGCGAAGGTAACGCTTAATAAATACTTTCAATGAAAATTATTTAAGTCCTATGGAGATACGCTCTTTTGCTAATGCACTTTAGTATACACTAATTTAATGGTAATAGTCGACATACCTACTTGTTTTTCTAGTTATAGGCGACTAAAGTGCTTATAACTATTCTGTACAAGAAACATGGAAAAAGTGTAACAACGTACTTTTTTCGTCTCTAGTCCAATTCTTTGTAATAATAATTTCGGAACCCTGTAATGAGCATGATATGCTTTTGGCCATTTTTTTTTTATTACTAAAACAAGTTATCAAATTTTCTTTCACGTGCTCTGTGCGAGATAGACGCCTATGGTCGGTAGACAGTGAAGTAAAGACAGCATGCGGAACAAAAAACAAGCGCACGTCACCCTAATCTCTCAAACTCTCAACACACACTGATGAGTATTATGTCTTGTTTAATTGTATTTTTTATTTGTTTGTGTTGATAATAAATTATGTTTGAGGATAGTAATATTGTAATAGGTAAACTATATTTTCACATTTTTTACTATTTTATAAATTTATATTGTACAAAGACATACGTATCATTCGAGACATCTTCATTTTGTTTTTCATTGTTTGCATATCCGACTCCTGTCATAGTTATACTATTTTAGCCATATTATTTTAGTAGACATCTCACGGATTGAATATTTTTAGTTTTAAAATGTTTTCTCCTTAGTGGATCTTTTTGATTTTGTGCTTGTACTAGTAAATTACATTTTTTTCTAATTAACAAGTTGAACTATTAAACTCATTTAATTATCTTTTTGCAAAGGATATTCTTTTAAGTGAATAAAATATTTTACTTTAATCTTTAATTAATGGATTTAGTTTGTTTCAGGTTGATACTACATAAATACACGATATTTAGAATTATTTTGTGATGCTAAAACATTGTTATTTATTTTCAGAAACTAATATTATATGATAAGAGTCGTAGCACTAATTGGATTAATCTCACAAATTGGCAAATAACAAATGAATATGCCTTTATTAAATATTAAAATGCATAGATATAACGTTGATTACCAAAACAATATTAGTAAATTGATTTGAAGTTTTTATTTGTTTTTTTTTGCATCTAAGTGCCTAAAGAAGAAAATTTTCGACAGTTTGGCTTATACCTCAAAATGGGCGCAGTTATTACTGTGGTACTATATTGATATTAGCATATGGATGTCTATAATTCAAATCTACTACCAACTAAAACGACCTTTAAGAAATTTCGATTGCTAATAAATGAGCACTTGCATATTTACAGGAAATAGAAGTAGGAAAAAGTATGTTCAATAATTTTAATTGCAAACTTCATAGGTTATATATTTTAATGCGTTGTATGTTAGATTCGCAAGGGGAAAAAAAATTATGTACGAGGAAGATAATGTTTTCTCGACAGCCATAAAGATTTTTTGGATAATAGAAAAATATTCGTAGATTATTTTCTACATTAAGAATGTTTTTTCTAATACCGAGAATATGTTCAAAATTATCAAGAAAATATACTCTTCTCCAACGCAAAGATTTCTCTGCATGACCAAAAAACAATTCCTTTCCTCGGTGTACGTCCGCGCAAAAGAAAATAGCGATCGCCGTTTTTGCTGCAAGAAAGTGGACCCTTCTAGGACAAGTTTAATCTTCCGACCGAGAAGAATTGAATCGAGAGGGCCCCAACTCGCGTGTTGCACGTAGCTCGTTAAGCTGTATTATGGTGATTGTAGTGCTGCTTTACAGCCGATGCGGCTTTATTAGCCGGCAGCGGCCGGCCGCCGGCGCATCTTTTATTGCGGACGGAGCGAGTGCTTGAATTATTTCTTGTATTAAATAATTAAATGCGTGCAATAGCGCGCGAAAAGAAAAATTTTCTTTATTCTAATAGATTAAATAGATTGCACTGAATAGGAGCAGTGGTGGCTCGTTGCTTAAGAGCCGTCGCCTTAGAACTGGAAGGTGCTGTGCTCCATTCTGATCACGGACGGTTAGACCGATGTGCTTTTGACTTGAGTCAAAGTCAGTCCCTCGCTGCGTGCCTCGGAGATCACTTTAAGCCTCCAGCGCCGCATGTTGTAGTCGCTGTGGTGACGACGGTCGTCAGACAGCCCCCGGCCCGCGTCTGGATGTGCGTGAATGCCTTCGGATACTGAGTGTCTGTACCTGAAATAAAAGGATTGCGGGAACTGCGGAGGTTATGACTAAGCATTGGGGTGATTCAACAAGATACAACATCAATAAGTCGGTCTGCGATAATCTATAATCAGAAATCTAAGACTTGAATCGTTTTAATGATATAGAATAAATACAATCGAAATACTTGCGAAGTTGACTTATGTTCAGAAACTGTTTACGAAATGGCTTACTGGTTATTGTGCGAACAGATATTACGTTAGATACACATATCTTACGTACAGAAGACGTCTGTTTTCAAGATCGATTTTCACAAATTTCACCTTATTCAAAATACTTTATGTCTTTTACAAAGTTATTAGCAAATTGTATTTTGAAAATGGAGAAAAATTTCTTATCCTTTTATTTTAAATACGAGGTGACAATTGTGAGATATTGAGGTAGGTTACCGATTATTTATCGTTCTTAATTACGGTTATCGGGTTAGCGGGAAGCGGGTCAGATAAAATTTGGATTAGGCTTTTACGTCCCTAGTATCCTTTCTACAGTCTATTTATTTCAAATTGTGGGGTTTGAGCATTAAGCCTCCTAACTGACCTAGCGCGAATCGAGTGTTGGTATAGACCGTTATCATCGATACCATCGTAGCGATCTGGGCCGAAGGCTTAAAGTGACCTTCGAGGCATAGAACGAGTGTTTTCATAAGACGTAAGGTCATAGGTCAATTTGTTCGTAGTTAGAATTCGAATCCATTACCTTCTAGTTCGAAAATTGCGCTGTTTAATACTCGGACGCTAACAAAATTGACAAAAATCATTGGAAAACATATGACAGAAGAAAGGAAAGCATAAATCGGATCATTTATCGTTGTTAGGGGCTATTTGGATAGAAAACTGCATAAACTTGAAAAAATATGATTCATTATTTCCTTAGACAACTTAAAATGCTTAAATCCGAATTCGGTATACGTCTTGAGGATCTACGTACGACAAAGGCCTGACTTCAAGTATCGATTAACAATTATTACCAATACACCGCATGAACTATCCAATATAGCACGGAATATGCGAAGACACCACCTTTCGCGTAAAACGTGTTTTGTATTCACACCTACCCTATTAAAGCTTTTCATGTAACACGTGTCGGGCTCGACGCTTCGCGTAAAGGAACAGGCGAGTGCCGTAATAGAATTAAGTTCAAAGTCGATACAGCCGAAGCCGTAATTACCTCAAACGTCGGTAAACATTAATTACTCCGATCCCCATGGATTTTGGGGAACTTGGACTGAGCTTGACGCGGCACGTGGAATGGAAACGTTGGGATGAAGCCGCTCAAAAGATCCACAATTTCGTAGGAATTTTCTTAAATGATATATATTTTTGTGAGTTTATTGTGCTTTACTCCTTAGCAGCTATTTTCATATATGGCCCGCACCACGCAAATTATAATGTAATAGGGAACTAAATCGAGTGTTAATCAAAAGTTATGTCATTATCTTGACCTTCCGCACAAAATCGAACTCGTGTATTTTTCATTCATTTTTGATTTGTAGATGTTTTATTTTTAAAGCACATAAGTTAAGCTTTGGATGTGCATAGTGCTAAACGTTATTGCTATTGTTGCTAATTATAATTATCTATTAACAATTATCTTAAATTACCGATCGTTTAATTTACAGTTGTCAGCAAGTAGCTTACGTTTTCACGCTTATTTGTCAATTACATTTCTACGAGTTTTAAGTTTTGACCTATTGGCTAAGTGATGCTCGTAATTGGCTAAGTGATGACCACCTCTAGATCCCTCGATTGGACACAATAAAAGTACTCTCTATAAGATTTTAAAAAGATCATACACACCAACTCTATGCTTTGTTCTGAAAATATTTTTGACAAATGACACACAGCTAAGAAAATAGCTAGCATAATAAAGGATAAATATGTTCTCAAATTTAGACCATTAAAGGGAATTTCAATCGTGCGTCAGAGCACACATTTTTTTGAATCAGTTTGTTCTTCTGACACATCACTTGAAAATTATAGCAGTAATTAACTGCACATACTTTCTAATTAGACCCTTAGATTTTAAAGGGATAAACGGGAGTGCTTTGACGTGCAAAAAAAGTAATAATTATAACCGTGTCCCTTAAAATAACACCTAATTTCTATAATGCTAAAACGACATTAAAGCGGGAAGGCGATTTTGACTTCGTGTATGTTCAAAACAGAGGCGGTGTTAACGATTAAGATGATGCCAATGAGAATATAAAAATAAACACTGGAAACCCGCTTAAAATACGAGATAGCGTCAGTACTTTTTGCGTGTGGCGTAACGAAGAAAAGATAGCGTGCACTCACTAACCTATTCAAAATTAGCCGAGTAAGAATAGCAAGCCACGGAACCTCGAGTTTGTCAAAGTTGCAAAAGCCCTAAAAGTCTTGGGCTTCAAGGACTTTTTAGCTATGAAAAAAGCCGTTGCCGCAAAGAATTTTACCACATTGACATTTGGCAAGAGTTTTAAGTTAAGGTTGGATTTTTAACTTGTACTTTCAATTATTGAACTATTGAAAAATAAGATTTTATATAAGAAAGATATTATAATGAGTGTCCGTCTTTTGAATGGTTAAAAGTCATTTCTGTTTTTAGATTTTTCAAAGTTTATAAGTAAAAGCTTTAATCCTACATAATTACCATTTTTCATAAAAATTTAGATACTATTTTTGTTTTTTTTTCCAAAAAATACAATATATTTAATTAAAAAAGACATTCATGATATTTTTTAAAAGGAAAAACCATTAAAAATATTATATACACAATTTTTATTTTAATTATCTATAAAATTAATAAATTTATGGAATTAAAATTCCCGCCATTAGATGTTGTCCACAATTTACTGAGTTACAGCTGCTCGCAGCACATTTCGGAATTTCGAATTTTAAAAACCAACTGCTCGTTTTAAAATGAAATGAATAATCAATAGAACAACGTGCGTAGGATACGATGCGCTTTGTGGAGCAAATTTTTTTTCAACGGTTATTATATTATAACATTACCGCCCCTGAAACTGCCGCCTGGGCCGGATGCCTCGGTTAGCCCCCTGCCCCCCCAGGTCCAGGACTGTCTAAGCAAGTCTATTTTTGATTTCTCACATAGTATTTAATTGCCAATTAAAAGTAATTATAGTTTTAAATAATATCTCTTATTTTTACGATGCTTTGTTTCTGCTTTAAATGAGCAAAATGACATATTGTCCTCAAAATTACAAACAAAAATTCATACTAGATATAGCCCAACAATAAATTTGAAATTAATTACAATTACTAAAGGTTTACAGAATTCGTCAATTTTAAAGCATCGCGCGGTGCGGAGGGGGAAGAACATATATTTTGAGGTCGTTTGACTGTCCCAAAAAATTTCTTTTTAGTATAAATTTTGACTCGGAGAAACTATGATCTTTATTTGAGTTTCATTTGTCAGCTTTTATCAAAATCTATCAATTGCGTATATTAAATAATAGCGCAAAAAAGTTATAGAAAATACATATAGAGTGAAATTAAAAAAATTAAATAAATAACGCAATGTAGGTCTATAATCGTCAAAAAGTCAAATCAAAATATAAAGATCGTATACGGTTAGAAAGAGCTTCTCAAAAGCAATCCAGGTATAGCCATAAAATACTACATTACTACCGGGAACGCAAAAGAATGAAGGCGTACGAGCAGATCAACGACGGCGCCAGTACACCTGCGGCCGGAGCGACCGAGGCTATGCAAGTGGCGATGTAATCGCTTCTATATAAACACTGGGTAGAATAGTCATCGATTATATGTAAACACCGATTATTATAGACACATTTAGCAGCAGCTCGTGCACGTTTCACAAATAAGTTTATACCTACACGAAATTTGAAGGTCTTTTTAGTACTTAAAAATAATTATACACATAATTCGCTCAAAGAACGTATTATCCGTTACGTCTACGTCTTCACGTAAAATATACGGCCGTGTCCACGACATAGCCAAACCCCAATTTTTTTTACATCATCTTATGTACATCTTCTTAGTTCGCTTTTATTCAGTCAGTTTTTTAATTCATTACTTTTTTTTTTCCTAATTGTTTAAAACATTCGTCGTTAATATTTTCACTACTTTTTCAAAGATTGCTTTTTCCCTCTTGCGATGAGAAGGAGGTAAAAAAAATATAAGCAATATTATCGTAAAGAAAATCATAGATTGCCTTGTATTCGCATTCAATTAATTTATTAATAGTTCATTGTTTTTCTACGTTCTCGAATTATAATCTATGACAGAGCTATCGTCTAAAAAGGACATTACTTTGTTCCACAACACTAAGATTTTCGTTATTCCAAACAAAGCGTTATGTAGACTCACCAGCATGAAACATGTTCCGAAAAAAAGTTCTTGCTCGGTCACTAAGTAACGCTTGTACGAAACACAAGTGTAAGCTTAAAGAAAAACGTGATATAAAAACAACGATAATAAAAGTGTTATTAAAATAGAATGCGATTTTCTATATGGATATATAAATACAGTAATAAATGCTGTATCGTTTTATTCAAAATAATATTGCGTGTATAATGTTGCATTTGCTATAGACACATAAATACTATTTACACCATAGAAAATATCACGTGAATGAATTCATTGACATAGCTGGAAAAGTCGTGAGATTTAGTATGAAATCCGTACCCAAACAGACCAAATCCAGGAACGTGGAAAGACATTTAAAATATATACCGTTTAAACAAAAAATCAAAGGTATTTGGTAAGTCTAACGGGAATTAGTCTGGTCGGGATTACAATTCTTTAAACAAAAAAAAAATTAAGCTCAAAGATTCCGTTACATACATACATAGATACACACAACCCAAGCTTATAAAAGCATGTTAAAAATACCAAGCGTTCCGATTCACCAGTCTCGGGATACTGTGGTACATGTCCCAAGGGTATAAACATTACGGTTGTTTGTGCAGCAAGTCGATGAGTCCAACGATACGGATTCAACCGGCGTCTGGAGCCTTACTTTTCAAAAATATCGGTATATCTACGTCACTGTTCATAGTGTTACTCGTGGACAAATCGTCGCGTTACGCTAAAAAAAGAGCGATAGTAATATAAAGCGATACCCGTACAAGCAGATTTTTTTCAAAAGTGCTTTTGCAACAGATTCTTTTTTTTTGAGTTATTTTTAAATCATGCTCGAAGTCTTCTGTTTAGTGTTCAGATATACTTGATCATTGGCTTTAAGTTTGGTGAAGACGATGATAGTTAAATAGAATATTACATTTCGTCGTGATTATAGTTCATGATTTTTTCAAAGAAACTTATGTTAAAGTATCTAAGTGAGTTATTATGCTAAAATAAATACGAAATTGTAAGTAAGATTGTACGTAAGATTTATGAGCTTACATCTTATGATGACTACTTCTAAATTTTTTTTGTTTGTTATTTGCGTTTCGTAATATTCAGCTTTCTTTTGTATTTATTTAATTTCTCACTACCACTGCGAATGATATTTATTCTACTGAAGACGAATGAGGGAGCTACCTAATGCGAAAAATTGGGTAAAATTTGGAACGTGCTAAATGGTCGCTAGTGCGATCGCATATGAACGTCGCAATCCGATGGAGCTCGTGGAGCAATTTGAAATATAAATATCATTGCAAAAGCGCGGTGCGTTAAACGCGAAATAACATTTGCATATTTATAAGAACCCTCAGCAAACAACAGCGGGGGGCAGCGGGCGCGGGGTGCGTTTGTTTTTGACATAATCGACTTCCGACCGCGAAGGGGATCTGTAATAACCCTTGCTGCTTACCCGCCGACCGTTACTCAGCCCGTTTCGCCTGCGCGTGAGTCGGCGAAACCGTTTCCCGAGGACGACGACGCGAATTTCGATAGCGAACTCGCCGCCGAACTTCGCCGAGACACCATTAATTTTTCCGCTATAATTTGTTAAAGCCTTTACGAGATCAATCATCCGAGGATGTAAGGACAAAGATGAACATTGTCTCAGTTGCGTATTGTTTGGCGAATATTTCGAGGTGGCTCCGTTGATGAATTGTAAAAGTTTCACACTGTATCTTATATACAGATTGGTGATGTATGTTTGTATGTATATTTACATAGATCTGGTTGAAATATCTATATCTGAGCTAAGAGAGTCTGATTCCGAGTCTGAGAGTCTGAAGTTTTATATTGTACACTTCGTTGTACCTTGCTACTAGATGGCGCTGCAGTGCAGCAGTAAGACTTCTACATCGTTCAAATTAATCGTCATAAAAATTTGTATTTACCTGGGTTTTGTTTCATTGTGCTACTCTTAAGTTATAGCCAAATTAAACAATAACAGGACATCATCGTATATAATTACATAAAGCGTGATACCGCAGCGTGCAACGTGTACAGTACTAGAAGCATGCATCTACAACGCGTGCATGCCAACACTATCTTATTCTATCGTTGTGTATATGTCGTTCTTTTTCGCATTCAAATCATAAATATCTATAACACTTAAAATACATTATGAGAATTTACAGTTTTTTTTTTAATATTACCACTTTCTTATAATTACCACTTGTTCCTAAGGCAGTTATCCCTTGAGAAGAAAGGGCAAGAAACTTGAGTATGAGCTCTTTTCAAACCAAAATTATATAGAAATACAATCATATATAAACTATTGCAAAACAAACTTGTAGAAAATCGAGCTAATTATGTTCATTTATCCTCTAAATATTCAGAGATTGTATAACACCCTTTTGTACAGTGTTCGCCTAATAAATACTTTAAATTTGTATAAGGGTGAATTTTGTATAAGCTCAGGAATCTTATTGAACATGCGCACATAGAGCTCCCTAAATGAATTTGTGACCCTATGCAGTCGACTAACATGTAAACACAGTTTATTTTTATTTCTAGTATTGAAATGATGTCTAGCACTATTTTTATGAAAACATTCTAATTTTTTTCTTATTCATAAAATTTTGGTAAATAAACTGTGATGCCACAACGTCGTCCAACGCCAGACTCTATTAACTTGGCGTTGAACTACAACATGCACATGCGCGAGAAAACCTTATTCTGTCGCTTTGAATCGCTGTCTGTATGTCGCTCTTATTTGCTCCACTCCCGTGGCATCGAAATGTATACTCTCTCTTCCATTCTATCTTATATCTTTCTTGCGTCTCATGTAATGAAATGTGCTTAAGCGTGATGTATCCTTGAAAATTTATTCTCGCTTCTCGTTCAATTACAGATTATGGAATCGCCGCTTAAGAAATTTCACTTCTAACATATGGAAAATAAGTATAATAATTACTTAAAGTGATATATTATTCCAAAATTAAATTGAAAATTAGAGGAATCAAAACGCGAAGTTACACAAACTAAGTGGCTGTTTTATTGTTTAATGTTAATAACAAATGTCTTAACATTAAGCCTTTATCCCAAAACCCAATCCTAAATCGCTATGGAACCACTTGAATGTTTGTAGTTGATCGCACTTGGCTGACGCATTGATCATAAAAATAAAACTGACTGCCAGCACTTCAGCTTCTATTTGTATTCCTTAACTAACTATCTCCAATGTTCTTCGAATGTAAATAAGCGTCATCATCTATAACAGCAAGACGTAAACATGCAGCATCCGACATAAACAAACGAGATTTATTGCACTCTCAAACATTACACTCACTCCGACCCCAACACCTTAAAAATAAGTACATTTGGAAATGGAAACACGCTTGGGAAACATAAGAAACGCGGTGGGAAGGGACATTGTTTGCGTCATGGAGTACAATGTTCAAATTTTTTTTTTCTTAAGGGAGTTATCTTGAACTTTTAATTTATCTAGCTTACGAGCGCAGTTCGCAACAATACTTATATAAGAATTTCTATGAGTATTTCACTATAGTTTAAATGCTTAGTTTTTGTTTGACCGGATGTATTTTCATTTGATGAAAATATTGTTAAACCTACGGGGTTGTTGACAATAGTAATCGTATAGAGCTTAAGAACTTTTTCATTCACATCTTAAGTTCACTTTTTGTACTTTCTTTTTCAACGAAGAAACACAATCTCAGTACAATAATTTTCTAATGTAACCGTATCGAGTTCTTTCATGAACTCTATCTCATAATCTCCTTCTGAAATTAATATTTTTCTTTATGTTTCATATTACTAAATTTACTAACCCCCTTGTCACCCACACAATCCTCGGTCTAATATATTACAATAACTAAAATTCTTGTTTACAATTCCAGAATCAATTCAAGTTTCAATTATATTTGATTTTGATTGCAATCCAATCGATTCCGAGATCGGAATGGTTTCTTCACACGATTTTTTATAATCTCGGCTAAAAATACTGTTTGCTTTTTTTTTTTTTTATGATACATCCATGAAAAGCTTCGTTGAAGTATAAACAGGCAAAGTAAAAAAATGAATAGAGTAACAAGTGCCATTTGTATTATCAGCATGGAATCGATATATCGTTATAATTTCCGACGTTACGTGTCAGTCGACCAATTTCCGTCCATACGTTATCGCTCTTCCGCTACTTGGTGCCTTTTATTAAATGAATTATTCACGTACGCCATGGGCAAAGGTGAATTATTCACTAAATCCGTTTTCGGAGAAGTCACTGGCAGGTGAAATTGGAAACGGTGAGACATCTGTAACCCAGAGCGTCTAATATCGGTCTAGGTTCACTTCACTTATACGGTACGCGTTAGTCTATTGCGCATTATTGTTTCCTCACTGTTAGACTATGTTTTTTCGCGGTTTCGTCCACGTGTATTACTATGGTGTATAGCAACAGTTAACTTTCTCTTAGACTGATATCAATGCTATTACCTAGACCTGTTCGCGAATGACATCTGATTGTCTCTATTCCGCCGTTAGGTTCCAATTCGTTCTCATTCCGTTACTCTATTTATTCCTCTATATTGGAAAGGAATAGATAGATATCTCATTATAAGAAATATGTATATTTTATGCAGTAAACACAAAGTATAAATATTCTTGAAAAGCTTTTTCTTAAACAAAGAGGAGCTGAAAGTCTAAGCCCTCGTTTAATCAAATGAGATGATATTTGTTTGTACATGTTCTATACTCGGCTTGTTAATAATGTATATGTATTTGCTCAGTGAAATGACAATATGAAAAATAAACAATAAACAGATATATGTATAGACGTTGTCGTGATACGTATTAGTACTAACTTCATATAGATATCAAATATTTATTTATTCATTAGAATTAAGTTATAAGAAAAATATTTCAGGACATCTCATTTAATTTATACAATTTTTCTCCGAGTCGACTTGTATTTGTTTTCACAGTCGCATATTAAAGGGAACACGAATACTTAATGGGGCACTACAGTGTCGTTCTGTTTGTCACAATTCATTTTGTTGCAGGCTGTTGAACGTATTAAAAAGAAAAGTAGCATTACTTGAAAGATGTTGATTGATGCAAAGTGAATAAAATATAAATTTCAGAAACAAAACCATTATACGTATAGAGTTAGCAAAAACTAAAAGAAATATGTCTATTAATTGGATATATTACAAAACAAAAATTATATTTATATTCTTACCATATTCGTTCGGATTTTGATAACGATTTTAAGCACAGAATGAATTCTAAGCACAGTTACGCTTAGAATTCTAATTTATTTAACATTTAAATTTGAGATTTATTTTTTTATCAATTTTAATTAATGAATTACCCCTTCCGTTTTCCAATCTATCGACATTCCGAGCAACAATTTCATGTAGTTTATTTGTTAAAAATGAAACTTAAATTAAAATTTTGAAAAACCCCCAACACAAACAATAGCTCCAATAAAAAACAAATTATTGACCCTTTAAATTTATTACAACCAGTAAGTAATATTTTGATCTAAGCGTCGTTGCTTCGAATGACCACTAATTAAGACTTAGACTCAACAATCACGTTAATGATTTGATATTTACTTACGTACTTATATTTCATATTCACACTATGACTTTTAGTTGTACTCTATTATTATATTTATCACCTTAACGGTCCCCGGACACCAAACAATTGGATCAAAATGGTACCTAGGTACTACTTATATTAAACTTAAAGGGCTAATAGGTATTATTTTTCTTTTTAGCTTTTGGGAGTATTGTTTGTATCGGGGGTTTTTAAATGTTTAATTCGAATTATATTTCCTGCTTTTTAAACTTTATATATTAGATACTAGTGGAAACTTTATGATCGACAATTGGCAATAAGGGACCATAATAGAAAAAGAATAGATATTAAAGATTATAATATATTAAACAGATTAAAGGCCAAGCTTGGGTGGTTTTAAATTTCATTAAAATTTTACAGAGTTCTTTTTATCTTCGAATTTAACCAATGAAAGATGTTTAATAATCCTCATGACAGATCGGCTTTAACCGAACAACAAAGACTGAGAAGCAGGATTTCGATAATTTAATTTTGTACCAAGTGTTGTACTTTATTATTTAAAATACCTTGCAAATCCGACTTGAAATTACTATAACTAATTAAAATGCAACTCTATCATCGTATTTTGCCATTGCTTTGTTTTTGTAATCCGGCTGATTACATCATTTTATGATACCTACTGAATTTATTATCCTACTCTATTTTGTCAAACAGTAATCTTTCATTTACTCGATTCCTTTCCTCACGTTCGTTTTCCGTTCTTTGTACCTTACACCACCGTGCCTTTTCAGTGCGGGGACATTTAGAGACCAGATTCGAAATCTACTTATATCAAGACTGGGTTTGATATCACAAGCGATCGCAATCAAGAGTGCGACAAATTAACGCCAAGAGCTAGATCGGGACTAGAATTGAGGACGGGATAGCGATCTAGAACATGATTGAAAGAGTGATTGATAAGATGAAGGAAAGCTAGTTTGTCTATCTATAATGTATTCATTGAGATCATTCCAATGAACCAGAACACAATACCTCTGCTGTAAATTGGTGAGCGAGTTGGTTATCCTGCAAATTCCAAAAGATGATGTGGCACTAGTTCAAAGTTACTATTTTCTAATATCATAGAAGTAACATAATATTGAATTTCGAGTTGATTAGATCTATGGAGGATGCTTATACCCATTCATCAATTCGAAACGATCTGATTATCTTTAATCGACTGAACAGATTTCCTTGAATTATAGTTAAGAACAATCTCGATTAAGTTATCTTTTATACAAAAAATACTAAATCGAAATCAGTTCAGCCGTTTGGGAGCTACAATGCCACAGTCAGACACACAAATATACATGTCAAGAGTATTACACCTCTCTGTGTTTATGTCGGGGGTTAAAACATATGATTAAATTGTGCAAGCCTAGTAAATTCAAAATAAAAATCAATATGCATATTAAGGTTTCGATTGCAAAGTTAAGCCTTTTAATTTAAACAAAACAACAATACAAACGACAAACAAACAGCAATGTTGTGAACGAATTAAATTTAAAAACATAATTGTCACATGTACTGCTGACATTAACACGTCTCTGACGCAAACTCATAAAATTTTGCTCATATGAAAATTGCCCAACCAGCATAAAAAAGCTTTCACGTATACAACATTAGCATGGCGATGACGCGAATGCATAAGATTTTATCCAAGGGAAAATCGTCTAACCCGTCTATAGAACTTTTCATTTCAATAAGAAGTCGTAAAACATTTATCTCATGTATGAACAAATTAGACGTTCAGTATTGACGTTATTATAATAATCATAAGTACCTGGATGACCGAGCTTTGATATGTTTTTAAGGTATTGCATAGCTTTTATCGCGGGCTTCGAGCGCGGCGATCGAATTAAGTAATTTCGTAACGAAAATAAAAGCTAACACTCCCCACTCCGCCTACCATGTAGCTCGGCCGAGCGTTCGCTTAACGTGTATGTATATGATACGACTGTACAAAGCTTGCACGGATCGAGACGAGCTGCTCCGAAAATAAGACGAATACGTAAGCAGCTTTTTGTGAGAAAGTATATAGGTGTATAGGTATTTATCATATCTTTATAATGCCACACACCGCATGTGCCCCGTAAGTATACATGCAGGTATATACGTATACATAGGTGTACCTATGTACAACAATGAATAGCAGTTGCTGATAAATGATGATGATGAAGCTATACGCGTAAAATTTGTGTATAAAGTGTTTTAAATATGAATAAAGAAAGTGCATTTATTAATGAAGAAAGTGATAAAAAACTTGAATTAATATCAAAGAAAAAAAATAATGCATAAATAAATAAATATAATTGCATAAGTTGATAAAAAATGCTATGCAATAGCTTTACCGCGGCAGTCCCTGAGCGCCACACGTTTAATTTTTTTTTGGTAATCGTGTTTTTTGGACAATATGTATAGATACGAATTACATATTGATGAGTTATGAATAATTTTCTTCGATCTTACCAAGATTTTTTTCAAAGAACTTTAAGGCATTTTTAAATGAACACTTTAGTTAAAAAATACTAGTTATTTTATTGATAATATAATTAAACAATTGATTTTTTTGTTCAAATCTCAAACCAAACACTTATTTATTGGCTTAGTGTTGTTTAACATTGTCATCTATTGTCAAGTAGCTTTAGTGTTGCTGTATTGATAAAGCAGTTAGTCGCGCTCAATAATAAGCTTTTCTCTCAAAAAAGAAACTTTTTCTCATAAAAGAAGACACTTGACGTTTTCTAAGAAAAGAAGAAACTTAAAAAAAATAAAAATCTTGTAAAAAACTAATCATGTGGAATCGAATCGGGGTCTTCTGGATTCGGGACTGCCCGATTTGCCAACTGTGTTATTATGATCTTGTTGTTAATGGCTAAATTTACCGTCGTATTCTAATTCATTGCGTGACACCACGAATAAAACGTGGTTTTCTAACAATAAAACCTAGCTAGATCGATTTATGGCCCCCAAAATCCCCTGTATACTAAATTTCATGGATTTCTTTGGAGCAGTTTCCAAAATTCTGATTACACAAGAATTGCTCGTTTAAAGGTATTAAATATATTTACTGTCGTAACAAACGATGAGATAGCTACTTGTAGACAATTTACATGAAATGGCATTGCATCAGGAAATATTCAAGTAATCTGTAAGATTCAACGTTCGGTTATCAATGAAGTGCACTCAAAGGTTATTATGATTGTCCGCTTTGTGATAATCATTTCCATGAAAAATTAACCATCACCAAAACATAAATTTTGGATTTTCCCGTGATTAAATTTTCTACTGCGTAAAATTATGTACATTTCAAACGAAATATTAAAATCTAGAATTTTTACGGCCACATTTACACCTACGTAATTTCAGACGGTGGTAACGAAGTATATTCTAGACGCCGTTTACATTGCTATGATTAAATCGTCTCGTGTTGAATACACGCATATATGTTCATACGATCTCGGCTGTGTAAGGATTTTCTGAATCTGAAAAATCAATTTTGCGTTTAGTATAACGATCTAATAAAAGGAAAGTGGCATCGGCAGGGAACTGTTTCGAAATAGAAGAAGAAACCAAACATTCGTTTCTGTTAGCTCCATATTTCCCGTGCAATATTCCTCTCGGTGGAAGCGTATCAGTTTTCACTGTTATGTAGTCAGATAATCGTAAAAATGAATTTCAACTGTGACGGTTATGATAATGTTGTGCATGAATTTAAGTGTGAAAATGGGTTAAGTGCGAATCGAATTTACGAGACTGGCGTCTCTTGCGTTTGTCTATTCCACTTGTAGATAAAAATGAACTCGTGATCAAAAGATGGACTTGATTATCGAAATCCCGATGTACGATCAGTTCAAAAGAAAGAAAAAGAAACATTGAAATAAGCCACGAGTAAGTTCTATAATATTATTGAACTTATTCACCGTGTACTTAAATTCAAGGTTTTCCTTGAAGAAAACATTCAACTTAAATTTCATGACTTATATTGTAATACAATGAGACTGCCGAGTAACGGTGACGAATCTATTTGAATATTATGACAAGTATAACTTGGAAAAAAATGGTTAAACCGAGACAGGGGAGAGCCTTGAAGGACCGATTTCGTTATAGCTACAATAGAGAATTATTGTATTGAAGAGCGAAATTTATTGTTTTTTTAATGTATGAAACGGATTTAGAAAATTGAAATAACATAATTGTCTTGATCTAAGCAAGCATCCATAGCTCAATATAATTATTGTATTATATAATCGAAACAGCTTAGGTTACATTCACCACTGTTCAGGTGAAACATTTAAAATAATTTCATTTTCCGTATTGCATAAGCAACCCTAAACGCAATATCAAACAAAACGGTCGCTTGACACCACAGGCTTTGAGCGGCACGTTTTTGATATATAGAGTACCCGCGTGAAATATAAAATATCAAGATTGTCAGTTCTAAAATGCTATTACCCTACTTCTGAGCAGTGAGTCAAACGTATGGCGGTTCGCGCTTTTTGTCTTAGAAGAGGTAGTAAATAAACTTATACATTGTAAAATGATATCCGGGTTATTTCGTTTAGAAATTCATAAAATGACGATCAATTAAAAAAACTAAGTTATTGACGTGGATTCGTCTTTTGGAATTGTGACACCATATACATAACTTTCTGTGTAGAAACAGTATACATAATTTCATAAGCGTTACTTGTTTTGTTTCTAATACGCTAATATAAAGTACCTTGTTTGTTTATTTACCGGTCTCCCGACACGTTTGAGGGTCGGGCATAATGTGAAATTATCTTTTGTTACAAAGTAAGAGAACGTTTTCTGTGTCGGAATTTATTGCGAAACGTGAGATTCGGATATGGATATACGTTTTCATGGAATCGAAACAGGGGAGTATTAATTCCGCCCCATGTTCTTATGCGACTGTTTCGTCAAGAATTTGGGTCGGTCCGCCGTCGCGCTCTGTGGCCGTCTCGAATTCCACCGCCCTCGTCCTGCGTTCCCGTATTTAGTAATCCTATTGGCGTCCTATTCTAGCCGATGATCAAATCGGACCGGCTGGCCTACGAATCTAAGTACTGTCACTACTCGATTCAATTCGGGTCGACTCTAATATGCGATACATATTTGCGGACACACTTCGCTTTCTCGGTTCATGTCCGATCCTGATTGTCATTTTCTTAATGTACACTGTGCTGAACGAATATTCTATTTATAATTATAACAGTACGTATGGCTGCAGTGTTCATTTGTGCCACAGTTGCCACAGGCGTTATTATTGAAGTGAAACTTCTAATGCGACTTCCAATAAGGTTGTGTTAAACGTTTAACGCTACCATGGAGGGGTATGAAAGCACTGTTGCGTTAAATGTTCAACGTTCCTGGGGAGGGGGAATAGAACGAGACAGAATGAAAGTGAATGCGTAGCACTTGAACGCATGCGCGTAGTATACCTGTTATAGGCAGCGCGAGCGTTAACAACGAGTAGCGTCCAATATTCCAACGCAAGAGGGAAAGAGAAGGAAAAATACACAAAGGTAGAAAGTAGGAGAGAAAAAGAGAGTGAGTCGGTAGATCCTAAGCACATGCGCGTGGTTATTCAAACATTTTATATCTTACTTTAGTTATCATAATCCCATTGTAAATGTTATAGATTTGGATATTTCTTCACTCGAAAATGGTAATTAAAAGATGATCAATTGTGAATTGTAAGCAATGTTAATAAAGTTTGTCTTAAAGAAACAATATGAGTTCACTAAAAATCAATTTCTACCCTTTCCTATTTTCATTTCCACATTACGAAGTTTCACTTCTTACGCGCGGAGGAACTCCACGCACAATTTTTTTTCTCAAAAGTTTTATTGGTTTTGACGTAGCTATACTATGTTGAAAATCAAAAGCATACTCTTACAATTAAAATGGTAGTCGGTAAAAGTAGACCTTTCGAATTTCTGTATTTGATATATTTTGGAACTCTTATTTAGGAATAGGTTTTACCCTGAATTGCATACGGCCACGACTCTTAGAAATCTATCTATGAGGTTGTGTATTTTAAATTAATATTTTATAACATTACGAATATACGTTATAGAGTCCAACTGCAATTAATGTTATACAGCTCGCGTAGTTAAATATTACATACCGAATGTGACTGTCTCTGTTAACGAATTTTGGCAGCATGTTTTTATTTGAAAGACTTAATATAAAATGCGCCTATGTAAATGCTGTATGAAAAAATTATGAACATACTAAGGAGTGACGGTAAAGTATTTAAGGCACCAGGTTATAGTCGATTAGATTTTGACTGTAATCGTTTGAATAATTGTACTACTAAACAATAAGAACTTGGAATCCATATTTTTAAACGACTTCAAAAAAAAAAAAAGAACGAGACTATTTCAGAGGCATGTTAGGCGATTTTCGAATCCCACTCGATCGTAGCCGACCAGATGTGCTAATGCATTATATGTAAAAACTTAAAATCTACCTTAGTGAAAGTTAAGATTTCAAATACAATTAAATTCAATATTATTGCTGTTTTGTTTAAATGAAAAGGATTAAATTTTGTAATCCACACCTTAATATGCACATTTATTTACTTTTATTTCAAATTTACTGGACGTTCTCAGCCCATTTTTTGCATAATAAAAATAAACCTAATTCTAATATATATTAGGTTTATTTTCATTTTTAATTTACAAATAAATTAAAGTTTCCACTTCTGTCGGCAGTCACTAATGACTGCCTATTAGTTCCTTTTTAGCCTAGGTGTGTTATTACTGGTCTCTAAGGGTTTTCTTAATGTTACTACATTTTTCAGAGTCGTATTCGTTGTGAAATTGTAGTTGTGACTGTAGTCGTATAAAGCCGTATCGCTACTTTATCTTGATTTAATTTTTTGATTTATTTTTAAACAGTTGGCTTGTTTTGTTTCATAATTTTTAGGATTTCGTGGAGAAACTGTCAAAAATGGGACCCTTATAATTTGTCATGGCCGTCCGTCCGTCTGCATGTCACAGGCATTTTACTCAAAAACTACAAGATGTATTTTAATGAAATTTTATTCTAAAAGTACAAGGTATATAATGGTAAAATTTGTAGTGTAGGTGTCTTGTATCACGTACTTAATTTGGTTACTTAGTAGCCACTTTAGTTGGTAGTTAAATGACAACATAAATATTTCTAGGGTCCTTCAAGCTAAGTAAAAATAAAATTTTTCAACGATCATCAACGTGTGGTTGATATTACGGCAGTGCTTTTAAAACATTTTGCTACATTTTTTGATTTGTTTAATATTTCGGAAATAATCGACCCGAAACTAGCATAAATTGTGTCGTTCCTCCTCTTTATTTTTTAAACCGTATGTAAAAAAAATATATATGAAAAAAATTAATTTATCCCCCCTTTTTTTACATTTTGAAATTGTGGTACGTGTTTTAATTGTATTTTAACGCAATTAAAATTTAATACATAATAATGTATTTAGGTAAATACATTTAAATTGTAATGCATTACAGTAGAGTCATGTAATAGTAGTAAAATATACTTAATATAAACTTTTTATAAAAGATCTAGGGCTGGTCGTTTTTAAATAATGTTCGAGAACGAATAACAGTATATTTTTTGCGATCTCAAGTCATTTCATGACTTTGTTGGTTGTCTGAAACAGGAAGTAAATATGTATTTATGAACCATGTAAAATATGGAAGTATAACGTAACGTAACATCAACCTTAACGTCCTATGTGGGCTTATTTTTAGACGTCATTGAGCGTGAGACCGTCAAATCAATTAATATTATAGGTACATAACATCAAAATAAACAAACCCTATTCGAAGTCCGTATGTTGTGATGAATAACTACGGAATCTTATATTACGCGTGGCTCGACATGCTCTTAACCGGTTCCTAATTATTCATGTTTATCTTTAACCTTCAGCCAAATAAGCCATGATAATTTAAAATACGTTTAAATTTTACGCAAAATGTTTATCATTAGAATATAATACCATATATTCAGTTAGTAATGTCATTATTACATGTTTGAAATGTGGTCAACGATACCTTTAATTCTATACCACACAAGATTTTACTTATGTCAACTAACTCCCTTTTGATGGTTTGTATCCCACACATCCATTTTAGTACTCATATTATACAGTTGAGGTGTGGGAGTTACGGAGCATAAAAATGTTGACTCGTTCTCAACTAACGTTTTCTGAAGTGCTAGATTCTATTAATGCTCTTCTAATCTCAAGAAATTTCTGAGCTGATTACCTTCTTGAGTAGTAATTCTATTTAGGCGTAAAATTTTAAATCAATTTTTAATATAACACTTTTGTAGTAAAAGGTTGTAGTAAAATTTGATTTAAAATTCTGTGATTAGTCGATTGAAGCCTCAAATGGTATTAATATTCATTTAATTAAGTATTGTAAAATATACTAAAATCATTAATATAATAGAATAAAATGCTTTTCAAATGTTTTTCACGTGAAAAAAAAATGCTAATAAGAAATAAAATGTAAGTATAGATGATATATTCTATAGATGATTGATATACAACCAGTGTTGTTACTATTTTGAGAATATATCAAAATTACGACTACCAGTGTCGTAATTTTTAATAAATTCAAAAATAAACATCACCAACAACAACACAGTATAACTGACCGTTGTAACTAATTATGTTTGTTGGAGATCGCCTTTTTTGTTCTGACCTTCGATAGAAACTATGAAAGGCTCTCCAACCGACGATGCACTGGTAGGATGCTACGTTCTCAGGAAGACACTCGGCCGTTCTGCCGACTTGAAGGTGAAAATAAAACACACTGTTTTTAACACTTCTGCTGCCGATCTGGCTGATTTAGAGTGAACTAGAGGCGCAGCCACGACTAATATAATTCTTCTGATGCATCTGAAGCATGCATGCCAACAGCGCCACGTGGCCGCGCTTAACACTATTTTGCCGCGAGCGCGACGAGCGCGTGGCTAATGCGCAATAGGAAAGGGGCGGGGCGGGACGACAGCATTTTTAATTTTACAATTTATACAATCTATGTACATTAAATTTATCGCCGACAATTACATTTTTATAAATATTTACTTATAAACTAAGATATTGCCGATACCGATAAAATAAATGTTGATCGCCGACAATGTTAGTTATTGCATGTTAAGTAACTTGAATACTAGTCATGTCAATTGTATTTTATATTAAATTGATAGCATTAAAAAAAAATCAAAACCTTAATAAACTTGATTATTAAGAAAACAATAAACCCGACTGCAAAGTAAAAATATAGCTAAAAAGCAAAAAACAAGCTCCACGTTCTTTTTTTGACATTCTTTTAGCTTTTGCTACTTACTGTTTTACTTTCTCTTCTTTAACTCTTTGGAGGTAGGCACCCCCTTTTCACTCTTAGCGACTTATAGAGCCTAATTCTAATATCTATTTCATTCATCACATCATTTATTACTAACAATTTTACTGTCGCGTACCTCATAAATACAAATGATAAATTTGTAAAGTATCACATAACTATGTGAATAAATATTACTATAATGTTAGAAGAAGTATTGCAGGCGGCGTGTCAAGCGAGTGGTGGTTTATAAAATAGCTAAATGTTCTCCCACGGCTTGTTCTCTGAGTCTGAGATATGCAAGTTTATGTTTATTTCTGGTGTTAAGCAATAGCAGTCTGATTTTTTATTTAAGAAATATGTTCGATATAAACTTTTTAGTTAATAAATGGGTACTTAGGTTCTTAGGTAGGTAGGTACTAAATAAAAATTTCCGATTCTGATGAATCAGTTTCGAATATTACGAGCTGGAATTACTCGTAGAATTAGTAGTACGGCGCGCTGCTAGCATTCACAATTTTTGGCACCAAAAATATGCCATTTATATTTTTCACAAATTTTAATATACCTTGGTTTTACTAACACAATCACGACGAATCAAATGACATCTCGAATGTTAAAATCCGTCAAGCCGTTCAGGCTGTAGAGCGTACCAAAGAAAATTTTTCAAGGTATTTCATTTTGGCGCCAAAAATTTGCCATTTTGATTTACTAGAAATTTTAATATATCCGGTGTCACTCACCCAATCACGACGAATCAAATAACACCTTGCATGTCAAAATCTGTCAAACCGTTCAGGCTGTAGGGCGTGCCAAAGAAATGGACATACATACATAGTCTTAAAAAACATTACCCTCCTTTCTTCTGCAGTCAGGTAAAAACATGACAGTATAACAGTCTGTGTTTTGATTCTTTTTAATCGACTTTAAAAAAAAAGAGGGGGCTCTGTTCATCTGTATGTTTTTTTAATGTATGTTCAGCGGAAATTTCGTCAATTGTGGACCAATTTCGAAATTTTCATTTGTTTGAGAGTATACTGCCAAGGTGGTTCCATAGTCTCAAAATTAGGATGATAGGATTTCAAGAAAATAGAAGGGAACCCGCATATATTATAGGCACATATAGTGTATTTGAGTTCGTTTTTTTAGTTGTTCAAGTTTTTGCCAATCGTAGTTATCATCTCATGCTGTTGAGCTGATGATGGAAGCCACAGCATTCCTTAACGATTAAAAGTTAAGCGATAATACTGTGATTTGTCGCCAGAAACTATTCTTCAATGGCTTTTAGTAAAACCTACTATAGATAATTAAAATCACTTACTTATTAATCTACTTACATATTTAAATCAATTTGTATAATTCTAACATGATAATCGTAGCAGGAACACATCAGAATTCTTAGCAATTACAGTAGAAACAAAGAGAATGAATTTAAACTGGAAGTCGAATGAAAATGTAACATGTATGAATTATAGAACTTTATATTATAAAGAATAAGTTTAATTTATGTAGTTTGTATAAGGATAATTTAGTAGTTGCACTCCAACTAGTAATGTAAAAACTCGGAAAGAATAACCAGCGGACAATTACCGTTCGAAACTGATTCTCCACTTGCTACGTATAAAACTAAAGGAGATGCCTAGCCGATTATATTACTGATGACCTAATCCACGTGTAAAGTAGTTAAATGAATTATAAAGTTATAATTACTCGATAACTAAAACTGTGATATAAAATAATTTTTTTAGAAAAACAAAATAAAACCCGTCTCGAAAATGTTATTAAATAGTTTTTTTAAACAGACTTCAAAAACAACTAATTATTAGTCTTCTGAGTCGGTTCCAGTTAAAGATAAATCAGATACAGTTGTGTTTCTTCTAAGAAAAAGAAAATCTCTCTTTGACTTAGTATTTAAGGTTTCATATTCATGCTCATAAATTATATGTTTTTCTGCTTTGCTTTAGTGGGAACCGACTCCTAAAACAACTCGTTACTTGTTTTTGCGAAGGGTGTGTAAAAATTATTGAAATATATTTTTGAAGGTGGTTCTTATTATTGTTTTTTTTTTGTAATATGTACTGTTTTTGTACATGTCATACCTTCAAACGAATTCAAACACATTTTGCCGGTCTGTCTTGAGCAATATGAAATATACATAAAAAAAGTGTGTCAGCTCCGACGCACGAATGGAGTTCACTGCTTTAAGATGATATCGTACATATAGATTAGTATAATGGTAAATGAAAGCATCTATTATATTATTTAAAGCATAATACACATTCATTTATTTATGTTAATAGTAAAACAATTAATTCGTCATTTAAGAAAATATTGAAAATAATTATGTTATACAATAAAATTTTTAGTAAGATTTATTTTCTCTATCATTGACGTTATCTTGCGTAATGTTTATCACAGGAACAATAGCGGTATCATTAAACATTGAAACAATTAGTTTATGGTAACTAAAATATGATACATGAATGTCGGAAGATACATGTGTGATAAATCGTGAAAACATCGCATCAATAGTTGTACCATATCTAGTTGTCCGTAGTGTTCTGTCAGAAATTAAATCTAAGTTCAGTTCATCGTTCAGAAATTGTACTAAACGGAAACCATCTTCTTTATTAAAATCAATATTAAAATCTCCACCAAGTATAAGTGGAAGTTCATGGTAACGTTTCTTCAATAGTTTTGAACCCCCTTCTGTATACACTAACAATGATTCGTGGAGCAAATCTATTATATTTGTCACATTCTGATTGATTGAAATGTAAACAGTAACCATGACGATTTATTTATTTCAGTAACCATGACGATAGCGTAACGTCATTTATCTAACACTTGATTTTACTCCCATAAAATTCCATACCCCGGGCCTAAATATGAAATCGATTCTTAAGGAGTAAACTCCAACAATACACCAATATAAATGGTTAAATACAAAGTAATTTAAGTAGGTAAAATTTGCTTCGAATATGACCAACATTGACTACAGCAAACTCATCAAGTAAGCTAGACCGACGCTACACAAAATCCATAGTTTGTTATAATTTACGTTATCCAGCGTACAAATATTTGACGTACATGTTTGCCAACTTATCTGTTATTAAAAAGGGTGCTACTGTGTAGCGAATTCGCGAATCCCTCGCGGCCGGGAAGGGGTCGTATGAAATTTAACATGGCAATTTATTTTTATAGTCTCGTAAAAGAGAGGATCCGCTTGTGTCGATGTTTCTTTTAGATGTATCACAACTAAATGCTGACATCTGCAGTTGCCAATAATATCTCGTATTTTTTTTTAATTTTATAAATTCAATTATTCCAAAGAAAAGAGATCGAATGGTGATACAGGAAAACGAATTATCTGTCACTGATCATGACCAGATGGCTAGACAGCTAGACTAATATCGTGCTAGAATAAATATGAAACTTTACATTCAAACAACATTGTGTATTATTTATACGTTACATATTTCTAACTATACATCTGCTATAATCATGTGATTTCAAATAATATAACCGGTAAAACATTAATTAAGTTATTAATAATTGAAAATTTTACTAGATAATAATTATAATATAACATTTGGTAAGGATAAATGTACTTAATAATGCACCCAGTTCCACACTACTGATTATATGAAAGTGCATCTAATATGAGAGTAATATAAATAATATTAGAATACCTGTAAGAAGAAATTTCTATCGGGGAAGCGAAAGTTGTCGTGTCCACATTCGCTTTTTCGCTTGTCAGCACACACTTGCTCTAGGTGTCACGGAAGACTAGCGCTCCAGTGGTGACCACTAACAAGAATGTTCCCCGGTGGCAATCTTTTTTGATGGCTACGTAACGTATTTACCAAACCTTCAATCAATAAATGTAGTTTAAAAACTAAAAAACTTGTTTTTAAAGCACATCAAATTAAAAAGTGAAAAATAATTCTTAATATAAGCTGAAAAAAATAATGAACAATGACGAAAAATACTAGTATTATTGTGAAAAAAGCGTGGGTTGCTCTATAAACGAAAAATGTGGCACAAAGCGCCCTACGCTTTTTCCTGGCGATCCTGGTCAGGATAATGAGATACATTTATCAAATTATTGTATTGTCACTGATTCTTGATAAATGTGCAAAGTTTGAATTAAATCTGTCCGTTCAAAGTGGGACAAAATCGAGTCCAAAGGAGTCGGTTACAAATAAACAAGCCCACAAACTTACAAACCCACAAGTTCACATACATACAAGTAAAGCTAATAAAAGCGTGATAAAAAGAATCTGCCTCCGTTGTGCTGTGCCGAGTGCCCGAAAGTGTAAGTCCGAAACTGCAGGCATGCGCAGATCGCGCGCTAGCTCGCTAGATAGAGATAAAGCTAGCAGAGGATCTATAAAAGAATTTATTAATGCTAGCGGTCCTAATAAGGATAATGGGAAACTGTTATCAAATTATTGCATTGTCATTGCACCTCGATACGTAAGAACAGTTTCAAATTAACCAGGCTTCCGGAAATTGAAAAAAATTAAGCTCAAAGATTCCGTTCTATACATAGATACACACAACCCAAGCTTATAATAATCCTCGCGGTCTTAATAAGGATAATGGGAAACTGTTATCAAATTATTGCATTGTCATTGGTCCTCAATACGTATGAAAAGTTTCAAATTAATCAGAATTCTGGAAATTGGTGAAAATTAAGCTTAAAGATTCCGTTACATACATACATAGATACAACCCAAGCTTATAAAAGCGTGTTAAAAATAAATTTCGTTTTTTCTTTCAAAAAGTCTTGTAGATAAATGCTTATAGTACAAGATCCGACTGCGTGATTTTTTCCACCTTTTTTTTCGAGTGTAATTTTTTAAAGATAATGGTTAATATGTAGAGGAATACGTTTTTAACGAGTTATTAATCACAATATGACCTCAAATACCTATAATTAAAACTTATTGTATATGTGAAATATGATATGTGTGATTCCATTGCCTACAAAATAAAGGTATTTTGATGTGATTTTTGATTTGAATTTTGCCTTTAACATTTGAATGAAAATGAAAATATTTATGGTATAAAAAATATATTGTTTGTGTTTATTTGGATTTATGGCTTTCATGCAACCTGTGCTTGTAACCGATCACGAAACAGAAATTGGAATAAATAGCGCGGCAATGATTGGAAGTAGAGACGGGAATAGGATTGAAATGGGATTCTAAAGCGACATTAGAAAACGAGGCTTAGGGATTCGGTATGAATTATTAAGGGATTTATTTTATACTAAAAGTGCCGTCGTACAAGTGACAACGTCGTATATAAGAAATTGAGTTTTAAAAGCAACTAATTTTCCGTCAGCTGATTTCGATGAAAACCTAGTTACCCCGTGAAAATGCCATCAAAATTCGTTTAATGGTTTGGAGGTTAATACGTTCAATGAGATAAACCGACAAAGATTTTAAAAATAGTCTTACTACATTCGACGGCATTCTGCATCACCCGCCATCAGATATTGGCGATGGTTACTCAGTTTCATTATATCTGTAGATATCCACGAGGGTACAGCTGAAGTCATGCGGCGAGTTACTTTATAATCAAAAATAAAAAGGTATAGCAACAGGTTAAAATAGTATAAGGTTTGCTAGAATTACAATAGTGAGAAGAATTCAAGCAGCAGCATCATAAACGTGATGAAGCCTTGTATTGTAATTCTCATTTCTCCTGAGTAGAGTCGCTATGAGAACACTTCTTCAGAAGAAACCTACATTAACAATGTATAATTATAGGATCATGGTGAAGTTATAAGATCAGCTGGAATATGTATCTGAACTCAATATGTTTTTGCGTGCTGATACAATTGCATGTGTATTACAATTCTAGAGTAAACATGGAAGCGCTATACGAAAAGGAAAACTTGCGGCTTGTCGCCGTTTATAATTAGATTTTTATTCGCGTGTGCAATACACTTGTTTTCGTCATGGAAGGAAAGGGAAACGACGGATCAACAAATACGCAGAAGTGTCGAGTCACCGCGTTAGACAAACATGATATCTCAGCTCGCGTCGCTTACAGCTCCACGCCCGATGCTCTGTGGCTTGCGGTGAGACAGAGTTAATAAGAACACGCGATACTAAACGTGAGCGACAGTTAGGGTTTGCCTATATGTGCCTATACGTATAGCAAGGGATATGGTAATGTATCATGGAATTAGTTTACTTCTATTAATACATGGAACCTACAGATGGAACTCCAGATATAAACAATATTGAAAAATTCGGAACTATTTAAAGTAGTAGGCACGCGCTGTGGTCGACTTGTCTGTAGCACGAGAATGGGTCGACTCGATCGGCGAATACCATGGTATCACAGAAAACAGAGAGACGTTGAGTAATAGCTTCGACTGTTGGTTTTTCGTCCAGTGAGTGAGAGTTTCTGTGGCCCACTCCACCCTCTATCGCCCCATTGTGTTCCATCAATCCTCAGTCCATCGGATATCTTATTTCTACCCAAGAGACTGGCAACGTACCGGCGACTCCCATGGGGTTGTTAGTGCCCATGAACGGTGTGACTACCTACTCTGTGGTGGCTTGCAAGCTCGTTTGTTCCTTTAAAAAGCTATTAAAAAAAGAACTAAAATAAAGACCGACGTATTCTTCCCAATATAGTGAAACATACTAAATCCAACAATGTTTTTTGTTATAATTGCATTACACAAACTACATGCAAACACACACATAATATTAATAAACATTAATAAACCACGAAAAAATGGCAAACAATATCTACTATGTATGTATACCTGTGCGTGATCACAAAATACGTAGGTACACTTATTTTGTGGTATAACATATCATAATTTATCCTCAAGCCATTTTGTATTTTATGTTGAATAATTTGTATTAAATAACGAGATGTGCTTTTTCTTGTTTCATGTGTATACACTAAATCTTGTCATTATTATTTATCTTGTTGACCGTTACTGCTAAGCAAGACTGGAATAGTGATTACGGAAGTTAAAATTATATAGTAAAACCGGAAGTTGAATGACTCATCACCATTTTTGTTTATTAATTGATTTTTCTAAAAATCCTGTATAAATAAGGGAAAAAGAGTATAAAAACTGTGAGTAAATTCGAAATAAATGAAAATGAGTTTAAATCAATGTTTTTTAAAATGCGCCTCCCGAAACGGGCGGAAAACGCTTAGTATGGTATGAACATTAAACATACATCGGCGTCGATATTTTTAATTACGTATTTTATAAAAGTTTTAAGATAATCAATAAAAATCATAGTTTTAAGGAGTTTCCTCAGATGCTTTGAAGAAGGTATTAGCATTCTACACGTAACTGGCGAAATATATGACAAAATGTGGCGTGAATTTGAATGGCTGAAAGTTGAGTCATTTTAGTTGCAATGAGGATTATAATACGTAGGGTACACTGAATCAGAAAAAATAACTGAGAATGATATAATATGAATTTATCGTTTCTTAAAAAATTCTGCGTTAGTATAAATACACTTTTTCATACGCATAAACCAATTTTGGAAATATTTATGGTGATTTACTCTTTCCTGGTGATATACAGCCAAATAGTTCCATTTTCAAATGTAGTAATTAATTATTATAAATCGTTTATGTAAGTAGCCAGTTTCAGAAGCTTAAAGTGCGCTTCACGTATATGTAAAATTGAGGCTATCTGCAAAAATGGATAACAGGAACTGTATCTAGTCTATTGACGCACGTTATAAAAATAAATAAATTATGCAACAAAGATATTTAGATACACATTTTCAGTAATAAAACCATTGTTTGAGAAATACAATTTTGGGTGTTGAAATGTGATAAAGAATATAACTATTTTTATTTTACTGAAAACACGAAAAGAGAACACACGTTGACACGTCACCGCGTGTTATTAGAACTCTCATGACGGTTGATTTACCTTGTCGCTCATGCGGAAATTCACCATGTATTATAAAATTATTATTACGGCGATTTCTCCACCGCCGCGTAAGCCCACACTTCGGATTTGCCCTTTAGTCGCCTCGGAGATCGGATTTTTTGCTGTATGGGCAGAAATGATGCACAGCGTGGTTTTTTTCAACTTCTATATTCAGCATGAGCTTCACATATGGCGGCTGTAGTACAACTGCGACGAATGCACTTTTTTTAAGTTATCCTTACGGGAAGAGAGGATTAAAAAACCTAATGAACTACGCACGTACGCGGGTGCGTGGGGAGTGTCCGACTTTTACGGATTAAAAAACCCCAAAAAACATGATTATGGCATTCGCTGTCAGCCAAAGGCTGTAGTTAGCTTATCTGACGCGAGCGATCGACATACAGATGCCGTCGGCGCGTGACTCTCTTACGTGTGATCCGCTAGGATCACCTCGGCGTAGGGAGTAACAAGAAGTCACGACTCAGGTCGGAACCTCTGAGTGACAGCGGTGTGTGGAGAGCACCTCGGGCGTTAAATCATTAAAGGTTAACTGATTTAGAGACCTATCCTTATTCCGTTAAATTTTCAAAAACCTTATTTAGTTCTTCGACCTCAGCAGTGGCCTTTATATACTTGGAGAGTATAGGGAGTTCTAAATCCCTATGAAGGTCAGAGTTCTTGACATACGATTGTGCGTCAGTCACTCTTTTGCAAAATTTATTTTGGTTGACTTGAAAGTCGTAAAGTGCAGTCGGGGCGGCGTGAGCAAAAACTGGGCATATATCATTACCGGTATGGACATCGTATATGACGTACGCTTATTGCGTAATGACATCTTGTTTTCCTACCTATCATACCGCTAAGAAGTGACATGTAGAAAACAGCAAATTTCCTAACACGCTGGATATGATCCTTGAAATGGAGATGTTTATCCAATGTGATGACTAAATATCTGTAATTATGTTGCCGCGGAATGAAAGCATTCGACATGCGAAGGATAGTTGTACTTTCACGAACTAAATAAGACCTCTTATTTTTGCTATAATCAAAATAAATGGCACCTAATTTATCCGGATTTACCTCAATCCTCCAGAGTTGAAATAATTGTGTCAGCCCGTCAATTACCCTCTGGAGGCGGGGTATTATATGATTTAAATTAACACTGTATGGAAACCAGTGTTGTAAGATAGAGAGATAAGAAAGAGAGCGTGGAGCCTTGAGGTACTTCCGTTCTGATGATTTTTTTTGGAGGGGATAGTGTTTTCGTGGCGAAAAACGTAATGCCTATTACTAATGTAGCTGTGTATAATTAGTACTAGACAATCTGGCACCTCTAGGGTGTATAGTTTATGAATTAAACCAACGTGCCAAACGCTATCAAAGGCCTTAGCTACGTCATGGTTTTGTGTTTTCTTTTAAAACCCTCCGATTGTATATTTGACTAGTCGGAGAGCTTTTTGGAGACATGACTAGTGGGGAAGAAATCTAAACTGTTCATCAATAGATCAATAGTAAGGCCTTTTTTGATGTGGTGGTCGCTTAGTCGCGACTTGAGTATTCTTTCGTATAGCTTACCGAGACTGTTCAGTAAGCTGATGGGCCTATAACTAGCGGGGAGGTCGGGTGGTTTCCTCGGTTTAGAAATTCCAATAACAACGGCTTCTTTCCATACACTGGAAAAGTAACAACTTTTTAAGTACGCATTGAATATTGCGATCAGGAGTGCCAATAGTGGCGAGGAAGCACTTAATGGCTTTATTACTGATACCATCCAGGCCCGGTGGCTTTCTGGTTTTGACATTTTTGAAGAGTATTTTGACCTTATCTAGCGTGATTGGATCCAGATCGTCTTTCAGGTCGAGGGAGACTTTCTATCAAACTTCCTTCTCTACCCGATGATTAAGTGAGGGGTTGTGTAGAGGGGAGGTGTGTGAGCATTGTCTCTCAATACTATTAGCCAGAAACTCAGCTTTATCCTGATCTTAAAACACGAGAGTATTGTTGGGATTCCTGAGGGTGGGTACGAACTTGTAACGGTCCGATTTAATAGCTTAGGCCACTTGCTAATAAGCGTTATGAGTAGGGGTAATTTCTTCCATAAGAGCACTTCAGGAGGACCATTGTGGAGCTCCCGGACGCTCTCACTTTGTGTTGGAGAGGGCGCATGTAGGACCTATTTACGAGAATGCAAAAAGCGCTCGCGCGGCGCAGGGTTGCATTTTTAGCTCTCATCAGCTTGCGAACATCCGCGGGCAATTTCCGGTGACCGGAATTCACCGAAACCTTCCGCGAACAGTTGTTGACCACTATCGTGATGTGGCTGGTGAGAGCACGTATAACATTGTCAATGTCGTTGGTTGATTCGATGTCATTGGGTATTTTGTTTAGGGCGGGGGTGTCAATTTTCTCAAGTGCGATCGACACCTTTTTCAATTGTAATTTTTTAATGTCTCTTGGACGGTCATCGTAAATGGGGCCTAATCTCATGAGGACGAGACAATGATTATAAGTTAGACGCTGGAGCGTCTCTATAGAACCTAAATTTAGATCGACGTTCTTCACGAGATCGATATCGAGGATATCAGGCTTATCTCGCATTGTCTGGAAAGTGAGTCGGAGTAAGAGGAGCGATGACGTCAAACTCTAAATCTCTGAGATCCGAGAGTATCCGTCCATTTTTATTAGTGGATAAACAATTCCATTCTGAGTTTTTGCTATTAAATTCACCAAATAAAATAACATGATCGCCAAGTTCGAATGAGAATGAGACAAGGACTGAGAATGACTTGGACGCTGAGCGGTCATTCTCAGTCCTTGTCCTAAAGAAGTCGGAGGGTAGCTCTGCAAAACTCGTGCTTTTAATTAAATCAAAAAGGGACTTTACAGATTTCATATCCTTACCGAGAGGAGAGCCTGGGATAACTTATCACTAGCCGGAGCCGACTCGGAGGGCTTTCGACGAGTGGGAACCTTGGTTGGTTCAGAGGCGGCCCTCGGAGACTGATTTCTAAATCAAGCTTTTCTAAGAAGTGCAGGCTCTGGGCGGGATTCACCTGAGGAAGGAGCTCCCTTAGGTCTTTTCCCGAGTAGAGAAATTTTGGATGTTATTATCTGGGGAGGTTTTCCTAGCTGCCCTGCTCTTGTCAGTCCATTTAGTATGTTTGATAAATTTTGGGGCTTTTGAGCATCCTTTATAATTAACTGTGTGATCTCCGCTACATAATACATAAGAAGTTTCCCCTTCAGACTCCACATACAGTACACTCCTGGTCCAGTGAGGGACCGTACACTTTACACGTCGGGGTTGGGCATAGCAGTGAGAAGTTACATGCCCATAGTTTTGACACAAATGGCACTGCCCCGGTTCTCCCTTTTTATAGGGGAGCTTGACAGTGATGCCCGATAGGCTACACAATCTGAAGAGATTTTTACACATCTTCTTAGTTCCTATTATCATCCATTATCTTTTCTTATTGTATTGCGATAGTCGACGTCCGATTTGTATACTACTGGGCTTTTATGACTGAAATGAAACAATGCTTTTTTCCGCTTGATTTTTGGCTTAGAATCACAGTACTCATATTTTTTTTATCCATTTGTTTTACAAACGATCATGCGAGGTACCTGACAGTAAGTAGTCCCCGACGCCCATGAACACTTGGAACCCCGGAAGAGACACAAATGCTTTTGTCAGTCTTTTGGAAAGGAATAGGATATCTGAAAAGGGAGAAAATGGACAGATGGGCAGTGGACTTATAAAGAGAGCACTAATGGAAGGGGAAAAAGGGCACCGGAACAGAGGAAGCTGTTACTTCACGTCCGTTTTCTGTGAAATCATAAGAAATATCAAAATAGTTTCTATCCACGTATTCAAGAACATATAAGACAGAATTCCTTAACAGACAATATATTCAACACCAACACTACGATCCGAAACCACATAAAGATTTTACCTAAAACAAATTTGGGTCAAATTTAAAAATAATATGATAAATATTCAACGAACGGAATCTTTGCCACTCAATTTGAATTCACAATTTTTTTATGTAATTTAGGGATTTATTACTATCATAGATGATAGAATATAAATAGAATGCAAATCATACCAGAATGAAATTAAGTATAAAATTGATTTGTTTGGGTTATCTTATGTGGAATTTCTAATTTATAAATCAAACGTTTCTACAAGAAATGTCTATTACAAACAGGCAAAAGTAGCATGCAGTGAAATTGTTCTTTTGAATAGCAGTTATAGCCGAAAAAATCCTACTAGACAATTACTGTATATTCGAATTCCGGATGCTGTCTTTGTTGACCAAATTGTATATCATGGTAAATGAAAATCAAAACAATATCTCCTCTTAATCAATCGATATATTAAGTATATACTGAACGTTATCTTATATTATTTTTTTTCCTTTTGATATAATTTATAGAATACAGATTCAGGCTTCAACGTAAATCTGCAGTATAACACTCTATTCGAAAACCAACTCTGCTAAAGTTGTTCTAAATCAAAATTGTATTCTAGAATTATTCGAATAGTTTCGTCGTTGTGAATATGGAAAAGACTACCAACCGTTATATGTACCGTACTTAAATATTTAAATAAATACAATGATAAAATCAACACTAAATATTTTAATGAATTTATTTTACAACTACCTTTCCGTCCCTAAATTGCACGCTTGGGCTAAGCTTCTCTTATTTATTCCTATTATTGCGTTGGCGTGAGCCTAATTTATGCTTTTTTGAAAACCTAATTTTCTGATATAATTTCCTGTAATAAAACGTAATATATACGTTTTATTACAGGAAATTTTTAGCAAAATAGCCTATTATATAGAAAAATGGCCTATTTTTAGGATGCAAGCTATCTCTCTGCAAAATGTCATAAATCGGTTCAGTTATTTAGTCATGAAAACATAACAAAAAACGCAAACACTGGAAATACTTCTTATTCCTTTGAACCTTTGCCTGTGGTCCCACTCTCTCGACGAGTTTTATTTTAATAATAATTTTCACATCGTTGCTCTCGCACTCAGTCTTGTACCGCGCCCTATATTACATTTACTGCGCCCCTGGTCACAACCTCGCTCTTGGGTTTTTTCAGTCTCGTTTTATTTTCAAATAAACTGAGTTGTAACAGTTCTTAATATTTCCTTTTTATAAAAAAAAAAATCAATATTTCAGCAAAATTATTGGAACGATAATATTTTTTAGTAAATTTCAGCGAATTCTTCACTATGGATAAATAATGTAAATTACATTTTTTTTCTTGGGCTTAACTATTGGTTTAAGATATCGCACAAATGATAAGGGTGTTTATTAATCTCAAAGAATATGGTCACGGAACTATAAGTCGTCTTAAACGCTATCACTGTGTTAATAAGAACGGTTTGTGCAAATTTCAACAAAATTGATAAAACTATAAGGGTTCTTAGTACTCTCACAGAACCACAAAAAATGTATCGTATATTCTTTCGGTCGCTTCCAGCTAATTCCATACTAAATTTTATCTAAATCGGTAAAACTATCAGGGTTCTTAGTAATTCCATAACCATAAAAATGTATCGTATACCATTTCACTCGTTTTCAGCTACTTCCCCTACTAAACTTTATCTCTAAATCAATAAAACTATAAGAGTTGTTAGTATTTCTCACTAAACCTTAGATATATAACATATATCCTTTCATTAATATATCCTTAGTAAGTATTATTGAAATTGTAAGAGTTTTAGTTACCTCTGACTATTGACTGAAAACTATTGATAATCTTTATTGTAGACAGCTTTAACCCGCAGCTTCATCCGTGTGGACATAGAATGAATTCCTATAACTTTTAGATCAACTAATGTTATTTTTCCATCATCATCCCGTTCCTCGTCCTCGATTTTGTCCCGATTTAGATCCTGAAACTGGTCCTAGTACTGATCTCGATTTCGCTTTCACCTTTATCCTTCACCTTTGATTCCCATGAATTATTCTATTTTTAAATGTTTTTCAAAACTGAAAAACATTTAAAAATAGAATAATTCATGGGAATGTGAAAACTCACATAGGACCCCTAAACGATTCCGAAATAAAAAGTAACTTAAAGGTAGGCCCATGAGCTTTTTTAAGTACTAATGAAAGTCGTACCATGAGTGGTTTAGCTGTTCCGAAAGAACACTGAACAAACAGTCATACGGCCAGACAAACGACTTTAAAAGGATTATTTGTTTTCATATAAACCTTCTAATAATTACGAAAACAACAAAAAGAAAACAGGTAAATCGGTCCAGCCGTTTTCAAGCAATGAACTTGCATACTAACAGAATTGTAGGTATTTTTATTTATATTAGCAAATCAAAGCACGTATTACATAAACAATCCAATCATTTCAATAAAATATTTCTACGTAAACAATTGATCAAATACCCTTTTACACGTACCGGGGAAAGAGTTCGATTTACATACATAATTTGACGATTTAAACATAGTAGAGAATGCATTTTAGCGCTAGAACGCTTAGTAATACCTAGGTTATAACTCGCGAAATATTGGAAGATAATGACATATGCACGCGCATGTCACGGCCTTTTGCGCGACACCTGCCGAGTGCCGAATTCAGTGAAATCCTTTAAATACTACGGCATAATTGACTATATTAATACGTTGGCGAAGATACAATTATATTTTTTTTTCTTTTGGATTTCATGTATGAAAACTTCGATAGAAAGCAGTAATTAGACCGTTTTCATTTATTTATTTGCAAGTAAAAAACGCAAAGTAGCCTTATAGTGCATGTCATTATTATTAGTTTTAGTGAAAAACAATAGTAAAACACTTTGATTTGTTCTAAGTATTACAAACATGAAACCTCCTTTTAGGCATATTGTTGAATTTCAAATATTCGAAAAAAAAATCTAAGGCAAATTTAAACAATACGGCTTTGTAAACTTATAAAATATCTTTTCCGTAATAAATTGTGACATTCGGTCTTTCAATTAGTTTATAATAGAGTACGTATTGTTGCCAACCGTGAATCATGTTTAATGCATTTGTTGATCACGTGATTTAAAGGCCCCTTAAAAATTATAAACATGTAAAAAAGTTGACTATAGAAAAATACATGAAAGTATGTATCAAACCGGTTGATGAATACGATTTTCATAGTAAGCGTGAAATGTCTTTGAAAGATATGTGTATGAATAGGGTTTCCATCAAAAATATAAACGTGAAAAGGGTGCTGAATTTCGTATAAATGATGAACGCAGTTGGCGACGTTGCCGATGAAAGAATTAAGATCTGAACGGTTGCCAAGTTCCATAGCAGTTCCTTAAAATATAGCTATAGGAAAGTAGAACGTTCTGCAATGGATTTTGAAGAAGTATGTTACGTTTTTTGATATTTAATAACTTGGCAAGTTTCATATCCAACTAAATTGTCTGCAGCATAAAATAGGACAACTACCAACGATAAATAAGCCTGTATCGATTTTTACCACTTTAAACGTAATTCAGGGGCTATCAAATTGCCATGTTATAAATGCAAAATCAATGTTGAAAACCTCGAACGTTATTTGTACCGAAACTGACCCATTTTTTTTTAATTTAAATTTTTGACGGAATAGCATCATTTTTTTTACTGAATTATACTTTCATTCGTTTTAATAAATACATGATTCTCGATGTGTTTTTGTTTTGTTTTTATGATACAGTGCTTTATTTTAATTATCTTTTTTTTATTTTCTACTACTAAGAAAATAGATCAGTAAATATGGTATTCAAATTGGTCAAGGTGTTTATGAGATTAGCACGCACAAACGCGCAGCACAAACGAACAGAAAAAAATCTTAAAACTATTTTGTGGCTTCGGTGACATAATTATCTGTATCAATTGCCTTTGTTGAAAATATATTCAATGTACAGACACGGCTTCTTTACAATTTTATTAAATGTGTAGATATGCCAAGCAAACTGTTGTCGGTGAACATATGTATTATTTGTTTATTATTAATACATTTTAATTCGTATGTTATATTTTTTACGGTATATTAAGGGGCATACGAGCATGCAAGTCATCAAAGAGTAGGTGGCCACCGTCGCCCATGGACACTTGTAATACCAGAGGAGTCATCAGTGAGTTGCCGGCTTGCACTGATCTGATGTAGAAGGGAATGTGCTGATGGAGGGGGAACAAAGTGAGAATAGGCCGCCAGAACTCTCACTCACTAGACGAAAAGAAACAGTGGAAGCTGCTATTTCACGTCTGCATTCCGTAAGAGTGCGTTATCTCACCGTCGAGCCGGCCCGTTCGTGCTCATTACTGCATTCGTAGTGCAGACAAGTTGGCCACAACATGGCTTTACCGCATAAAGTTAATTAAATGGCTGTATTTAATTAAAACTTTTCGTGTTAGTCTAGGTTTTTGATGTAAGTGAATCATTAAATTTTTTTTTCTGACCTTCATAGCTCATGAATTATGAGGATAGCTTTGTTTATGAAATTTGAGACGGTAAGAGTATTCGAGGAGGTTTTATTAGACGTGTGACGTTGCAAGTGTTGTGGGCTTAAAGTTTTTGAATTATGGGCTGGCGACGCGAAAGTATCTCGGAATGGTTCGCGTTATCATACGCTGCCGGTGCGTAGTCATTTTATTCTTTTGATTCGTCTGATAAATTGCCCCGTGTGTAAACCTGATAGAAAAAGCCTAAAGTGATTTTAAAAGGTGCAGTGAGTAGAGTAAAAAGCTTAGTTTTCTATAGTCTTTAGCCTGTTCTGTAGTAGCCTTCTGAGAGATGAAAAAAATTCTAGGCAAAATGTATCTGATGAAAAAATTGATAAGAGGCACCCTAAAACGTTTTATGCAGACCAAATTATGATATACAAATAATACTTAAAAAGAATTTGGGACTGACAAACATGTGCGGACATCTTTCTCTAACATCCTGGGAAATATATGTGAAACTATGATTATGTTTGTAAAAAATAAACTATTATTACAATCTAAGCAAAAAGTAAACTAAGGCAAATAAGTAAATCTCAATTTCATATTACCGTATTGATTTAATGTAAAAAAACATGTAAAAATTTGTAAAGATTATTTCTTTTATTTGTTAGTTTGTTAAAACTTTTGCATGAGTTAAATAAATATACGGGTTAGCCCTAATGATCTAAGTGTAAGGAGACGAGTAAAGTTATGCAGATAACTTTATATGTATATAACTGAATATAACTGAAGAAAAAGGGAAAAAATTCGGAAAACATAAAAGTGAACTCCACAAAATATTTTAATTAATATAAATTATAATAAATTAGGAAATAAAAAAATACCGATTATAAAAAATAAGATAAACGTGATGGAGTTCACATTCAGTTAAGTTGTATTCCTCATAAATACGTGTATATTAAATAGAAAATCAAAATAATTAATAAAGTCGATTAAACTAAATCGTAATTACATCCGTGCATCTTAACTACATACAAATAGACCGTCATGGCAATATTTTTTTGAAGAAATTTTTTGTTGTAATTGTATCTACTAAAGGTGAAAAATTTTAAGAATAAAAATTCCTATTTGTAATACTTTTTATACTAAAAAGTATATTCTAGTGTTAATGGAAATGATTGAAGTTGAGTACACTTCATGTTTTTATTTAACAACTATGACACTATTGTCGTAAGTTTATTTACACACAGAATAAGTATTTATTTTGTGATTTATGTCTGGTACTTAATACTGGTCAGGTATTGTCAATTATTTGATAATGTTCCAAGTAGAAACACTTACTTAGGCAAGTTATTCAAATGCATTTTCTTACAATCATTTATTATAAAACAGAACTTACATATATTACAATCATAAGGTTCGAAATGTAATTACTGTGAAAATACCGTACACCCTCTTTTATTTATTATTTTTTTCTGTTAAAGGCTGTTTTATAATACTAAAAAGATTTTTTACGATTTATTATTTATATTACTTCCCTGATTTAGTAAGGTCTTATTAGCATTACACGCTCCAATTCCACTCTATTTCCGGCGCGACCTAATTCCATAAGGCGCTGGCCTTCTCGTCTGCAACTGATCACAGCAGTGACTACATTTATTTCGAACGTTCAGAGAGCACACTCTGTAACATCTCATTTCGGATAAAAGTATTTGATTTCAATTTTGACAACTGGATGTTGCCATTCAAGCTATGAGCCAAACACGCCAAATTTAACTTGCCATTAAGAAATTTCATAAACTTGCTAGAGTATTCAGCTTGCAGTGACAAAACGTGATCATTGGATTGTAAGACTTCAAGGCTGCTATTGCGAAAGTGAATTTGAACTAAATAATCGACTTACGAGATTTATTCTATTTTAAGCAAGCTGTTATCATTTTGTTTGTATAAAGTAATTCCTGCAAGTAGATGGAAATGAATATGCTAATGCAGTTATATAAAGTTACGATTCGGGGTAACGACCTTTTCGTAGTGCAGTGTCATGTATAATTGAAAATATTTTCATGCGATTTTGATCTCGATTTACATTCCAATACCGATCCAGGTTCACTGTCGACTCACGATGATATTTAGTGGTAAGATGGCAACAATATTAAATGCCGTTCATCATAAATATCTCTAGAGTGATCCCTCGCGACTATCTTTCGTGTCATGTCGCTGTTTGAATTTGACTATGCTTACAAATTCAGTGTTGTTTCATTTCCTTTAAATTAACTGTAATTATTATTTTTGGAATATGTCGAAGTCAAGAATAATTGAGTAGGTGTCTTGTTGAGATTTGCTATGTTTTACTCTAGGACGCAATTAACCTTTCTTCTCCGAATTTGATTTTTTTTAGCAGTTACGAGAGGCAGAGTCTGTGAAGCCATCAAAAATAGATGGTTACTGCTACCCATAAACGCTCGTAACTCTTGAGAAATCATCAGTGCGTTACCTGCTTCTTGGCCAGGAATAGGATATCTGATGCAGGGGGAATGAGTTGATGGAAAGAGAAGAGAGACGATGGAGGGGGGTCATCGGAACTCTCATTCACTGGACGAAATGCAAATGTGGAATCTGTTACGTCATATCTATATTCTATAAGAGTGTAATATCTCGCCGGTCGAGCCAGCCGATTTTCGTGCTGTAGCCAAGTTGACCACAGCATGGCTCTACCACATTTGACTTTATTATGGTACGATTTAGTGATAAATAGCCAATAAAATATAAAATGAATGTCTATGTTATTTAATGAATTTTGTGTATGAAATGATTGTCTATGAAGAGAAATCCGAAAATATTTTTGCTGTGTTTTTTTCACAAATATATTTCATTCGAATTGGCACGTCTAATAGAAGTGACGAGTGCACGGACGGATACAAAAACAACGAACCGATCGCGTGTCTTTTATTTCTCTAATTTCGGCGCGTAACCATTAGAAATCACAATTTCTTTCTTTTTGCTGTTCCCATTTTTACGAATCCCTCTCTTTAATTAGATTAAGTAGGTCCCCCTCTTCGCTCGCCACCTTATAATTCTGTAATGCGGGCGAAACTCGACGCGACGCGCCGCGCCGAAGTAGTGGGGAGCTTTTAACGGCGACAAATTAACGACACCCTCCTATTAAGCCTTCTCCCTTCTTGAACTATGTTCAGGGGATAGACTGGTGACGGCTGAGAACGTGACTTGGGCTGTTTGCTCGCAGCCAGGGACACGATAATCGTCGGATCAGTAATTAAGATGTAAACTGTGTGCAGTCATTATATTATTTTACATTGGAAAATTTGCAACTTGGCAATGATTTTGCCTGAGATTTACATAGATTTTATAAATAAGATTGAAAAGATTACATAAATTAAAGCCTTTGTTGTCGGTCACCTTACGCAACTTTTTCTTTTCTCTTTTTCTTTCCAATAGTGTTATTTATTTATTCTAATTTATTATTAAAATTTATTGTTTATCAAATTTTATTATTTTCATTGATTGTTTGAGCTACCGACTTCTTTTATAAATTTAAATGATTATGTTTGCTTTTATAATAAATATGGCTTCATATAGTTTTAAGTTCAATAGACGTTCAATAGATACAGCTTTTGCATTACATGTTAAAAAATGGTATTAAAACTTAATTTAAAGTATATGTAGATCTAATAAATACGATGTAAAAAAGTAGCGATTCGTAAATAGATCCACATACTTACTAGAGCGAAAAGTAATATGTTGATGTGAACTGGCTATCAGGGAAGTAGACTCATGTAAAAAGCTTACACAGAAAACGGAGAGTCAATAAAGAGGAAATACTTGGTGGCATATGCAAGCTCAAAAAGACTGATTGAATGTCGAAAGGTAGAAGAGGTATGTATGGACGACTCGAAACATGTGTCCGTGTCGTATAATACGAAATGTCTTATTGCTTATGTATATATTTATAATAGGCATTTAGAAAAGAGAATCACAGACGAAGTCTAAATTTATCTAAGTTGTGAATAGATTTTTTTTATTGATGTGGAAAGTGGAAAAAATGATGTAATAGTTTGACATAGAACAGGTGGACCGAGACTTATAACGTGGAGTTTTTAACAGGAAAAAAAAGTAAAATCTAATTAACGAAGTTGCTTGGAAGCTAAAACACAAGTTTCGGAAGAAAAACGAACGGACGGACGCGGTAATTTGATTCGAAAGAATTACGTGCTGAAATCTTGTTGAGTTCTCGACACTTCAGTTTATAGTGAAAAGTGTTTGTAAGTGACTGTTTATAAACACTGCCTTGATATTTGAGAATTATATTGATTCTACAGTCGCCGTGTCATATTATAAATTTATGTCATTATAATATTGTTGTAGAAATTTTTCACTAATAAAGAGTCGAAATACGTTATTAGATTTTAATAAATAATTTGTCAACAAATATATGTATACCCTGCAAGGGAAAGTGAAATAGAACAATAACTTGTAAGATGGAAGCCGTTAGACGCCATACTGCTAGTACAAAGAGATAAATATAAAAGAAAGCTATTGAGTAGAATATTAATTCGAAAATATTTGAAACAATTTAGGAAAGTGTATCTTTTTAATAATATTTGAATGGCAGAGCCTGTTATGGTCAACTTGGTTGCAATACAAAGCCGGGCCAATTCGACTGGTGAGATGCCATCCTCTCACAAAATACAGATGTAAAGTAACGGCTTCCGCTGTCGTATTTCATCCAGTAATTGAGAGTTCCGGTCGCCCATTCCTCCTTTATCGCCCCTCTTCTCCTCCGTAAACTCATTCCCCCTCCGTCCTTATCTAAGAACCCGGCAACGCACTGGAGTTGCAAGTGTCCATGGGTGGTGATGACGCCCTGGCGTCTTAGCTTGCTTTCGCTAGTCTCTAGTAGCTCGAAAGCTCGTTTTCTCCTTGAACTAAATACATATGTGTAAACAAAAAGGGTTGCAATTAAACTCCATAATTAGTACAATGTAATCCAATTTAATATTAAGTCTTCGAAATATGGGTACCATAAGTAAGTGCTTGTTTAAAACATAATTATTACATTGTATTAAAAATATGGTATGTTGGCGAGGGTGCTTCGCACGGCGTCGTCCGAGTATTGCGAAGTGCATACGTATGAAAGTTGCGAATATATTTTTCCTTTGACTCATTATTGGAATCGATCAAGGTAACGTTATATTCTCTCATCGAGCTCGCTGTTTTTGCTTACCAACCGTTTATTTCATGTGAGAGACATATCGCGCTATAAAAAAAAATCGTTATATCGACTAATCGTCTCCTAGTCTAGATCGATCTACGTTAACAATTTCACACGCTGGCATATTCGATTATGAATATTTCGGATTAGTGAGATTCTGACGAATTGAGCAATAAGTTTCCAAGTTAAGGCGATATCGCGATGAAAAGAGTGGGATATACCCGCGCGTTCACATCACCAATGATGGACACCCGACCGACGAGTCAGCGAGTAAGACTGTTAATACTAGCGCATACGAAAAATGAAATAGCAGCAGCGCGCGTGGCCTCGAAGTAAAAACATAAGCGCCGAACCACATAAAATTCGTTCAAAATAAAGCGACGCTAATAAATAAAAAAATGATTTAGCAGTTTGTCGAAGATTATTAGTACCATTATCTGGAAAAAAAAGTAATATGAAATCCGTTACTGATTTTAAATGACATCTAAAAAAGCAAATTATCAGGGTCTATTTTGGAATTTGCTTTTATCGAGAAAATTTTGTCAAATCGTGCATTCCGTGCAAAATAGGAACTAATTTAAATTGTTAAAAAACTTATACCTAAAATCGGACTCGTAACTCATGCATTTAATGAGACCGAGGAAAAAAGAAAATAGTCTTTTCATCGCTGTATCACTAAGTCAAATCAAAACTTCCTCTCTACTTCGGGGAGCACATTCAATTCTCGTTTCTGGGCATCGTCATCGCATTGCTGGAGGTACCAACTCGCAATGGACCAGCGTGGAGGGCTTAATCTTCAATTTGAAATGTAACGATTGCGGGAAGGTACGTCTCAGCAGGAGAATAATTTAAAACCTGAAACGAGAAAAACAGTGACAAAAAAAAATTAAATCTAATTGAAATTTGTTTTATGTATACGGATGGTTGTAGCCCGAAGGCAGTTTTAAGAAGCTCAGAACATTAATTTTATAATGTTAGGGCTAAAAACCAACAACTGCCGTTTAATCAGTGATGCAAAAGAAATCGAGTGAATAAAGTATATGCAAAATAAGTATACGCGGACGTTAGAGTGAGATGGATATATGAGATGATTCACCTACACAATATAATTCTGTATTGATCTGACATTAGTCGTGAAAAAATCGAATAGACGGCATGTGGAACAGACCGGAATAGAGGGAAGTGCCATAGATGAGAAAAAAATTCATCCCCGCTTTGTGTGCAGGGGATGTACTATAAAATTTTTTTTTCAAAATGTTATTCTAAAATCTAGATTGTGAAGGAATATATTGAAATTTTATGTTTCGATTTTATAATATAGAATATAAAGGGCGATTTATTTAGTTGATTTAAATCCATATCATGCCTTGTCTAAATAAGTTGAATTGAAATAAACATCACAGAATGCTGAATGTTAATTAAATAATTTTAATTTTACGATTGAGATCAAATACTACATCATCTACCATGCGGTAATTCGCATTACCTTATAATAATATATTCTGAGTTACGTTGTTTATATGTAGCTAAAATAAAATCGTACAAAACTTAATTCTGTATTATTTATGCAAAGGTTATAATAAAGACAATTTTTATGCCTGTGTATAAACATGATGCAAAAAAAACCTAAATGGATAGTAAACGAGTTATTTGTTGTACAATTTGCAACTCGTAATAAAATGAATAAGGCAGTAATTTTTATCTAAAGGCTTAAATTAACATAATGACAAGTTGTATTAAATCAATAATTTAATATTATTCGAACTTTTCTATTATTAACAATTTAATCTTTTTAGTAATAAAATACTATTAATAATTTGAGATCATTGATTCCTGATGCCAAATGTGTTTATTATGCTAAAATAAATAAACTCTTATCTTTTGTATTGCAAATCTTCTTTGCTACGATGATGTTTTTAAACGTTTAAAATAGTTAGGAGTCTGTAAAGCGCTACTAAAACTTTTTGTCTATAAAACAATTACTGCTATAGCTCGATGTCGTCTGGAAATTAATGAAGTTTTCAGCGAGCTTAAAACAACGAAGCAGTCGGTGTAAGTGGAAACTGGATGTTCATTGGACCACGCGCCGCCCTATTTCTGGTTGTTCATTTTTGCAGTCACCGGCAGTGGACGCTATGCGCTTGATTTAAAGAGAAAAATAGAGAAAACAGACGTCGTCCCCGGACCTGGACGTTGACAGCCCTCTGGCGAGCTGACTTTTTGTAAAAATAAAGAATGTAGCTCGATTGATTCGGTTTTTATTATCTATGACATTTTGAATATTAAATTAAGAACATGTGACTTATGCCTTATGAGACTTGTGTCAGGTCGGAGAGAAAGTCTTTTCTCGTGTTCTGACATAAATGATCTTTTTTTAATCTTAACATCTTAGTCTATTAAATGAAAAATTACACCACGACGATCTCGCAAACGGCCTTTACGATTGAGACGTAAATTTTTATTTTCATAAAGGATGCTTTATAACTTTATTTATATAGGTCTTTTCCCTGGGAGAAAATTGATCTTATACACAAAAAATATTTTTCGAAATATTACTTTATAAGACTATCCTACAAATATTGAGGTAATTATATTGTTCCTATAATTTTGGTTTCCAATGAGGTACAAATCCTTACATATATATATATGTAAACTCTGCAATTGAATATTGTTGAACATGAACATATGTTACTTTTCACGACGAAAGTTATATTTTATATTCCGTGAAAACCATTATTATATTTCGCAATATACAGGATTTTGCCTCGCGATTTGTGGAGCTTATGTCCCTGGCCCTACTACGATTCTTTGTAGACATCCTCGTATAGGTTGTATGTGTAGAGTCTTATCACGTTTTTTGAGCTACGCATATAAGGTAATTTTGAGGATTATTACTAACCTTCCTATTCGTAGGTTTGACGACTTTCAACCACTCGAAAAAACAGGTTTCAGAAATCTTCAGCACCGTATACGGCATCCACACGTTTCGGAAAATCGTACAAAAATATGAAGAGTATAATCGGCTGCTATGTATCGCGTATGTCGACTACCAAAAAGCCTTTGATTCAATCAAAACCTGTGCGTAGCTACATTCATTTCAGTGATGCTACAATGAAAGTCGCTGCGTTCAAGTGTTAAAATGTTTATACAACAATGCCATTAGTAAATTCGAGTATTGAATAAAGCCCAAAACCGATTCAACCGCAGAGAGGTGTGAGGCAGGGAGATGAGATAGGGAGACCTACAAAACTCTTTACTACAGCGTTGGAAGACGCTTTCAGATTTTCAATTCAATAGGAAACGGTATTATTATGATTGGCTAATACGCCCCTTACCTTAAATTTGCCTACGACTAGGCATGATGGCGGGATCGATGAATGACCTGCTCGGGGACTTCAGTAGAAGTTCTAGTGAAGTGAGTTCAAATATGACCATGGACAAGACGAAAATCACGAAGAATGCCCACGTCCACTCCGGAAACAATTGAGAACATTTGAAATTGTAAACGAATACGTCTATACGCTTAGGATGCCCTTGGCTGGGCAGTGTTTGGGACATTACGAGGAATCTTCAAATCCAATATACCTCTGAATGTAATTAACCGACGTAACTTGTAAAATCAGTAAGTTGAAGTGTCACTCGCAGTCGCAGTCACTTTAAGAGGTGATAACCGCGGAGGAAGAGAGGTCCTCAACTGGCAACTATGAAATGAACGTCGCAGCCTAGGACAGCCTCTCACTACGTGAATTGACAACTTGGTAAAGGTCGCAGGAAACTATTGATTGTAAATAGCCCAAAATCGTGCATGACAAACAAATGGAGAAAAATGATTTTCATTCGAAATTCCAAAGCAATATATTGATGTTACTTAAAACATGGTTGTATGATGCAGACAGAGAGAAGGAATACAGACAACAGCCTAAAATAACCATGATGTTTCAAATGATTTGGGACCGTACATAATAGTAAAAACTGGATTTACGAGCTATGCAACAAAATAATTAGCGTCACGTTCACAGAAAACTTTATAGCGTCATTACTAAACTTCACTATCCCATTATTTGAACCCTTTATTGTATATTTTAATTTAGGTTGTGGTTTTATAACGTTTTGTTCAGTGGTATAATCACACGTCGTAAAGGGATTAGTTCATTTTAACATGATAACTCATTAACCAATTACTAGAATTAAAATTAACTAAAGATTGTAAAGATTTTAGTCTAACTATAATCTGAGAACAAAATTATAATTCTGTCAACAGCCCATAATACGCGAATTGGTTGCCTACGTGCCTTCCTTATCGGATCGACCTAACTCAACGGTTTTAACGTGTGAACTCTAGACTTAATTATATATATGTCATATAAATTATATAGAAATGTTATTTGCAACCTTCCCGATTTCTGTATGTCATAATTATAGCAACAGAATTGGCGTTTATCTATAAAAACTTCATGTATATTAGGGTACTTTCATGAAATTTTAAATTTACATTCGTAATTTTTATAAGTGTGAACTAAAGTGGTCACAGCTGTGTTTAAATGCATAAAAATATATTTTTTAAATCAATACAATATTAATAATTTCTTTCAGCTTAAATAATTAAATTCGATAAATATGCTTATTGTTGTTTTTTTTTATTTCGAAAGATCATTATTTAACTGATTAATAAAAGAAATAAAATAAACGTAAGAAATTTTACCTGGTTTTTTATCATAAAAATTCTAAAATACAAGTTGTAAAATTTATTTCAAAAATCAAAAGAATAAAATATACTATTTGCTATGATTTTGTTTATAAAATTAGGTCTATATTATTTTGTTACAGTTACAATATATTATAATATTACGAAAGACGTATATTTATTTTTATAAAGATCAAAAATTGATTTGTAGATGCAAAGTAATGTTTACTAAAAACATAAAATTGATATTTTAGTTGCTTAAAATTTCTTTCTCAATCATGATCACCTTCATCACGAGGTGGTGATGCTCATAAAACTCAAAAAGATATACGAAACTAAGAACCGTTACGATAGTAGGACTAGACAGTGACTGCAACTGACATCGAAACTGGACTCAATGACCGAACGGAGAAAGCCGCGTACAAAAAGTTATGAACAATTACTTGCCAATTACATTTTAAGAAGTGTTTATGTCAAATTAATACCACGACTTGTTGTTCATTTGAGACGTGTGAAACAATTTCATGTTATCTCACATTTCAAAGTATCAAATGTTACCGCTCACGGTGCACGTTGCAATCGATTCTCATGCGATTTTAAATTTACCCGAAGATGAACTCGACTCGACGCCTCTCGAATAACTTCGTTGATGAATTGCAGTTCTTTTATTCTTTCCTTTATTGAGTTTATGATCGCGATTGAAAGCGTTTGAATGATTATATTAATTTGTATTTCTATGGAAGAGTAGAAAAATTATGGAATAAAATAGTCAATGCAAATAGAAATATTTCTATAAGCACGTTAGTCTCTAATAAAGTTGAATTTCACTGTCGACATTAGGAATTAAATTAATACGTATTAATATTAGCGGGCCAAATATTAAGCAATCGAATTGAAACGAGAAGTATGCATATTGATAATGGCAATAAAGCATGAGAAATATTACGACCTCTGCCGACTTCCTTAAGATATAGACCAGTTTTTACGTTATTGAAACTAATACCACTTAGAGAAAAACTGAAAAATAAAAACAAATTGAATGCTATTTAGTTTCTTTTTTAGCCTTTTGTTTAATTTTTTTTCCAGTCGCTTTTTCCGATATTTAACCGGCGACATTGAAGACACGAATGTCTCGTCGCGCTAATTAGAAGGTGTTCGTTGAAGTCATTAAACGTAAAATGACTACGTATTTTTCAAGAGATGGAGTATGTTCAGCGCACCAGTCAAAAATCGATGAACGTATTGTAATGGTATAGACAACGCCTCGCTAAACCTATACAAATTCAATAAATATCAGACGTAATACAAGCCGAATCTGCCATTCGCTTATACATTGCCAAAACCGAGTTGCCTGTGTATACCTAAGTAAAACAAATTAATCATTCATTGAAAGTCAATCTTCACTGAATGAATCATGGAACAGTAGATGATCTTCAGTTTTAAAAAGGCTATACCGTATCCTGCTATCAGCCGATATTTAATGGTTCAAACTTGAACATCAAATACCAAATACCATACACTTACGCCTAAACGATTCAGTATTTGACTGATTGATTTCAGGATAATAATAACTTGGTTTTAGGATACCCTGTTAAAAACGAAAAACTGAAGCTTTGGGGTGATTCTCACTTTCGTTTATCCGTCTATCGCCGAGGTTTTTATCGAGAATTAAGTATGGCGTGTAAGAATTTTAAATTTTGTTGCAATGTTAGGCCTTGATGTTGGATACATGATCAGACAAAAAATTGATTCAAATTAGCGATCAGTTTGATTAAAAAAAAAAAGGTTTTACTTAATATATCTGTCATGTCACGTAGCGTTGAAAGTGCTACTTTTGACGATTCTAAAATTTTTAAATTAATTTTGTCCAGTGGTCTTAGTGATACATCTCAAAATATGATTAAAGCGACCTCTCTGATCGTTTAGCTTTCTAAAGATTGAACTTAGGTTTCAATCTTTAGAATCATTCCAGAGTAGATATCATTTCGTCGTAGATTATAAGAAAACTGCAGATTTTTTCGACAGCGCAATACTTGCTGAGATAAATTTAAATTTCTGATTGCCATATCGAATATTTGAAATTGAAGAGAGGATGCGTTGCTAATGATTTTGACAGAATATTTCTCCAACCTGAAAGGATGACACTTTAATTATTGCAAAATTTACTTTGCATTTCAGAAAAAATTTCGTATGAAGTGTCAGAACGATGAAAAAAAGTGTGACGGTTGTTGATTTTAGTCTATGTCTTATAGGACTGTTATATTCAGATGTATGTACCGAGGCATGGACTATATGAAACTATGGAGGTTTTTAAACGCTTTTATTTATCTTCACTCCGTATATTTGTTTGTTTCAAAACTTGTAACATATTTATCGACAACATGTACTCAACTGATTCCGATAATAGTAGACTAACGTATGTAGACCGCACGACGATGCAATGTTATTATAATTTCAACTTTCCATATTTCATTCCTAATGCTATAGGAATTAATGACTGCCTACGTTAACTAAGACACTTGAGAATACCCTGACTTTAATTTAGTATGATTGGTATCGAGCCGATACTTTATCACTTAATATTGGTTTATAACTTTTCAACTATAAATGCTGCAGAGGTTACCTGCCATAACCGTAAGACTTAGTATGTTTAATATCATGATTTTAATTAAGTAATAATCTGCCGATTTTAATTTAATACTTTTCATAATAGGTAGAGATTTTAACGTTTTAACGTTTAACGTAGCCTTCCAACTCCTCAGCCCCGATGTTATAGAGGTACCTGCCAACTGTCAACTTTAATCATTTATTTATGCGAATATGCTAATTTTAAATTCAGTGTTTAGGTATCATTCATAGACTTCGCCATTAAATTTAAGGTTTCTGCAATTGTGGCCAAAACTGTATGGTGTTAGGGTGGCTTTAAGTGATGGATATCTTTAGTGTTTAACTCTCAAAACAATTTGTCCTACAAAGAGCGTTGTATCTCTGCATTAACTAACACTTGTGCGAACGAAATGAGAGATAGACATCCGCTATATTGCCCTACAATTTCCAGCAAAGTTTTATCAGTGAACAGCAGAAATAAGGACGTGGCCAATGATTAAACGTGGGCCTCTTTTCTCTATAAAATTCAGGGAAATGCTCTTATAGTATTGGGTACATTAAAAATTCACATTCTACTAAACATGGAAACATAGTTTTTTCGTCGAATAGTTATTTATAACTACTTGTAGATGTTATTACGCTTCCCACATTTTTACTTCAGTCTGATGTTCATCATCAATTAACGTATTGACGAAGCGTCAAAAAGTGGTGCTTGGTATTCGTTTCGAGAGTACTGCATTTCCATTGCACGATTTCTTATAGAAAAACGGAATTTCCAAGACATCTAGTTTTCTTTTTTATTATTTTCTATTTTTTTATTACGGCATTTGATTTAAACAAAACCGTTTGTCTTAAAAGTCTTCGTACCTTTTTTTTTTTGAGTTCACTATAAAGAAGGACGCTGCTTTATTCGTGGAAACAAAAAAAAAAGAAAGGAGAATTCACATCCGCCTCAATAAAAAGATTGCCGAGCTAAACAAGGTTAACAACAATAATTCCCGCGGAAACACTAACAGCTAATCTGTTTACATTAAACATTTTCACCTTCCCCGAGCGGCGGCGGCGCGGCTCGAAGGCGGCCGAGCCGGGCGGCGCGGCGTGTTTAATCTCCGAAATCACTCTTTGCTTAGGTTCCGATTCCGCGTTAGAGGCCGCTATCGGGCGCCACTTCAAAAGCCCGCCCGCCCGCGTCAGCGAAATTAATCCCAGATCAAAAGTTTCTCATTTGCCGCCGCGCCGCCGCGGCCGAGTTTTATTTATGCCTCGTACGGGAGCGCCGTAAAAAATTGCCCTTTTTTTTGACGTGACAACGTCTTAAATTAGGTTGCGGCTGGGAGTCACTTTGAAAAAGTGTAACGCTCGGTAACGTAACGATGAGTCACCGAACGAGAGAGAGGCCCGCCGAATGCCTTGCGTCTCTCTCCCACTCAACTATGATCGGTCTGCCGCGCGCAGCACTAGAGAATTAGTGCATAGCTTGCAAATGTATTGCAAGTTATTGTATGTATATTTGTATATAAATACGTATGTATGTGTAAAGGTAAAAATAAAATTTTGTTAATATGAAATTCAGTGCGAGATTCTTTGTATAAATTAATGTTTTAAATATAATTCTTTGTATAAATAAATGTTTTAAATTGTTACTATTATTTCATCCTTCTTCCTACTATACGAATGAATATTCACATTAAAATGATTTTACCATTCAAAGTCGTTGTCACGTAAAACTTTCGCCCGTATACCGACTTTACAGGCAACCAAATTTTTTCCCCCACTCCCGAAGTTTTGCTGACGTATGCTGCGCGTATCTATCATAGGCGGCGGCTTCGTGCCGCTCGTGAAAAGAACAGACCGTCTCGTGCAAGCGTCCGATTTCTAAATTGCGATATAGATTCTACAATTTCATTGAATAAATCAACTGTTTTAAATAAACATCAGTGATAGGTATGTCTGTGAGGTATATTAACTAAAGTCCCTAAAATAATCATATGATTTTTTTCATCCGGTCGTGCAAAGGCAAAGAAAGGGTTTAGTTTTCCGAGTGTACGTCGTGGTTTGTGGGATTTTTTACTAACCCACATTTAATCCTGGTTAGGTTTTGTAAATAATAAATTCTTAATTTTACTCTACATTACTGATATAATGTAATGTATGCACGACAATATCAAGAAATTCAGTGCGTGTTCGGTGTCATAATATAGAGGATGTCACCATTAAAATTTTAATACCTTGATATTATTATCAATCTATATGTCTGTGTACATTATTAAGAAAAAAAAAACAACACATTTATAAAACATATCCTTATATAGAGCCATAGAGATATTGATGATATAATTAATAAATAAAAATGTATCTCGTTTATAATTAGAAGAAAGTTCCTTATCGCATGTAACACTCAATTGCTGGGCGAATGGATGCTATATGAAAAAAAGTATAACCGCCATTAAAAATGCTGACCACTGTATAGTGTATGGTAGACTTAGTGCATACTTTTCGAATTCTCCATCTGCCTCTCTATTTTTCTCACAAACCCGCTCCTCCTTACTATATAATTCTCGATCTCTCAGCCTGCATTTTTTTAGGATTTGAATGATTAATAAAAATAATGTTAATTTGCATCTTACAAATATTTCTTATAGTTTATTTACTTATATTATTTATTTAGTTACTTCCAAACGTTTTAATTTTATTTTCATTGTTATTTATTTTCTGCTGAGTTTATACCCTCCCAAAATTTATATACTTCAGATTGGGGGACTTAGACCTCAAAGCCCATGACGCTGGCCCTGCGCCGGTCGGGGGATGTTAAAGGCCGTTTTCACCGACGTGACGACAACATCCGGCAGCGATTGCCCAACTTTGCCTCCCGAGGCATGGAGCGAGTATTTGATTAAATCGACTTAAGTTCACGACTCATTGGCGATGATAAATTCTTCTGCGATCACGACCGAACCCGATACCTTTCAGTTCGAACGGGGCGCTTCTAACGCAAAAGCAAAGCAAAATAAAATTTAAAAACCATAAGCTCTGCTATGTGAAAACTGGCCACTTTCTTTACATATCCTCATCGAAATTTTGTACGAAACAAACGTCTGCATGATCCGCGCACTTGACCCTTCCAACATCGACAATATCGTCGAATAAGATATATTTCTTTGACGGCGACGCGCGCAGACGCCTCGCGATACTTCAACGGAATATTTCCCGGGGCTCGTTAGGCTTTTACGATTCTGATATATATACGTGTGTATAAATACATTTTTTTTTTAAATATCCTTTGAAGCACAAAATAAAAGCCGGTACTTTATTGTTGTTCGACGGCAATCACGGCCGAGACGGTACGCGGGCCGTAAATCAAGCGAAATGGCAATCTTACGGCGGCGCCTAAAGCCGGCTGCGGACGTGCTTTACGCGATACGCGATACGCGGGATGTTTTCTTCGTTATCCGCGCGCTCCGGTCGCTGTGTATCTAATATATAGGATGTTTTATTTGTGTACATGTCTGTATGTAATACTGTTATTTTTCTTTCTTACTTGCTTAAAAAGTGTGCGAAAGTTTTAAAAATCGGCCAGTTTTAGTGTTGTGCAGCTGCCTATATAATTATGTTTGTGATGTGTATACAAAATTAATTCTATAGATGTCGATTTTGCTTTGAGTAGTCGACAATTATTAGTATGCTTAAAATGCTTGAAATAATTTAGGTCCAGGCTTTTTCATTCAATTTAAAAGGATTAAGGGCGGGTATGGCCTCTTTATTCATAAAAAAACACGACATCTATTGGAGGATAGCAATCTTATAGTCCTTTCTTTCTAGGGTAATACAGTATTGCTAAACTCTGGCGATTTACTTTTTTTTTAATGAATTATCAATTTTTCAAATAGCGTAAATAACATATTATTATAATTGAAAACATATTTACTAACTGAAAGTAAGCGTGAAAGAAGTAACGCTCCACTAGTGTCTCATGGCGCAGCTTGTACTAACTAGGCGAAAGAAAAAAAACCGGCCACAACAACAACCCACACAATGTACATTTAATATTTCAGCCACCGAGACGGTTTTTTATGTTAAAAGTGAAAGAAATTCACCAAATGAAATTTGGATATGGTTTCCAACTACAATCTATGAAATATTATTAAACAAAATAGTTTAATTAGTATGGAGCGGAGTTGGTTAAGATTCGGCTTGTGATCAGAAGGTATCAGGTTTGTTCCTGACTACGGTTGAATAGACCTATGGGTCCCGAACTTAACGTAAACCACACGCTTCTTGCTTCGGAGAACACGTAAATGTGTCGGTCCAAACGTTGTCAGCGCGTTGGTGACGATAGTCTTTACCAGCCCCCAATCCCCACAGGAGGCTTAAGCCTTAACTCATTCAATTTGAAATAAAAATATTGCGGGAGGGTATGGCTTAGCAATGGGGTAAATAAAGTTTGACACAACAATCAGAATTGCTATTGCATGGATAAATGGTTGGCATTTTAAAGGATATTAATTGAAGTACTTTATTAAGCAATTTAAAATGAAGACAATACGCTTATAATTGGACAAAAGCAACTCACCAACTCATGCACGACGAGATTTTCGAATTTATAAGTTCGGTCGACATTCATATAAAAATTTGTACAATAATAGAACCTGATAAAAGAGAATTTTTGGAAATTCACTTTTTATCGCAGTAAAAGAGGGTCGATTTTGGCATAATTTTTTTATTGCAAGAGTTGGAATTATGTTTGTTATAAATATTGCGCATTAAAAATGGCGAGGCGAGTCTTTCACAATTAGGTGGAGAGAAAACTAGGGTTATATTGTTATGAAACTGGCAATATATTGTGATCGCGAATGGGATGGTTTCTGAAAAAAAAATAGCAAGAATCGCCGGTTTCGTCTGCGTTTTCACACTATTGAACCAAAGTATTGAACTGATTCTAAAAATTCCTTCATAAATAAGAAGCTCCCTGAGTAAAGCAGACTATTATTATTTCGCTTTGGCGTCATCTGCATATCTGTGCCATTGCTGATTCTAAAAATTCTTATACTTTCCATTCTTTCTCCGAGTGATATAGCCTAAATTTTATTTTGATGCTAGTGTTTGCTCCATCCAAATCGGAACCATGATAATTAGCAGAATCGAAATTGCAAACGAGACGAGGTGCAGAATCGAGAGTGCAAACCAGGACGGATCGAAATCAAGAATGGAACCAAGATCTCAGTCGAATGTGGGACTAAAAAGCGTGTTAAAAATTAGAATCAAGAGAGTGATCAGAATTGGAATAGAAAGCAGTACAGAAATAAAAAATCTGAGTGGGACTAGATCTACTTAGATCGAGACCGGATTCGAAATTAAAAGCGGGATCGCAGTTCGAAACGAAATCGATACAAATTGACGTCGAGGACAGGATCGAGATCAGAACCGAGAACGAGATAACAATTGGAATCATGACTAAGATCGCAATCGGTGGATACGTAAGACGATGGAATCTATTCCATATCCACGCGGGTGGTAGCATGTACGATGTAACTACAAATTATCGATTTTTTGATTTTTTCCGTCATCTGCTAAATTTCATGATTGTAAGTCAATGGGAAAGTTTTAATATATAGTATAAGTTTAAATTTACTTACAAGATTTAAAATATAGAGCGTATATGGTAGCGTTTCGATCCTATTATTATTCGATCCTATTATTTATTTCGTTAACTAAAAAGCATGATTTTCAAATAGTTTTAAAACGCCCTAGTAATAAGTGTTTCGTGTTAATTTCAACTTGATATCTCCACGCGTTTCTGAGAAGGAGTCTTGACAGACAACAAAGTGTTCCTATAAGGGTTTCCTTTCCTGAAAATTATGATTTGTTTCATTCAATTTGGGATCTTTGCTGCAAATTCGACTAACATTTGACCAGTATTTATAATTTGTGGTTTTACTTTAAAGTAAATAAATATAAAACTTTAAAGTAAACAATTTAATACCATTTTCGCGATCAATTAAACAAAAAGAGGTTGAAAAAATACATTTCTTGTATCAAGACAACTTTAATGGACAACTTTTTATTTTCGTTATTTTATTTTTGATTTTTAAACTATCTGCAGTAATAATTGTATTATGTGCAGATTTAAAAAAGTTACTTATTACCATTACGATAAAAGATGAGAGCCCTTTAAAGGTAGGACTCGTGGACGGACAGAGGGCTTAGTAATACTTAGGGCTACATTGGCATCTTTCGCGTGCGGAACTCTAAACATAATGAACGTTTTAGATTCTGCATGTATATATAGAGTACAGAAGCAGCATTACCGAGATACTTCAAGATATCAAAATTTCCCAATAAATAATGAGGCGTTTTACGAAAATCAAATAAATAATATTTGAAATCCCATTTTAAAGATAATAAAACAGGCAGCTTACAGAATTTAAAAATCGTCCTATCATTTTAATACCGAAGGTTAGTTTCTTAAAGTAATTTATCGTTATGTACCATATTGTTGTTTCTAACGTCAACAAACAATAATTAGATTTCATCTAAAATTAAAAAAATAAATTAAACGTGTGGCACTCGGGGACTGCCGTGGTAAAGCTATTGCATAGCATTTTTTATCAACTTATGCAATTATAATTATCTATTTATTTATGCAGTATTTTTTTTCTTTGATATTATAAATGAACCTTGGTCATTCATATTTAAAACACTTTATTCACACATTTTACGCGTATAGCTTCATCATCATCATTCATCAGCAACTGCTATTCACTGTTGTACATAGGTACACCTATGTATACGTATATACCTACATGTATGCTTACGGGGCACATGCAGTGAGCATGGCATTATAAAGATATGATAGATACCTATACACCTATATACTTTCTCACAAACAGCTGCTTACGTATTCGTCTTATTTTCGGAGCAGCTCGTCTCGATCCGTGCGAGCTTCGTACAGTCGTACCATATACATACACGTTAAGCGAACGCTCGGCAGAGCTACATGGTAGGCGGAGTGAGGAGTGTTAGGTTTTATTTTCGTTACGGAATTTCTTGATTCGGTCGCCGCGCTCAAAGCCCGTGATTAAAACTATGCAATAGCTTAAAAGACATGACTACTTTCATTGGTTTTAAATATCAATATTTGCTATTCAATTTTTCTGCGCACCTATACAGAAAATGATGAACAACTTGTTTCTCTTTTTTTTAAGAAGACGCGTATTATCATCAACTCATAATACAAATTACATAATTTAATGAAACTTAAAGATTTAATGACACATATCGATAATATATTGAACTCTAAATGACTGGTATTTTGACCGAAACCTTACGTGATTATGTATTGTTGCTGATAAATAGCTAACCATTAAACTAACCTTGCAAATGCCCCAAAAATAGGTTATGTGCGCGTTTGATAGGTAAGGCTAACAAAACAAAATTTTAATTTAACTGGAATCATTCCAAATAAAAATAAATAAATTAGAAACCTGTTCGCATAAAAGTCGACTTATTTTGGTGATGTTTTAAGGAAAACAAAAACAAAGCAATCAAAAGCGTGACAAATGTAACACAGCTATAACTAAATAGTGGAAAATGGGTCCATAGTTTGTGACAAAGTGCCGTATATACAAGAGGGAGAGTCGCCCGCCAAGGGAGTTTGCATTCAGTCGTTACTGACAATTTATTATCTCAATTAATTCATTGTCGTGTTTCAATTTTGCCCGCCTCAAAATTCTAGGAACATTTAATATATTTAAAACACTGATTCTGTTAGGATTATATTGTTGTTTCGTAACTCTGAATATCAATAAAATTATTATAATACTTAAATTATTCATTATCTATTAGCAGCAGGTGAGTTTCACCTATGATTGTACCCTAATATTGTAGTTTCACGTTGCATCCTCGCTTTCTACATACATTTTGTGTTGTGATAAAATACGTAAATATACGTATGACAGAGTCTTTCCATCTCAATTTCTCACAAAATCCCTAACCATAAATACAACTATAACAAAATTCTCTAGAAAATTCTAGACTACTTTATCAACGTTCATATGCTGACGTCGTCTATACAGTTCTTGGGGGAGACCGTTTTAAATGATTAACGCGGTCACGGTGAATGTTCAAAGAAAAGTATGGAGTTAACATTTTTTATTGTGCAGTTGTAAAAATCGGCATTCGCATACTTAATTTTTTTAAGAGTTAGTTTTTGATCTCACTGGTCATGTTTTTATCGTCACGTCACTATGTTATCAGTTATATTCAATCGATGTCAGTAGATAACTATTAATTACTATAAAGTAAATGAAAATTAGAAATCTATCGATTTATGCAAATAATATGATTATAGTTTGGAAATTGTAGTGTAATTGTAGTCGAGCATTAGAAAACTAATGCGAATTCCATGGAAAAATTGGCCCTGCTATACGGGCAGGCAAAGTAGTACCTTTGTAAAGGTTCCTTTTAGAATTTCCGGGTTAAAAATGCTTATGATTTTAAGTACTAAAATTCAGAAAATACGTGTGATGGCTCTGTATCTAATTTTGCTTTGTGTTATAAAACAGATTAAACGGTAATATTACTATATTACCGTCACGCTGTATTCGATTTGATCGTAACATAAAAATGGGCTGGCTCTAGCCGTAAAATACAATACTCTCACAGAATACAGACGTGAAGCAACAACTTCCACTGTTGCATTTTGTCCAGCGAGTGAGAGTTCCGGTGACCCACTCCCCCCTCCATTACCTCGCCCTCCTCCATTAGCCCACACTTTCCTCCGTAAGATATTCTATTCCAACCCAAGAGGTCGGTAATGCACTGGTAACCCTATTGGGTTGCCAATGTCCATGGACAGCGATGACTCTCTGGTGGCTCGCATGCTCGTTTATCCCTCAAAAATGCTACGAAAATTCGGCGAAGTCATAAAAAATTATACACATAATTATAATTATGCAATGTCACGTACACGCAGTTTGCAAATTCGAAACACTCTAGAAACAATGTAAAAATAAAAGCAATTTTTGGAGTAAATTTTCACACTTAGAAATGTAGATAATTTTACTTAATTAAGTGGAAGACATTTGACTAATCTACATTGAAAATAATGACAATCCACTAAAATACGTTTAAAAATAATCCATTTATTATTATATTTCATCTGATTTCCTTTCGAAATATCAGTTGATAAGAGCGTTCGCCTAAATAGTTATGAAGTGCGCGCCGAACTAGCTGCTGTTTTATATCTCAGTTCATTTTCCGTTGATTAAATCCCTTCCGTTGCACAACAATGCACAAAGCTATTCATCGGAGAAGTCGGGCATCGTAAATGTTTATTTTATTGATTTTCACACGGGGCTCGGCACAACAGACCCCGCTGGTGAACTGGTACTAAAATATGTATTCACTTTTACATAGTTCTATGCGTTCAAATAGCGCAGTTAAAAGTCGGACTTCGGTGCAGTTAGTGTGAGCGCGAACGTTTAATACGATCCTACAGGAACCCCACTATACAACTTAAGTACGTTTAGTTTGAAAAAGTTGCAAAAGCCGCTTAAAAGAATGCGCCGTTCGAACTATGTTATAGTAAATAATTTTATACTTTATTAGTTTAATATATGCTTGATTTTGAAAATTGATAAATTTTACAATGTGTGAATTTACTTATATGAATCTGGGTCCTCGGCTTTTAATCGATTTTCTTGACGTTCTACGACTTCTACCTATTGTGCTCTACCAGCCAGTCTCTGCAAGGAGAAAGAGAGAGAGCTACACAATCGAATCTGTAGAAAATCTATTCATTAAAATGAGATATTAATTACTCAGATAACAATAGGAAATCTGCTTTTCGTAATTGACAAGAGCGCCCGTCCGAGTACCCTCGTGAGGGAGTAATAGAGCTTACGTCACGGACTCTACACTCGATCCCTATTGCAATCATTAAAGTCGTAATTACGACCTCACGATCCGTCGCCTGTCGTCACACCCCCGAGTGCTCCGTCGTTGACTCCGAGCGATTCTAACGAATTTTTAATAACTCCGAAATCGTTCATAAACAAGGACAGGTCGCCCACGGCCGCGGCGCGCCCTTTCCGCTCTAATTGCAGGTTTAGTGTCGGCGTTCGTTAGGAGTTGCAGCCGCTTTTTCTAATACGATTATGACGTTGCAGGGCGCAAGAGGGCAGCGTGGAGGGTGCGTGGTGCGGGGTGCGGAGGGCATCGGGGAGGGCTGCGTCACGTGCGAGGTCCGCACTCCGCAGCCCCACGCATGCGAGACCGCGGGGCGCCGGCCGCGCGTGCGCGCCCCTCGCCGCCACCACCGCGCGCCAGTCTCGCCGCCGGCCGCCGTGCGCCCGCTCGTGCTGTGCTTGCACCGCGTCCGCGAGTGATACGAGTGATGTCGGCCTGTGACTAGTGCGATGCTGGTGCTGCGCTGTGCCGTGCTCGCGGCGCTGCTGGCCGCCGCCACCGCCGCTGCCTGGCAGGAGAACGTGCGTCCCAAGGTGTTCGCCCAACTAGGTGAGTCATCACGCGATCCGACGAACCGCTCCGTCGACCTCCTGCCCTCGTTGCCGCTCATCCCTGTCGACTTGCAGATAGCTTACCCCCTAGAAACATAAAAGTTGACGTCACCGTGATCACGATGACTCACCAGTTAAGCTCCCGCCAAGAATACCAATGAAAACATTATTATGCGAGGTTAACTTAACCAAACTTCATTAATAAAATTCATCACGGATCTCGTGAATGGCAACAGAGGAAAATAAATCGTTTTTTGTTGCACTCGTGGTAGGTACAGTAACCAGTTTATCTGAAGAAAGTGCCTCGAGTATACACACATATTACATGTAGGTACAACTGTCTTATTCACATGTTCGTGCGTCTTATTAGAAAACTTTTCATTGCAGGAGAATTAAAAAGAATAAGAAAAGTGATACACGTACACGAATAGATTAAAAAAAAGAGGGATATATAGAAACGATAAAGTTGTAAGAATAAAATGTAGTCAATGTTGTTCTGGAAGAAGATTCGAAGACACCGAAGTTTGTCATCGTTTGATGCTTTCTTTAAAAAGTAAAGGTGAATAAAGAACTAACTTTTTTCGATGAACAAAAAGCTTTTGCAGTCATAAAATTTAAGGAATATTAAAAAGTTTCACATTAAATTTAAAAGGCGTGTATCTGTTTCTTATTGTAGACGACTTTTATAAGTATCGGTCGCTTTAACATTATCTAGCTACTACTCGGTAAACTCGGACAGACAATATGAAAGCGTCCGTCGGTAATTCACCGCAATTTCGTCCACGTCCTTAATAGCGGCGGGTGTAGGGACGCGTCTTCGCCGCCGGAGCAGACTACGAGCGTAGTCACGCGACAGTCCTCGGTGCAATAACGCCCGAGTGCAGCTCTCCATTGTTTTATTGCGGCCGGAGCCTGCATTGCGGGGGGACGGCGGCCACGTGGCGCTCATTAAGGCACAAAGCGAAGCAGTTTGTTCTGTGTTTTGTAGCGACGGCGGAATTAACGAGAATGCTGTACCTAATGCTTGGTTAAATTTTAATGTGGCGCGATGCGGATTCGCCCAATTGCAAATGTTGACGATAATTATAATTGGAATAATTAATATAATTTCTGAAACTGAAAAACGTTGTATATTTGTTGTACCTAGTTGCGAAATTAAACAAATTGAACTTGCCTGTAGAATGTTTCCGTCAATCTTTTCGTATCAATATTCAATTCATTGAATAGGGGATTCGTAGTTGAAGAACAGATTCGAGGGTCAATGGTGGGTTGCATGCTGCATGTTAACACACGTTCCAGGCAAGCGTCTAATTATGGATTTCCGTGAACTAACACTTCACATAGTAGAATACCGAAGAATGTGTGCCTGAATTAAACAAACAAAAATAAACATGTCGTTCTAAGCATGTGCGTGCGGATTTTCATCAATTGGCTCCGTTTGCATATATGTAATAGCTGTACAACGTTGTAACAGGAAATTTTAATATATACACGTCAATCAAACAAATTGATTGATAAGGCAATGAAATCATTCTCAATCTCGTCATGATGCAAATTATCGGATAAATTGGTTTGTCCCGTCCGTCCGCTCATTGTTTTCATACGATGCAGTAGCCTAATACCTGTCCCGTGACCTTTCGTTGACGAATATTGTTACCTGACACGTGAATAAAGAGTCTGTATGTTTATAATTCAATATTAAACACTCATAGGTACTTAAATTATTACCTTAAAGAATTTACCATATCGGATTATTTTTAAAGTTCTATTACTGAATGCTTAGATGCTAAATTAAAAAAATAAATTTTCGAGATGGTATATTAAATAGAAGTTAAATACAGATGTTAAACGTCCTTACGGTCAGTTTCATAAACAAGCCCAAAGACATTCAACGTGCTATGGAGAAAGCTGTGCTCGGGGGTTCTTCGCGAGATACAATCCAAAACAAGGAAATCTGTAGAACAACCAGATAATTCACAGAATCAGCAAGTTGATATGGCAGTCAGCAGATCACATCGCTTGTAGAGCCGATGACCGCTGGGGATGAAAGGGTCTCTAGACGTGTCACAGCGTTGGACGGCCTCGCATTAGACGGATTGATGAGGTCGTCAACCCTGACCAGGAGATGAGGGTCGCAGGCCGGCATTGGTTACAGCTAGCCCAGGACCGTACATCGTAGAGATCTAAAGAGGAGGCTATATAAAAGATGTAGGAATTCATTCCACGCAAGCGGAGCTATGGGTGAAGGCTAGTAATTGTAAAAACGAGCACATCAAGATGAACATTGTCGTACACCGTGCAGAACTCCATCTAAAAATATACTCTCCAACAAACGGCATCCGTGGATACAGGAACGATAAGTATCAACAATATTAAAAATATGTCCATCCATTTTGTTCATTTAAAACACCTCTATGTATAGAAAACCTTGAATATAAACCATACAATATGACCTTGTTGTTTTTTTGTGATAAGACCCTTTATTGCTATCGTTTATCGCTTCTTCGCGCTTCATCCCGCTTATTCTTTATCGCTTTTTGTTTACATTCTCTGACTTGACATACCTTTAAGTAATTTTCATTGAAATGTTACTTGAATATGGATCAATTTCTAGATTTACTGTGTATTTATTGAAGATTTATATCTTCAGCTACTCAATATCCAGTAATGGACGTTCTTCGGCTGAGACTAACGTAATATAGTATAGTTCCAGTTAAATTATCTCATAGATCACAAAAATTGATATAGCACATGGAAGACGATACGTCTACAAAAGATGTTCGTATCGTACTCGCTGATATCTTGAGCTTTCAACGTTTTTTAGCTCTATTCGATATGCACCTTATCAATCTCTACACCGGTCTCTCATTGGACGTTATTACAAATTATTTTGTTTTTTGATATTGAATAAAATATACCAAAAAGGCACTCACCTACATCGTTATTTTGTTGCTATATAACTTATCCTATCGAGATCTCTCTGTCACTTCGCGCAAGTGATTGTACACAGCCGTTACCTTTTTGCAGCTCGACTAACTTCAGGTACGATGCGAGCGACTACGTTAAAAATTCACATTTAACTTTTGCCCCTAACGCACCGTAAGAAGTATTTCTTCAAAACTTTAACTTAAACTTTAAAGTTCTTAGAGCAAAACCTATTCTATTGTTCAGTCATTAAATACACACTGCTTTGCACACTATTGCACGCTTTATGACGTGTAGCGTTTGAGGTGGTGCTATATCCAACATGTCATTCTATTGCAATTACATCATACTCTCATTTAAAACCTATGCTTTATAAGTTTTAAAGTGATAGATCTGCGCTCGCCATTGTAGAAAGTTTCGGATCAATTTATGTGAAACGTTTCGCGGCCACTATCCTAGTTGTGAATGTGTTTATGTGCTATCAAATTGGAACGGTATCTACAATATGTCGGACTACGGTGTCGTTCAAAGTTTTTAAAATACGTGGTAATGTCGTAGAGTTTCATGCGGTTGTTATTCTATTGCCATATCTAAGTGTCACATGTAGGCACACACTAAAAAGCACATTCGGGCCTGTGAGTGTCTCGAAGAGAGTGTTTTTCGCAAAAAAACTGCTTATTCTAATTAGTTGTACCGTTAATCGATTTATTTTTAAGATCACGACATTTAAATTTTGTTGCATTACCTTTGATGTTTATTGTATTCTTGAGATTATCATTTAGGGTTATATCTTTGCAGAGTTCATTGAATTTTCATTTCCTTATTGCTTCCTGTATCCAAAAAAATTATAAGTTTTAATCCTTAAAATTATACACTGATTTTAGAAGTCTTTTTTTTTTTCAACAAAATCACTTGCAAACTCCCTTAAACTCTACAAGTTAATAGCATAATTTCTGTATAAAAATGTAAGGAAAAAGTAAAACTATTTGGAAATTGTAAAGAATTATTTTAAAATTTGCCAAAATGTGTCAGCAGTACTCGATTTATTTATGCTCTGAAGATTGACGAGTTTATCCTGCGCTGTGTCAAATTGTTGCCTATGGGTCGTGGATTATCGCGTTGTTCATTTACGGTCGTGTCTCTTCCAGCGGACGTAGAAATGACATGTCATCAAATTTCTCCCGATCGATGGATTGCGGAATAATTATTTTACACCTAAACTCTAAAAATGTACCGGAACTGTTTTAAAAATGACGAGCAGTGGTGTCATAGATATAAAGGTTTGGGTACTGCGACTAGCGATTGCAGCACTCTTAAAAGATCTTTGGATGATAAGTAGATACATACTTTCATAGAAGATATCAATTTGACTATGGTTTAGCAATAAACAATCGACCCAATCAATACAAATTCACTTTCGAGACATTAATTTTCGAAAAATACCTGATTGAAATTCTTTCATGGATTAGAATTACGATTTGTTTAGTTTATAATACAACAACAATATAAATACCTAATTATTTATTTGCTGTAATTATGGTCAGTTATACATTTTTTGTAATGATCTGAGTAGACTGCGTTACCATAAATTAATGATAGTATATAAATACTTGATGTGGGGGCGCGAATCTCGAAATCAGTTCTTTAGAATGTTAGTGGTGTCGCGTGTAGTAAAATATTATATTTTTTTACTGATTAGAAGTTATCGATGTCGGGAACGATTATACCGTTTTTAATTCGTCTTTGATTTTATCATGTTGTTTAAGTGTATACATATAGGTAAAATTGTTATTTCAAGAAATTGGGTTGTCATTTTAGCTTGTTAATAATAAATATGGATATATTATAATAAAACATCAAAATACACATTAAAAAAAATACATTTTACACAAAAAATATATTAATTGTACAAGTGTCCATTTACTTTGATTGCGTCTATCCATCTGATCTAATACACATTACGATCCCGATGGGATTATTGAAAAGCGTAAGTTAATAGTAAAAAGCATGGACGCCTCAAGTTTTGTCTATATCACATTCTAAACTTTGTCCCATTACAAATTTTTAGAATAAAATCTATTGTCAGGGAATCCCTTATTCCCTTCATGTTATTCGCAACTAATAAAAAATAAGTCTGGAACCAGTACAACAGTGCAAACATTGCAAGAATTTTGCCAGTATTGCCATTAAAGTAACATATTCAACTGGTATCACGGAATTTAGCGCACGATATTCTTCTTCGCTTTCCGTGTAATTGGGCAATAGCAGATCGAACACAATGCATCCGTGTTGCCAGAACACCTCCACGGCGTGATGTATGCTCCGCACCATCACGCCACAGAGGTGTCAAGATTTATAATGTAATACGAGAGCGCGTCGTTTCGAAACCCGGACGGTTGAGAGTGGTCGCTTAACCCGCACTATAAGCCGCATGTAACGCGATCTCTCGCACGAGAGCGGGTTTCAGAGTAATAAAGTTGACATCCGATAGAACTTTGTGAATGTGTCACGGGAATTATTATCGGCCGGTAATTAAATAGTCGGGCTATCATTTTAGCCGTCAGTGTCTCCTTTCGTGTGGTCTATTTATTAGTGTCAAATGAAGTGATTTTGCTGGACAGATATCACTTTTCAGGATTTCATGGGTACTTTAGAAAAAAATAAAATAAAAACTGCAACACCTGTAACATCACCACGTATCTGTCTGTGATATAGGTTTTTCAAAAACTGTGCAACGTGGGAATTTGAAATCTTGGCACTGTGTTAGTTACCTAGACGTTTTGTGACGGGTAGATATACTGGCAATCAACGATTACAAAACGAATATAAAATGTCGATTCAATATTTAAATAAAGCACATACTGCCGGTGATGGTGGCTTAAGGGTCGTATTAATAAAGCACACTTAAGTGCGGCATTCCATTTTGAGAGTGGATAGAGCAGACAGTGATAGCACTTCGCCATAGAAAATAATATATTTCCCGCTCCCACGTCACTTCTTGAGATGACGCATCATTTGAACGACGTTTATTAATAGGACCCTCAGTGGCTAAGTACAGGCGTTGCCTTCGAGACGGGAGGTACTGAGTTCGATCCTCATGACGGGCGCATTGACCGATAACTTTTTGTCTTAAGTGAACTTAAACCACTCGCTCCGTACTTCGGAGAGCACATTAAGCCTTCGGTCGCGGCCGCTAACGGCCCCCGACCCACACGGAAACTAAAATAAAAGAGATTGTGGAAGGGTATGCCTCGGTAGTGGGGCGATTAAAAAAACCTGGTACAATAATTGTATCGAGCTTCCCTTTATTTTGTTAATAAAGCTTGGCAATAGCTGTGTACTAAACGTCTTTAGTCCGGTAATATTTATCCGAATATAATAATATCAGAATTATCGCAAAACAACTATTGAATTTGTATGTTGCAGCCCACACTGTGATGTAAGATTCTTTGGCGTGACTTCCGTGTTGGTCACAATATCTAGCTGTGTGTGTGTGTCATAAGAGAAATTTCATCAAAATTCCTAGCTAGCAAAATTAGTAGCTAAAGGGGTCATCCAGAAATCATTTAAATTTAGCTCCAAAGGGGTGTCTTGCAAAATCTCGCAAATATAATTGGTGGAAGAGGGGCGATTGATGGAAAATCTCACATCAATTTTGAAATTTAAAAGTTATAATATTACAAGTATTTATACGAACATTTATTGAATTTGACAAAAAGTATAGGGATTTCACGTGAGGGCGGATCTGAATTTAAAAAATCTTCAGGTAATTAATGAAGGCCCTCTCGGCGGTCTTGACGAAATGAGTCCTGTCAATTTGTCGAGATATTAATTTCCGAAGTTATTCTTTTTGATATAGAAAATTATTGTCCATGTTACGTTTTTCCAAAACTTTTCCTTGTAGAATGATTATAACAATACTTATAGTCTTAACCCTATGTCGAGTCTTTACAGTTCTTCGTTACGTAGCAGACTTTTTTTATACATCGAATTCTCGAAAGAAACTTAATACGATCGCACGAAACGTAATTGGAGATTTCCGGCGTGCGCCCGTAGCGACGTTCTAATTAGAAGAATACGAACAAGACTAGAACTGTGGCAAACTGTGGCCGTTGAGATGTGACGTCATCGACACTCGGAACTTGAGTCTGACCGGCACCTAACTGTATCGCTTATGTTTGTTATTGAATTGTAATATTGTAAACTATAAATGAATTCGGTTGATGTTTCTGATATTTTTCATGATTCCGTATATAGGGAACCCTTGCAGGTCACTTCGTATTCGTTTGTCCATCTGTCAGTTTGTCAAAACTCTTAGTCTCGGTAATAGGCGGAGATATTAAGTTGAAATTAATGTCAGTTACGTATACGGTGCCTTGAAGCTGAAAAAAAATCAAACTTCTAAGTCAACGATAATTTGTTATTGCACATTTCATTTTTTTTTTTACAATTACAAACTAACATGCAGTTAGAGTATAAACGTAATGTAATATACTTTGATGTATGGGAGAACTTTTATTAACTTCCCGTTAATAAGTATTTAACATTTACGGATGTTTCGGATTTCTTAGGATCAATACCTCCCCAATATTGGTATCGTAAGCAGACAAAAACTATTGACGACTTGTGTGAAGTGTATCAATCTTTTGTTCTTCCATTCCCGACAAAGGCGTGGAGCCGATATGTTTGTTTTATATTAAATAATATAGCGATCCTCGCATTATCTCACTGTCCGACGCGGACAATTCGAAACGCGCATCAGTGAACTACTGAGGTTCTCTGTAACCCAGTTCGCTGGGTCACGTCCTCGACGTCCGTTCGTAACTGATAAGGTTTAACTGATTATACATTTTTATTGACTACATTTCTTTGCTGTTGCATTTCGTTTTGTTGATACTACTAATACTATCCATCTACATTGTATTGCCAAGTCAAAGTCGTCAAGTTTTTCTTGCTTCTTTATAATGGATTTGTTCGAGAAGAACTTTGAAACTACCGTCTTCTAATACTTACATTTCTACAAGTTTTTTAAACTTTAATTCATCATCGCCATTAAAGTCTAGCTATAAGTAACGAGCATATCGGAGTATATCGAAATGTGTCTTAAAGATACAATATATTCCCTTTGCTTCATATCTCCTTCATGTTATATGGAATCATCGAAGGTATTTTGCTTCTTCCGTAGCAAGAAACCCATTCCACGATCAGTCATATCTCCTCTCTCGACCGGTCCGCTTATAGTGTAGGCCGCGGAGCAGGCAATGACCGCCGCTCGACACGCAGGCGACGGCGCCGCACTCACTTAAGGGGAAATTGTTGTTGAGATAGGTCACCCATGAACTGATCTACGGTCAGAGGACAATTTTAGCATTTGTCTTCGTTGTCAATTTCAATGAAACCGGCTTTGTTGTGACATAATATTTTGACTGGTGTCTATGTGAGTTTTCATTTTAAAATATACCGTTGATTTCATAACTTACGAACTATTTATGCCAGAAATCTTATCAAATTAGAATTCCCATTTAACTTTAAGGCAAAATAAAATAAAAAATTATATTATTTCTATCAGATACTGAAGTCTACATTCGAAAATAATTTGATATCTTTAATGTCATCATTTTGATTTTCTTCCGATACTACACTAATTTTCTTAAAGTCTACTTTGCTAAATGAATACATAACAACGAATATTTAGAATAACAAACAATAACTAAAAAAATAAAGCAGGTCCGCGCTTGAACGTAGTTAATCAAAATTTAAACGACCGTCAAAACGTTTTGCCTCACAACGGATTATAAAACGTTTTAGGCACCCCACAGAGGCCAAATTTATTTACTGCTTCGACTTAAATCAGTCTCAGCTACAAAATAAAGATCCCACTCTTTCTTTTTTTTTTTCTTTCGTTTATGGTACCGCATTATATGGGGTCTGACACCCTTCTTTATACCTTCAACCGCTAGGATTATAGAGCGTTCAAGTACACCCATAAAATAAGCGTTCAGTTATTACCTGAAGAAGAAATAAATTACTTAACAGGATAATGCTTTTATATCCGGGAATGTTTTGTACGTGTCGCGTATGGAGCTGAGGGAATTTATTGGGTTATTCATCAGAGACCAATAGGCTGGGGAGTCGTTTTGTGGCAAGGGTGCATAATGGAAGACCAACCGCTGCAATGAAGTCTGCCGCTATTAATTTATCGCTGTTGTAATTTGACTTTATAGGATTTTATTTTGGGCTAATAAATTGCCTTGCGGTTGAAATTGCCTTCAATTTAGGTAACATTGCAGTTATCTTAATTAAGCGATGTTATAATTTTCTTTAATATTCGTGTATGGTGATTTTAATTTCGGAAAATGAAAATTGATGCCTATAAAAATATGGCATATTCATGGTGTATTTACTTATAGATGATAGTAAATATTCAGAGAGGCGTGAGTATTGTTAATGCTCTATGGTAAAGATTCGTATTTCGTCGTATCCCAAAAAATGCACGATTCTTTGTGATAGGGGCCGCAAGATAGTAAAACTTTGATTTCAAAGGGCTGATGTACTTTTAATATCTATAAATGTGGGTGTTTATAGGTATTAAATTATAAAATGGGCACGAGTTCAAGAAGAGTGGCGAAAACAGTAACACAATTTATTTACACGTAATACTGCAAATCCAATGAAAGTAAAATCTTTTCTGTTTTCTAGAAGCAAAGTCTGTGATGATTGTGCTGACACTTATTTTTTTTTAGTTATAAATGCGAAACAGTCCCTAAATTAATGAGGCTAAAGTTGCTTTTTTGATGTATACTACGTTTCGTTGAGGACAGATGTGGGAACTGGTGCGGCACGCACGTGCGTCACGCTGCTGCGGGTGCGTGCGGCTGGCGAGGGGGGCAAAGGGGACGGGGTTTACGGGAAGCGACATGGCGCCTGGCGGGAGAGGGAACAAGTTTATGACGATACGATGTATTGTCTACGCCCTGTGTGGGATTTATGCTGTCTTTTGTTTTTGTCCTTAGGGAGCACCAATTAATTTCTTTTAGTGGCCGGAGCCGCGGAACAGTCTTGACATTTATTTTGTCGTACGCTTTCGCTAAATACGAAAATACGATAGGTGGAACTTTTAAATTTTGTCTTGCAAATCATGTTCGAAAACAATCATTTCCGCCAAGTTCATGAATTAATATATCCTTTCGCAATTATTATGAAACATGGTATCCCAGCAATGGAACTTATGCTTGTTGAATTCACTACAATTGCAATACCAAAAAAAAAAATCGTAATTTATAGCAAGTTTCCTCGACGTCATAATCGATTTTAAACTTATCTACAGCTCAGTACTAGACTTCTCGTTGTCTTTCAACGGCCCCCAGCTTGTCGGGGCAGGTCAAATAAACATTCTGCTTTAGTTATAAAAACGATTTGTCCGGATCGTCAACGATAAATGCGGTGTTTTTTTTTTTTTTTTGCAAACGGGCAATTATATACTCACATTGCACATTGTCGGGCAGTTTTTACGAGCGGATTAAAATAAAGCTAATCACGAAAGGTACAACTTCCGTGGGGAGTGGTGATGTGTTCTGGTGGTATTGTGAATTCACCGTGACATCGATTTGAAGGGGAACAACTAGAAATAAAATGAATAAAATATTATGAGAGTAAACAAAAAAAAAATGATTGATATAAAAGATACGATTTTAATGTGTATATAATTAATATACTAGTAATTAGTACTATCTACTCAATACTTCTAGCGTTTTAAATATAAATAAAACTCTTCAATAAACATTTAAAGTTATTGCAGCCTTAATCAAAGTAAATACTTTTAAGGCCAAGTGCAATGCCAAACGCAACGCGTCACGCCCCACACTGTTTTGTGAGAAGGAGAATCGACTTAAAGCGGCAGAGTAAGGAAGATGGATTGTCATTTAGTTACGCAGAACTTTTTGTCGTAAGCGACATTTTAGTTTTTTATTTATAATGAGAAAACTATTTATTATAAACAAAAATGCTTAAGGCCAACCCTGTATAATTATATTTTACTAATAATGTTTAAATTTTGTTTTTTTATCGTTTGTCCTGTTAGAAATTTATTGGTATTAGTGTTTTAAGTGAACGTACTTTAGTATTTTTTATCATAAAGAACGTGCTGTGTATTTAAGCTTTCCCTACGGTAGAACTCAGAACATATTTTGTATACTTAGAATTTTTTTTTTGAGTTTGCTAGGTATAACAGTTTTCTAGAAATATTCGTTTAAAGGTACCCATAATCAAAGCATACTTGGCCTTAAATATCGATTTAGTATTCCACGAATATTACTTTAATTTGTTTAGAAGCTCCTTGCATTTTTTCCAGAAAGTTCTGTTTGACATAAGTGTGTGAAAATATACGAAAGGTTAAACGAATTCAGCAAAGAACACGAAAATGTTATTTAGGTTTTCTCTGTTTTTTAAACGTTACATGTGATAGAGCGATGCGATGGTCAACTTGGCTACTGCATGAAACTACTCACCGGCCGGCGCGATCGGAAAGATACCAGCTTCGATTTTTGTACTTCGTTTAGGTGAGTGAGAATTCGGGTGGCTCACTCAACCCTCCATCTCCACACATATCTGTTAATCCATCCGCGATCGGATATCTTATTTTTATCCAAGAAGCCGGCAACGCACTAGTGATTCCTCTTGGAATGATAGTGCCATGAGAGGCGATAACCGCCTACTATCTGGCGACTTGTAAACTCGTTTGCCTCACGAAAATACTGTACAACAATTGTCTAACATAGCAACACTTACAGACGGCGATGGTAAGAGTTGATATTTTCGGATAACCCGTAAAATTAGAAATGTCATAACACTTATTCTTGATGGATGAATACGCATTTTGTCTCACATACGTCTGAATTGTTTTGCTGTATACCTCAAATATGTTTTGATCGTTTATGAATTTACAGTAGACTTTTTGGTTGATTCCAAACATTTTTACAGTCAATAGGCCGGAGTGAATGGCTCGTAAGGAACAGGCTACTACTGGGCGAACGGCACCAGCGCCGCCGACTTCGCTAGTCCGCGCTAATGAGCCAGGTGGTTCGAACACAATGCTTCCACATAACAATGCCAGGAGCGGCCCGGGGCCATCGGGCCCTTACATAAACTCGTGAATATGTCGCTTAATAAGTTTTGCGTCACTATGGTTACCGTGTGAGGGTTAAATTACGTATCGCATGTGTTGCCGTTCGTTCCGCTTAATTTAGCAGTTTCACCAACTTCCAGTCGAGTGATAGAGCACTTTTTAATTAAAGCGATGTGTATTCATGACTGGAATATGAATATCTTGTTTTGTCCGCGGGACGACGTTATTTTGGTTGCACAAGTATCAAACTTCTGGGTAATGTTAGGTTTGGTGTAGAACTTTAGCGAAATATACTTTATGTACTAATTTAATAGATCTTGTCCGATTAAGAATTTGCTTAGCGGTATATTTATCGTGGTCATTGGACAATTAGATGAGTAGTCGGTATTTATTGCGTACAGCATTTATGTTTTTGGTGAAGCGTTCTGTTAGTTTAAAATTGCTACTTGTTTTCTAGTCACTATTTGCAAATCAAATTGGTACCATATTAAAAAATGGTCAAATCTGATATACCGATACCGACGAGGTAGCATGAGAAGATTGATGGATGGCAAACATATATGTACAAAAAGGAAGCAAGAGAGATATACAAATATCGTGCTATATGGAATCTATAGGCTTTATGAAATAGGCGTGATTTAATGTTATTATGTATTTCTAATGGTTTATTATAAATAGTAATAAGGATAACTTTAATTTTATTTTTTATTATCCAATATTAAACAACTATTCGGTGTGCTTTCGGTATTAAATACAAAAAGATAATGTTCAAGCATAACGACCAATCGAAGTTAAATTTAATTTTCTCATTTATTGGAATAGTGATTTCAACATAAACTATTTTTTCGTTTACAAATTTTTGTATCGTTATATTTTCTAAGGATAACGATTTCTTCGTTCAAACTTTCATACATGTTTTGAATCATGATACATCTCAAAATGTTATTTCGCATATATTTGTTGGTACCCCTGTTGGTGAAATAACAAATCGCTTTCACGCCCACCATGCAGTGCTCGTGGTGAACGAGTTCAGAATGTTATATTTAGTCGCGACTTCTCTATAAATAAACTAGTTGGTACCTAGCAGCCGGGCCTACTCTTGAACTTGGCTCGCGGTTCAATAACCGGCCATTCGGCGCGATAATTATGTGTTTCTATTTATGTTTTTTTTTTTGCGTCATAAACAGTGGTTTATATTGTTAACGGCCAGTGTAGCATGGTAGAAATCTATGTTAAGCAACTCTTCTGTGATACGTATTTAATAAGTTTTAAAGTATTTTTTTACTTTTTGATCCGTCTTCAAGATTTTTTTTATAATTCACTAGTTAATATTTCTTGATTTAGTATTATTGTCGATGGAAAATGCTATTAATGAGAAGAAGAAATAAAATATTTACATTATTTATTGCCTTACTGTTTGAAAGTAGATTTTTGTTTATTTGATAATTTTATTAAAGTAATTAATTAAATTAGTTTAGGAAGTTTTCACTCCCGTGGTCATATTACTTATATTACTAAATAATACATGAAATATCAGCAAAGTTACGGGTGTGGTTGACGGTAAGATAAAAAAAAACGGACCAAGTAGCACCATACTCATTGTACCATACTAAGACGTCTAGAATAAGGTCTTATCGACAACGTAGGTATCGGACAACGAGCCCTAGGACCGAGGGAATAAAGCCCAGAAAGCTCTGACAGAGAATTGTTGCCTTTTATAGCGTTTCCGCCTAACGGTCTCGGTATGGATTGTGTTCTATATTCGAAACATCCGGTGTGCATCGACGATCTTCGCTAATTTAACAACCTCCCACACGTCTGTTCCGTTAGAGCTTACTCTGTTTCGAAACGACAGAGGAATTAGAAAGAAGGCTTATGCGTTGTGTGTTGCCATTGTTTTGAAATTGAACCTTTTCCTTTGTATCGCAATTTAATAAAACGTAATTTAGGACGATATTCTATACGGGTAAAATTTGACATGTATTTGCATTGTGCAAATAAGTGTCTTTATATATTTTAGAATAAAACTTAATACATTTACATTCCTCGCGTGAGAACGATTAAGCCATAATCAATAAACGCTTGGACCTCCAATCGATAGCGGATCAACTCACACGCAATGCTATCTCTGAGAAACTCGGATCAGTGATGTTCAGCAGCGTTAGATATGCGAAAGTGTTGGCACTGGCTTCTCGCCTACCCAGCGTGGCTATTAGGGGACACGCATTTATTGGGCGGCGTCGTTTAATATCACCCTAGGGAAGGGCTTGCGATCGCAGTAACCTGTTAGAACGCAATTTGTATTTTAAAATGAATTCTAACATTTTGGTAATTAGTATTCTAATTGGTCAAATTACTATTGGTATAGTTACTTTGTAAATTTATAACAAGTTTTCAACTCTGTCTTTAAATAGATACATTAAATTACATTAGAAAACTTATGATAATACTATAAGATTGTTACCATTATCTTTAAATCTTAGAAAAGTTTTACGTACATCCAGCGGTTTCATTTTAGAAAATTAAACCAAAACACATTTTCGATGAAGTATTCAGTGTGTTAAAAGAAGAATTTGAAGACAATAATTAATTAATAAACATATTATCAATGAACAAAAAAAAAAAGTTAATTCTTTCATTCAAATGTTACATTTCTTAATAATCGAGTCTTACAAATAAAGTCGTACTATTGAGCAAGATTCGTTTATAAACTATAGCCAGAATCGTGAATGTTTATTTTAATTCAAGTATTTAACCACCACAGAGTCCAGGGTATGCATTTAGAGTTTTATAAACAAGCCATATTGGGACCAATTCAGCACCATTATAGCCGTCAGTGAGGGCAGAATAAATATAGACGCAGCTGTCTGGCTGTATAGTCCATTTATTGAACTCTGATGGGCAGTCATTGGAATTAAAAAAAAAGATCATGCGCTATCGTCTCAGAGATTTCAACACAAACTTGCATTGCAGAATAAGTGTAATCATAATATTTATAATAAGAATGGGCTGTTTAAAATCATTTATGTTGTTAGTTTATTAGAGAATACTATATTCATTAATTTTGTGATATTGATTAATAAAAAAACTAACAAACGGAGGTTTGTTCGTCTTTAATGTGAAACATTCAATGGCGTGTTTTGACGGGAGTAAAAACGCAAGTACCTACACGTCGTTGGACGTGCCATTCGGTTAGCTTCGTCTCTCGTCGACTCTTTCCGGCGCGGCGCTGGGTTTCAACATTTAAACTGAACACCTCCCTCTCTACTGCACTACACGGTCGTCGCTTCACGTGTAACACACGTAGAGATAATCTACGATAACATGGCGCGCCCCTCCAACTTATTACATTAGTGTAAGTAACAATATCGGAACAAGGCGTTGTGTATGTATTTGTAAGTATTCGTCTTTAGTAACGGGCCAGCAATCGTCCGAGACAGTCGAGCTATTGTTTTCGCGTCGGTCAACAATACGAAAGTACTAAATGCAGAAAAAGTATAACATGGAGAATTCCAGAAAAAAAGTAATGCATAGTCAGGTAAAAACTTTTATTTGTTATTTATTGCTTTATCTCACGTGTTCTGTAGCCGTAGATATTTAAAATAAAAATTGTTTATTTTAGGCTCGAGGAGTTATAGCTACTGTGTACCAACGAATGAAGTTCGAAGCTGAAAATGGTGTGGAGCGCGTAACCGATGCGAGGTGGCGCACTTCAAAAGCTGTGGGAGTAAGCGAAAGAACCGTTACAAGAATTTTGAAGCAAAAACGAGAAAGTGATTCAACTGGCGCGGTGTTGAGATCACCACATAAGATGAAGAAACCTCGCAAATGCTTGAGACGAGATATCGATAATTTCGATATGGCAGTAGTAAGACGGACTATTAATAATTTTCATAAGGAATATAAGCAATTTCCTACACTGAAAAGTTTGAAGAAGATATTGAACGAGAAAATTAATTATAAAGGATGTATCGAAACTTTACGACGTTTGCTGTTTGATTTAGGGTATGAATGGATAAATACTGATGATAATCGCCGAATGCTTAGCGAGAAACATGACATACAAATGCTTAGGTACAAATATTTAAAGCAGTTGAGAAAATATAGAGAAGAAGGGAGAAATATTGTATATACAGATGAGAGTTACATACACACACATGTACAAAACAAGTCATGGGCAAATGAGAACGGATCTATTGCACAAAAAAATTTCTAAGGGGCTTAGAATTATTATAGTTCATGCTGGCAACAAAATGGATTTGTCCCAAATGCATGTTTAATTTACAAGGCCAGTTCAACAACAGGTGATTACCATGACAACATGAATCACGAAAATTACAAAAAATGGTTTAAAACTCAATTACTTCCGAATATACCAAAAAAATCGGTTATCGTTATGGACAACGCGTCTTATCATAACACATTTGCGGAAAAAGTGCCCAATTCCAACAGCAAGAAAGCGGACATGCAGGAGTGGCTTACCTATAAAAATATTGAATTCCGGGAAGATATGAAAAAGATAGAACTTTACGACATTATTTTAAAACATAAGGACAACTCTAAAAATTATGCCATAGATGCAATTGCTAAAGAAAATGATATTGATATTTTAAGATTGCCTCCATACCACCCAGACTTAAACCCAATAGAAAAATTTGGGGTGTATTAAAAACTATGTAGCAAACAGAAATATCGACCAAAACTATACGTCCATCCTGAATTTAATTAACGAACGCTTAGCTATGATTAATGTTACAATTTGGGATAAAACTTGCCAACATGTCGAAGAGACAGAAAATAAATACTGGAAAGACTATGATGATGAACAAGAATTTACTATTTATGTAGGTGATTCAGAATCTGATAACGACACATCTAGCTTTTATGATAGCGATGAAAATTCTATATCTAGTGCTAATAAAGAGCATTGATTTGCTTTAGTTCGGAATAAAAATTTAATTACGATTTATTTAACTAAGCTTTCCCATAACCATAACATATTTTGATGCAGGCTCAAATTGCTAGCACCCATAACGCTTATGTTTGAAATTTTTTTTTAATGTCTCAACTTTTTGAAATAAACATATTTTAATTTATTTAAAGTAAATATTCATTTTTATGCTATCCTTACTCACAACATCTTGAGTTTTACCAAATTAGTCGTCGGACTAGTCATAATTCACACAGCTGTGCGACAGTAAGGACGCATTTTTTTCATAGAGTACGCTTATGCAGAGCTATATTATAACAATGAGCCAACTAGCGACACAATCAGTTGAGCATAAAATCCGTAGATTTGTTTTAGTTTAGCGACACGCACACATCTGCGCAAGGCTAGGCGGGGCTCTGTTTGTTCTTTCACTCATACATTTAACTGCGATATTTTATGGAGGGGCGCGCCATGTTATCGTAGATGAGAGATAGATATCGTATGTTTTCTTATATGAATTAACGTACAGTATGAACGTACGGTTTTATATGAACGTTCGTTCAAAGGAATTTTTCTTTAACTGTTAAAAGTATTTCTTAATTTTAATGGCAGCAATACTGAGAATATATAAGTTTCACAATTAAATATAGAAAAATCCTTATTTTTTTTTTTACACGTCACGTTTGAGTGAGCTCTAGGACTCATTTCCAACTTGTCCAAGTTCAAACAATTTTCCAGACTATAATTGCCTCGATTATATTTATATTCCATTTATAGGATAGGTTCACGTATATTAAGGAAAGCACTTATTATCACTTTGTGATTTCTAAGAAAACATATATTTTACTTGATATAAAAAAGCAGATTAAAAAAATTCCGGGGAAGTTTGAATATTTGTTTTAATGATTCCGTATGTTGTCACAATAACAGCCGAAATATGTATACCTACCTACGGACTATTGTTTTTTCATTAGCCTTAGAGTAATTAAAAGTAGTGTCGTATTAATTATTATCAGCCCAATCCTTGTAGTTTGTTTATAAAAATTATGTCTCTTAAAATTCATTATGATATGTATGTCTTTCCTGACTTGTTTAGTAGAGGCGTCTCGATACGCTGCAAATTGGTTATGGTTTATTTTGGTTTCTTTTTTCTTGTCAGTTCATCAGCATAATATCATTTTTCATTTTCTATTTTATCCTGTAAGTTAGCAAAATAATTTATTTTGTATTAAAAAATAAATGAGTGTTGTTAGGCGTGCATTTTTTGTTTTTGCTTAAAAATTTTTCTTATCAAAACAAATTACTACATTTAATTAGATATTTCGCATCTGACAGGCGTTTTGTGACGGATAATTTTATTTTTACATTTTCGTACCACTTTTACATCTATCAAGCTATTTGTTTCTAAAAACTTTTTTTGAAGCTATATCTAAAATTATAGCGTTGGTCCGATAATCCTTCAGTCAACATAATCAAAATCGCCGTGTTTAATGAAAGGAAAATGCCTTTTAATCCGCTTTAAGGATGAAAGGACCAATTGATATTGCTAATTTTCAACGAGAAAGATGTGAAGGGAAATTTTATAAAAGGCACTTCCCCCTTGCCTTTACTTTACACACAATAACTGAGCGTGCAATAAGGTGAATCAAATCGAGTTAATGATTCTGTATTTTTATTTATTTCTTTTCCTTTCAGTATAAGTTGCTGTAGCTGCTTTCTCTTTGTCTGCTTAATATTACGTACAGTGGCCTTCTAGTTTTTATGGCATAGCATAGGAAATGCCTTTTCCACATTCCCCATATTCCGTATTATGGCGTTTTATGTATTCTGCGTGTATCTCAAAATTATATAAAAAAAATGAACAGGGTTAAAGTTGAACTCTCGCTTTAACTACAACCGTGTTAATAATTTCTGAACTAAATCTTGTTTTCTAGATCTCATCTACGAAATGAACGTGACACGATTTGATTAAATAGTAATGTTGCTAGTCTATATTTCGCATAAAATTAAAAATTAAATGTCGAAAATATGACTTAAAAAACCTTACCTTTAGATATTTTTCTATTGAATGTACCTTTACTTGAGAATGCTTATGTTTATATGAGTCTTGAAGTTACATAATTTCTGCAAACTTTTTTTACAAAAAACATTAATCACACGTGTAACTACCGATAAGACGCATAAACTCCATACAGTAGTTTAGACGGTAGGTATTTTTTACGAAATCTACTCTAAATTGCCTATTTTTTGAAGTTACATTTCTATGAGGGCGCTAAGGTGAAAAATATCAGAATTTATTTTAGTAAATTATGCAAGTTGCACGCGCCGATGTAAAATACCATGAAGTTGAGTTTCGGATGATAACTTGCGGAAGTTGCGCACGCCTACGTAAAACAACGTGAAGTTAGCTTCGAATGAGAGTTTATTTATTTCGTGGTTTCATGTATGTAATTATATGAGTGCTTAGATAACTGGTGTGTATTAATTTTGGTTTTCCGACTGTCATATCGTTCTCTTATAAACGTATTACTAAAACAAATTGTTATAACTGAGAACGACAAGTACTGCCATCTGGTATAGATATTATGAACTTTGAAACGCATCCGTAACACTAATATATGGTAGTGTTTCTTGTGAATAAGATTATATTTATTAATGTAGCAGCAAGGGCGTTGATAAATTTTGGTATTGGATGAGAGCCGGAGGGCTGGGAGGTCAAGAAAATAAAATAACAAAAAATGTTCATTTAACAGATTACATTAATAATCATGTAAAATAAATGTAGGGTAAAGTTTGAACCCGTAATCACAATCACAAGGAAAAACAAATCGGACGAATTTCTTTTTAACTGTATAAAATAAATATTATTAAATTTGATTTAGTGTTATTCATTTAAAGTTTTACTCATAATATTTAATGTCGTCCATCGATCGTTTCATTTCGCTAAAAATTTATTTAAATACACAGAGGTATTCTTTTTTTATTGACGCAAAGAAGTATACTTCTCACATGTGTAAATGAGTATGCACATTGTTTTTATTTTGTACTTATAATCAAATATATCTCTTTATAATATTAGCTATTTGTGACTTGTTTGGCTTCTGCAATATTTAATTTAGGTAATTGTGTATGCATTTAAATAGAAATAATTTCAGATCAAAAAACTGTCTTTGTAACCATAATTTTCTGACAATTCATTGAATAACGATAAAACAATAATGTCTGAAGGCGCCTCTCTTGTTGCCATGAATTGGAAACGCCCGAGGTGAGGGTAATATATCAGATATCTGTGTGTGTAATAATTAATGAAGGCATAACACGAACTTCGCTGTGGGGAGTGAGTGACTCGCAAGTTAGAGTCGACTTGCTGAATCGATTTCGATCAGTATAAATGTTACTATCGAAATGATTAATCTACACGATATTATCGCTTAAATCTATTCAAATCGAGTTGGAAAGTTATAAACATACGTTTCGATGTGTCGGCAATATAAAGTTATTCTTATTACTACGTCAACTGTTAGCGTTCCTTATCAGAATAAAACTGCTAAGTTTCATCACTTTACATTCGCCCATGAAAAAATTAAGGATGTGTATGTTTCACGGTATCATCCAAAGCATCAATATTTCAAAACCCCGTTGCAGGGCCGCGGAGTAACGAAAAGAAAGTTCATTATTAATTTTGTTCGGTAGCCGGCCGTACATCGACCTAACGCGTCGGAATTATTTAAGGTCGCCGCCTCACAGTGGGAGCGCGCCGTGGCCGTATCGTTACGACTGTTGCTTTTTATGACACATGTCGCACGTAATTGCTTCGAGTCGTGAATAACGTCTCCGAGGGACTCTGAAGTTAGCTGCAGACGTCCCGCGGGACGTTGAGTTCGAAATACCCGCAGCATTTTAGATTTACAGTTTTTGGTTATTACTGGATAAGTTAGTTATTAAAGGTTAATTTTAACAGCATTGAATTCTTATCGAGTGACCAATGCTTTCGGCTTTAATGTATACTACTTGATATTTACGTGCATACGACATATCGTTCTTGGCATTAACGGGTGCATTTCGTAATTGCTTCGAGCCGTGAACAACGTCTCCGAGGGACTCTGAAGTTAGCTGCAGACATCCTGCGGGAGGGCGTTTCGAAATACTGCAGCGCAATTAATTTAACTTATTCTAAGATTTATTATCATCTCAATTATTTAATAAAGTGTTAATCATTCCATTTTTTAAATACAGTTTTATCCAAGCGCACCCTTTATTGTTTTTTATTTTGTATTTTTAAAAATCTCAAACGACTCGCAAAAACTTTTTTACTCTGATTTTTGGAGCGGGCTCTCAGATGATAAGATGACAAGTTAATGCATATTTCCATAAGAGACTTGAAAAAAGCAATTGAGTTTTTTTTCGCGTGAAGAAGAAACGAAATATAAATAGAGTAACCAAAGAAATGAAAACAATAATTACTTATCAAAAAAATTGAATATCAGAAAAAATTATGTAAAATATGATTAGACGTAAACTGGTGATCGAATGGATACGTAGGTCAGAGAATATATCGCTAGGATTAATAAATAGAAATTATTATATTTTCGTACTAGCTGACCCGGCCCGGCAGACGTTGTTCTGCACTTTCTTGTGGATGGCTTCCCCATACAATTAATGGCTGCAGCTCCGCCAGTATGGATGTAAAATGAATTTTTTCTTCTTTCATATCGATTGATATCAATTTGCATCCGGCTCTCGTTTTCGATTCCTATCCAGGTTGTGATCCCGTTTCCACACTCGTTTCCAACTCTAATCTTGTTCTCAATTTCGGTCTCGCGCGTTGTCCTCCCACCAACTTTCGATTCCGATTCCGCTACCAGTCTCAGTTCCGATCTGCACGAAGCTAGGGGCAAATGCGAATATGAAAATATAAAATAAACTATATTACTCGGGGATAGAGTTTCTATGAGTTAAAAGAATTATTAAAATCGTCTTAGGAAATGTAAATTTATTGATGAAGCCGGGGATAAATGTTAGGCCTAATTTACTCAAAAATATCTATTAGTCAAAGAATTTTCAGAATTGGTTCATTAGTTCGGATTAGTAGTACAAATACGTGGTTGAAACCGGAGACAAATGCTAGTTTTTTTCTTTTAGGAACCTTTCCGGGTCTGCGTACAATATATCAATAAAGTTTCACCGTAGTCGGATGAATGGATTAGGCGCGCATAGAGTACAAACTTACAAACATTGATTTTTATTTATATAAATTATGCAAAATTATATTTTGAAATATGACAACAAAATATTAATAAACGAAGCTTTTACTACCAATATTTTCCGTTTTTAGAATTTAAAAACTTGTTAAGGATTTTGCATGTTTGGGTTTTTTCTGACTGTGAACATTGTAAAAACGATGCCGGTGCGATATACCTAAGTTGAGAAACGATTTGAATCAATATCGATATCGCAATTAGTATGTATCGATGTGATTCAGTTTTAGCATAATTGCACCGTTTTAGATTATCAATGAATGATTGTTATTGACTATTGATTATTAAAACACAATTCAGAGCATTGGATACTCATATATCGTATGTAATGTTCATGTGCGTATGATATGTCGTTTTTGTTTTCTGATGGTGCATTTCGTACGTGACTGTTTTCGAGCCATGTACATTGTCTCCGAAGAAATTTAAAGTTTGCTGTAAGAATCTTTTAGGATGATAAATTCGAATAACTTAATGCATTTTGTGTTCAAGTTTTGTTATGTAAAGATAGATCAACAAGATCAATCTTTATATAACAAAATTATAATTTTTAGATCATTCTATCGTTATAAAATGGTCGATATTTAATTTGGCTGATGTTTTTGGAAATGTCCCTGAATTCAGCTATCGATGTCCTGCGGAATAAGTGTTAGTATAATTTAAGTATAGATAGATAAAAACTCTACTGTTGTATACATAATAACTATATCGATAAATGTTGTGTATTCACTACAAAACTACACCAATGTCGTATAATTGTAAATAAGGGGATTATCATGAGTTGAGATTTAATAATGATTAACCGTTTAATATAAAAATATTGTTTCAGAACATTTAAGTTTTATTGAATACCTTTAATTTTCCTTTATCTGTTATGTTTTTTCTTTTTTTTATTATACGATTTGTGAGGAACCAACGACGTGCTGGCCACTTGAAATTAGATGGACATCCATAACTCCATTCGGAATCGGAATCCCTCGTTGAAGTTCATTAGGAAGATCGCTGAGAGTAGATCATTCCTAAGTTTTAGCGTACACCACAGAAAACTACCCATGAAGCGTACGGTGATAGAACGCCAGCCATCAAAATAGTGGTGATGGTATTTTTGGCGAGCATAACGATGATGAGATTTGGCGGCAGAAAGAAAATTGAATAATTCTTCGGAATACTCCTCATAATATATATTATAAAGCATTCAAGAAAATGCTTATCTCTTCGCAAAACTAACGGGTCGAGTTGGCTGGAAACTATAGGGTTATCGTCGATTCGAGATGCTCAAGTCGAATGCGGTCTAGAAGCAAAAGTTGATATCGGGGTGGCCCAGCCCAGAGGTGATAACAGTAGGTATTTTAGATGTGGTGGGACCTATGCAATAGGTCTTATAAAGTAAAAGGTGATGATCCGATTTAATGTACTATTGCGCTCTTTTGAGCATCCTAAATTTTTTTAGTAGCTAGTTCTAATTTGCACATTAGATAATCGTGAAATTGAACCCTGTTCGATATCTCGACACCAAGGATGCCGGTGGCACTAAGGGTAGTGCTTCCAAAAAGAGGAAAAGGACCGAAGGGGGAATTTTCATCTCTAAATTCGAAAAGTTGTTTTTTTGGGGGTTAATTTCGACAAGATTAAATTTACCCCATTTTAAGATTTGCTGGAAGACTGTCACGATTTCAAATATAAGTATGTTTCGGTCCCGAAACGGTCCCGAGCAATATTGGTGTGGCCGTAATATAATGCGTTCGCAGTATTGTCATCCATGTAGCAACGAATGTTACCGATTTTCAGTAAATCATTGATATGCAAAATGAACAGAGTAGGGTATAGTACACAGCCTTTAGGGACACCGGCATTCGTGGACTTGTAATCTGTAATTGCGACTTTGATGCTTCGTCCCGTGAGAAAATTGCCAATCCATAAGAATATTGTGCAAACGTATGACCGTTATGAATGATTGATGCTTGTTATAACGTGTGGGATATTGAACCATTTACAACTATCGTTGCTCCGGATCTTCGCCAGGTTGTCCTTTCATCTAGTGGGGGCCCCTTTCCGCGCTGCAACTTTTATTTCGTGTTCGTCCTTCGAGATCCTTTCATCCCCGGCGTTAATTACTTCTACAAACGTTGTGATCTGCCCATCGTCACTTTAATTTACAAAATTTGTAAAGCTTGTAAGCTATGTCAGTAAATGAATATAATTTTTGTCTTGCTCAAGTTCATGTTTAGGCCTACATTATGAAAAAGTCTAAGTAACTTTATTGCCGGTCGAAGAGCATGTTGCCGAGATTATTTATAGATTCCACTATTATGACCGTATCATAGGTAAATTCTGAGTTGAGTGTTCATCATTGTCATGTTCATTCCTATTCAAAAGCTTGAATGCATCGTCCAATATAGCGGCCTATTATGTGCTTCGGCTTGGCTTGCTGAAACATATGGATGTGGTTCACGTTCTTGAAACCGGTAATGAGCTTAGTTGTGTAACTTCTGGGATGTCTTTTCTGTAGAATTGAGTTAGTTTAGTTAAAATATGTCTGGCTGTGCTAATAACAGATTTCTATGTCGATCGCCTGCTAATAAAAGTTATGGATCTTTGAAACCTGTGGTTTTGACGAGGTAGAGACGAAAGACTATATTTTTCTTCAACTTAGTCATCGGGCTTTATTTAATACATAGATTTCCTTAGCAAAAACTTTGAAGGCTTTGTTTCGATCAATAATCTCTTTAATATAATAATTTTGAAGTGATATACGTGGTGTCTTAGAAATCTGTCTATTAATATATCTGAAATCGAAAATGTCACCTAAAACTGCTATCTCATATCTCGTCTTTGAGCTATTTATTTCAAAACGTCGTTAGAGAGTTTTTATTTTTAATTTGAAATTGGACCCATAAAACTTTGACTCGACTGCGTGAACAGTTTCCACAAACATGTTGTTTGTATCCTCCATATTCCGCCTTCGCCTAGACGTACGAAGCTACTTTAAAGTTCGTCCTGGAAACTTTCGAGGTTTCGAACGTTGCAACTATTGGTCGAAGCGTAGACTTCATCAAACGAAATCTTTCTAGCCTTAAATTAAATTCAATATGCTTATAAATAATAATTTATAGGCATGTTGAATTTAATATCACATTACTTTATTGATCACTGCTATATCATTAAATATCTGCCACTTATTCGTCATAACGAAGTTTCTTTCATTTATTCACGAAAAAACCAAAGAGATTAAATATATTAGATAGTATATATTATTTAATCTCTTTGGAAAAAACTTCTTTCGTGAAATCATTGGGGCTGATCCAAGTTGGTTTCACGTACTTGTTAATGTATTGTGAGCCCGCTTTTTACAAGAAGTTCATCATGAAGAAACGATGTCTCCCAGAAATCGGTCTGTCGTTGTCCTCTTGGGTTTCGCTGTCCAATTTCGGATCGCTCCATTCTCCGATCATTGCCATTTCGCTTGCCCAGTTTTGGGTTGATGTCTTCCATCACTACTATGTAATAAATTAGTGAGGTCATATGACTTTTAATATATCTTCGTACATAACTTCCACTTCATTGTCAAAATATGTCGAAGTTGGTGCGAGAAACCTGTATGACCTTCAACAAATACCGTTTGATAATTCCGCGTACAAGGTACTCTACTCGACATACTTGTGATCTTCATTAATTTGGTAAGAGATTTGATCGTAAACACTGTACCACTTTGAGACAAACTGTTGTCTTCTCGGTAGCAGAATAAGCTGTAAGGCTATACGTTTACCGTATTTTCTCTTTAGCTTCGGCCTTTAGATCGTTGTGAAATCTAGAAAGAAAGCTTATGTTCAGTAGTGGATGTCAAGTGGCTGAAATGAATGTTTAATTAAAGACAAAAGGATTATCAAAAGAATTATGGGTGCCTGTGTAATTCAATCCTGCGAATTTCAAATATTATCTGCAAACATGTCTCTAATGTATATATATCTCGAAGATGGAATTACAATCAATAGATTAATTTCTGATCGCAGGTACGATTATTATTGTTCAAGATAGTGTGTTTAGTGCTGACCTACATATATCCTTAGGGTAATATGAATATGTTTTTTTAATGAAATTTATATTACGTCATTAAATCTTGTAGTGTAAGACTGCTTTAGGCGAACCAAATAGATTTTGTAGTATACCTTGGCATACCATACACTAGCTAGAACACTGTAAAAAAAGTGGCTTATAAACAAAGAGATAGAAACCAAAATTGCTAGGATTTCGTATTATATATGAATGTGTATTAAAGAGGATAGTGGCTGCTTAAAAATTACTTAAAAGCAAATAAATAAACAGGGGTTAAACTTTTCACGTCTATGAATTAGTAGGTATGTAATGTATTTAAGTGTTTAATACGTATAACATTATTTTTTTGATGAATGTCTATGTCATAAATGTTCAGTCGTCCTGCGAATTTAATGTTCTCGCTAACATAGTTAGCGAACTATAATAATTGTTAACGCTCCAACATCGCAACAATAACGTATCGTAACGTTGCAGCGAAAAGAATCGAATTTTTATCAGCATAAAGTCGAGATCGGTATAATGCCGTATTAATAAAAAGAAAAGTTTCTCATATAATCATATATTAATGGTGGAGCGAAGAGGGGTCAAAAGTTCTCTTCAACTTGGCATAAAAAGTTGCGGCAGATGTCGGACACATGGCGCTCGATGGTCGATCGAAGGAGCTTTAATAATATAAATGCGATTTAGAGACACTTTTCGCACTATTCTATGTGCTCTCATTCACACTCGTGAGCTTTTTTATTTTATTTATGTCCTTGGTTTTTTGTCATAGGATGTTAAATTAGGATAACAAATAAAATAAGTACGTGTTGAGTGTTAAAAATGCAGATTCATAATAGGTTCATTTTTCAATTTTATTTCGATGATGCTATTAACTTACTGGTCACAAAACAACACCAAAACCATAAGCTTTATAAATAAATCCTAGTGTAGTATTATCAGTAGGATATCGTTAGATACAATCATGGAGCTGTCAACAATAATAACATATGTTAGAGACGATGTTCTCCTTTTCGTTATATCATTATTTAGATTATCGGGAAAAAGTTTTGGAATATTCCCCGAACTTCTAAGATTTGTGATATATAGAGGAAAAAATAAGCGTAGTTATTTATTATATTTTTCACGCGCTATTTGTTCAACGAAGAGGAATATCTTGAATGTGTCCCGACAATGTTCAGTATATATGTTCGTCTTTAACAGTCATCAGATTCCGAGGAAAAGAAGATACAAATTTTATTATATCTACATTTCTACCTAAAAGAAATGTAGATACGTATAAAGGTTTGTTGCTAAGTAGAATTGCTATATTGCTGTGCAGTCGCATGCGCAAAGATTTCAGACAGGGTATGCAAAGTTAAAAAAACTTATCGGTTTTAGCATTGTTTCGGTTCTTGGGTCACCGACGGTGGCTACCTACCTTACCTGGCTCTTACTGTACGACAGAATCTTCTGGAAAATTCGTACAGTAGGAAGAAAGTTTTCACAAGCAAGTAGATTAACAAACTACAAGTCTTGGATTTGTGTAGTGATTACGACACTCGTTCAAAACAATTTTCGTAAAACACGCGCCTGTGATACTGTTGAACATTATCAATATCGCTTTTTCCTTTAGATTGTTCGCAATTGGATTTCAAAATGATTATAGTTGATATCAAACTTACTTCTGTACAGTTCCACGAAAATTTTAACCCTTTAATTTTTCAGACACTGTAAGATTACTAATCTTTTTAATCGACTTCAAAAAAGGAGGAGGTTCTATGTACGTCTGTTTTTTTTATATTTAAGTTCAGCAATAATTTCGTCAATTGTAGACCGTTTTCGAAAGTTTTTCGTGTGTTTGTAAAGATATAGTCCCGAGGTGGTCACATAATTACCAAGTCAAAATCTGATGATGGGGTCCTAAGAAAATCGAGGGAAACCCTCAAATATTATAGGCTTGTATGGTGTATCTCAGCTCGTTTTTTAAGGTGTTCAAGTTTGTGCATATGACAGTTATTATTTTATGCTATTGAGCTGATGATGGAAGCCACAGCATTCCTTAACGATTAAAAGTTAAACGATAATACTGCGATTTGTCGCCAGAAACTATTCTTCAATGGCTTTTAGTAAAACCTACTATAGATAATTAAAATCAATTACTTATTAATCTATTTATATATTTAAATCAATTTATATAATTCTAACGTGACAACCGTAGCAGGAACACATCAGAATTCTTGGCTATTACAGTAGAAACAGAGTGAATGAGTTTAATGTGGAAGTCGAATCAAAATGTAACATGTATGAATTATAGAACTTTTATATTATAAAGAATAAGTTTAATTTATGTAGTTTGTATAAGGATAATTTAGTAGTTGCACTCTAACTAGTAATGTAAAAACCCGGGAAGAATAACCAGCGGACAACTAATTCGGGTTCGAAACTGATTCTCCACTTGCTACGTATAAAAGTAAAGGAGATGCCTGGCCGATTTTATTACTGATGACATAATCCACGTGTAAAGTAGTTAAATGAATTATAAAGTTATAATTACTCGATAACTAAAAAATGTGAAATACGATAAATAAAAAAGAGAATAAAAACAGCCTTCAAAATTTAAAAAAAAATTAAATTCTTTTCTTTTGTAAACAGTTTAATCTTATCTTCAAAAGATAACGTCGTAAAAGCGGTATATTTTAATTTATTTAAAAGCACTTTTTAGCACAGGTATTTTATTTTATTTTACAGTAAATTTACTAAATAATTACTTCAATACAGTACCCCTAAGAAAAATAACTATTTCAAAATTGTGTAATAACTCTTAGGAATTACAATGCAGAAGAACGGCACGGATTGTAACGGAAAAAAGCTCTGCTTTTAAAATCTTAACATGCATATACTTTTTCTCGCACGTAGACACACTTTTACTATGGTCTACAATCTGACGATAGCTTGTAGACATGGGTATAGTATGAGAGTACCTAACCCGGGTACCTATCCTCACTACAGTTTCTGGCTAAAGATTGCACGAATATCGGCTGGTTCTACACTCCCGTTACTCCTAATCCAGAAACTGTACTCACCTCTATAATTACGCTTCCTTCGCTGTATTGGGACTTGTCCCTTTCAGTCGTTGCAACCGGCTGAAAATTGGGCGATGATGTGATGATAATGATGAATATATATATTCATCATATTTATATATATATAAAATCTTCGAATGTGAATATGTCATGTATTTAAAAAAAAAAGTGTAAACAACGTTATTGCCATTGCCATATTGCCATATTGACATAAACAAGATTGCCATTGTAATGTTTAAAATAGCGATGTCACTTCCAACCCTTATTTAATAATTAAAATAAGGGTTATAAGTGAAATCGTTATCTATTTATATTCGCATTCTGTTATATACTACTACGCCGTTATAGATACAGGACGTCATGGAAAATAATATCTTCCAGTGTCCGAGTTACTTAGCTAATGTAAGTGACTTGCCAAAGTGGGAAGTATTATCTTAATGTTTTGAAACAGAATTTCTTTATAAAATTAGTATTGCTCTTCACATGAAATATAATTTGCATTTCTGCTACAGTCTGTTACGAAACTCGAGACATCTCGGTGGGTTTATTACTTTGGCAGAAAATAATCTAATTTAAACAGAAAAAATGCGCCGTAAATATTATTCGTGATGTGCGACAACCCCGTTGCTAGGGTGCCGGGATGTAATATCCCTGCAAGTAAAGTGGAACACGAATTGCCGATACGAGCACCTACTTCCGTGTTGCCATACCTCGAAACTTCCAATTTATGCATCTACCAGACATATTATTATCGCGATGCGCGTACGCGTGCTATATTGCCCTTTTTCGAGTTTCGCGCCGAAATGGCACAATAGGAATCCTTATCGTGATCGGGATGCTGTTATCTGTATTTCAGACGTCTTGTCGGAAAATATTCGCGATGTTTACCGATGAATAAGGATAATATGAAGAGACGTAATGCATTTGTTATACTTATGATAGGTAAAATATTATAATAAAATTCCTTGTGTGTCGCATTAAGTTCTGTTCATATTTTTTATTGCATATATGAAATGTACTTGACTAGTGGTAAGTTGCGTGCTGTGACCACGTAGTCGCCGCAATAGATCTAAACATTCGTCATAGACGAATTAGCCAATGAGTTTTTAAGTTAAGTCAAATTAGACTCCACTTGCTACGTGACTTGGAGATTACGTTCACTCGCCAATTCGTGCTGGATCAGCGTGGATATTTAAGTGTTTTAAAGCACTAACTTTGAAAAAACTTTGAAAAAAGACTAACTTTTGGGTTGTCACTTAATAGATGGATTGTGGTAAATGAGAAGGGAAAAATAGCGACAACATTACTTACAATTGCAATTGTAATGTGTACAAAATTTATGTGCATGGTATCTATGTATTATTAAATAATTATGCTTTTAACGCATGGGTAGGTCTTAAGCTTCTTAAAACAAATGTTCTTAATAATAGACTTAACATATATAATATATTCTTGAAGACCAATATTCTCGTATTAATCGCTAACAAAATTAACTTTGGCAGATTCGTTTACCATCTTTGAAGAAATTTATTTATTTCGTATATTCTAATATAAAAAACAATATTAACTAACTTACTGTTAGACCTTATACCTCTAATGTGATTGATGATTTTTTGCGGCCTCGATTCCTCGTCCTAATGATCCCTATTGAAATGTCGGTTTCCATTCAATCTTGGATATTTTTTATACATTGCTGTTTTTATTCTGCTGATCATACGTTTTATAAATAATATCCTAAGCTTTACTCTATGACATAACCTATGTCTATGCAAAATTTGACTTCAGTTCGTCCAGCCTTTTTGAACGTTATCTCGATCAAGCGGACTATTAAAACACTCGATTTTATTTATAGATAATCATAAAAGGAAATCGGGTAATGAAAGTCAAGTTGTGCACGATTTAAATTTCCATGATAGTTTTAATGATTGATTTCATTCATTAAAATGAAGGTGAAAGGTAGAAAGAGAGATGTTCCATAAGACATGCTCAACATGAGTTCCTTACTCGTCAAAGTATTTCCAAATATCTTCTGTGTAATCTAAACATATCTGTATTCCATTTTGTTGACATCAGAGGAAAATGCTTTGGAATAAACTCTAGCTTTTGAACTAAAGTTGGTGTTATGGGACAGGCAATGGATACAGGATCTACAACATCTATGTTATTAGTGACAAGAGTTAATAGGCTCTGGGTCGGATATTTTGGACGTGGAACGTGTTTTGTTTGTGAAAACGTCGCCTCTGTATAACATATTTTAGATGATGCTTTTTTTATGCATAGGGTTTTGTATATATAATAACAACCATTCTCGTTGTATTTGATAATTTAATTTATTAAGCCTACAAATTCAGACTGAGCAATAAATCTTTTAGTTCATAATTAATTACACGGACAAATAAACCGGCGTACAAATTAGTCGGTTCTTATACCGCCGGGAACGACATGATATACGGTGACAAAACATTTAAAACCTTAAGATTACAAATTTGGGATGTCAAAAGTATGGACAATGCTAACCTTATTTGTTGTCGTATTTTCTGAAAGCTCAAGCACGATTATTTAATTTTTCTTATAATTACATGTTACTTAATTTGCAAATAAATACTTTATCACGAAAGATATAGAAATGAAAGTTGAACAAATACCACGCGGATAAATCTGAAAAAAAAAAAATCAAAAACGAATTGTATTATTTTTTTTTAATTATGTAATAATAATTTAGGGATTGGAAGCGGAAAGAACGCAATCACTTTGCTAAAAACAATAGTTGTTAATCGACTTTCAAAACAGGAGATATTGAGAGTAAGAGTCGTTTAGATTAAGAGCTTTTACTCGCCGGTTTGTCAGAGGGCACATCTGAGCTGTGACGTCATACTTAAAACCGCAATAAACACACATAGATTTCACATCTGCGTTAAAAACATGGACTGGTAAATGAGGTGAAATTGCTCTTTTTCATTTAAGAAGCGACACATATCGCAAGTCATATTTGAATAACAGAGAAGTTGAAATTTCACGTCTTAAGTAAATGATTTAGTTGAAATCATGATGAGTATTGTTATTATTGTCATTGTGTTACATTATCTATGCAAATATTTACTTTTGGGAGATGAACACTAGCAACTTTTCTCTTAGAATAGCGGCCACCCAAGTAGCTTAATTATTATTCACTTAACTATTATTCAAGTAAGTCGTGCGACAATATTAAAAACAAATATGCCGATTATAGTTACAAGTCGTAATCAAATCACTTCAACATTTAGATTGCCGACATCAATTGTCACTAGCGAAATTGACGATATTAGTCGCATTTGTGAACTTCACAGTTGCATAAATGAAAAAAAAAATGAAATCATTAATTTTTGTTTACGAAAATGGCTTTAGTCCAACTTAAATTTTATGACTTCTCCATTCCCGGTCGGCTCACACCGACTCGGCTGTCTGGACGGTTGTGGAATCGGTGAATTATTAAAGAAACTCGAGAGGAAGGAAGCGATGAAAACTTGGGCGATTGTTTTAAAACGGAGTCCTCTTATATTATATAATTTCTGGTGTCTCCTCTGCCTTGACAATACGACTTAGCTTATCGTAGAACTGTTTAAATCTATATAATATTTGAGATATACACAGTGATGTGAATGTACAAAATAATTTTTGTATGTTTTATTTTAATGTGCGTTATTAAAATGTGAATAAATTACTCCATCTATACGAAAATTCAATGCAAAATCATTAAAATAAACCCTCTTGTTTTGTTCGTATCGCAAACGGGGGGATAGATAATTTAGGCCTTGTTTTGTTTTACTTCTGAAAAGTTTCTACTTATTCCCCTTTAGCGTAAACTTCGCCTGAACTTTAGAAGTTTGTCGAAGGAAGACACCGGCCCGCGATCGTTTGTTAAATGATAAAATACGGAGATTAATCATTTCCTGTGTTTTTTTTTAGAAACTGTCTTTTCTCGCGAATACAATACAGAGTTTCGCACGCGGCTGCACTCGCCCGGACATGGATCGCCGGCCGGAGCCTGATTGTGTTACGATCGCGGTCTTTATGCCTGCCCGACTCCCGATCTCGGTCTCTGTTTTACCACTACCCGGTGATGATGCTATCGGGGTATCTTGATAATATACCTTGCTTGTATTGTATTTAAAGCATTTTTTTTTTATTATTTTGAAATGCATAGAAAACTTGTAATCGATAACTGTCCGCTGATTGTTGTTGTCGGAAAGATAAGGAACCATTTGTGTATGGAAAATGTTAGCCTAAACTGGAAAGCGGAAGATTTTCAAATCTGTAAAACGGCCGACTCTGCAGTGCAGACCATCTCTCAAACTTCCCGTTATGATATTTGTCGATGTGTTATTGAGCACCTCGATTTCAAAAATATAGTTATCTCTAAACTCAAAATCTTATCTTTAAGCTTTGTTATCTTATCTATAAGACTTTATAGGCCATTCTGGAACTTTTCGTTACTCTCAAAGTCTTCAAAAATATATCTAACAGTAAATTATTGAGTTTGAACTCAAACGATCGATTTTTATGGTTATCCAAGCTCTTCGAGCTCAAAATATATCTTTATTACGTTTTCAGCTCTTCAAGTTTTAAACATCTAGGTTAGGGATTCGGAAAGGAAAAAGGATCCCTTGTCCTGACCATCCAAGAGGCGAAGGGCCTGATGTCCCAAGGAACCATTATCGTGCGAACTACGGCGAAGCAGAAATTACACGACAGTGTATCACACGCCGTGGTGGCGATAACGCGCCACACCGTCAGTTGTGTGTATTACACGGACGACGGTGAAGATGCAGTAAGCAGATTCGTTAATAAGGCATTGGCTGCCAGCGATAAAACAATGTATGAGAATAACGCAAAAATTGATATAGAAATATATGTGCTATCCCTGTTTTCCATAAAAAATACATATATAAATACATATAAAAATACATACCAGGGATAAGGTGGTCATAGCTATCCTGGCAAACAGATGAAACGGACTCCTCGACTTGATCCTAAGCCATAAATTACTGAATTAAAATGGGTGTGAAGAAATCGTATATACTAACAATAATAAATAAATGATTATATACATTAAAACAAAGAATAAAATGTATACTAGGATAAAAGACGACATAAGTGTGTTTAATAGTGCATCATAGTGTCTTAATGGCGATAATATTTAAAAAATAATATAATAGTGTGTAAGCTAGATAAGTCATAAATAAGGATATATATACCCTTACCCTATACCATGTTATACCCTTAATATATATAGTCAAACAGAAAGAAATACATATAAAAACAATTCGGCCACTAAACGGTATACTACCCGTGATGACGGTGGTGGCGGGTCCCACGGTTTTTTCAAATATGGTTGAGCCACGCGACGGTTGCTCCATCATGGTACTTGTGAACTGGTACTGTGGAATGGATCCAAGACCAATAAAAAATAATATATATGTAATAATAAATCATATAGTAAACTATAAATACAATGAGTTTAGTAATAACATATAGACGCTTGCCTGCAACATGCATTAACATGCAGCATGCAGCCACCATGACCCTCGAATCTGCCTCTCCACGAATCTCTATCCAAATGATTGAATATTGATTCCAGAGGATTGACAGATATCGAACACCTAAACAGTGTTATTTATTATTATAATTATCTAATTCGCCAACTAAATTGTTTAGTTCTACGTACGTTTCATGCCAACAAGGCACATCTTCAGAAATTGCCGTGCATCCACCAGGGTGCAAGGAGCGTTAAAACAACCAGCACACCTCGTTAGACAGGCCGCTGTCCGGCAATGCGACTTGGCCTACCTTGGTTAACGAATTAACGTTAAGCCTAACGAGGTTGTGTTGGTTGTTCGCTCCTTGGTGGATGTGACTGTCCTCTGAATATGCTTCATGAACAGGCAAATTAAACTAACAGTTGGCAAATAGATAATTGATGTAAATAACATATTCGGCATCTGTCATCTATAATTTCCGCGAATTAACACCTCATACAATACAATATATTCAATTAAAAAAAATTAAGTGTATATAGTTAAATAATAATTATAAAAAGGTGCAGAGTGAAAGACAAACCACTCATCAAAAAAAAATTACAACAATAATGTGGAAATAATACACTTCTATATAAAGCTTATAATATAAATTAAAGAAAAATACCTAGCCAATGAAAGTAAACAAAATACACAAGACTTAAAAATATACATCTAACAAATAGAGAAAAATCAAAAAAGGTATGGACTACGAGACTGTACATTCGATTTATATATATGTAAATAAAACAATATTTTCAAAATTTTTAAATTACCATATCTATGGAACCCGTTGTTCGATTCTAATCTGCTTTCCGGCATTCAACGCGATTTTTAAGCATTAATGTTGACTGATTCCAAACATCAGTCCAACAAGAACTTTAGAAGTTATTTTGAAAAAATACTTTTGTGATTTGTATAACTATATGTCTCGCACGAACAACTCGATTTTGATGCAGTTTGCGTTAACGTTGCTTTAAAAGAGTTACTTATATTTTGAAATTTTCGGTAAAGTAGTTTAGCAATTATTTTTAAATGTAGATTATACATACAGACATCACTCGGAAAATAGTCGAAATAGATTCCTGGATCCTAAAACGTCAAGATCTGATAAAAACTCGTACAGTAATGTTAGTATTTTAACAGTATCTTCCCAATCTATGCAATTTTTTCAATTTTAATAGCGGGAAATTAAAAACTTTATTTTTAAGATATTTCCACTACGATATCTTTCGAATATGTTATTCGATTTTGATCATTTATTTAAAGTTTCAGGAAGTCAAAGTTGAATCGACCCCTATCGAATTTCTGTTTGTTACGACGGACGTTACTTACTAAGCAGATGAGCTAGCTAGATTTTGAGGAAAAGGGAGTTAAAAAGGTTAACTATTTTATTTGCTGTTCCCCTTAATTTTTATGCCTTAGTTGGATTTAAATCTTGGACCCTCAAATCTTGAATCAGTGGTGGCTCGGAGGCTCAGTACGTTGCCCCTTGGAAGGCGTAGGTGAGCAGTAGTACTGGGCTCGATCCTGACTACGGGCAAAATGACCGATGAGTTTTTAACTAATTCAATTTATACCAATTTATACGCTCCGTACCTCGAAAATCAAGTAAAACGGTCGGTTTCAGAAGTTCTCATTCCATTGATGACGGTGATCACTAACGCATTCGACACCAACCAAAGCCGCAGCCTCCCAAAGCTCTGTGCTGTCCTCTATCTTGTACTCCCTGTAGATGAACATCGTACCGCGGTATACTTAGGGCGAAATCGCTCTAGTCGTTGACGACACGTCACTATCGATACACTCGTACGCACAACCGAGAGTTTTTCAAGCACTAGCACACCTGCAAGTAGTAATCAACACCCGCGAGGGCTGCTTCAGGAAATGGAGGATCAAAATCAACCACAAAATGACGAAACGAGCAACGGAGACATCCCGCCCACTGATCCTTTTCGACCGACCTATCTCCTGGGTTACAGAAGTTGAGTACCTTGAAGTCGCTTTAGATCCAAAATTTACTTTCGACAAACACACAAAGCGTGTCCGGGACAGGACAGCCTTCTATCTTGGCCGACTCTATTTGATGACGAATTCCCGAAGCGAGCTAACTCTGTGTAATAAAATCACGCTGTTCAAAATGTGTATAAGTTCAGTCCATATGCAGGAGTAGTCTTCGCGTATATATCGTCTTACAAAAAACACGGACTGCCAGCCATTTAGAACGCATTCATACGCATAGCCCAGGTGCCCAGAGGAATGTTTGGAATCTCAATTTACAGGAAGAGCTTGTCCTAAAGACTACCGTGGTTCTCCTCAAAGAGTAGTCCAAACGGTACTTCGAATCAGCCGTAAGTTAATAGCTGCTGTTACATCATGTAATATTAAACCCTAGCGAAAAAAAACGCCAGCCTAAACATGTTACAAATACCTATATGTATGATAATAAAAAGTGTAATCTCAAAACTACGAAGATGGTGCGATTTTGCTATACACACTGCTTGGTGTGTGTATTATATTTTCAATCTACATTGAATAATACCATATTCTAATTAAGTTTCAAGTTTAAACTAATTTCAAACTTGTATTAACACTTCATTTTGGAAGTATTCGCACTTTGATTAATCAACAATGACTCTACTTTTTCTCAAGAATCTTTAAATTTTAATATGTTTGCCTTCCAATTGTAGTGTAATTTGTTTCTAAATTTCACCTAAGGATTTTTTTTAGTAAATTTAAGCACTTTTTTCAATCATTTAAACTCAATTTAAAGTTTAATTAGGCAAGACCATTTCTATTTAGCAGGTTTACACACAATAAAAGATGTTTTTACTAGCCTTTGAATTGTGGGTTTTCTCATAATGCTTTCGTTCAACGTTACTAAATTGTGTTGTTCACGTCATTCAATAAATAAATACTCCAACGCACGATACAAGGAAAGTTACTTTCAACAGACTGGAAACTTTCAAATTGGCTGGATTGTCCTATTAATAAAAAAAGTTTTAAATTAATAATCTTATTCTAAGTGCAAATTCATGTAAAAAAAGCTATGGAATCAATGGCGTAGTAAATTATAAATGTCAGATGATGAGATGATAGACTATGGACAAGTTTAAAATAATCAAATTTCAATATTCAATTCTCTATTAGATTTCCCTGCAGATTGAATATGCGTTGTGTCAATACCGTTTATTAATAAATTCTTATAGGGGCATGTTTTATTTTATTGTTATGTACCAAGACATCCAAGACAAACTTTCCTTTTCATTTGCACTATGGCGCAATGCTCGAGTGCGAGCTATTAAGGGGGTTGTCACAAACGAGTTTCGTACTAACTAAAGTAATCTACATGATCCCTTATAGGGATTTCGACAATGAAGTTATTTACAATTCAGTATATAACTTTCACCTTCGAAAGTATGACAACTGAGGATTACTCAATTTTGTAGCTTGTAGATTATTTTGTAAACTGACTTTACAAAAACTCTCCGCTGTATTAAGCTCGTCTTCTGAGCGTATAAGAATTGAGGTTTATTCAATTTTGTAGATTGTAGTTTATTTTGCAGACGATCGATTGTAAAAACGCTCGGTTGGAAATTTGTGTTGCAATACTTAAATGTTTTATTGAGTGTTTATGCTCTATCTGGCAATTCCTGTCTCCTTGCTTGTAATTTGGGAAAAGTAAGCATTTCATTTTGTTCTTGTTTGCCATTAAAGTATAATAAATAAATGGTCCCCCCCCATTTTTAATTAGTGGCTTTACATCGAATTCGTTGCAATATGTTAAAATTTTATGGAGCAAAAGAAAGTAATTTGCAACTACCTGTTCACGAAAAAAATCGTGTTTTTGTTAAAAAGTGTTTTTTAACTTATCAATTTATTTTCAAAAGTATTAAAAATTATAGCCAATTTTGCTATCATTATAATAATATGTTCAAGATATTTATTAGAAGAGTTTAATTAACTACGTGGCTTAAAGTTTTTAAAAGTAAAGTTCACATGCGTTAAAGTACATCAGCAGAGAGATTTCATACTTAGTTCTAATACAATTTATAACTTTTAGTACTTACTTTCAAGGGTCTTCAGCGCGACATGACATGGATTCGTAAATACGAAAATATTTAAATAAAATGACACAATATGACCTACATAACGCGACTGGCACTCGACCGACACTCACTCCCGCCGCCCTAAAGACCCGGTGGCGGTTCCCTTTCGGGCCGCTCACCTTCCGCAGGCCCGCGAGGCTCACGCGGGGCCCTCGTCCCGGGAGTCGCGCTCGGGCCGTGTCCGGAGTGGCCCTCGTGGCCGGCCGCGTGTGCTCTAACAGTCAATAATTGAGCTTAGTCATGGCCGCATGCTAATGGCGGTCGAGTGCCGCTTTTAGCGATGTCAACGACCCGCCCTCGACAATGGGCGTTTCACAATTGTTGCGTTGCGTCGTCGGCAGTAATAGAGAGAGAGTTGGTAAAGCGATCCGTGTTTACGAGGAAAAAAAATTAAAACTACTGACCAGGTGTGCGTTGCGATCGGTTTTTAGCATATTAGTGTGTATTTATAATACTTAAATAAATAACATTTTATGTATTTTGGAATTATACATATTTTGTATAATTCTATTTTTTCATACTTCCTATAATTTATTTTTAAACATGAAATGTTTTGTACAAACTATGTTCAATTACTTTAAATGAAATTTGATAATTTTTTTCAGAAAGCATAGCGTATTTATTTAAGTAACGTAAAATAGTAATAAACAGTTACTGCATTATTTTTTAACCGACTTAAAAAGTGGAGAAAGTTCTATATTCGTTTATACGTATTTTTTTATGTATGTTCAACGATAATTTCGATAATTGTGGATCGTTTTGCAAAATTCATTGCTTGTTTGAATAAGTATACTTCCAAGGTGGTCCATAGTCACCAAGTCAGGATCTGATGTTGGGGTTCGAGAGAAATCGAGGGATAACCATCAAATATTATAATCACTTATAGTGTGTTTGAGTTTTTTTTTTAATTATTCGAGTTTTAGCATCTGGCAGACATTGTCTCATGCTGCTGAGCGTATAAAGATATACATGAAACGTAAAGTATTGAGTCAAAAGGATCTTCTTCGCCTGAGAAGACACAACTGCGCCTGATTTATTTTTATATTCATTGGTATCAATTAAATGTATTTTTAAATTACATTTGTTTTGGAAAGTTGCGTATAGCAGAAAAAAAATGAAACTAGAATCAATCCGGTAGAGATGAGATCCCTGTGTAGTGTGACTGTAGTGCTTTTAAAAGATAGATATAAGAACAGTATTATTGAATAGAGCGGTGTGGTTTGAAAGATGTCGCAGCTAGGGTAGAAAAAAGTATATTGCGGTGGCCAAATGGAAAGAATTATTTAAAGTAGACTGACAAAACAAATCTATAGAGCGAATGTGTGCAATGAAAGGTCGGCAAGGGTCGCCCTAGAAAATCCTATGCAGGTCATATTGGTGGCACATTAAAAAGGGCCAAAATTTAAGCACCCGAAACCGAGGAGTTAGTATGAAAAGATTAATGGATGTCAGTGAATCAAGAGGGATATGCAAATATCATACCATATGGAAACCTATGACTTTTGTCGACCCTCCGAGAAGTAGCCTTAGTTTATATTTCAAGTTGAACATAACATCAATATTTAGAAATCATTGATTGTGAACATCATGCTATTTTAAGCCAAACGACATAAGAAATCGTATCATGCTATTGGTTTCGATGTGCTAAACTTTCTAATAATAATAATATAAACGCACGTCTTTTTCCCAGAATAGGGGCATCCACTAATTACGCGAAGCATTTGGGGTTACCGAATCTCACCCTATCTCTCATGGGACAAATATCAAATATTCAATATCAAAAATACACAAATATCATGTAATTTTTTTTGCATAATATAAAATTGCGAGAAATTCTCCACTAAAATATGGGTAAATTTTATACAATAATTATCGTGATTATGTGAACGCCAAAGAGTGGCGCACTCCCGCCTTCATTGTTTAGCCGCCACCGGCCAACCAGACAAACGCGCGACTCGACCAACGCTGCGGTAGCGACGACGAGCGGACAGATTCCAACCTGCTGCTGTCTAAATCCGTACACGTTTCGTTACTCGACGGCTTAGTTGTCGCTGTCACTCATCAAAAAGAGTTATCATGATTATATATAATACACGCGTGAAAAGATACGTCTACAACACGCAGAAGTGCTGTTAGGAAGAAGTGGCGAAGTTATGGAATGCAGCGTATGAAAAAGGAAGAATTTGTGTTGTACGTTCAGTATGAGATCTTGCAGCTCATCTGATAATAGTCATTTTAAGAAATCTCACCTGAGATTAGGTATGGGAGAGGGAGATCTTCGCTGTGGGTTGAGGAAGGTTGAAAAGTCGCCAAAATCGCGTCATGTAATTAATGGACGCCTCCAAGGGTAGGCAGAGACTACAGATTTCCACATGGTTACGATATTTGCATATCTCTCTGGCTTCATTGACGTGCTTTTCTTTGCACTCATGCAAGCTCGTCGGTTTCGGATGCTTAGAATTTGGCCTTTTTTTAGGGTTCCGAGCCAAAAAAGGAAAAACGGAACCATTATAGTTTCGTCATACCCGTCCTCCATTCATATGTTACAGGCATTCTGTTCAAAAACTACAAGATGTGTATTGATGAAATTTATAGTATGTCTTGTATAAGCCGCCGCTACTTGGTTTGAATAACAAAAATAAATATTTCTAGGAGGGGCACACCATACATGTAACAGAAGCTGAAGAAAATTTTTATCGACAAACATCAACGAGTAGCACGTATTTCGACAGTTTCTAAGAAAATTTTCTTAGAAGCCTTAAAAAGACTAAGGTTTCTAAGCAATTTTTCTGATTAGTGAATAATTTTGGAAATAATCGCTTCGAAAGTTATAGAAATTGTGTCTCCTCCACCCATCTATTTTCTAAACCTTACCTCCGGAAAATATGAAAAAAATAACGAAGGAAAACTTAATAAGTACTTTCAACGGAAATTATTTTGAACATGGTCTGATATACTATTTTTAAGTTATTGCCTAAAAGCTACGCTTCTCAATTAAGGAATGTAAGTGCCATGAAGATACGCGCTTTTACTGATACACTTTAATTTACACTACTTTAATAGTAATAGTCGACATACCTAATTATTTTTATAGTTAGAGGTGACTAAAATGCTTATAACTATTCAGTGCGGAAAAGATGGAAAAAATGTAGCAACGTACTTTTTTCATGTGTAGTGCATAATAATGGCGTTGGAACCCTATAATGAGTATGGTCCGACATGTTTTTGGCCAGTTTTATTTTTCATATGCTTTGAATATGGTCCGCATAGGATTACTAGAACTTTTTAGTCCTTCGAATTTTAAAAGCTTACGTTGAAATAAATGTCGTCTGTGTTGACGAAGTGTCATGTTGAAGCGTTATTCTCTATCGGTTTTTTTATAAAGTTTTGTACTATATTGGTGATAAACATGTATTGCGCAATCGTTAATACAGCTTAAAAGCAGGGCGGTCGTCTGGGACCAACACAGATTTGCCCAACCGTTTGTAGTTTCTTCATTAACTAAATATAATGTACTAAAAATTCGAGAGAGTCCCCGGTGAGCATAATTTTTGAATAAAATTTATTGTTTTTTCTAAACGGAATTAAAAAAATATATGTTAGAAGCCACATTGTGACACCAAAAATCAAAAGCTAGCTTTTGATATAATTCGATGCATATAGTTTCTTATGAAATAGTTTTTCCGAAAAATAATAATATGAAATAATTCACGAATATTCACTGTATATAATATTGTAATAAATTTGTAGAAAATTTTCTGTTTATTTGTCTGCCTATCCATTTATATACACCAGTCTGGATTTCGGAAACCAATTTCGACTATTTTTTAAATTACGTATTAGATAATTTTAGAATAGCATCTCGTACAAGCTTCAATAAAATTACTTATGTTAAGAAATTCTAATAAAGACATATGTTAATTTTAAGATGCGTCTCGTGGCGCACTCGATGTGATATTTGCACAAGTTGGCAGAAAAAAACGATGCTCTAATAATAATAGTCCATTCGAACAAAGCCGAAAGAGTGAGTGGGAATGGAAGTAGAAGCAAAAATTGTTGAAAGTAGGCGTACAATGGATTCTTATTTATGTCCACGAAAACGAAGTAACGGGCGAAAGCTAATAGAAACTAAAACAATTCTTGGAGCTCTTAATTTGTTTGTATAGTATTTGTAAATACCGTATAACATTGGTCATAATTTTAGTAAATTTATTTATGTTCTTTAGTGATTATATATTTTTATTAATTTTAATTATTTTGTTGGTAATAACTACAATAATAAGTACAGTATCAATAAATAATTGATTTGTGCATAACCCTGCTTATTAGATTCTGATAGAGACAAAAGCAGTGCCACGGTGCATTTTACGGTGTTCACAAATTACACGCTTGGTGCTTTGGATTTTGACAAATACTTATAAAATAATTAGATAAGCACACCTATAGTTATTTATTGAAATTTTCGTCGCTAGACTTTGTATTTCTTAACTATTTAATAAAAAATATATCGAATTGTATCATTAATGTTTGATACTTAATGACGCTATTAAGGAAGAAATTATAAACTCCTATATTAAAGTTATAAATAAGCTATAAAGGTATATAATAAATTTTCATAGTAAAAGTTTATTATATTTATTTTCATACAATTTAATATACAACATATACACATGTATTTCATTCATATAGTGCCATTTGTTATTGAAAAACAATGACATGGTAACAATTTAATCACCTCAAAATTCCAGAAAGTGCGCTAAATACGTTTAGAATTTTCTTTTTTTCAACGAAGACACCTATAGGTTAAACTTGAAAATCAAACCTAAAAAATTTTCATCGCAATCGTCAAGGTCGTATATATATAACAATTACTTATTCTCTATCCTGTTCTACTTACTCACAATAATCGTGATGGCAAAGTCGATTACTGGTCAAAAATGCCGTATTAGAAATCCAACAAAACTTCCCACAACAAACATTCTTTTATGTCTACTTTTTAAAAAAATTAGCAGTTTAATACACCTCGCGGATATCATCCTTGAACACGTTTTTTTTTCAAGCCGTGGCTCATAATATCTGAAACGCGAGAGGAATATCTGCTTACGTCACATCTCGTCGAACCCGCCGCGGAGATATCGGCGGACACAAAAGTTTTCGTTCGCGCAACGTTTTCGCTTCGTTGTCGAAACGCTTCGTCAGCGAAGAAAAAAATACACAATGGCCGAGAGGGCCGACAATACGTCCTCGGCAGATGTACGCTGATCACTTGCGGTCCCGGCGATATAACAAATGAATCCGGGGGAATACTTTCGAACCCTCCCGGACGACGAGCGGATCGGGGGCGGGAGGAAGGGGTACTTCGAAAATTTAATTTCCGTCGAGCAGATCGAGCGATTTCTGCTCGAACCGCTCGCGGACAATGATAATTGGGTCAGTGTCGGCGGCGAGCGGCGGCCGCACGATCATACGCCACGATAACGTTTAACTATTATCAATCATCTTTTGCTCGTTACTCGTCGGCCGCTAGGTGTACGCCCAGATAAGAGGCATCGGGGGAGTATCGCTGGCAGAGAATTCCTACTTCTGCTGCGGACGGAAAGAGAAAAAGAAAATATTCCGATAGCGCGCTTGAGGAAGTTTTTCATGAGTTTTCTTTTAGTATCGAAAATGAAACGAAAAGACAGATTGTATTCTGTGTTGAGGAATATAGCGGGAAATGTTATTCTTATATCGAGTATATAAAGCGTCAGGCTGGTATCGAAGTAAAGTTAGTTCTTTATTCTCATAACGTGAATGAGTAACATGAAATTAATATAAATTCATTTCGTAATAACGACATTCATATGATTTTAGAAAAAGGATTTCAAAGACGAAATTAACTTCCAGTTAATTTCAAAAGTTCGTTTAAGGAATGACTAAGCGAAAATTTATCGCAACTTCGCGCACGAGAGAGCGGATATGAACTTGTTGCAGACAAATGAATATCTTCATCAATGGACAGCGGATTTCTAAAACGAAATTTCGCGCGTTAGCAAATCCACGACGCTCGTGCGCGTGTGGGGGGAGTCACGAGTTAGTTATGAGGTTGGGCCGTAGAACCTGAAAGGAGATCGTTCAGAGGACACGAGAGGAAGGATTTTTCGCGACTCACCTAATCAGGGTTTCAATCTCAACGAATCGAGCGGACGCACTGGATCCAGTGTCGTTGGAGCGAATGTCTCCGTTAATCCCGCCAATCAATTACCCCGCCCCGGACTAATAAAGATAGTCAAAGGTCAGACGCTGTCAGGCGGGACTCATTTCGGGATTAGGAACGCCGTCGTCGCTTCCCCCGGCGCCGCCGAAACTGTCATATCCGATGAAAATTAAATCGCGGTGGTATCGGATCGTGTTTATATTATCATCGTGAGTGATGTAAATTGATAGCGAATTCAATAATATCATATAAATCGAATTAATATGATATTAGTAGCACATTTCCTTTAGCCCTTTATATAATTTTCGAGCTAATTATTCCGATTTCATTGCTTAGTTTTTTCTTCTTCTTCTATCTTTTTTCCTTTTCTGTTACACTTACTCGATGAGGTATTAAAATATTTTTTCTACGTTTGTTTTTTTCATTAATTTATTCGTCCGGATTTAATATGTTGGAATCCATAAAACAACTCCATTCTTCATAAATATTCGATTTCTCCATTGACTACTTGCAAATAAATTTAAATTTACTTTCGATTGAATTATTTGCTTTAGAACTGCCCACAGTATTAAATTACAGTCATAAAATTTTATCAAACAAAAATAATGATATCCTGTCATAATTATCCCACCAAAAGCATTTATAACGCTTTCATTGTTAAAAAGTTATCAGATCTCATGAAAAGCCAAAACCTTATCTCTACCTGGCCTAACTTCCAAACCCTAACTCTATAAACCCTAGATCTTGGTTAGACTATGGCTGGACCGTCTCATACAACTATTGCACAATACAATACTGAAGTCCATTGACTTAATTTCTTACCATAAATCCATGAGGATGTTAGTACGACGGCTGCGAAACAGCCAAGCCATAATTGTCTTTTAGAGGGACAAAAATTATAGATTGTATTATTTATATTATAATTCACGATTTAAATTGAAGTTAAATTAGGGTCATTCAGATAGAATATTTTTTTTATTTGCAAACTTGCGGCTCGGTAAAAATTTATTTCTCACCTGGCTGCGGTAAAACTATAATGGGGTTATGATATTGGCAGTGATTATGTGGATTTGTTTGTTTATTTATTCCTTCACAGAATGTAATCTGAAGTTGAATAATAAACGCATGAGCTATCACTGATTTATCTTATTTATTGTTATTATGCTACATACATACTTTTACTATTAAATAGCATTATCTCTATAGTCCGTCACAGCAGATGGATCGATATCAATGTCATAAAATTAAGCTCGAAAGAAATATCGATTATGTTTAATCTTAGGAATATTATATACTTTTTACCGACTCACGCGCGTGTTTAGCAAAAGCGGATGACAAATAGGAATAAGACGACACTCTCGGGTTTTATTGAACGGAATCGGACGAATTATAGTTTGAATTTCGAGTTGCACTTTGAGTTAAGAAGTAGAGTGAACTTCATAAAAATCTTTCTAGTGGTTCTAATGTGATGTCATAACAAACAGACAAAGAGACAAGACAAGTAATAGTGTATAGTTACAAGGGTGTTCGCAATTAACTACAAGGGGATTTTTTAAAAGGGCCTATTCCTTTTAAAAGACGGGAAACGAACTAGTGATTGCCCTGGGGTTGCAAGTCAGTGTCCTTGGGCGAAAGTGATAACCTACTGTCTGGAGGCACGCATACTCGTTTGTCTCTTAAAAATCCTATATAAAATACACCCGTTATAGTTTTTTACAAGCGCTGATTTGTTTTATAACATAATAAAGAGATTTCTAAAAAAATTAGTGATTTTTGTACTTATATGAATTTTCAGCATGTCTCTTAAAATGATAAGTTTTTCGATCGTGCAAAACATGAATGATATAAGTACATCCCTATTTTTGATGAGAATATGTATATAAGTTGTAAAAATTGTTTAAACGTGCAATAAATATGTTATACTGTTTTTTATTGCATTTTCGAGGAAGCAATCGAGTGCGCTAGTTACCAGAGGTAGGTGGTTATCGCTGTCCGTGGACATTAGTAACTCTAAAGGTGTTACCAGTGCGTTACCGGTCAATTGAGTAGGAATAGGATATCTAATGGAGTGGAGAGTATGCTGATGGTGAGGGAGTGGGTTCATGGAGGGGAAGTGGAGTGATGAAGGAAGAGTGGCCACTGAAACTTCATGTCTGAATCTTATGAGACTACTGTGGTGTCTTACCGGTTGAGCAGATCCGTTTTCGTGCTACAGCCAAATGCATCGCTCTACCCACTATCAGATGTCAAAAAAAAATGTCTCAATTTTGATTAAAGACAGATTGTTGAATACGACTTGACCAAAAATTCTGCCTAACTTCTGCACGATGATCTTGTTTGGTCGCTCTATGAAAAATGATAAAAAAAAGGAAGTAGAATTCGACCAGTTAGCGGGAATACAGCTTTCTTGTCTGCTCTACAACAATGATTCTGTCTAGACAATTTCACACTGCAACCTCTGTTTACGTGTGAATGCTCGCTAAATCGTTGCTAGTTAACGACTGTCAATTCTGTCTATTGTCAAGTTTTATAATTGTTTATTTGTAGATTCGGCTTCCAATCGGATCAAAGCAAAGAGCTCAATATCCCATCCACTTATTAAAAATTAAAAAAATAAATTGGGAAGGTATACCACAAAGTGGGATAATTAAAATCAAAATCTTATTTGTAAAATTAAACGTAAATGTATTTGCAATTTATTTTTTGTTTTTTTCAGAAGATGGACTTTTTTCCTTAAAATCTACTTCAGAAGAATTACAAACCGGAATTTTTTCCGTCATATGTTTTTGTTTGTGTCATTGATTTTTTTGGTGTATTGTATGGTCTAGAAAATTTTAAAATATTATTTATTAGACGAACAATATTAAAGCACTGTGTTATGTATTTTTGTTCTAAATCAAACGAAGACGGAATAATATTTGAGAAAAGCAATATGAATGTGGAAAAAAGAAAATAATTTTTTCATGTTTATAAATATTTATTTGATAAAATACACTACATAAATCATATTACACGGTAACGATGACAAAACGTTTAACATCATATACATCGAAAGCTGAATTTATCCGAGTTATAAATAAAACATCTATAAATCAGCAAAGGAAGAAAAATTTGGTTGCCTGTAAAGTCGGTATACGGGCGAAAGTTTTACGTGACAACGACTTTGAATGGTAAAATCATTTTAATGTGAATATTCATTCGTATAGTAGGAAGAAGGATGAAATAATAGTAACAATTTAAAACATTTATTTATACAAAGAATTATATTTAAAACATTAATTTATACAAAGAATCTCGCACTGAATTTCATATTAACAAAATTTTATTTTTACCTTTACACATACATACGTATTTATATACAAATATACATACAATAACTTGCAATACATTTGCAAGCTATGCACTAATTCTCTAGTGCTGCGCGCGCGCGGCAGACCGATCATAGTTGAGTGGGAGAGAGACGCAAGGCATTCGGCGGGCCTCTCTCTCGTTCGGTGACTCATCGTTACGTTACCGAGCGTTACACTTTTTCATAAGTGACTCCCAGCCGCAACCTAATTTAAGACGTTGTCACGTCAAAAATACACGTATTCAGTATAAAATGCTTTAACACTGGATTTCGCTGTTCATCTGATTCGCTTACTACGGGGCTTTATATGAAAATGAATTCTTAGAGAGTGAGCACTAAAAAAAGTATGTAATTGGACATCAGTGACTTCGATTTGGCCCAACTTATTGACATGATCACGAAATTTGGACCGTCTATACACACGTATCTATCTACATTTCGAAAAGGAAAATCCAATAAATTCGATCGGTATTATTGCATCAAGAAAGCGGATAAGTAGTAACAGTTAGCACGTTTTCCCAGCAAATCGAGCGTACACACACAAAAGCGTCACACAAAGAGTTCCGCTGAGTCTCGTCAGAGAGGACACAATGCCCTCCCGCGGCAGGGACCCGGCGATTGTCCGCCGCCCTCACGTGCGCGCGCCGCTAACAAATGGACGCCGGGATGCTGCGTACACTCGCTGGAGTAATTTATTTAAAAAAAAAATCTCGTGTCAACTCTCGTACAACCGTTGGGAATCCAGGCTGATTGAGATATCTTGCATGTATCAGTATACATACTTACAAAAGGTCACATCGAAAACTTGTATGTATCGTATTGTAATCGTAAAATATCTAAGAATACAACGAATAATATGAAGTTACCTTTTTCTATTAGAATACTTTTTCGTTCCATTTTTTTCTTTTAATTAGAAAATAATAACCGTAAAACAGCACGATTCCTTAAATTATATTTTGTACATTTTTTTTTGTGTAGGGCTCTACGTTTTACGATTTTGAAAACAGCGTAGTTAAAGATTAGTTAAAATAAAAATCTCCTAAATCGGAGTCCGATTTACATGACTCTTTTTGCAGCACGTAGATTCGTTATCAGGCCAGGCTTTAGTATATGTTTTGTTAGATGGATGACCTAGAGTATTAACTAAACTAGGAATGCACTAAAAACTACAATTTTAATGCATCATGTCGGAATTGTGGCATGGTACGAGCGCACAACGCAGTGGTGGCAACACAGCGTAAACTTCACGCTTGACTGTGTATCTTATATTTATAAATAGTTATGTATAAAAAGTTGATATCATATGTACTAAATATTAATGTTGATACTAACTTTCGCTCCACGGCTCTGCTCGCGTGGACTTACAATAAATTACGATAATTCAAAGATTTACCTATTTTTAGAAAAACGTATTGACCTATTTTTAGAAATTACGATATATCACGGAATATACAATCGATATATAAATGATCGGGATGAAGAATGAGATTAGCATTCAAATCGAAAGGGGAATCGGGTATTGAATCTAGAGCGTGACTAAAACTAAACAAAAATTAAGAAAAAACTAGAAAAATACTCTATGTCTACGCGAGCGGAGGAATGAGCGAAAGCTACTACTTTAACTAAACTTATACCAACTCAAATTTTCAAATTTAATTTTATTCGATGGATTTTAGTACTCTGAAAACATTCGAAAAACAAGGATAAATTTAAACCTACCAAACAAAATCAGTTTTGAAGAACTTGGAGCTACCAAGCAATTATGAAGAACATACGTAAACTTGGTTTGGACAGAAAACGCAAAGCGTTAACAAAGACAAAGGAGTCAAATAGGAATAACCACTTTCACCTAAGCTTTTCGCCATTTTGTATTCCAATAAAATGGCGGAAAAACACTAAAAGAACTAGTTAGTGAAATAAGAATGAACCAGGGTCTAGGAATTGATGTCTCCATAATTTTACCGTTCACAGACGACATTATTGTAGGCAATAACATCATGGTTTTCAGTGATGTATAAACTACTTAAATAGCTTTTAATATCAGTGGATTTGAAGTTAAGCAATACAAAGGCTAAGATGTTCGTTCAAAATCCAAAAATGTCAACAACCCCAAAGAGATACAAAAGGTAAATGGGTCTTTATAAAGCTTTTCGACGTAATCAAGTACCTTAAAAGGTATTAGATAATTTAGTTGTAATGAGGAACAAGATAAGTACAAGAAGCAAACAAGCCAAATCTATGCCAAAGGTCTGATTCCTTTCATTTAGAAAACTAAAATTTCGTTAGATAATTGGAAATTTAATATATAAAATGATTATTTTTCAATACACGATATCTCTATTGGATTTAGTTTTACTAATCAAACTGAGTAGAGCACGACTAAGGCAGTATGGAAGAGGATTCGTAACAGTTTTCTTGACAGGATTATTGACACATTATAGCATCAAATCCAATTTTTAGCTTAAGGTTGCATGAATATTGGCTGGGTCTATATTTTTATCATTCCTAATTCAGACTTCAATCTGTCCATCTTTATCCTATGTTCTTTTCTGGGTATCGGTGCTTGTTTCTTTCAATAATTACGACTGACCGAAAGTTAAAACAGTGTGATGATAAAACTAAAATTCTGTTAAGGGCACGGATAGGACAATGACTTTTGTAACTAACAAATTTCAAGTCGATAATAATAGAAAGTATGAAGAAAAACGGGTGCAATCAAAAGTCTTAAGAGTTCGTTTGCGGTCTGTTAGTTTAAGGCTAAGGTTGTTTAATAAAATATAAATATTTAATCTTTGTTTGGGTAAGCATCTTAATTAAATATTTAAAATACTACGCATTTGTGCTGATCTTTAAAAAAATAGGTATATTGTAACTAATAATTTGGAATCGATATATATATATATATATATATATATATATATATATATATATATATATATATATATATATATATATATAGCAAAATTAAGTATTTATTTTGAAAATTATTAATTAAATAATATATTTAAGTACTTCAATCGAGTATCACTAAAAGTAAAGGATATGATCGTAAATTCAAACATGAAACAGGTCGATGTTATCTTGAAAAAAACCGGACAAGTTCGAATAGGACTCGTACTGTGAGGGTTATGTGCAAACTTAATTATGTATGTAGATATTTCATCCATCATAAATCTCAAAGATTTTTATTCTGCTTTCAATACCAATGCTGGCGAGATATTCTTTTTAGGAAGTCCAAAATTTTTGATTATTTTTTTAATGTTTCGATTTCTTAAAATATCCGAATTTTTTAAAATCACTTTTCCAACTCCTAAACGAACGCTAATACTTCTTCGACAGGCGATGAAAATGAAAAATGAAATATTCACGTAAAAAAAAAAATTAGGAAGGATTTCTTCTAAGAGCTCGATACCATCTACTTAACTCTGCTCTAAAATGTTCTACCATACAAAGCTAGTTACAGTTGAGCCTATAATATCTATTACCTATCTCGACTCCAGTTTCTGGCTAAAAGTTGTATGAATGCCGGCTGGCTCTACATTCCTATCACTCCTAATCTAGACTAGAACCTACACTCGCCTCATGTGATTACTCTCCCTTCGGTGTATCGGGGACTTGTCCCTTTCAGTCATTGCGATTGGCTGAAGGATAGGCTAATAATGATGATGAAATATCCGGTTTTTTAAAAATCTCAAGTTTTCATATCGTAAAATGTACTCTCATAATTAGTCTACTATCACGGTCAATACTACGAAAAAAAAAAAAAATCACATGATATGACTACAAATTATCAATTTTTCATATTTTTTCCTTAACTTGTACTATGAAACCTTTCTTTCATGCCAAAATTCATGATTTCAACGCCAAATTCATTGCAAAATTTCAAGTGCCTAATTCATTTCAAATTCATTGCCAAATTTCATGATTTTACGTCAATGAGAAGTATAATACTGGATTAGATGCTTAATTGCACGCCTCATAAGCGGCGGAGCGTTGAGGTAGTGCTCTACTCTCTCGCCTTACAAAAATCAAGTGATTTTTTGAACAATAAGTGTCTCTATTTATTTTTTATAGCACTTATATAATAATATTTACACATAAATATCAAGGAAAAACACTGGTTTCAACACTTATGACATTTTTAAAAGACATTTTGCGTTTTAAATTAATGAAAAAGATGTTTAACAAAATTATTCCGTGGACGTCCGTGTGTCTATGTATCCATACTCGGTGGTTACGATAACTTCCGAAAAACTTAGCTAATTAAGTCCATTTTCTTTCCAAACGCTTTAGTATTATCCTAAACTATTTCCTTTCGAAGATCACGGTCTAAGTAAACGTAGTTTAATTGTAATTAGTATTATAAAAATACGACTGGATATTTTGTTCGTTGTATATATATAGTATAGTAAACTTAGGTCCGTTCACAACGCTTGCGTGGTATTTTTGCATGCCTCATAAGTGGAGCGCTGAGTTAGTGATCTACTCTCGCTTTATAAAAATCAAGCTATTTTTTGAACTTTAAATTTTTTCATGTTACTCATAATGTACCTATATAATATGTACTTATATAAATGCACGGATGATAAGAAAAAAACATTCGTACTAATATATCTATAATTGTAAAAATTGAACGACCGCTATGAAGTGTGCTATTTTGAATTTTCCAAAATTTTTTTTATGGCTTCAAGGGACCGTAGATTTGTATATCTACCTTTGAGCTGTATTTGATGTTTATTTCAACTTAATACCTTCACGAGTTCCTGAGAAAAAAGCTCTTGACAGACAGACGATATAGGCGGACAACGAAGTGATTCTATAAGGGTTCCATTTTCTTTTAGAGGTATGGAACCCTAAAAAATACTAATTATATAATGAATATAAAGTCCAATATTTTTTTCACAGATGTTTTATTGCTTTAAATTAAAATGTAACAAAATTAATATATGATATTGTAAACAGTACAAAGAAAACCATTTCTTAGAAATAATTGGGGTACAAGTGCGTATTATATTTTTATGACGTATTCATTTGAATATAATATAGTTATATGTTATGTTATAATTATATATAAATATCATAAAATATAAATATAATTCAACTTTACTCGCAAATAATGAATATACAATAAATAGATAAGTGTTGGCTATTTCCTAACGAGATTTTAATAGTTGAGTCTTCTAATTCCGTTCAGTTTTCGGTCGGGGCCAGTGTACACCTTTGTTGACATCACTGATTGTTTTTCGATTCGGCTGCGTTCAGGGAGATCCGTTTTATTTCTGCGAGAATTGTCTAGCCTGGTTTTTCTGTTGGATTCCCTGCTTTGATCCGGCGGAAGCGTTTTCAGAGTTTTGTTCTGTATACGATTTATCTTAAAAAAAAAGTAGCGATTTCCGGTAACAATCGAATCCAAGTGCATGATTTCTGTAGTACTTATTATAATATTATGTAGAATATATTGTTTCAGATTGTAATCATCCCACCGTTAAAGTATATCCTTTCACAATTTATTTATTTCTGTACAATGGAGTTAGACCAGAAGCTTTCCACGCTGGTCTAGCGCTGTCAACGACTGTTGTCATCATGTGATGAAATAATGCGGGAACGACGCTAAACTTGCTCTTCCAAGCATGAAATGAGTGATTTACTTTGACTTAAGTGAAAAACCCCGGTTAGTTCGCCGGTATTCAGAATTTCTTACGTAGAAGGTCGAAAAACATTATTCTAAGGTATAAGACGGTTCGTAAACGATTGACGAATGTCAATGAATCGAGAGAAGTACGTAAAGATTGTACTATGCAGAGGTCCATCGTTTCTGTCGATCTCCCTTAAAAATAGGTGTAAACTTAAAAATAAAAAAAAATCTTACCGAACAACTTTAATACACATTTAATTTTCTACTATAACCATAAAGCAAAACATATTGTCTGGAGTCTTGCGCGATAGGCTCACAAAACGGCTGTGATAAAATTTGAATAATAACCCGTTATCATAGAAACGACTGCATTAGCACCACGCGACCAGGACGCTTAGGGCGCCCCTCTTTCACCCCACCCTACCCCTGTGCCTGCGGGGGACGAGCGAGGCGATATAATTTAGGTAAATACTATGGAAAAGTATGTATAGGGACAGCGTCCTTCACATCGTGGTCGTGCAATAAAAGATGAGACGTCAGAGGGGGTTCAGTCGAGTCGATTATCGTATAGAGCCTGCTCGCTTGGAAATCATTTGGGATGGAGAAATTTTAATGGCTTCCTTTGTTCGCTTCATTGATAACTTTAAAATGGCGCGTCATTTCAATATCTGGACGTACTTATTCTGTGTAATTTAGGGAAGAACCGTCTTGTTGTTATGCGTGTAATGAATTTTTATTATTAGCAGATTTTGCAATACTTTAGTAATGGGCGAACAAAAATAAAAAGTATATAAATGTATTGCACAATATTTAGTAATGGGTAACAGACATACAAATCTGGAGATATAATACACACATTCAAATAAGCATATAATATACACGTATTATATACTTATTTGATATATGAGAGTTTGTGATAACGATAGTGTGCATTTTGGATATATTCGGATAATTACTTTATAAATAATATAATTGGCGCCACCCCACAGGTGTCCAAAAAATTTTTTCTTAAACCCTTTGGTGACACTCAACGATTTTTGAGCGATAATACTTCAGAAAGTTTTAAAAATAGCAAAGTAATTTTATACAAAACAATTTTAATAACTGTAAGTTATATACTTCTTTATAAAACAAAGTCATTTTGTCTTTAAGTCATCAAAGATTTAATACAGTGAAAAGATGGACCTCAACAATATGTCTATTAAGGTAGGCAGATGTTAAGTCTTTTGTCAAATGTTATCGAAGCGACTACCGACACACTCACTAAACACATTGTTTATAATCTCGCAAATCACGCGTTTGTAGTACTGTTGAACGTTATCAATACCTAGGTGTCAGACTGGTACAGTTGATAGTGACCCTATTTCCTGCGTTAGGAACATGGGTTTGATTTCCGCACAAGACGAACATTTATTTATTTGACTTTGTTTATAGTCTCGCAAATCACGTATTCGTAATACAGTTGAACATTAACTATACCTAACTGCCAGACTGGCACAGTTGATAGTGACCCTATTTCCTGCGTTAGGAACATGGGTTTGATTTCCGCACAAGACGAACATTTATTTATTTGACTTTGTTTATAGTCTCGCAAATCACGTATTCGTAATACAGTTGAACATTAACTATACCTAACTGCCAGACTGGCACAGTTGATAGTGACCCTATTTCCTGCGTTAGGAACATGGGTTTGATTTCCGCACAAGACGAACATTTATTTATTTGACTTTGTTTATAGTCTCGCAAATCACGTATTCGTAATACAGTTGAACATTAACTATACCTAACTGCCAGACTGGCACAGTTGATAGTGACCCTATTTCCTGCGTTAGGAACATGGGTTTGATTTCCGCACAAGACGAACATTTATTTATTTGACTTTGTTTATAGTCTCGCAAATCACGTATTCGTAATACAGTTGAACATTAACTATACCTAACTGCCAGACTGGCACAGTTGATAGTGACCCTATTTCCTGCGTTAGGAACATGGGTTTGATTTCCACAAGACGAACATTTATTTATTTGACTTTGTTTATAGTCTCGCAAATCACGTATTCGTAATACAGTTGAACATTAACTATACCTAACTGCCAGACTGGCACAGTTGATAGTGACCCTATTTCCTGCGTTAGGAACATGGGTTTGATTTCCGCACAAGACGAACATTTATTTATTTGACTTTGTTTATAGTCTCGCAAATCACGTATTCGTAATACAGTTGAACATTAACTATACCTAACTGCCAGACTGGCACAGTTGATAGTGACCCTATTTCCTGCGCTGGGAGCTGGATTTGATTTTCACACAAGGCAAACATTTATTTATTTGACATTGTTTATAATCTCGCAAATCACGCGTTCGTAATACTGTTGAATATTATCAATACCTAACTGCCATATTGGCGCAGTTAATAATGACTCTATTTCCTACGCTGGGAGCATGGGTTTGATTTCCACACAAGGCAAACCTTATTTGTTTGATTAAAAATTAATGTTTTTATTGGGTCAGGGTATTTCCGTGTATCACTCCTTGTATATATTTATAAAAAAAGGTAAATGTGTATAATACCATATCCAAGTCTCATTGCTTATAATTTGGGATTAGATGGTGTATCTGATCCCAAACTATCTCTACACACACTGTGAATGTGTAGAAAGATATTATTATTATAAATACCACTTTTTCTTTCAGGTCGGTTGCAATTAAATTTCAAAAAAATTATAGTTTATATCAAATTTAGCTCTGTAAAGTTTCAAATCCTTTATTTTTTCGGACACAATAAAGAATGTCACTAGTCTTTTTCTATAATATTTCATACAACATATCTGTTTCAAGAAAATATTGCTGAAAACGTGTTTAGGAAAAAAAAAAATTTTCCTTTCTTTCCTCAAAGGCTAATGTCAAAAAACGAGAGATATTTATCTATTTAACAACGCTTCGCCAGCACAGGTATAGTTATGTTTTTAAGGAAATTTTACTAAATAATTACTTAAAGACGGTCAATCACTTGCCTTAAGAAAAAAAACTGTGACAAAACGAAAAAAAAACTCTTTGTAATTATGATATAAGCGAACGGGATAAAACACAACGGAAAAAGCGCTGTTTTCAAAATCCTAACACGCGTACATACTTTCACACACATATACATTTTTGCTGTATCTATACGCTGACGACTCGACGGTTTTTATATGACAGATAAGCATTGACTTGTGCTTTCTGCCGTTGGCGTCCCTAATGCAGCCTCCATGCGCCGCTTGCGGTCAATCGTGTAAAATCTCGCGTTGGTTCGTTGTGCAAGTCAGTTCTCAAAAAGATTAACAGATGATGTGATAAAATAAAAAAAATATTTAACAGCACGGTTTTTTTTTTTCATAAATTATATTTATCATTAGAGGTATGTGCATGTACGGGACTACAAGGTATGCCCAGCTTATTTGGTTGTGTGAATCGCACGCGCGTAGGTTTCTCAGTCATATATGTACGGATATGTGTAAGTTCTTAATACGAGCTTCGTATTACACGCTATTATTTATTACTTGGACTGCGCTCTGAATAGAGAACGGAAGAAGTCGCTCTTATTTCGGAGTTCGACCTCATAATACACACATTTAGATTGGTTTGAAAACTGATGTTATTCGCCTATTACTACTGATATCTACCAAAATCGCGATATGGAACCGGATTTTGTATGTTTTTTGCTATAAAACAAACTCTATGCGTACTTCGATGAAATATGATAATAAGACCTCGATCTTGGTGAGATTCGTAATGTTTTTTATGGAAGATGTTATACCATATTAAATAAAAAAATTAAATTAATATAGGTAATATGATCTTTTAATTGGAAATAAAGATATGAGGTTTATCATTACAGTTCATGTTATGCACATTTGTTATTACTTTGTTGCTCTGTCTGACTACATGACAGTTCAGTATGATTTGCGTGATCAATTAATAAAAAATGAAGTGTATTAGATTTTATTAAGCTTATAAATGTCAAATTAAGGTTAAGTTAATAACTATCATATAAGCTTATACATATATATGTATATATAATGTATGCGAAAGTATGTTTGTTACAATATTTATTTTCCGATTGTATTTGAATCGCTAATGGATGGGAAACTAATTTTATATAAAAGTTGATAATTTCCTGCACAATAGTACATATTAGGCCTAAAAAAAGTAATAAAAATTTCTAGCCAAGTTCAAATTTAGCTTCATGTAAGAAACAACGATGGAAATTCGTTACGTGATTCAAAGCTTTTGGTTGAAATGATATTTTTTTTTCAATGTATGTACACCAGGAAACTGGTAATAGGAGACCGCGAGCAATTTGAAATTATTAAATAAAATAAACATCCATAAATTTTAATCAATGCCCACCGAAGCGGGCGGGTAACAGCTAGTGGATAATAACTCTATAGTAGTTACAATAATAACTGACTTCATTCATTAATTTAGTACTTTCCATTTGATTTATTTGCTACACGACAACGCTTTTCGCTCGCTTATGCGGTCAGTCAGACTCGTCGCGCATTACGATGGTAATGTTCTTCATCTCCCCACTGGCCTTCGACTTGCCTAGTGCTCGCGTATAAGTACACGACAGGCTGGCGATGCGGGCTGGGGATATTAATGACTGTCCGGACGGGTCCGGGACCAACTGCTTAACGCGTTTTCGGGGCACGGAGCTGGTGGCTTAAGTTAGAAAGAAGTTAAGAAAATATGGAAACAATAAAATACAATGGTTCAGATTTTCTAATGATTATTGAACGTTATTATGCTTTTGTACCTGCCTTCTTGCGTTTTTTAAGCGTTCTTCTAGAGAGTTCCTGCCTTTTCGTAGGTAAAATGTACCTTTTTTCTTTGTTTAAAAAATGACCCTTAATGTATATCATTAACTTTGATGAATTATTCACATGACAAACAAAATTTAGTAAATGTGCAGATTTATGTTATAGTAAGTACTTATCTGCACACTGTTTAATACTTAACTTAATAAAAATAAAGTTTAGATAGGATTTAAAAAAAAATTTAATTGTATATTATATTGTCCATTTTAATAAATATTTTTATAATGCAGATTAATCAAAAACAAGACTATGGACTGTTATTGCTCCTTTTTTTTTTTCGATTATTTCGTGCATTTATAACATTCGTGAATGCATCTAAAACGAATTTTTAAGTGTAGATTTTAATTTATGAATAAATTCTTTTGAATGAACAATCAAGTTCAATCAAGACACGGCCCTTCTAACACTGTGTGACAAACACTACACTAAGACGCAAGCACGTATAACATACAAAGGTCGAATGGTGTCAGTGAACTATAGGGTGATTTTTTACTATTTTGTTTTGTGTGTCTATGCATGTGAGAGTGCGTACGTGAAGTTGAGTATACATATTAAAAAGTTACAGGGGGCAAACGAGGAGAGATGTCTATCACCGTTGCCCATGGACATTTGCAATCACAGAGGAGACAACAGTTTGTCGCCGTTGCTTTTAAGAAAGGAGTAGCATATCTGATAGAAGGGGGAGTGGCCCGATGGCGCTTTTGGAAAAGAATAGGATATTGCTATCAATACCCTATTCTTTTCTATTCTATTCTCTTTTCAATATTCCTATGAATAGGACAGCGGAAGGTGCCACTTCACGTTTGTATTACGTAAGAGTGCGCAGGTTCATTGTAGTGCGCAGGCAGGTACATTTTCCGTATTTTTAAATTTGAATTTTCAATTTCATAGTACGCCTCTCGCACCATTTGAGTCTTTAATGACGACCACCTTTCAAAGTTGTTGAATGGATCTAAGTTATAAAAATTGTAATTACAAACTACGAATTTCACAACTGCAGGTCGCTACCTGAAGCGATGAAGCGAAGATATTAATTTTTTCTGAACCTTCTCGTAATAATTGCTATCTTTTTGTTCGATCTTGATAATATAATATAAATAAGTACTCTGGAGTAGGATCAAGGAAGGATCAACAGAAAGATAACTAGACATTTTCAAGTTCGCCTTCGAATCTAGCGAAGCAATCGTCGATTAATCAATTAAATGTCTAAAGATTTACAATAACGATCCAAATCGGTTTACTTGCCTCAAACATTTGTTTCTTGGAAGTGGACGGGCGCATGTATAATTGCATATTGTTACTTGAAGGGCGATTTGCCTCATTAATTAATATTAAACAACACATACAAGCAGACATAATCAACGGAGAGTTCATGAATGTTACATGTAAGTTCAGTGTGTTGTCATTTCTATTATTTCTGAAACAACGTTGTCGGGATACCGATGAAGCTCCAATAATATTGACGAGTAAAGGTACAAATTCACTGTAACCTTAAAAGTTTTCGCATATCTTCCGCGTTCCGAATGTCGTCACAATCCACAATTTTTTCCCCTCTCTCCGTAACCGAAACGCGGACGACCTTATGCGGAAAGGATTCAAGTGCAGGATATAATCAAAACTCAAAAACGGCATTGTGATTGAGAGCTGGACCGGGATCGTATCGAAGACCGGAATCAGGGTTGCAATTGAGACCAGGGTTGAAATCAGAATCAGGATTGGTAGCGAGATCGATCGACATAAAAGGTGGACGAATTAGCGAGCGGGTAACGCTCGTATAATACGAACATGAAAAATTCTATTTGACCGTCATAATACATTTAATTAATTCGAAATATGTGTTGTATGGTCTTATATAGACACGAGTATCACTAGCGAATATGACTTGCGATCCGAGCGAGGTACGTACATTTTAATCCGGAATCAGAATAAGTTCCTAAATCGCTATAGAAATTGAAATAGGAATAATTTAAAAAATGTATTTCATGTCAGGTATGTCCGCGCACAAGCGTATTGTAGAAATTGGTATTATATCAGAAGCTACGTATTATTGAATACAAAAGATTTATTCTCATCTTACTTACGGGTCAGCAACGAGATCTTTTTTAAAATTCACAAAAGGCATTCCATCGGCGTCCTCTACATTTCGCTCGGCCATTTCTCTCTTTCACATTACATTTATTTCAACTGCGGATCAATGGCTCACGATGGAATCGGCTACGTGATTTTTCTCAGAAAATGAACTATTATAGAATTTGCCTCTGCGCCGGGCAATTCAGAAAACCGGTCTATCGGAACGCACCTTCTCATCTCGCCATTGAAATATCTGGTTATACTCACGAAAATGATGCCTGCTACAATTTATTGTTATATTATTACTTGATTCGAAAAATATATTGCAGACAGAGCTCAGGAGCTATTTAAAATGATAAATTCTAAATAAATAAATATACAGCCGTCAATTCACACCCCCTATATAACCGTGTTAAGTTTATCTCAATTATATAATTGGTACATTCATATATTTCCTAATTTACCAATACCTGCGGTACACTATTTTTTTAAAGCTAATTTTACTCTCATTCTAAATTCCAACTTCCCAGTTATTTACAATTCAATTTTTTGTCGATATTCATATCAAGAAATAAAAAAAAAAAAAAATGAAAAGAACGAGGCGAAACGATCCCGTCGTAATATAAGGAAATCCGATAGTTAGATGTTATAATAGAGATCTGATAGCATCTGTCTGGTCCCTGATTGACCGCAAATTGAATTTCTGTCCGCGGTGTGTCCGTTCGGTTTCCTCGTGCGGCCCCGACGGCCGGGGATGCGGCTGATGGAGCGCCCCTGGTCGCGGATCACGTGAACTATATTAATTTCGCTATTTTGTCGAGTGCCTTTGCTGTGCAAAAATCTGATATGATCGTATTAAACGGTTTTTGGTTTGACGTATGTGTTTGAGTACGCTCGCTTGTGTGAACTACTTTTGTAAACATAACGAACGTACGAACGAATCTTGAAGTGCTTTTAATTAACATAACGAAAATAAGACAGTTTTATCAAAATTTTCATCTTCGTCGTCAAAAGTTGTGAGCATTATTTCCGTGACCTATTATTCTATGTATTATATATTTATCTATAGATATATAGATTTTATTGTAAATTAGTTAAAAACCACTGAACGTATCGGCATATGAGACTTTTGACTGTTTGTCGCGGAATAGATGTTTGTAGATAGATGGCTTTTAGTTATTTTTTTGATTTCATAGACCTTTACCCTTGTAAAATAAGGTAAAAGGCAGCACTATTATTTACACCCTAGCCGAGTATAATTTTAAATTCGAATTTTCTTCATTTCATATTTTCGTTTTTTAAAAGCTTTTTCTCATATATATAAAATATAGTGATATTTAGTAAATATAAAAATGCGAATTTCATCCAATCTGATATTTATAAAACTATCTCAGTATCTTAATTACAATCCCGATCTGACGTGAAACTATTACTGCACGGAGGCTGTTGCATTATTAAATATTTCCTCAGAAAAATTTTCCTATGTTTTTCGTTTCCTATATTTTTTCTGTTTGTTTCTTGAATTTCAACCAAGTTTGCATGGTGTTTCGGTCGACTGTCGCACGGCCGTCTAATTTTAGCCCGCTAATGCGTTATGATTGTTTATTCTCTCTACGCGGATTTCCGCCGTGTCGTGAAAGCATATCACTGTAGCTAAATTCAACGCAATTTGGACATGTACGCCGGTAATTAGATGTACATAAAGGAAAATGTGTTATTCGGAGTAGCAAAAAAAAAATACAAGCTAACGCCGAAAAATAAAACGCCGGAATTGCGCTCTGGTAAAAAAAAACTTGTTCTAATTTATTCATGGGCGGCACGCGACGCGTAGCTCAGCGGACGATATGACGGGTTAAATGTTTTTTTGGTTATTGACTTCTTTTTTTTGTAGAGAAAGTCTCGTGTGTCCCACACAACGAATTTGGACGATCGGCGAAGGGCGCGTCAGCGTCATGTGAGAGTGTTCCGTAGCCATACTCACTCCCACCTTTTCTATTTTTTTATTGCGTTGTGTTTCTATTGCATTAAAAAAAACCAGAGGTGTCGAAATTAGCGCCGCGCCGCACGTGACTGCCACCAGTTGATTAATGACTAACGTCTGTTAGAAAAAGAGAGATAGAGAGTCGAATGGAGGGGGCATAACGCTTTTTTCATATGTGACTATTTCTACCAACTGACACCTCCCGCAAACCGCATTAAGGAATTTCGTTCCAAAAACTACGGATATTAAATAAATATATCGTGATTTTTAATAACATTAACGATTGTTAACCTCAGAATTGAGTAATGTATTTTCATTGATCTTGTAACCTTGCATGACAATCAAGGAAATTATATTTCTCTATTTAAATGTATAAAAGTTTAAAATTGGATTATTTATAAAAATTACTCATACTTATTTTACTTAATTATTTTACGCATAGTTTTTCTTAAATTTTTAAAAACCCCGTTACTGCAGCGTGCCCTTCTACGAGCTTTTTTTCTTATCTCTGATTGAAGGACTTCGATCTTAAATAAACATTAATGCCGTAACAACGTCTTATATCGACGGCTTAACATATTCATTATAATTTAATTCGCCTGTGCTTAAGATCGAATTAGTGGGGTAAACATTTTGCTAACATCGGTAGTGTGAATATTTTATCTCATTTTAACACATTTTTGAAAAATTTGCAGGTATTAGGTATGTTTTGCTTTTACGTTATTTATTTTAAATAGATATAGTCCTGGGCTTACTAACTTTATCACCCATTGTGAGCAAGGATGTAATTCGTACCCGAAACTAGGTCATAACTTCTACTATCTAACATATTTTAGGTCCCGTTTTTATCGATTCTGTTTGTCATCTGATCGTAACGCTTATTCCTAATTATACATGCTTGGAATGAGGCTTATATTATTTGCAGCATGCGAGGGGTCTAAGTTCAATTCCCAATGTGGTTGTAAACAAAGTTTACGATGTTCAATTCTGCCATTCATAAACATAAGCATATAGTTATGTCGGTACTAAGAATACTGTATTCATATATAGTCGTAATAAAAAATGTAACCATTACACATAAATGATTCGGTATAAAACTGGAAATTCTTTATTGTGAACATGTATGGAATAACAATCCATTGTATGTATTTCTATAGTCCATTTTAGTCATTGGTGAATTGGTGAGTCATCGATAATCAACGTGTTTACCTAGTATTATAGAAAATTGATATGTCTCCTTATTATTCTGAGACCCTCTTCCACCATTTTCTTTTAAACTGACTTTTAGCGAAAAGTCACTTTTAAAATTAATTTTGCATTCCACGTCCTCCTAACGGTTTTTAGCCCTAACAACTCCTTTCCTACATGATGATTAAAGTGGACTATAGATATTCGATGAATTGCGCTTCCATATTCCATTCTGAAATACCAGTTTAAAAGGAGATGGCGGCGTAGCCCTTATTGTCTTAATGACCTTGGAAAAAATTTAGTTGTAATTTATACAAACAGCTAGCGTATTGTTGCTGCGTTATATTCAGACGTTAAGAGTACGCTTAAACGTTTTATTAAAATATACTTTTTGGAATTTCAGGTATTTTTTTGCACCTGCCTTTTATCAAAACCAACGGCTACACACGGCACGTGAGTAGTAAGCAAGGAGTGTAAAGGGAAAAAGTGGATATAAAAAAGTTATTACGTATGCCTGCCGTGTTTCAGGCAAAAATGAAAGACAGCGCAATCTAGGCACTGTGAGCGTTGCTGCTAATATTATTCGACAGCCAAAATATTCAGCAACGTGTTCCTCTACGTGTCGGTAGTCTATGAAATCAATTTTTTTTATTTCAAAATTTTCAGGGTTTTGCCTTAGGTAAGTTAGATTTTTTTTTGGTGTGAAAAAATTTCTTTTTCGTTTTGTGGCTCCATATACTCGAAGGACAACGAGAAACCTTATAAGATCATTGTCATATCTATTCTATTTTATTTTAAAAACCAAAAATGTTTCAGTTTGGTATATATTGGTCACCCAATCAGGAACATATAGTGTAAATTTCAATTTTATGAACTAATTAGAAAATCAGAAGAATAGTTTTGATGTGTTGTATCATCTTACAAATTAAATAAATGGTGTTGCCATGAAAGATGCAAATTGATTTTTTTTATATAATTTTACTACCTGTAATAGTTTAAAATTATTAAAGAAGATGTAGAAAAAAATGACCCTTTCCTTCTTTAGCTCCAAATTCACTGAGTCTAAAATTTTGAATAAAGTACGTATGGGGCTTTGGGGCTTCACTCCTAGTTTATGGGAAAATATTAATAATAAATGTTAAAAGTTTAACGGAAATACAAAATAATCTCGTAAAGAAAATGTTTACAAAATGTGTCGCTTAATTTCACCGAGGACTACTGTAATGATTTATGGTCCGGAGCGCTCTCCTATGAGATTCCAATTCACAGTTGTTTTTGTTTATTAACTTTGTTCGTCGCCCCTATTTTATAGTTAGGCATGTAATATTGTGCATCGAATAGTTTTTAATCATTTTTTTTTGTAATCTATACATTTTAAAAGAATTTCCAACATAAACACAGCCGTGGTGGATGAGTGATCAACGTGTCGCTTATTAATCATAAAGTTCGGTTCTTAGTTTATAGTTAATTCTTAGTTCGGTTCCTGACCACAGGTGAAATGAATAGCTAGTTTTTTATCTCGGGAATAAATCGACGGCCTGGCGGAACTATTCGGTCCATGGTGATTGCACTCCAACGAGCAATGGAAACCCTGGAATAAATATTCTCGCCTACGGGAAATTGAATATCGGAACTGCTCTTATATTTTCTCATATTTTCTCTTATATTTTCTAATATAAAGTCTTTTAATATAATAGATTATTTTATTTTTATATGACATAATAAAAAAAAAAACTTTAGCCAATCACTTTAAATTCTGACTCCGCTACCAACTACAGTTCCAATTTAGATACAGCCGAGGGCAAATGCTAGTATCAAAATAAGATTCAAATTATGTCCCTTGGGGATAGCGTAGCTTTCTATGAGGGCTGCAATTTGTGCATCCACACAGGAACTGGCCACATACAGAAAAACATTCAAAAAGTAATTACAACATTTAAAAATAAAATTCCTTGGCTGTAGAATACAGTTTGTTTAATGTAACTTAATTGTTTTACCATTATGGCATTATTTTCAAAATTGCGTGACTATCACCATAGATTTGACTCGAGAAAATTTTTGTGCGATGTTTTATTACGAATTTCGGCGTGGGCTAACACAAAAACAGTGTATCGATCAACTCACTTCGACTTTTGGAAATGAAGCACCGTAGAAAACAAGAAGGCATCACTGGTTTAGTGAGTTTAATCGTGGGCGGTCTATTCACGGATGAATTTAAAGAAGTTTGCCTTAAATCGCTTATTCTACCATAAAATATCGATGCTGTGCGGGAACTAATAATGCAAGATCGTCATGTTACATATACTGAGATAAATGCATCCATGGGCATAAGCATGACGAGCATACATAAGATATTACATGAAAATTTGGCTGTTAAAAAATTTGGTCGCGTTGGATTCCGCACAACTTGAGCATTAATCAAAAGCAGACTCGTGTCGATTGATGCAAAAAAAATGATAAAAACACACAATCATACTGCGTCAAAAGCTGTTTATAATATTTATATAGGTGATGAATCTTGGATCTATGCGTATAGCCCCGAAACTAAACAACAGTCAACGGTATGGGTGTTCTAAAATGAGCCGAATCCAACAAACGTGATTCGTGCCAAAAGCACTTTGAAGCAAATGGTTTCCTGTCTTTTTAGAGTACATGGATATATGGTTACAGTTCCACTAGAAAATCGTAAAACAGTTGATTCGCAGTGGTACATGACCATTTATTTGTTAGAAGTCTTTAAACAATAAGAAAGAACAACCGACAATCATTATTCATTGTGATAATGCTAACTGCCACACGTTGGCCGAAACTACTCGATATTTGGAAGGTCAAAAGATCGAATTGACGGGTCATCCGCCGAACAATCCCGATTTGGCACTCATCGATTTCTATTTATTCTCAAACGTGAAGAATAAATTACTTGGTTAACGTTTTTAGAGCCGCGAAGAGGCTGTTGATGCGTTCAAAATGCACGTTTTGGAGATACCTCAATCAGAATGGAAAAAGTACTATAAAAGTTGGTTTCAGGGTATGCAAAAGTATATCAATCAATACGGCGAATATTTTGAAAAGCAATAAATTTATATTAAAATACATGTTTGTTTCTTTTTGATATTCCGGACACATAAATAGTAGCCCTCGTATTAGTTAAGGAATTATTAGAATCGTGTTAATAATATAAATTCATGAATAAAGCCGATGATAAATGTTGCCAGACTAATTTACTCAAGAATATTGTCGCTATCCATCAGTGAAAGAATTTTTAGAATTGGTTCTGTAATTCGGTTTAGCAGGACGAATACACGGATGTAACTGGGGTCAAATTCTAGTTTTTCTTTTCTAGAAATCTTGGGCGTCTGTAGAACATATCATCAAAGTTTCGTCATAATCGGATCAATTGTTTATGCACGCATAGGAAACAAACATACAAACGTTCATTTTTATATATTTGAATTCCTTCATTTTTATATTAATTTTCAATCTCAATCATCAACATCAATCCCGATCTCACCTTTGTCATAAGTTCATATAAAAATCCCTTACAAAAACATTTTCCATAATTTTTCTAGAATTTTCATATTTTCCAGGCGATTTTACCAATTTCTCTCTTCATAAGAATTATCTTCGGACTCTGACGAAAATTTGACGAATTGGTTCAGCCTTTCTCGGATTTTGTGCTTAGCAACCCCTTTAGCGATTCATTTTTATTTATATAGATATCTACAATTGTGTTGTACCACGTGCAAAAACTAAATAAATTTTATAGTTAAGTTTAATTATTAATAAAAATTTTATGTAAATCGCTTTTTTAAAATAAGTAACGTGATGCCTACAAAAACGTAATGAAATAATTAGATGTTCTTGGAGTCGATGTCAACTGAATCATTTTTACCTTTCGTATTGTCTCTTTATTGCATTATCTCATGAGTTCTGTGATGATCGTCAAAATTACATATTCAGCGGTTGTTTTGTATTTAGTTAAGTAATTGAATTTTAAATTTACAATTACTTGTTTCTAGTGTTCAGTGTGTTCTTACTCATAAGTGACGCCATCCTCTTGAGTTTCCCGTTTATCTTAGAAGTGCGATTTAATAAGATGTCTAAACTAGAACATGCAAGACGAACCAACGCCCATCTGACGAAGTGCAAGGTCCCAATTTCCGAGTTTCCTAATCTAGAGCCAAGAATGTTCTCTCGCATCTGAATTATGGCAGTCTAAGCGATAAAATCTTCATTGGTTTCCACTGTATCATCGTATATTAAGTTTTTAAATTCACGTGTTATTTCGAAGAGCTCGCGTGTGACTTTTATTGTAGAACATGTATTAACAACAACATAAGAACACTACAAACTTTAATCCCATCAGGATTACTAGTTTTGTGTCTGTAACTAAAATATTTTTACCCATAGCACAACAGAATATTATGTTCTTTTACTTCTTCTAACATGGTAAACATTGCTCTTTACAAGGCTTTGCCGTTCCTTCGATAATATTTTTCAATACCCTGATACATAAGTTGTTACGATCTTTACGATTCTAGCGATTATATATTTGTCGCTTCTCTTCTGTAACATGATTTGAGTCATTCGACTTAATATTCACGGCTAAGGTACCTCTTAGGGCTCGGCCGCGTTCTGCATTGTAATGCGACGGCATTATTCTCGAATTCTCCATTCGTCTGAAAAATGAGCTACACTAAACTGCGTCGGCTTCGAGGGACGTTCTGAAATGTACCTGAAATGAGTGTAGGGCGGGGGAGAAATCCGAAAGCAATGTGAATGTTAGGCTACTTTTTCAAATCTCTTAAGAGAAGTTCGAATATCGTAATTTTCTGCCTTTTCCTTTCGCTAATTATAGACGCTATCTGAGTATTCTATTCTCAGATTATATGAAACCCAGTAAAACAAATTTTTAATGCAAATATAATTTAGAATATTTTGGAATTATCTTTATTATTGTAATTCTTATCTTTGCTTCGTTTTCTGTATTTTACCTAAAATTAATCACAAACCTTCACCTACTTTATATTTTTAACAATCAATTTCCAATTTTCTTTAAATTGCATTTTCAAAAGTATCGCTTAAAACTACACTTAAATGTTTTTGTACTTTTTAGAAATAGTTTATTCAACTTACAACTAAAAGCATTTGTTAGTTCAACAAAATAATTGTAATTTTTATATCACATTACATAATGTAACTTGGTTTTAAGTTTTGGTTTTTGTTAGGTACCTTATACAAATACCCTGAAATTTTATTTCCGATTCAGAAGCGTGGACCTATATGCTGGTCCAGCAAGGATGTTAAAAGCTACGTCACCAGTCTGGTAATAGGGTCCCATGGTCGGCGGTTGTTCCCCCGTGGCCCCGACCAAACGGTTTAATTTGAATTGAGTTGAGAAAAATTATGCCTGACTAGTTTATATTTCCGAATCGGTTTCTCATAAAAAATTTAGAGCGACGTACAGACAAAGAGACACGTGAACGTTCGTATATAAAGGGATAGGTTTTTTTTTGATATGCGGAAATTTGGTTATCATTATTGATACATGTTTAGTTATTATACGCAACTGCACTAACTCGTTTACATAAACATGGTGAAAGATGTATGAAGTGCAAACGCTTGTATTTATTTGAAATTTTGCAAGAGATTATTCAGTTCACTATTTATTTCATTGTTTACGACCAAGTTAGCGGTTTGACGGTAAAAAACTGTTTTACGTGATTCTAAATTAGCGTGTCCCTTGCAAAGAGTTTTGCGAATTCTATAATGAGCTTTGTAAAGTTAATCAAAGTTATTACGTAAAGTCACCGACTGTGTATTTATGTAATTTGTTAAGTTTATTTCGTAGCTCATTCTGTCAAAGTTTTTTTTTCTTTGTTTAATATTTTTTTAATTTATATTATGTAAGCGTATCAAAAATTCAAATTTATCAGTTAAAGTAGTATTTAGCATTAATTTAGCTTTATTGACAACATATTTTTGAACCTTTTTTTATGAGCGTAGTATTACACGTGTAATACTTAATATTTCAAGTAACAGTGGAAGTAATTAGACTAGTGTTTTGTATAATTACCTAACCAAAGAAGCGCGCAGTGATAATAAGCTATAAATGCCTAGCTTTAATGAAATAAAACCAGTATATAATATTAATATCTTTCTATAAAATGAAATTTGTTATCGGTGTGGGTAGCTTTGAAGATTCTCTGAAAATGATACAAAGTTCCATTAAGTACTGAAATAACGTGAAATTAATTCTTATTTCACGATGTAGATCTTGCCTACAGTTTCTGTTCTGGCTTTGATCGCAGTATGATTTCCGCTTTTTTTTTTATATTGAGAATAACTAAATACTTGCATGTGATCGATTTATTAATAAAGTTAATGTGTTTCGATTATACTATTACAAGGAATACCATGGGTATTGTCAAATAATATAAATAAGTCGTTTTATTTAGATTTAGTAAAATTGTACAGATATTTTAGTTGTCTTTATCGTACACACAATCCTACTAAAAACAGTAAGTGTCTAACAGTTCACAGCATGTTCAGAGTTGATTAGTATACATTTCGTCCAGGTTGTCGACGAGAATCGTCCTATTTCGTCGAACGTGCCCGTTCGTCCGACGCCCACTACACAACATCACGGCCGCTTTAATATCCCGGCGTGGAGCGAAAGTATTAATTTTCGGCTTTATACAATCAAAGCTGTACACGATGAGAGGGCGGAAAAATAACGGAGCAATTCTGTGTGCCCCAATAACTCCGTAGATGCTATCGTCGGAGGTCAGATAGAAGCGGAACGGGGCAAATTGGGCAATTTTCGACGAAAACTCAACACTTAAGGGGGGGCGTAATCACCTATTTAGAGGGCAAAATAACGATGTATTGCGAACGGAGGATTTATGGAGGATTTCTCATTTTATTCTATTCTTGTCAATGATTAATGTAGGGTATACATAACGATGAATTGAATTCTGTTCATTTGCTAGTTCTGCATGATATAGTTTTGTCTTCGGTAGTAACGTTTTTGCAAAATAATTTCAGGGTATATTTATTACCTTGTCTGTATGTTCGGAGAATCATTTTCTGTGATTACATAGTTCAAACAGCTTTTGCTCGCAGCTCCGCCTGCGTAGATATATTTTTTTTATAAGATCTGAATAAAATCTTTTCTTATTGAGCATCTATGTTAAGATCTAGTGACAAGTCAGTTAGTGGTATTCCGTTTACAGACACACACACTTATTGTTGATACACAACGGTATTGTTGCCAAAGTTAGAGCAGTAGTCTGAGTGGGTCGAGCGTCTTGTTTTTACATCAGAAAATTCTGACCTGAGTCAAATCACACATCATAGAATACGTTAAGCCGCCGGCGCGGAGTGTGGTCACCGCGCTGATGACGACGGTCATTAGTTTTTATCGTTCAAATCTTTTTACGATCGATTCTTATTTTTTACATCGACATTTAAATTTACGCTACGACGTACAAAACGTTTTTGTCTTGTGTCTTTGTTATTTCGATTTGAGCAGGTAACGCGCACGATGTGTGGTATCGGTCCCATGTCGCACCCCATGCAAAAACGATTGACGGTGTATAATATTTCGAACGATTTCCGTGTTATGTTTCGTGACTTATAATACGCCACGCTATCTTTTGTTAAATATGTTTTTGACCCTCGTTTCGATGACGTAGTGATTACCTGAAACCGTCTTCGCATGCGCGAACGCGAGTAACAGCGAAGGAAGACTTCGGCGTCGTGTGCGCCGAGGTTGCAACGTGCGGCGGACAAATTTCGTCCATTATTATTTTTCTATTATTATTTTATTGATGACGTCACGCTTAAACTTCCGTAGGTAACGCGTGTAAAGTCTGTGTAGCGGTAATAAATTCACTGCTCGCAGCCCAACAAGTAAATTTATGTTTGGTAAAGGTACGTAGCTAGCCGCGAACATACGTCCGCTTGACAATTTATTGACAAAATCTTGATCCTATTAAGAGCCGATTTTTCAATCGTCAACTATTGATATCTGTTTATTTATATTTATCTTCCTTTTTTATTTTTCTCTAGACCATAGATAAATACAACACTTAACAGGGTTTCTAAAGCTTGTCAAGCCTTACCAGACTTATTAAAATCGGCCATTAGAAGATGTAAAGTTTTTCAATAAAAATTAAATGTACATTAGAAACATTTCAGGGCGGTTTTTATTGTCAGTTAGAAATATCTTTAGTTAGATTACCTCTTCATCTTTTTTTGACTGAAAACACAAGGTGTTCATATTATAATTGAAAAAGACTCGAAGGTAATTTTAATGTATATTTTTAGAGTTCTCATTATTTATGAGTATTATATCGTGCAGAACCCTGGATGCGCAAGTCTGGTTTACATTTGACCCTGTTTGTTGACTAAGTGAAAGGTCAGCGTGACATCATAATTTCTGAAAACAACAGATAGGTGGGGTCGCACTCGCGCGACTTAGCTCTACACAGTTTGATGTTATATTATATAATTTTATTTACTTATTTGATAGAACATTTTTTTTTTACTACTATGAGATGTATTGCTTTTTATATAGAAAGACTGTAATTTCATTATGACAGTACGTATATAATAAGAATAAATGTGCATTTATCATACCGTTTTCTACATTTTTTCAATGGTTGACTATTATTTTCCTTTATTAAACAGTCAACAATAAATATTTTTTTTTATAAACACCTATTTATTAAAAAATTGAAAGTTTGCAACATCAAGGACTATAACCGAATTATCGTCAACCATAACTATTATGACGTTGTATGGTTGAACAGTTCCGATAAAAGTATTCTCATGAAAATGGACAAACAGAGCCACCGCATCGAAAACTTTTCCTCTTTTGACGCGATAATCGTTCGGAATACAATAAAAAAAAAAGTTCATTAATTGAATTACAACATAATCATCTGTCGAGTATTTAGACATAATTAAACGGCGAAAAGCGAAGGCGATAACGGAAATCCTTTTCTAATAAGTCCAAAGGTTTTACAGTCGCACGGCCCGCCCAACCCGCCCCCTCCCATTCGTTTAACTCATCAACGATGAGATTAATTAGGAAGATTAGTTATCGCCTTTAAAGATTACGTCATTGCGAGCAAACGACAGAGGGTTGTGTCTCCCTCCCGACCAGCGCTCGTCCTCTTCCCCAAGCGCTCTTTAAACCGGAAGGGTTAGAGGAATGAGGGTAGCAACGAAATGTCGTCTTCATCCCTTAGCCGGCGACGGAAGCCGCTGAGAATGTTAAAACTTCTGTTATTATAACGCTCTTAAAAGATCCCTCCTCTTCCGTTCTCGAAATTCTCGTTTTATCACTTTGGGGATTCACATCTTTATATACGAGTATGTACAGGTTGTGGCGGGAAGGTTGCACATCGTAAGAGAGATGTTATTTTATAAATTCAATTCATTCTCAACTTTCCTCTAATAAAATTGAAAATTCGTAAAGTTCGGAAAGATATCGTTTTCGGTCCGATTTTGAGAAATCGAATTCACGGTAAACGTTGACGTTTTGAAATCTCAGGAAGCCGTTTTAATGTTTACAAGATGATATCTGTAGGAATGCATGTGCGCGCGCGCCCCCGAATTTGTGTGTTCGTACATATGTATATCGATTTCTCATGAATTTTGAACGAATCGATCGTTTGCAATTCGCGTTGCGATATTTGAGAGAATTTCAATCAATTTAAATTTCTTAAAACTTTACAATGAATTGGCCTAAATATTCTGAATAATTTCAAAATAAAAAAATGGTTTTATTTAGAGTAACTTAAATTAAATATGGAAAAAAAATATTCAAAATAGAATTATTTCAACACGAAAAACTTACCCCCCTATCTATTTACATTTGACAGAATTTCATAGATGGAAAACCATAAAGATAGGACCTATATTATGTAATAGTTTGGACCCTACTGAGCTCAGAAAAAAAGGTTTATATATAACACTATCATACATTGCAGGTCTAAACTTTTTTTATATATCTTAATATTAACCTGTGTATAATTTACTGTAGGATATTTATTTCAATGATGATGCAATATCTTGAAATTGACTACGAAATTATTTCGATAACCACTTATATAGTCCATTGAAATGTTAAAAATTGTAATCTTTCTAAATCTGTTAAAATCCGGAAAATAATAAAAGCTCATACGAAAGCGATTCTACCTCAACATATTCTTTCCTAATGATCATTTAATGTTTTTAGTGTGTAAACCATGCTTAAATATAGGCTATTGTAGCAAGAGACAGATAGATTACAATTATTTCGGAAATAGATTTATTTTTGACTGTTTTTTAGATAATTCTTTTATGAAAGGTTTATTCATTCAAGAGTTTTAACTCGAAGTAAGAAAACGTTCGTCTTGTTTCTAAGAACTTTGCAGATTTGGCCACTTCTTAGAGTTTGTGCATTAAATACAATTTTATTTCTTTTTTAAACTCATTTATTTTGCTGTTTTCGAGAGTTCAGTTGTAATAATTTTCTTTTCGAATTGGCTACAGGCAGCTAGAAACTATTTGTTGTCACACATAAGAGTTTTCATTCAGCTGTTGCATGTTATTATTGCATATTAAACCTGATTCGAAATAGCTTACATGTATTTGTGCATTCAGCTCAATCAACCACTGTAAACGTGAAACAACATTTTTTTTGTCGTTATTTCGTGGAACCATCACCGTCTGCGTACTCAACGTCGCATGATTTCACATCATTAATAATGAAAGTTTTTGCTTAAGGCTGACGTAGGCGGCGCGGGCGCTCGGCCGGCGCTACGCAAACAGGGCGGGCGGCTTTACTATGCTAATAACGATCTCCAGTTCTGAACTCGCCGCTTTGTAACGGAAAGTTAATGACCCCCCCGTTATTATAATCACACGTGGTGACTCGTTTTGGCGCTTTGTCGTTCAGTTTAAAATAAAATCGATATAGGGGTTCGAATCGATAAAATCGTATTTATGACTTCGGTTGAGCTCGTCTACTGTCGCCGAAGTGCTCTTAACCGGTTGAGAGTTATACATTTTCTAATTATTCCTGTATTAAATATTATTATATTATTTTACATATTATTTTTTAATTATTTTGAACATTTAATCGACACTACTCAAAGATTAATACCGGATTTGTAATTCTATTAACAATTCTTTAATCGGCACATTTAATACTAGACGTACTTAAGTACTAAATAGATTAAGACCAATGCTAAAGCGACTGGAAAAGCTGAGCTAGTGTTTGGTACGACCTGCGTGCTGTTAAACATTTCAGTGAAAATATGTAATGCATAAGACAGATATAAACTCGTCGTGTTACGAAAACAATGTTGACGTTTGCCTGCAATATGCAGTACATAAGTCAATTTGAAATTCCTGAAAAAAAAAATTTTTTTTAAGGAATTTCAAATTGCTTTAAAAAGCAAGTTATTATTATTGTTTTTCAAAATAGTGTCCTTTGAGATCAATGGATCGCTGCATCGCTGCATTTGATGGAACAACTAAGAGAAACATTTTAACCACTTCTACTTAGGGGTCGCTTCGACGGTCTTTTCATTTACAACCACTGCTTCCTCGGTGCCCGTAAACCACTTTCCTCTACGTTTTTCTTTTATTTTATAAAATAAACAAAAATCACATGGTACGAGGTCGGGATTGTAAGGCGGATGAGCTGACAGTATTTTTATACCTAACATCCCCAAATAGTTGTTTGTCTTGCGGTATGTGGTGAGGCGTTGTTATAATCAAAGACTATTTTACTGTGAGGTCGTTTTTCCCGAACCTTTTCCGATATAAGAGGTAAACAATTGTTAGTGTCTTCAGTTACTATTTTGTTATCTTCTAGAGCAACTGTTGCATAATTACCTGTCATTCCAAAGAAAGAGGCCACCATTTTTTTTTCCATTGCTTCGACCTCGTTTTACTTTAATAGGCAACTTCTCGAAAAGAAACACCCACTGAGCAGATTGTCTTTTGGTTTCAGAATCGTAACAGTAAATCCAGCTTTCATCACCTGTAACTATGTCGTATACAGCATTTGGTCGTCACCGGTAAATCTTGCAAGCTTGTGACTGGTGGTGTTGACGACCGTCGTAACTAATGCTGTAACTTTTTCATACAGACGGCATAACGTGTCTCATTTAATTTCACGTACCTAACATAAAAAAACACACACACACACACAATAGACAACGTGCCTGATGTTGTCAGAAATGGTATCTGTCAATCATCAATTTGTAGCAACGCGCTCACCACTCGACCGTCGGCCAATAACATAGTCGTTCAGATATGTTATTACGTATATCATGCGTATATTTCAAAGAGCGAATAAATCGCCCCCATTTAAAAACACGTCAACGGTCAGAGGAGAGTGTACCGTCAGCAGCGAGAATTCGTTTCAACAAAAGGCTTAATTGGCTGAAAATCGCATATGGCGTATATTACGCGAATCGGAAGCTTTAAACTATAAACAAATCGCGGTTGTTTGACAATGGAGCCGGGGCGGTGATAGGAGCGCGCGTGCCGGCGCGAGATAACGGCGGGGCTCGATTCTTGTCCTCGGTGATACGGCAAATGTATGGGTCAAACGAAAATATCTCGATTAATAAAATGCCATCGCCCGAAATAGCGCACAGGACGTGAAGTCATAATGTCATATAACACAGAAAAAAATTTATACCATTTCAAAGCGTTATTCATACAACAAATAAACTTTTATGTAACTTTTACTTCAAATTATTATTATTCAGTATTTTTATTACTAGACCACAACTCCCACGTTCGCCAAATGTAAATCCCATATGTGAATCGCGAACTTTGTACGTTTTCAACATTGCGGTGGAACTTCTGAGATGTGATTAAATCACAACGTTGTCTTCACCGTTTAGAACAAGTTCTAATCAGCACACGAATTACAAAAGGATTTGATAGCGCAGGCTCGAAATCGAATTCGACTATCCGACTAATTGTAAAAGGCTATACGAACCACCAGGTTATCACATCCTTTTTGCCTTTTCTATTACGATATGAAATGAATGAATCTACATACGTTTTGCTCCGAATTCGCTTCTTCTGCTCTCAGCAGAACGCTATTGCGTGTCACCGTTTATGAAATACATTGTTCTTAATATAAATTGTGAATCTTAAGAATATTTCGTATTATGCTCTGTGTAAACTGTGAACACGTGAACGGGTGTAAAGTTCATATCACAGTTGCATCCAAAGCGAGCAGAAGTCCGCACACGGGTACTAGGTCCTTTCTCTTCCTTCCGATCTGGTTTGCTACTTGGTGCTGGTTTAACACTTTGTGATGTTTCGAGGATAGGGCAAGAAAGTAAAATACAATGTGTGACGCGTAAAATATGAGTATTTTAAATAACCGATTAGTCGATATTTTGCAATTTATTACGTGGTGTTGATATTTGTTTTTATTTTTTATTCTGTATTTCGGTATGTAAACAAGAAATATAATATTTTCAGTATCTCGGTCAATGACCCTATTCACAGATTATGCTACGAATGGTCTTGTCTTGGTATATTCGAGTCACAATTTATACACTGTTTCGATTGCTATTAAAATATTTAAGGAAAAATCAGTTGCTATGATTTGGAACCTCTTTGGAATTTAAATATCTTGATATATTTTGTTCAAAATTTTATGCGGTCCAGCCAATTTTGGGGCCTGTATTTTGAAAAAGACGGCAAGAATCGGACAGTACAACAAAATTGTGTTTACTATTAGTGTCGCTATCGCAAAGTGATATTAAAATAAAAGAAAATCAATAAGAAATTCAATTCATCTAACTTATGTGAACAGTGCAAAGTTTTGGTTTACAAATATTGGCTGGCCTCAATACATATATCGTGTCAATTTTCAGATTTCAGCTACAGTGATTAGTGCGCAAATATTGCAATATGGTTCTATGTCTCTATTAAGACTTCAGAACCTTAGCAAATAAGTAAGGCTTCAAACAATATAGTCATATGTAACAATTCCTAAACATGTTTTCCCGAATAAAAGTCGTAGACATTAATTCAGGAAACAATTTTCTCAATTTACGAGTCATTTTTACTTTGCTTTTACATGACGACAATTTATGAGAAATTATTTTTTTGATTTGAACCATTTGATAAAAATTAATATTAATATAATGAATGGTAAGTAAAAGCCTATAAACGAAACTGGACCACAAATTGGAAACGCTATGTAGATAGAATTTTATCAGAATCTAATTTGTCGTTTCAATAGCATGCCCTAAGCTTCTTAAAGGTCTGTCGAATACTTTGACATAGACGTCAAAATTTATTCCTCAAATTAACATCCTGAAACGAAATTAGCATTGGGGCTTCTTTTTAATTTAAATGTTATATAATATATTTACTGATATTTCATTAGGCATTTGTTTCAATTGTATAATTTATTTGATCAATCGTGTCAGGCTTAAATCCTGTTATTGAAACATACCCTCCTTTATTTTATTTATTTCATACTGAAACGTTTGGACTTAAGCCGTCCGCGCTGACCATTGCAGCTTGGTGACTGTTGAGGACCATGGTCACCAATGCGATGACAACTTATGGAAGCGACGGCATAAAGTGCTCCCCGAGGCACGGGGCGGGTGGTCTTAATTTGATTTAAGCTAAAAACTCTTGATTTGATTTAAGCAGATCCCTTGTTCGATCAAGTGAATCTTGATAATATACATATTTAAGCTTACACCTCACAGGAGGTCGTCTACTGGTTATGTCAGTGCAAAATCTCACCAAAGTTTAATTAGACGGAGAAGGAATCAACGGAAAATCTCGCACAAACTTTATTTAGACGGAGGAGTCGACGGAAAATCTCGCGTCATTTTTGATATTCGGATAAGTTATTATAACGATATTTTGCATTATTTTTTTTATAATGAAACGTATTTGTTAGCATGTATTGTTTTGATAGTCATATCTTTTCTTTCGTCAAATATGCAATAACCTCTTTTATCAGCTCCCATAGCGTAAATAGACATGAAAGCTACTTGAGTGTGATCCTCGATCGGCGACGAGAACTTTTAATATAATATTTTTATTAAAAAGTTTTGTTCTTTAATTTCTGCTTCTCAAACAATATCATTTTACTAACATTCACAATACATATCGTGTACAATATCCGTTTTTTTGATATGTTTTATATAGAATTGTCCGAAGGTATTTAAGTGCTGTACATGAATTGAATGTTTATTTTTAATGACATAGAATGAAAATTAAGAGAATTTATCATTAATTTATTTCACTCTCAATTCATTTTAATGACGACGGTCGTTTAAGCTGTAATTTGTAATTCAGGGTTGCATCCGCCCGCCGCGCCCGCCGCAGAATGCTCAATGGCTACAATCAAAAAAATTCCCTAGACAACTGTCCGGAGGTCTGGCCGTCCGTGAATATTTTATGTTTTTCCTTGTTTGCAAGAAGAGGGTAGATGTACGATAAAATATTTACTTATTGACATGATATGAAGGGAAAATTTAATCTGCTTTGTATCATTAAGGTAACTGACATATTTAATAATGGTTAATGCTATGTAGACCAAAAGCTTTTAATGACATCCTTAAAAGGCATTCAATATGCTATTTTTTTTGGCATAACTACACCATTATAAAAGCTCGGAATTTCACAATAGCTCACACATATGTATCTACCAACTCTGTTAAAGTTTTAGACTATGAAATCTAGAAAACCTAAGCAAGATGGCCATTTTCTTTTTTTATTTTATGTAGCGTTGTCGAGCAGATAATGAATACGCGAGTCGCCAGAGTATAGGTGGTTACCGGCGTCCATGGATGTTCTCAACTCCAGAGGAGCTATCAGGTCATTGCCGGACTCTTGTATAGGAATAGAATATCTGATGAACAACGGACTGGACCGATGGAAAGGGGAAGGAATTGATGGAAGGAGATTTTGGGTTGATAAAGGGGAGTGGGCCACCGGAGCTCTCACTTGCTGGACGAAATTCTACAGCGGGATCTATTACTTCACGGTTGTATTCTTTGAGAGTGTGGTATTTATTGTACCAGTCGAGCCGGCTTATTTACGTGCTGCAGCCACAAATTGACTGTAGCGTGTCTCTACCACAATACTACTATTTTCCTAACTCTAATTCGTCATTGACAACATCTGGAATAAAATATTAATAAGCCTTTTTTTGCAAACCCCTCAAATAAACAATATCAAACGATAACTACGTCGCATGATACACTTAATTAAACTTTCATGAAACGGGAATAAAATTCCCTCATTTAAAACTTATTTTGCAACAAGTGCGAAAGTCGTCTATTTGATTAGAGAGCTGACTTCAAAACGAATATATGTGCAATTCATGCTACTGTAATGGACAATAGCACGAATCACACATATTTTTTTTATTACAAATTCAGTGATAGTTATGGAAAAAATCGAAAAATGAAAATCAAAAATATCTTTATTTCGTTGGTAATAGAAATTGCACTTGAATGCGTCATAAACGATTGTTTTCGACACTAACATTACCACCCATTCCAAATGCTAATTCACCCTGAAAAGAATGTGCAAAAAAGTCAAGGTTTGCTTTTTTTACTCTCAATACAAAAAAATGAATAATGAATAATTTAGAGCAACACTTAGTAATAACGTAAAACAACCGATAGCCGAGCAGTTCAATAATAGCCCTTAATAGGTATAATAGCCCTTGCCATATAACTTTCTTTTAACGAAACATTTAAATTCATAAAATAACAAATTTTTAATTTCAGGTGGGGCCTTAGTATAAAAGCGCACACATTGCCCCTTAAACGATTTATTGACTTTGGTTAGATGGGTTTTATGAGGAGCCAGATTGTTGTTACGTCTAGTTTTAATGTTATGGATGTCGCTCCTTTTTTGGAACAATTCTACATGTCTCTTAACATATACCAGATTTTCATATATGTATTGTGATGCTAAAGTTAAAATATTGATTTCCGTAAATTTTTCTCTGAGAGGTGCCATTGGTTTCAAATCATAAACAACACGAATAGCTCGTTTCTGCGGCACAAAAACTGTGTTAACATCAGCTGCGTGACCCCATAATAAAGTTCTATAGATCATGAGACTATAAAAAAACTGAAATGAACTAGTTTCGCGGTGCTTTCATCTGTAAGTCGCCGAATTCGTTTCATTGCACATGCTGCAGAACTAAGCCTTTTCGGCAATCTAGTAATATGAGAATTCCAACGCAATTTAGTACCTAAAGTGAGATCAAGGAATAAGGTCGTGTCTACAACATCCAGTATCTCGTTGTTGACCATTACTTTGCTGTTGACCGGCTTAGCATTAGTGAAGGAAAATTGAACAAGTTTTGTTTTCCTCTCATTGAGAAGAAGACTATTAATACTAAACCACTCAACTACTTCAGAGATGGTACTGTTTACTTCGTCAAAAGCTGAACTGGATTTCGGAGACCAAGCTACATAAAGGCTAGAGGAGCAAAGGCTCCGACAAACGAAAATTTGGATGAATTTTCCAGATTCATTATACAGTTTTAGTAGTCGAGTTTTAGTATTGTAAGCTTTTATTTTAGTTTTAAAATAGTACAGAAATAACTATCAATTGTCATTTAATTATCACATTTTAATTATAATATGTTATTCATCAAATGAAAATTCAAGAAATGACTTTGATGTAGCTTTGCGTAGTTTATTATAATTTTGGGTGTCTTATCGTTAATTTGTTGGCGACAAGCGTAATTACGACACGCAAAGAATAGTAGATTAAACAAACAACTATTTTCTAATGTAAAAATCAAACGATAGGATACAAACTGATTTTGCATGAGTAAAATAAAAAGTTATTTTCTTAGTTTTAATTGACGATACACGTTCGTTGTGAAAATATTATGTCGATTTGAAACTTCAACGTTACATAATTCTTGAGATCACCATGCGAAAACTGCTATTTTTTTTTATTTCATGCACTGCTTAAATGAATTTGTATCGGACTGTTCAAATATTACAAAATTTTGTGTCGCTTGGATTCATGAGTAATGCGAAATAAATAAAAAAATGTTTTCCCCAAAAATAAGAACAAGACTTTGCCATAACTAATTTTAAATTGTATACATATTTCAACCTTATTTTCCTAAATGAGAGTTGAAATTGAAAGGTGCTCTTTTTCCTAAAATTTTTGTTTGTTTACATAGATAGTCGAAAATGTTTATACATAAGTGGAAAGTTATGGATATGAATGACGAAACAAAGAATAACATTTTATATGCAAATTTTATTTACATGAGATTTTAGATCCACAGTTATCTTTTGTGAATAAAAATGATAAACGAATTTTATGATCTTCACATTTTTATAATATTTATAACATAACTGTGCATATCTAAAAAGACAACACATTCATACAAGCAGCTGAGAACTGTTTTCTATACTTTTACTTTTGACACAACGGCAGATCATGTTGGAGAAATCAGATAAAAATACATTGAGTATGAATATGGATTTTAAATTTATAATTAAAGTATCATCACGTACTGATAGTTTAATTTCATTATGACTATATAAAATGTATAGATTTACTTAAAAAATAATGAACTTGAACTATGTCGGACGCACGGTTGTTGGTTCACGTGAAACATCCGTGGTAAAGGATGATTCTCAGCGCATTTTATATGAAAATAAGACTTCGGACAAACTTTGTTTTGAAATAATCTCCGTATCGAGTCGTTTCAATCACTCTTGATGTCCAGATATATTCGACAACTATATGTGTTAATTTCATTCTCTTTGGCCATTGATTCGGATAAAGTGGTGGTAGTGACATTCACTGTGTCATTTCCTGTGAATACCATCAGAAATTTGTACCACTTCCGAAATAGCCTTGATCTCTTTGGAGTCGGAAAATTATGGTACTTTTTGTAATCCATATTTTTCTCTTCGCAAACGATATTAAAAAAGCCTAGTGACATGGAACGAGATTTTGTAGAGAGGTCGTAAGTGCCAAGCACAATCGATGACTGTAGAATACAAATGATAGACACAAGTATGAATTTAGCGTGTAAGAAATTGAGGTTGAAATTGCATCAGTTCTTATACCTAAATACAATTATATAATATATTTGTTTTACATTATAGAAATGCGACACATATAAGTACTTCAGACACTTGATATAATGTTTTGTTCCACACTTTCGCAATATGTAGTACTGATTATAGTATATAAATATCGCAAATGGTCTTCACGAGAACACAAGGAAAGCGCGCCATTTGTATTGGGCTCATCCAAAAACCGGTGATGTAACACACCGCTGATCTGTCTACATGGTGGCGCTTTTCCACGAAGACAAAGGCAAAGGAATTTCTAGAAACCAGCTGTTAATATGGCGGCCGGTGGTTGGAGCATGAGCGTCGGACTGGATAACTCAACTGGTCACGCGCACGTGCTTAGGAGGCCTTCTAGAAAGTCGTTCAAGAAGTTCGTTAAACAATTCGGCATCGCATCTGGTAATTTCTTAATTAACTGATGCCTCGTTGTGGGCGAAACCTTTAGGTAATGTAAGCGGACGAGTCGTGCGTTCTCTACGAAATTCCCATCGAGAAGTGGTGATGAGAGTCGACCCATGGTGCGAACGACGACATCCCCTCAAAATGCATTCCTGTCGGTCGTCTCGAAGTTTTTATTCATCGTTGGTTTGCCAGTCGAATGACATGTTTTTTTTTATAAGATTGAATTTATATAATACAAAAATTCAAATGTCATTACAACACAGAGAATTTGTAATTTGCTAACTGGCTCTGCGTAGGCGAATACCGACATATTACTGCTCAATTTGACCAATCCATACAAATTCTATATATAGAGACTCGAATCGCTACTCAACCATATCGTGAGACTCTCACATTGAAATGAATGTAAGAGCATGTTTTTTTTTGCCAATTAGCGCTATATAGCTTCTCCATCGCACACCATCCACGATATAGACCTTATAAATTAATCTTATATCTGTATGTTTGTGTGTATGATATTAAACACGTTTTATGTGAAACATTTAAAATGACGCATAAAACAAATATTCATCGTTACCATCAGCAGCACAGATGCGAATGAGTCTTCAATTCGTAAATGAGGAACCATTTCCGCATCACCACAATACGAGTTGTACCCCATCAATTAATCACTTAAACAATCTCCGCGTCAATTTGTACGTCCCGTTTCAGAGAAATTTGAGTGAAGCGTCCAAATTAATGAATACACACCGAAAATTTAATGTTTCCAAGATAATATTAGTTTTGGTGTGGTTTGTGAGTGCCGCGATCCTTTAAGAACGTTTTGGTGTGGATTTATGTAGCGATTAGATTGATAATTTCCCATTCCCCTTGCAGCTATTCTAATTATGTACATCTATTTGTGTTATGTTCTGCACCTCAATTCGTTTCGAGTGTCAGACTACGTGAAGTTAGTATTTTAACTGGATAAGCGCGGTGCTGGCGCATCTGCTGAAACTAGAAGTTTCGACTACGGAACTTATCAGCTAAGTTCTGGTTCACTATTTGTACGATTGTTTGCATTCAGTTTGAACTTCTCTTATTTTAATAAAAAACAATACTATTCTTATAATATACAATCATTTTGAAAAAAAGTTCTTCAAATCCATTCACCAATTTGGAAAAAAAATTATTATTATCTGCGAATAAATTGTTAAAAAAAGCAAATGTAGAAGGATGATTATGGCGCTTTTGCCTTAATACTAAAATTCTTTTTTGTTCTTTGTTCTTTGTTTTACTTGTGATGTTTGGGGAAAATAATTGTCACTATGTTCTCCCTCAAGGTGTTATTATTAGATATTATGAATGAAAAGTAGGCTGGTGGCATTCCATTCAAGAGATTCAAGCAATTTTTTGAAAAGTTCCATCACTATGTTTCAGGCTGAGCGTTTCGTGTGTAATGAAATATCCAACATATACTGTATATATCTTTTATACCGGTTTTCTACGTCCTGTTAGAGGTTTTTTCTTAATTTTTACTTCGCCTTATGCTTTTTTTTTGTCATTTATAAACTCTTCTATGCGTGTACAAGCTGCATTTATGATTAAATCACTTTCGTTTATCAATTTTTCACTATCGCCATGAAAAGGTTATTGTGTATAATTCACACTTTTAAATACGCCAAGCCATATAAATAGTTTTCATTTTGTGCGCAACAGAGATACACTAAGTATTTGACAAAGAAATATGATATTAAATGAATATCTAGCTTGAATTAATTTCACAAATTGCATTGTATTTAGACAGGAACGCTCACAGTCGATTGCTATGGACGGAGGTGTGTTGCTGACGCACCCGATATTTGTAATTCTTACTTAATAGGTTTTAAATATAATGAAATAAAGATAAACTTGTGTAACACCCTTAATAAAAAATCTAATTTATGCTCTCCATTGCAAACGCTCAGTAATAATATCTTACATTTATCAGCTATATAATTATACTATACAGGTTGATCCTAGTGATTGACGCGAAGTGTGTAGAAACTACTAATTTTACAGATCAATATTGCAGAATGAACTACAGTTGTACTACAAACTTCATTTTATCATCTAAGATAAATTTATTTTCTTTATTTAACCAAATCCACGTACGGTTGGCGAAGTACTACCAAATACTAATTATTTTACTGTTACAATCTAGACGACTGAAAATACTTATTTATTTGCTATTTATTGACGCATTTTTTCGAAAGCTATTACATACTAGCTACATACCCGCCCAGCCGAGTTTTATCGAAGTTGGATTTACCTAATTGGACAGTTTGTCAAAAGTACAACATCAACTTCGACCAGCGCGTTCTCAATTATTATCGGAACGGGCACAACATGGGTCATCCGATATAATTTTCGTCTTGTGTATGTTCATATTTCGACTTATTTCTCTTAAGAAGCTCTACTAAGGCCCTTGAGCATAGCCCCGCGGTCATTCAACAATGTCTCCATTATGTCTCCACATCGTTTAGAAAAAATTATGTTCATATTGATTAATAACGTCTTCTCTTTTCAAGCTTAAAAGCTCGATAGCGTCTTTCAATGGTATAATGAAGAGCTTTATAGACATGAGATCTTCCAGTTTGATCTGTTTTGCGCTTTCACTACAGCATGAATGGGATTGACGTAGCGTACTTGTTGCACAAATATTTTAGTACTTAGTCATTCCGTCGTGTTAGGTTTACGCAAACCCACAAGTAATTTGTTTTTAACTCTCGAAAACAACTCAAAAGCGTAACGGATATGCGATTCTTCAATAAAGTATCCTCCTTATTTGGAATAATAAATCAAAATAAAAATCAGAACCTTTATGTATTACTTTGTTGTCCGTTTGTCTGCCTACCAGTCTGATTGTCTATTTTTTTTTTTTTGGAAAGAATATAAATATCAAGTTCAAATCTATGTAAAACTGATGTTTAAGGTTTTCAACGTAATCAAAAGATACGGCCATCTTGTCACGTATTATGATACTCGCAGTCACTTGCCCACATTCATCTAACATTGTAAAATTTAGCAAAATAAATATTTTTTGTGATTACGAACTGATATTTGTAGTATCAATCTTGATGCAGGCTTGATGCAAGGGAAAACTTTTTTTTGAACTTCCCGTTATTAAAAATTTTTTTTTGGAGAGTAGTCACAGGGTGTGAATGCTAGTCGCACTTGTCCGGTGTTTTTTTTTTGAAGCAGCATTGCCATATCTCTGTTCCACACTTCTAACGTCAGATAGTATTTTTTAAATAGACGTATTCATCGATTACGAGTTATACGTCTACTGAATTATTTACTATAACGGAAATGGCTACAATATGATTATACGATATAATTTTTGAATTTCTTAATAAATCAATTTAAAACTGAAAACGTTCATTTTTAAATTTATTTCTTGAAAAAGTCTATTAAGGCACTCTAGTGTCTGTTTAAAAATGGAATTTTGAGGATATGTTGCTATTATAAGTAGGTATATCATCAGCAACCTGAAGTTCAATGATGCATTAGGTATTGATGTTGATACCGTATAATTATCCGTTCTAATTAAAGAAATTAAATCTTTTTGATTGTTTCAATTCAAAAGATGTGTGAATTTTTCATGTTTTATTGCATTGAAAATTTCAGTGCAATAAAACATGAAAAAGAAGAATGAATTAATGAATGAATAAAGAAAATGAAATGAAAATCAACGTGCAGTTAACGTTTTGACGCATTAAGCAAACTCATGCACATTTTTGTTAGTATTTCCCTAATTTTTCAACTGGAACTAAATTTAGTATGGAGTAAATTTGTTTATCTCAACATTTTCGTTGTTGGTGGTCTTATTTTAGTTACTGCCTACGTTATTACTCCACATACTGAATGCATATTTCTGCGGTTATTATGCAAGTAAGCGAAGCCAGAGCGGGAAAACAGGCGATGCGTCGAGCTTCTCATTATCATATTATAATTTGGTGCGACTTGCATGCGCTGTGCACTGCACCGTTTTGAACCCAATTTATATTAAACATGTGCATACAATGTATGGCGCTTTCTTTTCTGTCTGACGTTAAACGTTTTTAAAATTGAAGAAACTTTAGTCTGTAAAATTGCATATTCTTTTTTATACGTTATATATATACAATTAAGTAAACATTAAAAGACATTTGCAAACAACACTTAATTTTCGTCTGTGGATGAATTTAAGTGGATAAAAATCTTAAATAGTCACTCGTATAAACTCGTATGTGAAAAATGTACACTAGCATACTTATGCTAGTGTACATTTTGCACATTTTAAAAAGAGCTTTTGTAAAATAATGATGATTTTTGAAATTCGTTTTATTCTAAATCAACTGTTTTAAATTTATTTGATTAGTGATCCCAAGATGTCTAAGAAACTGTTAAAGATTTTCTAAATTTTGGGAAAATTAAAAGCTTAATATGAATTTTTTTCTAAATAAAAATACTTGTTTTTATGTTTAAAATTGGTTCTTAATAAACGTGATATTTGTGTAAGTGTACAATGTACCATCTTTAAAACATGCTTCAATACAGGTCTCGTCTAAAAAAACAGTTTAACGCATATGAGATCCGATACGTCCCACGAATTTAATACTTGTAGTCAACTATTCTAGTTTATCCTTTCTGATATATATATATATTACTTTTTTCCAATTTATGCAACTGATTAATTATTTATTTATTATATTTAAAATTTAAAGCATACATCAACAAGTTCAATATCTAGCGAGTAATGAACGTGAATGTTAATGAATGTTCATGTATCGAAGAGTCTATCAATTTTCAATAGCTTATCTTATTTAATCCTCAGCCAAAGTTTCAATTTTTACTATAATAAAGTTTAGTTAATTTAAGAGTTCAAGTCAACTGTTCAGCGATTTACTTTTCAGTCACTAAATCTTCAATGAGTTCGTTTCTCGATAGCACGCGCATCGATCGATATTTTTTTTTTATCAGGACATATTAAAAATGTTCACTCCATGCCATGACAACCTGTCGCGCCTATGGGCGTTGTTATGTGTTGAGTTATTATTAATAGGTTTAAGGAAATTGGAATCTTAACTTTGGCATCCCAAATCATTTATGAAAATTTATCATATGTAAAAAAAAATCTTGAAATGCTTAAAAAATATAGTGATCGACACAAACTCAATACCAGAAATAAAAATAAACTGAGTTTACATGTTAGTTGACTGTGCAGTCACAAATTCATTTAGAGGGCTCTGTGTGCGCGTGTTCAATAAGGTCCATGTGGACATACAAGATTTACACCTATATAAATTTATGAGTTTTATTAAATAAATATAGTTTAAAAACTAAAAACACGCTTTGATGATCACATCGAACTAAAAACGAAAAATAATTCTTAATATAGGCAGAAAATATAAATGAACGAAAAAAGATTAGTATTATTGTGAAAAAAGCGTGGGGTGCTTGATAAGTGAAAAAAATATGGCACAAAGCTTCTGCCTATATTAAGAATTATTTTTCGTTTTTTAGTTCGATGTGATCATCAAAGCGTGTTTTTTAGTTTTTTTAAACTATATTTATTTTACACTTTTTAGTTTGATCGATTGTCAAAAAAAATTGTATTCCGAGTTCTTGTGAATGTTTGGATGTGACGCACATTTTTTTTTAGTATCGTAAATCTACGATAGAGGGTGTACGGATGGGAAATTCTTTCCGAACGGGAGAGTTAGGGTCAAGGTGTTAATTTTCAAAAATGATACTGAAGTCGATAGTATTGTAGTAAACCTTTGATAGAGGGCTGATGATTGTAAAATTATCTTCGAATAGAAGATTTAAGTTTGTGGTCTTAATTTCTGAGAATAATTCAATTTTGACGTTTTTACTAAAGAGTTTAATATGAAATATTATTTTATCATGAATCCATTTTCTTTATAAATGAGTTGATTGAAAATATCAACTTTTCTACTTAACTTCTACATCCAAAATTTTAATTATATTCATTTAAATTTCAAAAAGAAATCTTCAGAAAACTAAATATTTTATCAACATCAAATTATGACATTGTATGAATTAATCCTTGTACCTATTTTTTATATTAATTCTGTTTATTCGTAAGTCCCTATTTTGAACTGATCGAATTTACATCGATACCAAATAGAATTACCTAACCAAATTAATTAATCCTGGCGATCCTGACCAGGACAATTAGACAAACTTATCAAATTATTGTATTGTCACCGGTCCTTGATAAGTCTACAAAGTTTCAATAAAATCTGACCGTTCAAAGTGGGTCAAAATCGAGTTCAAAGAAGTCGGTTACAAACAAACAAACAAACAAGCAAACAAACAAACAAACATACAAGTGAAGCTAATAAAAGCGTGTTAATAAAAAAATCACTCGGTAAAAAAGGGTGTTATGCAATTTCCGAATATTTAGAAGACAAATCCATTGGCATAAGCAGCTCGACTTCTTACCGGGCTGTTTCATTCATCAATGGTTTTGTATTTGTTTTGACTATGCATGATGAAATGAGAAAAGAACTGCCTTTAAATTTTTTGTTCGTTGTTCTTCAGGGAAAACTGCCTTCCGAACAAGAGGCAAAGTGTAAATTCGTAAAAAAATATGATGCATTTCAAGTATTATTTTATAACCAATGAAATAAGAGCGCCCCGCTCGCGCTGATTCAGCACGGGGGGCTAAGTTCAAACATGTCAATTTTAAATAGAAAAACTGAGGGGAACAAACGTTTAATAATGTATAAAAAAATAACTCTAGAAAATTCGTCATTATCGTCCGTAAAGCTAAACCTTGCAATCGTTAGTGCCAATGGTTTATTTCATAGCAATGCATTAATTACGTACTGTTTGTTATGTCTTCAATTTCGTTTAAAATCCCCAGCTTCACACTATCATTCTACTACGATTTTGTACAGCCTCAAAGCTCATAACCTTTACGTGCGCAGAAAGGCGGATCGCTATCCCGTTACTCGCAGTACAAATTACAACGGATTTTGCATCAAATGCGATATTTCGCCGTGCACAGCGGCGCTGTTAATTCGATATCCGAGGGGCGCGTGACGTGTGACGCGAGTGCAGCGTCATTAGTGTCACGCGATGCGCCGCGCCGCACCCGCTGTCTTGTAACTCCGGCTGAATTTCAGATATTTCCCTGCTGCCTGTTTTAGCGTCATTGCATGAACGAGAGCCAAGTTAAATTGTGGAAACATGAATTGAGTAAAGTTTTGATCCTTTACGTTTAAGAGTTTCGTATGCAAAAGTGTGCCAATTGAATCCTATTAAGCTTACGTTTTCCGTTCGTCCGTTTGTTTGTCTGTCTACTTCTCTACCTCTAAAGCGCTGCATGCATTGAACCGTAATAAGTGAAAGGTTTAAATTATAATAAAATATGTGTTATTATGACGGATATTCTAAAAGTAACGAAAACAATAAAAAGGGGATCTCTATACAAAAAAATGTGTTTTTGAAGTTATATTTCTTTTCTGAAAAAAACAAAATAGCGTGATTTTTTAGCTTGTAACGAAGTTGCGCGCCCGATGTAACACATAATTTATTATTGAAATTATAGGTTTTTGAAGGAAGTAGGGTGATCAGAATGTATTTTAGTTACAGAAGTTGCGCACGCCGACGTAAAATATCATTAAGTTGATTTCTAATAAGAGTTTGTTTGTCTCGTGGTTTCATGTAAGTAATTAATCATATTAATGCTTATGCAACTGGTGTGTTATAATTTAGATTTTCCGACTATCATGTAGGTCTAACTATATGCTTTTAAAACATACTACTAAAACCTATCGTAACTAGTAATGTCCAGTACTTCCATTTACTAGAAGTATTATAAACTTGTAAAACCATCCGCAAATCTGTTCAGATATTTCTATTTAAAACTAATAGATAGCAGTGTTAAGATAAACTTTGAGATTACTTCATGTGGTTTTCACGACACATTTAAGTATTTACATTCTTAAAAAAAATGTTATTTTTATTTTATTAACGCCAAGCTAGTATAACTTGCATGCATAAGGTGCATACATTTTTTTAATTATTAAATTAATTTCGTTCTGAAAATAGGCAAATGTATGGAGTGTATTATATTTATAGTATAGTATATTTGTATACTAAGTATATACATAAAAATGACACATACTATTCTTGCCTCAGTGTACGCTCGTCGTAAATGGCGGAACCTCCCAACTGCAGTTACTAATGCCAAATGGCTATACTACAATATAATCGGAGGCTGTATTCTCTATGACTAAGAGTGTACAGTGACATAATAAACTACTAAAATACACACTAAAATAGAGTAAATGTAACATCTAACAGGCCCCGTTGTTGCATTCGAGTATAGAAACTTAATGCGAACGCGTCTATTGTCTAATTAAGTTAGTAATTTAATACAGTTAAGTGAATACCACGTGTTGCGAACATAATAGACATCGAGTCGTAATAAATATTATGTATGTATTTATATGAACAAATTTCTAAAGACTAATATTTTACACTGTTACTTCATATTTATAAAACTTTATTTATATTTTAGTGTATATTTATTTTTGTATTATGAAAATTGTAGATGTTTATCTAAGTATAAATTTTCGTGAGCACAATTATATCTATTGACAAAGAAAAATAGCATACAACATACAAGTCTTTTTTATTTTGCATAAATAATTTTAAATATACTACAAAACAAAATTTTTAATTACGTAAGCTATTTTTTTTTATTACTCCAAAGAAGTACAACTTCTCAATGTTTACTGTATTTGTTTTTTTTTCACTGCATCGTAACAACAGTAATGCATAATGCATCGAACGTAGTGTGATTACAGTGCAAAGTTTAAAGTCGAGCGATAGAGCTGTGCTGATGTGGGAAAAAATGGGACGGCCCGAGTGGTCAGATACCACTCTCTTGCAGAATACAGACTTGAAGTAACAGCTTCCGGTGTATCGTGTCATCAAATGTGTGAGATTTCCGGTGGCTCACCCTTCCTTGATAACTCCTCTACCCTCCATCACACGAGTACCCCTGCATTACATATCGTATTACTACTCAAGAGGTCGGCAAAGCGCTGGTGACTTCTAGAGTTGTCAGTGTGCATGGGCGGCGATGACTATCTAATCTCTGGTGGTTCGCAAACTTGTTTGCCCCTCGAATGTGCTATAAAGAAACAACAATAATTGACCGATTATAAGTTTATTCGCGCTCGCGATCCCGAAATGAATGAAGGAAAACAATTATATTATTACAATACAATAACAAACAATTAGGAAAATAAAGTTTATTTTCCAATAATTTCACTATTATGCAAAAATAACGAATAGGCAACTGAACATCAAATAACGTAAATTGTAATTTTATTTCCATAGCAAAAATCGTTTTGAGCCTTAGAATGTTATCCTATACGTAGTTGTTTTCCGTTAACTACAAATCGCATAGGACTTTTCGAAAATAAAATATATTCGGTTTTTATTTTACCATTATTACACTATTTCCTGTGTGTACGTAGCCTTTTGTTTACTGTGTGAAAACAGTATTACGAGTGTTAACACCATTAGCGTCACGCGATACCTTACCGATATCTACACCACGAGCAACTACCTGCATTTCAGATGTTTCCATGCTAAACCTGTTGACCTTAATTCATCAATGAAGATTTTTTCATAGCTATTATAGTAACGAAGCGTGAATTTTGTTTTATGTCAATTCATTTTAAATTTCAGTAAAAATTTAATAAGAACCGAAATGTTATCTCCTTTTTTCTATAACATTCAAAGGGCAAAGGGGCATGCGAGCCATCGGAGAGCAGGTGATCACCGTCGCCCGTGGACATTTGCAGTCCTGGGTAAGAGTATCTAGATAGCCCGTATGATCGTGTGATGTTACGGCGATTACGTAACGGCCTTTAATGTGGTTATCTTATAGTTACGTTCACGGTTTTTTTCCTGTAGCACAATTTTGATGATTATTGTAATTTGATTATAATGAATCGTTAAATATTCAATGTTTCTTTGCCCGCCTTCACAGACATTCGAGCAAGTCTGTATTTCTAGTTAGTGAACTTATCATACACGCACCGTCGACATATTAATATAATATTGTTGGTGAATACACATGTACTCCATCTAACAGGCATATATCGTTATAAATTTGATTCCCTTATAAATTAAGACTGTTTTTCAAAAATTACAATTACAAATTAAGACCACTCGTAATTAAAATCGCATAGGAAATACTTGGAAATAGGAAACTAAACGTATAGATTTTTTTTTCTTCATTCATTGTTTTGTTTTATTTTAGACGAATCTTAACGGAATGCAATTTTAATGTTAATTTGAACGTCTTGTCGATGCCTTTTCGCCGATCGAGCCAATAACTGAACAATAGCAAAAGCCGTTACCGAGTAAACTATAGGAAAGTTATCAATAAGTTATGCCGACTGCTTTTGTCTGTAACTTGAATATCTTGCATTAGCTATCCGAATGCTATAATGTAGGCGTATTCTGAATAGCTTTTCTCGTTGACAATACGTTCGCTTTGGTATATATTAAAATAGTTGAACGACACTTTTTGTGTGAACTAGAATATTATTACAAATTGACAGTATAAATTTTATAAAGGTTTGCCTAATTTATCTACACAATGAATTGAATTTATCGTTTGTTTTAACTATAACAAAGAAGGTAGTTATTCCCTTTGTAGAATATCGGAAAAAATTTTTGATCTAAATATTATCAGACAGAATGACATTTTCATTATTTTGACGTAAATAATGACTAAAATATTAATTGTTTTAAATTTATTTAACAACTTGACAAAAAATAATACTGTGCAAGAAAATTGTAATGAATTACGTATTTTTGTAATTACATAATTTAACACTATAAACAATCAAAGAATTTTATTTAGTAATGAGTTTCATTATAAAATTTCAAGTGATTGCTTTTTTTTACACCCTGCCCAACAAGTTTTCAAGGTTCAATACACTTTGTACATTGTACAGGGTACAATGCATTCCCGCATCAGAGATGTAAACAGCCACAACTACATATTTAATTCGTCCACATATTTTTCTTCATTTTGATAGGCAATAAGTGTTGGTTCATTGAAAGAATAAAATGAATATTATTTTTTTATGTTGTTTTTAAAAGTTTCAAATAGCAATCTAAAAGTTCGTTATCCAACATACGTTTTAGGACCTCGAATCTCTAAGGAATGCTTCTCCTTTTCGACATCATTTTTTTTTTATTTCACCTCATAACACGGGTAAGGCGAAAGCGAGGATGTACGTCAACAAATTTATGCTCTATCATGCAACTCCTAAATCGTCGTGAAGCCACATTCACACGAATAGTTTGGTTTCTTTCATGTGTAAAGTAAACTTATAGAACGTTTTTAATAATGCTACGACGATGAGAATTGGTTTTTTTAATGTAATCTCGGAGCGCTACTTTGGTATATCTAAGTTTATAAATCAGAAACAGAATAATGCTTGAAAATAAAATAATCCGTTATTTCACTTAAATTTATCAATAACGTTCTGAAAGAAGAAGGTTGGACTGTTATAATCCAACGTAACATACGCACCCCCCAACCCTACACATACATACACAAACCCAATCACACAAAAGCATGCCTTTAGACTTTGCAATTATTCTTTCCTTGTCACTATGACTATGAGGTTCAAGTATAACAGTATCGAAATTCGAAGAGTTCAATTTATCAATGAAACTTTGATATCTTCGGTGCTAATTCAAGGAAACAAAGCTAATTTGATACGAATTAGACACTTATCCGCTACAAGTCGCGCCCGACGTTTCCAGCCAGCCATCCGGCCCGTTCTAGTGTTCGCGATTTTTCCTTTGGACTTAATTTGAACGTGACTCCCCGAGTTAATTAGACCAATTAGGAGGTTCAGTTGAGTGGTTAATTTCCTAGAAATCGTTACGTCGCCGCGGCGTCTTCCTTGCGCCCTTTTTAAATTAAATAATGAGAAAATGTTAACGGTGATGGCGACGAGAATAAATTACAATAATTTTAATTACATGTAAATGAAGTATATAGTAAAGCGTAAGGTTTTAAAGTTGAAGGAGGAAGTTATAATGCATTCGAAATCTTAGATTGGGAAAGCTACATAAACTTTATCGGCCAGTTCGAGAGGTACAGTTTAGTGTGTGTCGTAAAAGGACAGTTTGTAATTCGTATCAAATTTTTATCTTTTGCTTCTCAGAAAAAAAAAGAGTTGTGTTTTATCGGAATTCACTTCATGAAAATCGCTTTTCATATATAGCCCGCATACACAAATTAGATGGAAGCGCGCTGAGCGAAATCGAACGTTAACAAAAATGAAGTTGTTATGTCGCCCTTCCGCGCAGTATATTCGCCCATTTTACACTGGACGCACGTATTTCATTACTGATTATATATATCTTATTTTTAATTAAAACTTTCGATGTTTATGATACTAAAAGTTATTGCCATAGTTACCAATTGTTTTATGTAGAGTTTTGGGGTTTCAAAGTTTACGATGTAAAATTATTTATTAAATAAATATAATAAAATCGCGTTTATGTATATCATATATTACCGTATGACTACCAGTTATGTGTCGGAGCTGACACGCACCATTTTTATAATCTTTCCACAATAAAACTGCCATTAGTGGTTAAACAGATTCCATTGCTACTTTTACCCAAACCATTTTATTCTATTTAAAGTTAATAAGTAAAATGAAAACTGTGAAAACGGTTATTTAATGTTTTTACTATAAATTATTATTTAAAGACCAATATGATATTATTGTTTCATGCTCGCAATAATTGTATCTGGATCGGAAGGTACTAGAGTTAATTTCTGGTCACGGGAGGCATGATCAAAAAATGTTATAACTTAAGGTTAAAAATTAGAAATTATGGTGGTAGAAATCTCGAATTCTCTCCAAAAATCCAAATATGTGTAAGTGATCTTTGGTGACCCGATTTCTCATGTTGTTGACTTTAATTTCTCAGATGCCCTTACACGATTCGTTAACTGTTATAACAAAGAGAAATTAACAAAGATACCTTTTTTCCAACAGAGATTTATATTTTACGTGCAAATGACATCGATTTGAATCTCAAAATTTTCTACGTAGATCAATCTACACAAATCCTTTAAAACGTCAATTGGATTTTTTGAAATGAATCCCAATTTCGTGTGTGTATAAAAACGTATTTTATCGCATACGACTTTTAAAAATAAGCAAACACGAGTGTTTTACGACCGCGGTGTGTGTTGCGGGGCGTTACGATCTACGTCTAATTAATAATATGTCACTGCGTCACCTTAAAACACAGATGTAGGAAAGCTAGCCGTTGCCGTACGTCGCTGCCCCGCGTTTTACTGGGAACGAACGCGTCTCGTTCGCGAAGCATTTGCATTCTCCCTTTCGTCTCCTTTCCTCAGATACCTCTTATACTCCTTTATATGTAACTTAATTTAAATTAACCCCTTGTACTTAACTTTTATACTTGTACTTAACTCTTATACTTATAACCTCTTATACTCTCTTTACCTCAGGTCGACATAGCCTGAGGTAAGGGGAGGGCGTTGCTAACGAAAAAGGACACATTACATTATTGTTATAAATGACAAATTCCCGTACGAACGGTAAGACAACACGTCCATTATGAAAGTTCTGGAAAAACGAGGTAGCGGCCGACTTTCCTGCTTCTATGACTCGAGTGAATTTAAACAACTTGCTTCGTATTTTAAAGAGCGCATTAAATTTGTTGATTTCGGACATTGTAACCATTTTAATGACGACGGTAGTGAGCAACGTACATTTTGGTCCAAGCACTGAGCCGGGAAGGGCTTGACTCATGAAATGGAAATAAAGAAAATTGTAGTCACGTACATCTAAATAGTGAGGTGATAAAAAACTCGACATAACGTTACTTTTCATGCTCTGATACTAAGAAATAGAAAATGTTTCATGAATTCCATTATCGAGATTTTCATTATCTTGTATTAACCTCCTGAAATCTTCCAACGAGACAATTTAATTCAGATTCTCTTTACACGGTCGCACTAAAAGAAAAATAGCAAGAAGCAATGTGATGAATCTATAACCAATGAAACATCACACTATTATGGAAAATCATATGAACGGAGATTGGGAGAAATTGTATACATATATATTTTTATTCACAAAATTTCAAATAATACACATATTATGTAGAAGACACCCGAACAGACTTCACTTGGTCGTATTTGCTAAAAAAGATACGTTTCTGTTATTTCGAATAATAGTTAAATTGAAAAAGGACTCTTTAAACAGGTGCGTTCATTCCTGCCCTTACATCACAGGAAAACAGCATGTCTGTTGCATGCAATTTTTTTCATGAATCTGAATTGTATTTTTACACCTAATTTCAAAAACATATGCCGTTTTTATATAACAGCTCTAATTTGCACCTATGAAGTGACAGGATTTTTCAATAACAAAAAAATGCACATAGTTTAAGTTATAAAAATTAATTAATTGTATTTATTCTGAATTAAATTTTCTTTTATATGATTTTTACGCGCGTTAAATTTGTTTGAAGTACTATTTTGAATGCTCCAACAGCAATCAGCCATCACGTTTACGTTCCAATATCCTTGATATCTCTCCTCCGTGGTGCGAATATCCTGATGAAAGTGCTCCCCTTGTTCCTCGCTTAAGTCACCGAAATTTTCAGGAAAATATTCTAGATGGCTGTGAAGGTAGTGAAGCTTAATAGTCATGTTGCATCTAAGCTGCTGGGAGTGTATCAGCAACTGTTCAACATGCTGAATGTAACCATCAGATTTTCTATTTCCCAAAAAAATTCGCACTCATCAAACAAACTCTTTCCATGCACATTTCTCGATAGCTGTCATATTGTTGATGAAATATTTATCTATCGTTTATGAACTTCCTGCTTTGTGGGCCATCAAAAATATCAGCTTTGATATTCTCCCTACTCAATGATGATTGGATGGTTCACGCCAGATCATTGGAGATTTATACTTAAAAGAGGGTCTATTTTTATTTGTCCATAATCGCAAAGTCTCAACACAATTTTTACATATCAAACTAGGTATTCAGGGCCTAGCATTCGTCGGCAATGGTAACCCAAAGTTGTCTAAGTATGCTTTTTTCACGAAGTGCGACACATCCAAACGAAATTTTTTGAACATATATTCTCCACAAATAACACAAAAAACAATCAGGATTGTTTAAACACGAGCTCCTTGAGGAAGACAATATTAAATTTATATAGAAACTGGTTTGGTTACACCGCTATTAATAGAAATTATCCATTGCTCAAGCAAGTTCAAGATGGCACTGTATCATCCTAACCAAAGCTGCTACAAAAAATCTGAGGGTAGACTCAAAATCAGCGCACTCAAATTAGTGAACAATAGTACAAAAATCTCATGCAACAAAAAAAAAGTCAATTTTGTTTTTGTCATAGGCGCTTGCCTGCAACATGCAGCAGGCAAGTGTCTATTATGGATTTCGGCGAATCTACACCTCATACAATACAATGCTGTTATCATATTGCATCGTTAAAATGTACAAATAAATGCACGAATTTTGTTTCATGATTTTGAAAATAATGTAATTCATACTAGTATTTATGTTTCATTATTTTCACAATATCGGGTCTAGTGAAATTGTATGCTATTCTTATGGACAGATATCCGCTAACCGTCTGTCGATTTTTCTGAAAATTCTGGAAACTACATCACTGTTAATAGTTTGTACTTGATTTTAGAATGACAATAACGAAAATTTAAAAAAAAAAGTCAACGTTACATATCATTATTGAACAAAATAATTATTCCCAACCCGTTAAACAATAAAGAAGACTAATCCAAAAATAAACATAATAATATTGTTAGTATCGTTTGTGTTGAGATCGCTAGATGGCGTAAAGATTACCGAATGTGATTTTGCTGTGACGTGTAATCGACACAGACGTGAATACGCGATACGCCCGTGTAGTATATGGAAAATAGCCAGTATACATCCGCTATAGGAATTTCTTTTTCTCTAGTATTTATGTATCAAATATAGTTTATATTACAATTTATCTATGCATTTAATGTCAAAATTAAGGAATTAAAATTTAACTGAAAACTGAATTCAGTTTGCATTTTTTTCTTTGATTGCTATAAAATGTACCGAAAATATAACTTTAATTTCCGTATTGAACGTTAAACACAAACCAAATATTTATAGAAAGTTTGTTTTCGGAATTTTCATCGTTGATTTTGACTTCCATTTGATCGAAGAACACTTCCATCTGCAAGTTCCTGTCGATATAGATAAAATTGTGTTTCTTTATTATGTTTTAACATTTATAGCATAAAATTGATTGCAAAATGTAAGTGTATGTGCTAGTTAATTGTACTGGCTTAGCACGGACTAACTACTTATTAATTTTTCTCATGGACTGTCTCTGTTAATTCCCTAGTTCATTAAATACATAGTTATTGTACACAATCCTTGTTGTTATACTGTCAAGGCACATCGGCCGACACATATACTATGTGTCGGCTCGTCAACACTTAACTGTAGGACGCAGGCCCTTACATCAATTGTGAGAGGATGAGGCTCGTACCCGTCACCTAGGACCTGTTGCCGGACGATGAAAGGGTGACCAACTTTTTTTTATCAGATCTTATATCAGGCCTTTCTAAAGATAATCTAAACCGATTACTTAGCTTACCTCGCCCGAGATAGATGTTATTACTTGGCGTCAAAATGGTGATTTAATAATATCCTGGCTAACCATGAAGTTCCACATAAAGTCAAGTTATATGGTTCCTTCCGGATGTTGCCACCGCATTGGTCATAGCGATCGTTAACAGCCTCCAGTCTGCATTGGACTAGCGCGGAGCACTTTTGAGTATCGAGCTTTTCGACCTGAAACAAAAATTGGGTGGTCTTTTTATATACGGTGTGTTTGTATTTATCGTGTATCGTATTATATGCAGTCGTGTGATAAAGTTCTTGCGGCAGTAATGAATTATATTAAATGACTAACCTCTAATGCCTCCCTTGTCATTTGTAATTGTTTTCAACGTACTTGTTGTTTGTTTCAGGTAACTCAATCCGTATCACACATAAGAAATCTTTTGAGGAAATGAACAAACACGTAAACAATAATAAAATTGAAACTATTACTACGTTGATTCGTAAGTCAAAAATCATTTATTTTTTTTTTGTAAAAACCGAATTCAAGTCTCTGAGAAAAGATACTATTAATTAAATATCTAAATTAATGAATTGAAAATGAGGTCACAAGAGAACGACAACAATGCATACGGTATAGGTATACGAGCACAGGCCGGTGACAAGGAAGGAGGATTGCTTAGCCGAATGGTATGAGAGTCGCAGAACGTTGCCACGCTAACAGCCGGTCTAACTTGCCTCATCAGATGTTTCACATCAATAATTACTCGTTATTTGGTATTTCATATATAACATTTTTTTCAATATTGTTTTTAGAGTTCATGCTGGCCTCGATGTTTACGTACACGGGAAAAAGTTATCAGTGATGATCTTTCTGCTTGATGGTGTTAGTGTTTTCATGACGCTTAATGAATGATGAAGAAAAAGAACAGTTTCGTCGATTGAGTTGTCAAGAATTTATCGATCTTGTAATCAGTTCTCTTTCAATTTTTATTTTCCTAGGAATCCTAAAGGACATTTCCCATTTAACTGTGACGCGTTTCTTTATCGTGGAGAATAGTTTTTAAATAATTATTGTTGAGGTTTTTGTCAAAGATTGAATAATTATATCAATATTTCACCTAATAAAATAAATAATTCACCTTTTTATTTTATTATAAAATACAGTGTGTTTTAAGGTTATGTTTACTTAATAGACAGCACTCGAGAAATGGTCAAAATAGATATTTCTAAGAGCCCAAAATGTCAAGCTCAGATAAAAATCCAATTTTCGAAAATTAGACTGAAAACAGTAACTTCCCTATTTTGGAAAATTATTAAATTTTCGTTGCAGGAAGTTAAAACTTCTGTTACATATAGCCAAACTTAATATGCAGTTCTATAAGATTCTCTAATTAGCTACAGCGTCCTAGAAGTCCCAAAGAAGATTGTTTATGGTATGTATTATAAGCATTCTATCAATTTTAGTAAAAGCCGTGTCCGTCATGAGAGCGCGTTTTCGTGAAACTGTTTTATGTAGAACATCCCCATCGTAAATTCCGTTTTCAAACTTCCAATCGAAATACGTTTCAATGCAGATGCATCTAACGCCTCGGGGCGGCAGATGCATATCAAAGGCACGTCTCTTCTCGTTGGCCGTCGGAGTGGAGCGCACTGGCGAAACGACATAAGAGACACAATTGAAGCCAAGTTAGAGTTTTCCTTAAGATTTTACGTTCTTGAGTTAAATATTTAATTGTTTCAATGTTATAATTAAGTCAATTATAATAATAATAGATCAATTATTGTGTTATGAAATGTCCCTAATATAACTTCTGTTTTAATAAAATGATCATGATGAAATAGTTATATTTTTTTCTGATACAAATGTTTAATAATACTGAAATTAGTATTTTTATATATTTGTAATGAATTCAAAATAAAACCAGAGGTCGTCACGCGGATCATGTGAAACATAAAAACTGATAGTTATTAAAGTAAATTATAACTAAAGAAAACCAATAAATAAATATGGAGAAAAAATAAATAAAACAGAAAGTTGCGTTTACAAAATAAAAACACTTTTGTTTATACAATAATATTTATAATATGTAAATGAACAACACTCTATAATGGGAAATATTGGCAGTTTTCCATTATAGAGTATTAACATTCTAATTCCAATAAACATAGTAAAGTAACAATAAACATAACCAAAAAAAAACAAATAAATGAACTGTCCTGTATAATTTGTACAAGGGTACTTTTGCGACAGCGAGCGCCGCTATTCTCCTCATCGTTAACTTGCTTCCGATTCCTGTTTCAGTGCGAACACAACCCGATGTGAAAGCGTACTTGCGTTTTGTTTACGTAAAATCTCATGACTCAAAGTGAATGATAAGTTTATTTAGTGTGCCAATGAGCATTTGGATATAGTGTTTTTGTGAGCTCAGTGTGGATATGATATATGTAGTAAATAACATGTACCTAAGTTGCATTTTTCTTATTATTTGACGTCAAACGTCATTGAAATTCGGCTTAGTTACGCATTATTTTGTGAACTAGACTATCTTTTTTAAAATTAATCACAGAGATTAAATAGAATATTATATTCTATATGGAAACATTTGATGCGGCGTTGTTCATGTACAAACTGTATACAATACACGACACGCACACACAAAGGTTTATGTAGTGTATTATCTTTTTGACAAGTTTTCTGAATCAACAGTAGTGTCATCTGTTAAAAATTATTAATTTTTTTGTAATAGTTCCTCATTGTAAATGCATACATAGTTCTATATAAATTTTGCACCACGTATTTTATTCCCACATGAATTTCTATTATTATTATTATATTATGTTTGTAGATAGCAAAAGGCAACTAAAGCAATGTTCCCAAACTATGTCAAGGGTTCACGTCCTGCGGCGGCCCTACAACACCGTGATTACCCGCGGGACGGACGCGGCCGTGTCCGTGCGGACGCTGCCGACTACCTTCGGCTGTGCGGCCTCGGCCCGCTCTTCCAGCTATTGATTCGGCAAACGCCTCGCGTTAATTTAACCTGAATACTAACTCCGTTTTGATTTTGTAAATCTCTTTAAGATTGTTTTCATTTTGCTTATGATTGTATCGTTTTTTAATGTTTGTGTATTTTAAGTAATAGATGTAGTAGGTGAGATAATAAAGAAATCGTAAGTTTTTTATGATAATAATGAATTGAGAACTAATAGGGTGCAACCACTTCATTTGTATTCGAAATTAAAATTCTTTTATTTGATGCGAGATCTTTTAGATGTCATTATAATCTGTATTCGGAAACGATTTAGTGCATGTCCATTCTTGCACTTGTCTTTTTTGTGGTCATACTGTTATCCTGGATCGTACTTTGTAATCATCAACAGCTCCCAACCTTTAACAAGTCATCAATTCACCTAGGTTCATCTAGATAAATGAACATTGCGCGATCTCGATTTAGAATTTCAATTTTTAATTTTAATTAATTCAATTGGAATATTATTATTGTCTTGTTTAAATTAAAAGGCTTAAATTTTATATTAATTCTTTGGGTAGTCCCCCGTGACTGCCTATTTATTACAGAACAAAACATTGGGCGAGGCCACAAAAGAATTAGAAGTCTATTTAGGCATAGTTATGATATTGTCTGCACCCCAGTATCGCCAGATAAATATATCTGTCGGAAAACTGGTGAGTTCTTTTTATAATTCAGACAATGACGCGTAATAGATTCTACGCTATAAGAACACATTTAAAATACGTATTTGATCAAAGTTACGGAAGAACAAAAGAACGATAAAATTTGGAAATACTTGATATTTTTAAAATCCCATGAATAATTCGATTAGTTAAGAAAATAGTGTTATATTATTTTTCCAAAGAAGAAAAAGGTGATCTCATATTAACTGATTCATTAGTTCTTAGAAGGGAAAGTTTAATTTGTGGTGGTTTTTTTGTATTATTTTCAGTTATGGTTAAATATTGTTTAGTTTGTGCTTAATTTAGTTTTATTACTTACTTTTATTGTCATTATAAATTATTTCTAGGTCAAATTATACCATAATAATTTAATTTATATTTTCATAGGGATCATTGTTTTTCTAAAAATACATAGTGGAGGTCGAGGTTTTCCGGTTTCACATTTTTTCAATAATTTTCTTGAACATCCTATATCCAAAGCCACAACTCACATAAGTTTGTTAAAAAAAGGTTTTGGGGGCAGGAGGCTATAAGATAAGTAGAAGTCGAGTAACGGCTGAGGTTGAAATACCTAACTCATTAACATAACGTTAATAAAAATATCTCCTACAAGGGCGGCTATTTATGTATCCGGAACTGGCCACATACAGAGCAATATTTAAAAAGTAATTACAATATTTAAAAGTTTGGAAAATCCAAAAGTGCACGACTCATAATGCTCATTCGTTCGAAAAATGAACCTGAATTTTGTATTTCGAATGTATTGCCTGATTTTCATTAAACGCATCAACATCTTTATTTTTATAAAAAAGGTGTATTGCTTCGTAAGGTATATTTTTTAAATTACACCGTGACCTTATTAGTTGTGTGTCTTTCTCAGTCATTGTGCCCATGGAAAGATTATTCAATGCGTTGATGAAATCTATGTTATCTTGCCGCATAACTTTGGTTAGTTCATAATATTCGAAGTCTAACCAGTTATCTGTCGCAAATAGAGCACTGTACGTGGGATCTGCAATGTTTGGTTTAAAGGCTTGACCAGGATGTTCTTTTTCCACAGCAATTTTTATCTCTTAAATAATGAAATGCAGTATAATAAATAGGTTTATCCATGATGGGCGGAAGCTGTCTTAAGTCTCCAACAAAAATTATAGACAGTCCTCCAAATGGAGAGTTGTTACCTGTTATTTGTTGGAGACGAGTATCAATTTGGTTTAATCTATTTCTACCTATCATTGAAACTTCATCTATTATGACAACTTTTACGTTTCGCATTTTCATTTTCGTTTTTTGTTAATAACTATTAAACGACACAAATCAAGTTAACCATTTTCAATACCAATCTCCGGACAGTGGATCTCAAGCTATTAAAAAAAAAATGGATCAAATTAGTGAATTTTTACGCTCGCTATCGTGTCCGGAACGAAAAAAGTGTTGATTGACAGGAAATTTCTTTTGACTATTTTGATAGTTTTTTCTAATTGTATTATGTTAAATCGATTTGAACCAGTGATAGAATTAATCTTCATTAAATTATCTATCAAATCGTGTTATTGATGAAAAAAGTTACGAAATTGAGGAAAAAAAATTATTCGTTCGTAGAGCACTTCTTAATGCTTCGCATTATGAGTCGTGCAAAAATGGAACTCCTTGTCTGTAAAATATAGTTTGTTTCATTAATTGTTTTACCATCGTGGCGTCATTCTTGTGCACTCGTGAAAATTTTCGTGCGATTTTTTTTACGATTTTCGGCGTGGGCTGACTGAAAAACCGTGCATCGATCAACTCACTTCGGCTTTTGGGGATGAAGCGAAAACCACTGTGTATAACTGGCTTAGTGAGTTTTATCGTGGGTTGTCTATGCTCACGGACGAATTCAAAGAGGGTCGCCCTAAATGGGTTGTTGTACTACAAAATATCAATACTGTGCGGAAACTAATAATACGAGTTCGTCATGTTACGTGTTGCGAGATAAAGGCGTCCCTGGGCATAAGTATGATGAGCGTACATAAAATATTTCACGAAAATTTGGCTGTAAAAAAAATTTGATCGCGTTTGATTCCGTACAACGTGAGCATTGATCAGAAACAAGTTCGTGTCGATTGGTGCAAAAGAATGATAAAAAAAATACTATCATGATGCGTGAAGAGCTGTCTATAATATCTACACAGGTGATGTATCTTGGATCTATGCGTATAACCCCGAACAAAACAAAAGTCAACGGGGTGGGTGTTTCAAGATGAGTCGAACTCAACAAAAGTGGTTCGTGCGAAAAGCAGTTTATAGTAAATGGTTGTCTGTTTTTTTGGTGTAAATGGACATGTAGTTACAGTGCTACTTGTGAATCGTAAAACAGTTAATTTGGAGTGATACACGACCATTTGTTTGCCAGGAGTCTTTGAAGAAATAAGAAAGAATAACCGATAATGCCGAACCATTCTTCATCCTGACAATACTAGCGTTATATAGCGTCATACGTTGGCCGAAATAATTTGGTTTTTGAAAGGTCAGAAGACCGAGTTGACGGATCATCCGCCGTACGACCCCGATTCGGCACCCAACGATTTCTATTTATTCCCAAGCGTGAAGAATAAATTACGTGGTCAACGTTGCTGGAGCCGCGAAGAGGCTGTTGATGCGTTCAAAATGCACGTTTTAGAGATACCTCAATCAGAATGTACAAAGAGCTATAAAAATTAGTTTCAGCGTATGCAAAAGTGCATCGATCATCATGGCGAACATTTTAAAAGCAATAAAACCATATCAAATGATATATGATTTTTTTGGTATTCCGGACACATAAATAACAGCCTTCATATAACATCTTTGACAGGTTAATATCAATCAAAAATTTACATTTGTTTTAACAAAAAAAAATGTGCCTTATTATTAAAAAAAATAAACGTTATATTTGATTAATTTATTCTATAAATATTATTAATTATTTTTTATAATACAAATTTAATTAATAATAAAAACTTAAAATATAATTAATGGGAGGAAAGGTTAGAAAATTTGTGTTTTGAAGTAATACTAAAAAATTATAATCTACATACAAAAATCGGTGTATGTGTGTCAGGGTATGTTCCCTACAGACTTTGAAATAAAGGGAAATATTTCAATTAAATTTTTAGAAAATCTTCGGATTAGCTTAGTGAGTGTTCATGTAAAGTTTGGTAGCGACCAGAGCAGCATAATTTCTTTGTTGGTTTTTAGGAATTTTAATTTTCATATTTTCCCTACAAATTAATACATTTCTTTCTTGCTTAGAGCAAGGTAACCTATAGATATCTGCTAAAACTTCATCACATGACAGCCCACATCCATCCACCAGAAGTCTTCTGGCTATAGTTAATTACAGCTACCTGGGGCGGAGCGAAGCCGGGGCGAGTCGCTATTTTATAAAAAATAAACTGCATTTTTTTAAGCTATTGCATAGCTTCTATCGCGGGCCTTGAGCGTGGAGACCGAATCCAGAAATTCCGTAACGAAAATAACCTAACACCCCCCACTCCGACCGGCACAGCGGTGATACTTTTTACTTTTGCCATTTATCGATGAATAGCAGAACTTTTAATGACTTTTTTGAAATATCACGCTTGTCTTTTTAGTTCAGCAACTCGCCTCTAGGTGGCATTGGTGGTATCGGCATTACTGGGCATGCGTAATCCCCCTCTTCGCCCCGCAATCTGTTGACTGATGCCTGCTTAGAGTTTCGGCGTTAGGGCACCTCCTCAAAAAAATACTGCTTAAATAAAATAAATAAATAATTATAATGGCATAAGTTGATAAAAAATACTATGCAATAGCTTTACCGCGGCAGTCCCCGAGTACCACACGTGTTTTTTATATATAAAATTACGCAATAAAATGAAAGTCCATGTAACACAACGGACCACTACGCTTAGCGTATGTGTATTACGGAAAAGCCTTCGATTGCACCGACACCTGAGCGCTTCTACAGCCTCTTTAGCGGCGCCACGTCGAGTTTCACAACGTCGGAGTATGCACGCGTTTGTGCTACAAAGCTACTACGCCACTGAAGCGGGGAACGAATGCGCGCATCCGATCGCACTGCAGCGGGTTATACAGTCTGATGTATCACATCTACAAAACTCTTCACTGTAGCGTTGGTAGATCTTTTCGAGCTTTCGATATGGAAAGAATATGATATCAATAGAGCTTCGGTCGCTTAGTAGATAGGAACAGAACATATGGTTTCGATCTGACCACAAACAAATGGAAAAATCAGTTTTTAAATTAAGTCAAATCTAACCGCCCGCTGCGTGTTTCCGACATAAGGGATGTATTAATAAAGTATACTTAAACGCGGCGTTTTATCTTGAGTATGGAAAGAGCAAGACAGTCATAGTGTTCCTATATACAAAATAATATACGTTTCGCTCCCACGTTACTTCTTGAGATGGCACATCATTTGAGTGACGTTTATTAATACGACCCTAAGTACGTTAAGCAGTTACTACGGGACCTTATTGTTTCTTTGGTGATGGCAGTTATTAGCAGTACTCACCAGCACCGTGCCAGTATGGAAGTTCAAGTTTCTCAACCTGAAATAAAAGGATTGAGGGAGGAAATGCAGCGATTACAGACACAACTTGGTATTTATGTCAGTGATAAATGCACCACACGTTGTTTATTCGCATCTGTATGACCTCAATTCTATACCCAGATAGGTCAAGAGAATTTTTATTGTGTAATAAAAATAAATAAAAACAGACAAAACTCGTTTCGAATTCGTTATATTTTTTAATAATATAACGCACTTATGGCTGTTTATCGGTTTGTCGTTCATTAATTAATGTGAACTAAAAAGGGAAAACTTCATATAATGGAAGGGGTCATGAATTAAAGAAGTACCTATCCACAAATTTTGAAAATCTCCCTACTGTTAGGGTAGTATCATAGACTTAACTTTTAAAACGAAAAAAAATACAAGATATCAAGACATAAAATACTACGACTGACAGGTAAAATTAGATCATATTTTATCGAAAACGGCGCCGCCGCCCAAGAGCGACGAGAATAACCTGAGACGTTATCTTCGTTTATACCGGAAACTGTAAAAATCGTCCGTAACTTGAGGCGAAGGCGATACACTCATTGATACTTTGTTCTATATTATACAGGCTGTTTTTTTTTTAGTGTTCTCTTTGTTCAAGAGACAGTTTAAAACATTCAGATTATTTTTGTAGATAATTATAGAAAATTTTTGACAAAGCAATTTTCTTAAATAGTAAACAGTATTAAAAACCTGTAAAACAGTTGACCCAGCAGGCGATCCGTAAAATTTTCCGCTAAATTCGACAAAACATTGACTTTACAGATCTTTTTTGAAAGTTTTTGCTACTTTTATGCTCAAAGACTTCAAGAAGTGTATGCAGCATTAAATTACTGATTTTGAGCCTAAAAATTTTTCAAAGAGAGGCTTAAGAGCTTTTTCAAGATCTCTGAGCTCATAAATACATTTTCAGCTCTTCGAGTTGAAACGTCTAGATTCGTTTTAGTAAAATGCTATTAATTTTTTTTAAATATTTAAATTACGTTATCTATCGAACGCATTATTCGATTGTGATCTACTTTGCTATACTCAACGCAGTAAAGCAACTTTTTTAAGGAAAGAAAATTGACCAATACCAAACCCCAATCCACCAAAAACTTTAATAATTATTTTTAAAAAATATATATTTTGCGCGTTTTTGTGGTGCTTTCTAAGCAGACGAGCTAGTTAGCTTTTGATTTGGAACTTATGGCTACAATACGTTAAGAGATATTCTAAAAAAAAACAATTTTTTCAACACACGCACGCATGCATGCACACGCTCGTGCACACACGCACACGCTCGTGCACACACGCACGACAATTTTAACGTTGATTCCGTGTAATCGCTGCCACGTATTTGCTCTAATTGCGTTGAATTTGTGTAGTTTTGCAGCACACTATGATTGGTTTCAAGTTGACCTGAATTTAGTTACCATTAAATGGTTTCATTCGTTTTCAATAAATTCGACTCCTTTAGCTTAAGTTTAATTTCATTAATTAGGTTTTGATTAAGTTAACTACGAATGAGAAAATTTTATTAAATAAAAAATTATACATACACTCAAATGTATATTTAATTTGATCTATTTATATGCGTCCCATTTAAGTGATAGGTCTATGTATAAATTGACATACGTCTTTTGTTTAAGTAACAGATGTATTATTAGGAGCAATCAGACCTGAGGAATTTTATAATTTTGTCTTACAAATAATATTCCAATCAAGAATCAAACTCAAATCTGTTATGTTAAAAATCTTTGTGCTACGAAGTTCTTTAAAACTTTTTGACGCTCATCTGACTTAAAATAAATAAGTGCACGACGATTATGAACGATCTATCCATTTTCAAAAGAAGGAGGAATCATAATCTATGATTTAATTTTCGTTATTTTACATTGAACGGGATATAAATGGTACGGAATATTCTAAACGAGCGGCGCCGGCGCCGTTGTTGCCGATAAGTGGACGCTTTAGCGGGAAACGGAAAAACGGGAGATTAATAGTCTACGAAATACGGACCCATTAGATTTACAAATTACCGGGCGAAGGAATCGGCAACGGACCGCGGCCGGAAAAATGAGGGATGCGGAGTGTTTGGCGCGTTCCGGGAGAGATTGCGAGTCGAACCGCGCGCCGCCCGCACTCGGCGCCGTCGGGCCTCGCGATCGCGTAATCCTCGGCGTGGGATAAACCGATTATATAAGGCCGGCTCCAGAAACGCTCGTTCCATCCGACCGGTCCCGTTTGCGCCGCATCAAATATTTTGTTTAATGATGTCGAGCGTCAGCACCTTAACAGACCAGCTGGCCCTATTACGCTCACGCGATAACGGTATAGGACAAAGTAATTGTCGATTCGATGTGGAAACGACATGTACAACGTTTTCTTAGCGTAGTCAATCTTCAATCGCATCAACTTTAAGCTTACAACAGGTCAAATGACGGAAATGACTTTATTTTTCGAATTTCGTCTAAATTTTTAATTATATTGCATTTACACCATTTGAAGCAAATACGTTCATCAGGATTCATAAAGCAAAACATCGAATTATTTTATCTATTGTACTAATTAAACTTTGTTTACATACAATATATTACGTGAAGCACTACACCTTACTTTTGTCGCAGTGTGAATAAATCGAGTGTATTTTCCATAATTGGCACAAAAGATTCTTGATGCATTCATATGAGTGCGAAATGTTGGCGTTTCTTTTTCCTTTACTTATACGGCGTAATACTAAAAACAACAATTGAAATTGATTCGAATTTCAATACAAATGATATTAAGTTAGCGTCATTGAACTGCCATTTGTCATTGAACTTCGGTGTCCTTTCATCGGCGCAAGCAATTAAAGACGAAGCAAGGAAACGAATGAGACAATCGAGCACATAAAATACGAATGCGCGTTTTGTGCTCGTCTCATCGATTGAACAAAGTCTAACACAATCAATATTTTTGCGTCAGGTGCATGACTTAGAATTATAATGAATGGAGGCATTCACGAATGTGTCTGGAACCACCACGATGCTTGTACACTACACTCGCATCGACGAGACTTATCGGTCTGTTATCATACTTTGTTACGTCTCCCAAAACATGTATCCTTTCTCTAAACATTGGTGGAAAATGTTATTATTTGTTTTTTTTTTGTATGTTCGATGCCTTCCGTTTCTTTTTTTATTTTCGATTCGCTGAAATCATTTTATGAAAATCATATCAATATTATTTCAGCAAGAATTAGTTTCCACTTTTTACTTGACTTAACATTAATAGTCTGCTTGAAAGGCGCAAGGGTCGATGAACTGTGAAAGGTTTTATAAATCGATTATATAGACTTAATATGATGAAGAAAATACAGTTCCATGTCTTGCCTAAAATATATACAGTGTGTACTTAATTATATTATAATATAATAAGGCAACTTCAAGTAAAATTCATATATTTAGATCTTCGAAGCTCATATGGTTTCGTAAGAAGAAAATATCTTAGTCCACAGGACATTTCAATGGAATCAATACGAGGGTGATACATATTTTAATTTAATATAATAATTATAACGCAAAAACGTAATCATTAACTAAAATGATACTTAAAATAATATTCGACCTGTAAAGAATTCTTTTCTATTTCCGTTCGACCCAAATCAATTTCGCTGAACATGCACAGAGCACCGTTCGAACCCGATTTCTTGCCGTAAAAAATCCAATTCTGATTCTAGACCCGTTCGTATGCAAGTCGAACTCCCGTTAATGCCAGAAGTTGTAACCGAACGAGCTGCGGGCTCAAACTCCCACTAGGAAATTGATTTCGCCCAGGATTGGATTTCTTCGGGACGCGTGTTCCAGTTCTTATTCCGAACAGTACACGATGAGAAACCGATTAATCAAAGATTTCAAGTAATTCTGTGTGTGTGTGTTCATTTGCAAGTTGTTATTGTTTTAATAACTGCCCTAAATAAAATTGGGTTCGTAACATTCGTTAGGCCCTATTGCGATTCTTTTGCATACTAAAGCATGTGTCATTTAGTTTGAGACTCCTGACTATTCCACGGTGTTTATTTAATGTCTCGAAGTCGAATGTAAGCTCCGGTTTCATTACTAGTTTCTGCTGAGTCGTTATATTACGATTTCCAACAGGCAACTCCTACCGCAACCCGTGTTTAGGAGCCTTGTTCCAAAAACTCGCAAGCTGTAAACTTAAGATTCCATAGATATTCTATGGACTTCAACTCCTTACTTTTAAGCAGGGCACATTATTCTTTTTTTTTGATGGAGCTTGAAAATCCATTTTCCTTTTCTATTAAATCGTTTTTAATACCTATTTACTTATACAGGTTTTTATGTGTTTAATTTAGTCTGATAAAAATTCCAAATTATTACTCATTGTGCTGACGATAACGTAATAATACAAAATGGCCTTTGCATCCGGACATTAGAAGACGGTGCTGCATTTGTTGCGCATTACCTTCCTCGACTGCAAAATCTCAAAAAAAAAGACCCAAATTTGTGTCCTAATTATTTTTTTCTATTTTTGATATAACTATATAATGTAAAATAATACCGTCTCACTTATTTTTTTAAAATATTATTTTAATATTCACTTTTTATTTTATTGATGGTCATTAATTGAAATATGAGTTCGTACCATTACGTAAATATATGTTCCTCTCCGAATTTCCCATTGCATCTTTATTGCATGGTTTCTTTACACGTGTTAATTTCTCACAATCTATCTCCTCAATACGTAGTCCCACAAAAGACCTTACGCGTCTCAGTACTACGTGCGATAGACCGCCTCAAACATTGCGGAACCTAAATACACCTCAGCGTGGTCAACAGTGCCCCTCTGCATTTTATGAACTGCAGGCCCACAACAAAATTGGCAACATCCTTCTCTTGGCGATTCCATAATTTACATGCAAATTAAACTACAAAGACTCTGGTTGATTTTTTGAAATTAACTAAGCCAGAAGTCTTACGATTTTGATGAGCAGTACTCATACAGCATCAGGGTTGAGGAGTTCATCGACAAAGTCTCTATTCTGTAGCTATACATGATACGATATGATTAATATCATCACAAACTACACTGTGATAAATAGAACAATATGTTATTATTAAAAAAATAACATTTTATGAGTATGATTTTTCATTAAAATGACCGCGGTTCCATCTACATTTTACCACGAGTTATTGATATTTTTAGTTTCATTAAAATACGTGTCATAATGTCCACTTACAAATGACTTGTTCGATGTACTGATATATTTTTTACGAAATAGGTGAACTCTTTCTCTTCAAATAATAAAGTAAAGCTGAGTATTATACTAAGCCAGAATAGTTAGATTTCATCGTCGTCGATTTTAACCGTTTTCCTGTTTACCGAAAACTTATCTCCTACGTAGTTTATCTGGTTGTGAAGGGTGCGAGATGGATGTATTATAGTGATTTCGGTAATGTTCTGCGAGATTATAAGAGTTCTTTTGGAACAACCCTATAACTTTCGAGTAAATAAGAAAGAGATATCTTCGTGTTGTCTCGATTTTATCTCCACTTCTAATCCTAAAGAAATCTAATAAAATCTTCCATCGACGGATTATAGAACATTAACGGACCCCACCTTTTTTATTACATTTAATTACCAAAGTGTTAGTATACGTATGACATAAATAAAATTGATCACAATAAATTCTGCTCGCGAGACTCGTATGCATTTAGGTATTTTTTAAACGGTATTTATCGGTAGATCCAGATAAGGGGCAAATCGACCAATGACTTTTTAACCTAAGTGAAATTACTGTCTTAACTAAATCATTCGCTCTGTGTCACGGAGAGTACAGTGCAACGCGCGAAACTCTGCCGCTGTTAAGTTAGTTACTAAAACGTCGCAATGGCGTAAATATGAATGCGGAGGAGAAGCAGGTGGGGTCGGGGAGCTTTAAACCTGCGTATTGCATCATTTGCAAGGAAGTTCCAAGCGGCAGAGTTTCGTGCGTTTTACTGTGTATGTGAAGCGGTTAACAGTCGGCAGCAGCGACCCACACTGATTGAGAGTGAAGAGCTCGAGGTAAAAGTCCTTCGCTCTTAAATAAAAAGGTTATGGAAGAGTAAGCCTCAGATTGCTGAGGAGTGGTCAAAATCTGGCATAATGACGAGCATTTCAACCTGATGTGATACGTCTGGCCTACAACGGTAAAACCACAGTCCAATAACTTGGTTGTGTCACCGAGTGACACATCAGAACTGCTGTCGGGCGGTGCTTTTTGCGGGCGGTCGGAATATCGACCGATTTAATTTAAACGCTTTCACCTGGAATTTTTCGCACGTCATATATCGTGCGCGTCGGCCGCATGTCGCAGTAGAATAAAAAAAATCTTTATTGCGCACGATCGCCGGCGAGGAATTTTTTTAATTAAAAATCACAAACCGCACCAGACAAAGACGAACGTATGATTAAAGTCATAAATATTCCCGGCCGATATTCCGAACGTGCTGTCGACTCGTATGAAAACATAGATTGAAGGCTCCAGCGCTTTGGAGCTCTGTGATTACAACTTTTGTCACTGGCTTTCCGCAAACGACTTCGTCGTACCGGAAGTCGTAATAAATAAGTTTGTTTCCCCGTTATAATGTTCGGTATAGAAACTCGTTCGTAAAGCTAGAGTCACTCAAATATTTGCATTCATTCTTAAGGACTAGAGTTTCTCTCAAAATCTAGATTCAAAGCGCAGCTTTGTTGTGTGTTCGAACTGCTTTAATACAAATAGTTGTGGATTAACGCACAAATGTCTGTCGCCTTCGTTTTAAATCGACAACAAAAGACATATTAAATACTTCGATCTCTATAACTATACTATGGATGTAGAAATTGTTAATTTTTTCAAGAATAAATTAAGAAATGTGTAGCTTAGCGATTAAGGTGCCTATTTCGGACGCGAGAGAAAGTTCCTCCCCAATTGGACAGTGTTTTTAACTTTCCCAACTTGCTGCTTGGATTTGGACCTCTAAAATAAATTACATTTTGTTCCTGTTTTCAGACTTGCGCTCTTTTATAAGCCTTTAAAAAGGTATTATAATGCGTCATGATAAATAAAATTTTCTCTTGAATCATAGCTACTCCATGCATATGGATTATTTATGAAAATTAGTATTTTCGTTTTGTAAGCAACCGTAGACATGCATATACATGTAAACGATGAAATCTCATACCATCTCTCTAAATCGTCATAACTAACAGGTACATTTAAGTTGTATATATCGTTCATTAGTTAGTTTCGGAAATGTCCGACGAGACGTCGCAAAGCCAGTAATGCTACCCGTCGTGTCCGTACCTACCTTAAAGAGCTTATTTGGTGAGATCCTTTCTAGGGAATGTTAAATAATCCGATATATAATTTCCGACTATTAATTAAATTTTGTGCAATAAATGAAAATGTACGAACATGACAGATACGCCCGTGATATTGTTAACGTTATAAATTTTCTCTGCTGTCGGAATCGAATATATTTATTATTTTCAAAACGCTACGGGTGCTTTTAAAATCTTTGGTATGGTCATACAAATAGAACCGATTTGAGCTAGAATTGCATTTAACGTGAATAGGTATTCACGTAACAAAATTGAATAGAACAAATATACTTTGTTTTACAAATATGTTGAGCTAATTAAAGAATTGTAAGGATCGTACGATTGAATGTCATTTTCCAAGTTTTGCGACTGGTTTGTTGTATGTATATATAATTATTTTGAAACGGCTTTGTTCGCGGTTCGAGAATCCAAGTAGTTTAAAACAATTGATATATTTAATGCTTGAATGTTTTAATTTCTTTTTGAAATGGTATATACACATATATATTAAGAAAATATATATAAACATTATTTATTTAGGTCCTTTTTTTTTCCTCTACAACTTTTGTTTATTTTTTTCTTATTACTAGTCCTACCCGCCCTTCATAAGTATATAATACCTAAATAGTAGTTTTAATTCCTTTTCAGTTAGAAAAATGATAACAAGTTTTATTATAAAAATAGTGTACAATAAACATTCTTCGTTGAAAGAAGGAATAATTGATCATTATATTATTATACAATTAGTGTTCAACTAATCGAATGAAAGCAGTTATTAAGTACAACTACAATTAACAGTTTTTATTTTATTCTTACGAAATATATTTTCTTATATATGGAAAATGAAACTGTTGATATGATTTTTCATTTAACATCTCTATGACAATTATTAAAACAAACTGGATATTTTCCCACCATCTCGGCCACACAAAAGGGCTATCCATTTGTATTTACCGTTCAGGCGCGGAATCTCTGAAGGTCAACACACAGAATACAGACCTGTGGGCGAGTTCATTTAGTAATTCCACGTCTCGCAAAACTAAGTAAGGTAGAGTAGACGCAGCTAATTTGGCCTAATGCCCGGCGCCGGGCCACCCTCGTCTGCATTACCCATTAAGTTGTGACACCCTTAATTCGCTAAGTACTGCCGCGGTCAGCGCTCGCCTGAGGAATTGTTCCTAGTCAACCCTCAAATGAATTACGCAATTACCCACCCCGGATCCGATGGCTATATATCGTTTGTCTACAGATTGCTGTTTAGGATTGTTTGCGAACGAGATATACGAGAAAAGTTGTATGTATGGCGTGTGTATAAGCTTTAATCTGAGACCGCTCGGCGTTGTGCTGGTACATCATCGTGAAACGTAATGCTTTACATCGTGAAACGTAATGTTATACATTTATATTAATCATTTGTATGAAGCTTTGTTAATGATATAAAAGTCGAATAAAAAAAAATGAAGTAATGTTATTAACTTTTAAATAAGTATATATTTTTATTTATTTATATTTTTTGATAAAGTTTTGATTTTAACTTATTAAAGTTACTTCTATTCAAAATAATTTTTTTAATAAAAATTATTCTGACATACCCAAAGACTTACTACTAGTGGTAGTAGTCTTTGGGTATGTCAGAGTTTGGGTACTAACTTATAGCGTCATTTTGAAATGAGTGTCTTGGATAAAGATAATAGTAAATACAATGTATCCTTGAAATTTTTACATGCTCTCGATAATCACACTTGACATATATAAAGCTGAAGAAATTTGTTTGTATGATTGAAAGCTTTAATCGTTGGAACTACTGTACCTATTAGAAAAAAATCCTTTTGCATTTAAGTATAACCTGTTTAATAAAAAGGTTGTTTTCTATTTTTTTTTCTATTATGTTTTTATTTATTTATGTAATGCATTTATTTAAAGAGATGCATTTGGTTATATCCTCATGTTTATGATACATACGTGTTTTATCCGAAATTTAATTGCGGGGCACAGTTAGTATAAAATAAAGGGAAAACTATATTAGCAATTTATAAATAACTATAATTTCTATACTTATTAAATATATGTTATGTTTAATAAAAGTAGAAATTATAATATGTTAATAAGTAATGAAAGGTAAAATGTTTTATTAAATATATGTAAAACAATAATTTATTGTCCTGGTATTAACGGAACCAGATACACCTAATTTATTATGCTTTTTTTGTAAATAATAAAAATAAAATTGTGAAACAAAGTGCTTGAAATATTATTTCATCATAAATGTGACATTACACAATTATTTTTGATTTTATTTGATTTACAAATTGTAAACAGAAGAACATTTCTTGAATATTTTTTTTTATAATTGTAAATGTTGTATTGGTCTCGATGTGTACTTTGTAACATCTTTTGGGTATTTTATGTCAAGATATTTAGGCCAGTTATACGTCGCGTGGGTTCAGGACCAACTATGACTTATAACGGTATTTTCTTTGAGAAGTTTATAACAAAAACGTGTGAGCAACCGTTGGCCGTGCAAGTTTGCCTCAAAATTTTTGCTATTATCGAACTATCGAAGCTCACAAATATTATTTACATCTGTAAGCCCTTCCAGACCATTCTTCAACTTCTACATGGTCAATATATTATTTTTCAAAAATCTTTAGGAATAAAATGATTCAAAATATATATTAATTATGAAATATTAGCCGAAGATATCTTTTAAGAAAATGGAACGGAACTTACAGCCTTAAAAATGATTTCTTGAGCACAAAAGGTCAGATTTTTAAAAAACGATTAGTCGGACTTAGATTCGACTAAGTATATGGAATATTTTTTATTTTATTTACTTAGTCCATTCATATAATCATTAGACTATTAAGTCTCATGTATTTTCATTCATTTCATTCATTATTTTTTTTGGTGGTAAATAAGAATCGTTTTTCCGTGTGGACGTCTTATCAAATTACTAATTTAATATTTGTACAAAATTAATAATAAGACTAATGAAAAATCATTCAACAGGTACCTATTACTGCGTATAGTTTTATAACTAGAAATAAACCATACATAACTCTAATTATTTTTTTTAACTTTTGACTTATATAACGCATATAACGCCTAACTACTGGGCATAAATCTACTTCATAAGTAAATATTTCGACAAGAAATCTCATCATAACGTCTTGATTAACCATTAATTATTATTATTTAATTTATTGTGTTAAAGCTTTAAATATTTAAAAATAACAGATTATTAGTAACAAGGTACATTCTATACGCAAAATATTATTATGATTGTCAAAAGAAAGTAACATTAATAGGATGTTCTTAATAACGATGCATAATGATGAGCTTTCTGGTTATCTGTCACCATTCAAATGACTCCACAGGCTTAACTAGCTTGACCAATCTATTAATACAATTAATGGTTGAAATCAGGTAACCAAGCCTGTATCAACATTATATTCGCTTAACGATTAAATAACTTATTCCGTGTGACGACTTAACCGACTGTTCTCGCAGCCATGGCCAGTTTCTTGAATGGCGTAAATTGGGCTTTATGTTCGTCTAAAAACGGAACATATCATAAACATTCATGGTATATGCATATCAGAGTTTATCTGTCTCGAACCTGCAACAGATTCTATCCAAGTGGACGAAGTGTATTCTCGAACTAAAAACAACTTTTAATAAATCATCTATAGTTCTGGCTTATATGTTTATATCGTGGTTCTAGAATGAGCGGTTTCTTTATTATGACACGTGTATTCCGAATCCTTTTGTGTATTATGTTAGATTATTCCATCTAAATATTAATATTATTAATAAAAAAATATTAAATATAATTAATATATGGTACAGTCCCTGCGAGCTTCTGTCTTTGTCTGTCTATATGCCATGCTAATCTTAAGGACCACTAGAACAGTGGATCCTTAAGCGGTTTGATTATGGTTTACCTTTCCCCACTATATTTTGTGTAGTAATAATAACTTTACACATATAGGACCTGAACATTCAAGGTAATAGCGAATCAAGTCAAGTGAAAATTTTCCGCTAACGAGCTCTTGTGGAAAACGCTGCCTAATCTGTTAGAGATACAAAAAATAATTTGTGTTCAGTTGCAATAGCATTGCCATTTACAAACGTATCTTCGTATACAAAAACACTTACCGATTCATTCATTCACGTTTTTCTTACATCGTTTTCTTCATTGATTAGACATCCGTTGTCGTATTTAATCACATTTATTTAAGTTGTCTCGGTACTGTTCCGGATTTTTTCACCGTATTCTAGAAAAGTTATTTGTTTTCCGAAATATCACCCAAGAATTTCTTGTCATAGCCTATTTTACTTCAGCCTATCTTCTTTTCACACTTTCTTTAGGTCTCTTTTTGCAGATTCTTATGCACTTTTATCCTCTTTTGGCTTATTACACAAATTCCTGCTCTGTGCACTCCGTGATTGGTATTTGTAGACAGTGAATCTAGCAATACTCTTTTTTCCCACATCACTATTTCGTTAAATTCCTCAATTTGTCGAGCTGTTAACATTCATACTGTTTGATTTTACCAAAATTTTCTTTCTCTACACACTCATATTTCACATTCAGATCTTGAATTACACAAACTTTTAAGTAGGAAGAATAAGGTAGAAGGTGATTATAATTTCAGTAAGGAGTAGTGAGTGTCACAAGCAAAAACTCAGAGATTCTGTGATCGCCTACTCGTATGCCCCTACATATAGCAGGACGAATTTTGTTCAGAGATACAGACACTCTGTAGACTTACGATCATTTTTTATATATATATAATGTTAGTATACTGTAGTACAAACTGTAACAATGTTTTTTTAATCCTATTAATTCTCATTTCGAAGGACCTAAACTGATCTGCAAATATCGATTTGAATACGCAAGGCAGCTTCAGATAAATATCTGTACTTTCTTGAATCGAAGTTGCAGTGCTGTAGACAGCATGCCATATATATCCATGATTTAATCAGATATGTGTTCACGGCATCATTGTCAATACAGAATAGCTAAAGATGTTAGACGTAAGATGCATTGATAATAATGCATCTATATATGCATGCAGAGTTGTTTTGCAAGTTTATTTTTCTTTTGATGCACAAAGTATTAAAAAATTAGGCAAAAAACGAATTTCAGTTCCACCACATCTCTGACGTCATCGTCAAAGTATAATCCCTATATTACTTCTTTGATTATGGATTACTTCATTCAGTGGAGCTTATTCTTCGCGACTGATTTCCAAGTACCGATGAACTCGAAGCGGCATATTGAATATTCTATTATTCCAAGCCAAAACAACGGTATCGTCAACAAATCTGAAAGCTAATTTAAAGTCGGAATAAAATCATAAAACTCGACGGAGATTACTTTAAAAACTTTGAAATAGTAATAAATAATGAAAAAAATGGCAAGAATTAAAATTGTTCTTGAATTGTTTAATTTTGTCTTGTAGAATAATGTGAATGCTCACACTCACAATAGCATTATACATGAAAATTGACATGTTCGAAAACTTGTATCAAGTGCCCAAAAAAACATTAACAAGGTATTTTAAATTTTCAATTAGCCAATTTACTTAAAGCAAGTCAGCGTTGCACAGAATCACAGAAGGTCTATGCCACATCATAGCCGGGGTTGCAGTTTTGTGCAATGCTCACGGACGTAGTGTGGGAGAGGGGCATTAGGTGATATAAATTAGCTGATTTAAATGGTCCAACATTTTGAATCTTGTTAATTCGAAATATAAGCATATAAAAAATTATAATCGGTCTAATTCACGATATGGCACTTAAGAATAAAAATAATTCAATTATTATATACGCATTAATACTTTTCTCTCTATTTACGATGCCTGCTGCACCTAATATCTGTACGGAATGTTTTTAACAAATATATGAAGGAATGGTGAATTTAAAGAACGATGTGGCTTGAAAGGAGATATAGTGACTAAAGTAGAAAGGACTATGTATGCGTGGTTTGGCGTTCTGCAAAGAATGAAGGAAATTGAGCTGAACAAAAATTATGCAAAGTTATATTACGATGGGAGGTCGGCAAGGGACCCCCTAGAAAATGTTATACAGACTAAACTGGTGAAATATTAAAGAAAGACATCCGAAATCGAAGAACTTTTATGAAACGATCGATAGATGTCAGTGAAGACGCGTATTTTCTACCTACATTTTAAAAAAAAGCATGCTCTAGTAAACAAAATAAAAAATGTAAATGATATATCTCGATGACAGTTTTTTAAATATGTGATCAGGCAGTGTATATTGGTAAAAAAACTAATACATAAATAAAGAATACGAGTGAATATATATGTGTACGTAATAGGTTCTGACCAATTTAAGTTGTGATACTGCACGCTTTTGAGATACATCACCACCTCATTATTTAAAGAGCAGACTACGTCGTTTACGCTAAGATTTATTTCCGTCCTCGAATATCTCAAAGAAACAAAATGGTACATTTCATCCTTTTCCTTTCATTTCGAAAAGATCATAGACCAATAATTTATTGATATGACCTAAAACGCATCCATATAATAAGCAAACATTTTAACAACAGTTTAATTTTACATCCTACGACTGGCAACGGCGAGAGCGTGCTACGTCGGGACTTGTATATATATTTCAAATCTTAATTGGTGTAATTAACACCGGCTGCCCTCTATCAATAACAGATTAGCATACGAAAGCTAATGGGGTAATGGGGTTTCAGGATGGCCAGTAATTGCGCTATAAATAAAGTCACTGGCCCTCCACTCTAGGTTGTCTCTGGTAGTGGAGCGTTTAGGACCGTCTGGGATAAGCTGCTGTTTAATTACTTGGACAATGGACATGTGTGCGAGGGACTTCTATACTCTATGTAACGAGAAAATAATAATGATTACACTGTCTTGGTTTATATAATAAAATGTTTCTATTTTTTTGAATACTACGGCTCTATTTCTTAGTGTGATTTTTAAAACCGGTAGTTCTACTTGAATTTAATCTTTTTACTTTATTAGTGAAAAGATTATTATTTTTTATTTAACAATTGATTAAAGATCCGTTTGTAGTTATATCTTAACGCTATATTGCGATCAGACGAATCAAATTTTAATTTTATAAGCCATCCTTTACTGTGGATAAACATATATCTCGATAAGGCTGTCAGTTAAGATAATTAAAATGAAAGTGTATTTTACACAATCGATGTGTAAATTATTATTCTTATGACTTTTATTAATTGCTGCAATCGGTATAGACGTATAAACAAAAACAGCAAATTCATGCCAATTTGGAATATTACTGATAAAACTCTGCGAAATATCACATCTTGCAACTCGCTTTACTTGCATATAATAAAAATATTGACGAGTTTTAAGGTTCGATATTCTTTGGTCCTACACAAATTGCGACGGAATCAATTTCGATTCAAATCCAGTCCTCGACAAGTTACAAGAGGCAAGAACAGTTTGGTGGTGGCCATAATGCGGGAGTTGTGTAACTGGAGGAGCCGCAGCGGCCCTCGGAACGACGCCTTTGAAATCGCGCAACTCGGTTCTCCGACCTCAATGGTCCCGATTGAGGGCTAATGCAGTCGCCGTCGACGTGCAACTTGCGCTAGCATGGCTGTTCCACGAACAATTCAACTTTCGACTATAACTTTAAAATTTAAAATGATAGCGTGGATTCAGTGAACTCGTTATGAGTTTAAAGAAATATTTAAACGAACCTGATAAATTAAAGATGTTTAAAATCAAGATCGACGCGTAACAATGTTTACTTATTATATTTAAGCGAAACTCAAATGAAAAAAGCGACAACGAAATAATGCTCGTAGTATACTTATATTTTTATATATATTAACTGAATACTGAGCAACCTTATTGTTATTTAGATTTTATATGCATTTCTATAAAATATTTCCAAGTATTTCTAAGGACCTCTTCAATCATCTCTATATCCTATTCTATAGTCGAAAATAATTTCATAGGAATCGGTTCAGTATGGCGTATAGAGATGATGTGTTCACGCAGGCGCCGATCGCGTTTGCAGGCAATCATCAATCAGAAATACTTTGGAAGCAATTTAAGAACAAAGCAAGCACGCCGGGCCTAGATGGAGCACAACTAATTTTCGATTTCATTCCACCCTTTTGCTCGAAATAGAGCGATAAATTCGGGGTAGGATTAGAAATTAACGTTTCGGGTCGGACCCTCCGACCGCATCGCTTAGTGACTCCGCTTTACTAAAACTCAATGGATGACTAACAGAGCGACGCGCTCGTCCGGATCGGGTTGGCTTTTTCGTTTGTTTACTTATTCGTTTCGTTTGGTCGACTTCGAGCGTAAACGAAACATGATTTTCTCGTGTTTTGTCGAGGCTTAAGGTGATCTATTATTCGCTTCTGACATAATTAATCTAGATTATGTCTAAGACTGTCAGATAATTGGATTCAGTGTGTAACACAAGTGAAGCGAAACGCAGAGTAAATCTCACTGATCTAAGAATTTGCTAATAACACACTTTTTATTAGTTTTAATATTGAAATATACATGAAACTGATGTTATGTTACTATGAGGTAATCGTTTTTGTGACTGGAAGAGGAAGCGTCGTACATAAAACTGGAAGATTTCAAAACTTTACGAATTTTAAATAAGTATTTGTATTTTCTATTCTCTGATTCTCCGTTCCGACATTATTAATTCACTTCAGAATCATCCCTCTAATAAACGTCAAGTCAAAACCACTTTAACGCATTCGTAAAGCATGTTTTTCATTCGGAACGAGCGGTGTTAATTATTTCTTATTTTGTATTTTAACATTTCGCCTGTATAATTAAACGTTGTTCGAGTAGAAAGTATATTATTTAATGATATCCCTGAAAAATTATTTTCAATTACACAATGATTATTATTTTAGGGAAATAATTATATATATATATATATATATATATATATATATATATATATATATATATATATATATATATATATATATATATAATGCCAAAATACACTTCAATAATCAATTTCTTTCAAAGCTTCACTTATGTGAGAATCAAATAATATTTATACTATTAAGTAATTTAATAAACATTAAAAAAAATACTTAAGCGGTGGTAATATGCGATAAATTTTTACTATAAACATTCGCTAAAAAAGGTTTAATAATTAAACAACATTTTTCTATGCATTTATGTATATTGATTGAAACGAATCATTTATGATGATGTTCGTATAAAGCCATTTATTTAACTACTATGGGTACAATAGTATGATTCATTAGTAGTTGTATGTTCGTTGTACACAAAAATATACTTCACTTCACACAAAGCTCCGTCTGAATTGATCTTGCGCACCTTTAAACATTAACAACGGCGGAAATTCAAATGGGGACCTCCCCTTAAATTCAATTCAATTGCTCTCGTTCTCATCCACGTCGGAGTAGAAGCACTCAATTCCGTAAAAAGTCTTTTATTTTTCATTTTCATTTAACTAGGCTTACTTGTAGCAGTCAACTACTGAGGCCGTGTGGCCGACTTGAATTATTTAAGGGGCGGACCCGAAAGATACCGCATTAAAATTTCAAGCGAGCCCAACTTTGAAGCCAATCTAATGTTTCGACTTCAAGCTAAGCGGATAGAAATAACTTTGTTAAATATTTATTTGCAATGTTAATAAAATGATTCCTTATGATGAATATTGTATAAAGGCAAACTTACAAAAATTATACATTGAATTCGATGTATAAATTTTGTAAATTCAGCCTAGTAAGATTTAGTATTTTTCCATTGTAATTTTGTTTTCAATTCAGTTGTAGTAATTGAAAACACTTAACAAAATCAATATGTATAGATGATTTATACCCCACTATAATAAATGTTTTAATTGCACATGTATTTTTATATTGATATTTTGGAGTAAATTTGTTAGTTTTAGACTTTACATAGAACATTTGTTGTCAAACAGTAAGTAACATTAATATATTGTTAAGTAAAGACTTAAAACATATCACGACGATTTCAAATCAAGAACGGCCAAATCCAAATCCTTGATGTTGTACTATAGAAAAACAGTTTGACTGATTTGATAATCTACTCAACGTTATATATAAAGAAAAGAACTTAGTATGGCATCTAAAGTGTCGAAATTTTGTATTTTTGATATTTGATATTACTGCCTCTACTTAAATAACTTTTTCTAGATCCTTGCAATGTATTATTCTACATTTTATGTATTCACAATGCCTTTGACAACCGCATTGGCGCTGTCATTTAGTCGAACATAATATGCATCTTATAAACTGTACACATTTTCTTGCATATATCTTTAGGAAATTCACTTTTTTGCTTGCAAAAGGGTCTCCGTCTCACAAACGCTCACCTTTTTAAGAGGAATAACAGCGTGTACCGGCGAGCGAAATTAACTTTACGGCTTGTCCAACCTTTTAAATTAAATTACGTTTCGTGCCTTAATGTAAAATTAAACGCTAAATAAATAAATAAAAAAACAGCATTATTTCTTTTAGGAAGTCGTTAGCAGAATTAACGTAGACTTTTCGCAGTTTATACAGTCCATTACCTCGCTTTGGGTAACACAGGTCGGCCCTCTCTTACAATTAAATTAATTTTATTGGACCGAAACGTTGAAGAGTGGATTATTTTCCTCTAATTGTTCATGAATCTGGATCCGTGAGCGCTGTCAATTATCTTTGCCGTCGTATTAATAATTTTTATTTGGTACACTCGTTAATTATTGCCGTCTGTTCATTTCAAAAGTTACTTTTCGGCTCGCTTTCGATCTGACACTATCGAATTGAGTCGGCATGGCATTAATATTCTGCCCAACACTTAGACAAAAATGTTTAATCACGATTAAACACGTGCGAGGGCTCAACTGATTCGAGATGGCCCCTAGAAAATGTATGAAAAAATTAAATATGCGTATGAACACTTTCATAAGTTATAAATGCAGCTATAGCAAATGAAGATTTTAATGGTCTTAGTTCTTTTGCAAATGTGTAACTTAAAAACTATAAACCTGTAAGAAAACTGTGAAAAAAGAAGAAATTGCCTAGTAAAAAAATATCATAATCACAAATGAACAACACTTACGACTTTACAATTCTGTTACGGCTACTTCTCAACCAAACTCCTAGTTTGTTTATAATTTCTTAGTTGGCTTTTAGTTTTTAACTTTGGTATCTATATATGCATCCAGTGAGAAAAATGGTCAAGATATCCCGAACGATTTCACAGAAAATATGAGTTATTTCAGGAAAGCTCAGCGTCATATTTTGTCGTAGACATTATATCGATACTGATTGATTTTGTGCACATACGCTGTATATTTCTGCGAAATTAGACCCATGTCACCTACCGAATAACGCGCACCGCGACAGACGGGCTTGTCATTTTGCGGGCAGCGTTTTTGTGGGCTACCTCGATGCGATGGAACTTATTATTTTCAGTAACGTGAGAAATTGACGGACGTATTATATGGAAGTTGTATTATTTTTTTGGGTGGCGGTCGGGTTTTGTATTCATTTTAAAGCTGTCGTTTAGAACGGATAGAATCTTTTACTTAACTCTTTTGATTGCATTCATCGGATTACAAAGATAATTATAATTTGGCCAGGAAACGATTGTGAATATCATGAAAGAAACTACTAAAATTCACAGGACAGTTACTGAAAGTATTGGTATACTTGCAATTTAAGATTAAGAAATTCCAAAATTGAATTAATAATGCGCATTGTTACAACAATAGATGCATGACATAAAGACAACGAGAAATAAATTTTTGCGTATTTTTGTTGCGCGATAAGTAATCCTACATAACCAGGAAATATATCTAAAATTATTATTCAAAGAGATTTAAATCTATCTTTTCTGTGATTTGTATAAACCAAGAGATACGATTCAGGTGACCTCATGCTCATCCAAAATCGTCCATAGCGCGTCAGAATATCTTCGACGTCAATATCAATGAAGGAACAATCACCTTTCACTCCCCGAAAGTAACTAAATCGATGAGAGACGATGAGCAACATTTAATCGCATCGGTGTAGGAGTGGTATCCTAAAATAGTATACACAGCGTGTTAAGAGTTAACTGTCACATTCTGTGGATAGTACATTCTCATGGATCGCGACGCGTCTACAGCCTTAAATCCTGAAGTGCACCGTCATAGGTCGATCGTGACCAAACCTTAAGGCAGAGTACGTTGCAAAGGCTTCGACGCTGTTCATCAGCATTGGGCGGATCTAGATGCCGGACGGAGCGCGCGCGGCGTTCGCGGCCCACAATCAGTTTCCGCTCTGATAGAATCGCAAGTGGCACGCCGCTCATCGGTTCGGACGCGCATCGAAATATCCCATTTCCCCCAGATAAGCGGGGAGCTTTCCGCTGCGGGATTAAATATCGCTGTATTTTTACTATGCGCCCACCCGTCGTCGAGTAATGGACGGTCGCTACGCTAGAGCGTAATAATTTTTGACAGATGAGAAAAGTTTATGAAGAACGGGTATTTTATTTCGTGTTGCAAAACGTACTGCAAGAGCACTATTTATGTGAGATTGTAGAATGCAAATATCGGGAGTCGAGGATAGTTTATCTTATGAATTAAAAATAAACCTCTTGAAATGAATTGAATAAAAATTAAATCTCTTTTAATATTTTTTGGAAAGGAAAGGTTAATGACGAATGTCAGAAAGAGCGATGGCGGTTAGTATTAAGTTGTCATGTTATTGGACTGACTACAGAATTTGATAGATTTGAATAACTTATTTTATTATGTTGACATTCTCGAAAGAAGAAAATTGAGAAGAATAAAATTCCAATAGAGACAAATAAAATCGGATCTCCAGGCGGGTTAACAAGTGTAAAGAATAAGAAATTACCCGAATAAAAACCAATGTATACAAATATAGGAAAGAAAAAAAAATCATGTGTAATAGATGAAACTGGATAGATATTTCAAATAATGTATGTATTATTGTCACACAAAACACTTCATAATAGTTCTTTCAATTTTAATAAGAACTTAGTATGAATCAGTTTTTATATTAATGTGTATAAATAATATTTTAAAAGAAATTTTAACTATAAGACATTTACTAATACTTCCGGGCAAATAATATACGACTTTTTTTTTTAATATTTAACAAGAAATAGAAAATCTTATATAAATAATTAATATTCGATATATCGAGCCATCTAAACGTTTGCTTTAGCACGTTTTTAGTTTTATTACACTCGTTAAGTGATAGGTGGCATTCGATGGAGTTTCTTCCGTTCGCGGGCGAGCCCCGCGTCGGGCGCCGCTGGCGGGGCGCCACAGGCGGGCCTGCGTTTAATCCGAATTGTTGCCCCCGTCCGAATAGTTTCACGGAGAAAATCTTTATTGCGCGCGTAACTATGCGGCCCTCGCCGGCTGGAAAATGAATTTATTAAGAGCTTCCCATCGTTTCTAACTAGATGATTAAGTAAAATTAGAACAAACTATTTATCTCTAATCCAGAATATTTTACGATAGTATGGGAATGTGGTGGAAGGAATTTTAATTACTAAGGAAGAAACTAGTGATATGCAAGTAAATAGATATTCATGATTGAATATTCCGTTTGATATCATAGGCGTAATTAATTCCATGTAATATATATTCATAATAAATATATCTCTCTGTATTAGCCTGCATTATGCATGTATACGTGGAAAATTCGTACGTCACTTTGTCAAAAATGTTCGTGAGAAGCTTTTAAATTTTCGTTTTATTGTAATAGTTTTAAGAAAATAGGGTTGTTCAAACTGTTTACTTCCATGCTAATATCAGTATCAGCAGTCATGAATATGTACCTAAGTAAAATAAAATTGCCTGTAAAGTCGGTATACGGGCGAAAGTTTTACGTGACAACGACTTTGAATGGTAAAATCATTTTAATGTGAATATTCATTCGTATAGTAGGAAGAAGGATGAAATAATAGTAACAATTTAAAACATTTATTTATACAAAAATTATATTTAAAACATTAATTTATACAAAGAATCTCACTGAATTTCATATTAACAAAATTTTATTTTACCTTTACACATACATACGTATTTACATACAAATATACATACAATAACTTGCAATACATTTGCAAGCTATGCACTAATTCTCTAGTGCTGCGCGCGGCAGACCGATCATAGTTGAGTGGGAGAGGCAAAGGCATTCTGCGGGCCTCTCTCGTTCGGTGACTCATCGTTACGTTACCGAGCGTTACACCTTTTCATAAGTGACTCCCAGCGCAACCTAATTTAAGACGTTGTCACGTCAAAACTTATTTTGTAACGTGATCTTTAAACATAACGTGATCATTTTACGAGTCTCTAGGGAACCATAATTGTTCGTATACTTGTAACATCATAAAATTGTTGTAAGCTAAGAACTAAAATATAAACTGAGCGACGAAGGGAAACCTCAAATTAAATGTAATATACTAATTTTAATAAACTTGTAAGGAGGTATGAACTTATTTCTTCAGCCCAGAAAGTTCTGAGGTTGAATCCGAATCACGGCGGGCGTATAGGCTAATGAGTTTTTAACTTTAGCTGACTCAGAATCACTCTATCTCTGTCTCAGAGAGCAGACTAAACCGTCTGACTCGGACGTGATACTCCATGGGTTGCGGCTTAGGTCGTTAACAAACACGACGATGCTTGTTAGCGGCCCTGAACTTGCACAAGCAGAAACGTGGGAGTTTAACGTCTTGGGGTTGCATTAATAAAGCACACTGAAGTGCGTCGTACCCTCTTGAAAGTGTAAAGAGCAAGACAGTTATAGTGTTTCGCTATAGAAAATAGTGTATGTCTCGCTCCCACGTTACTTCTTGAGATGTCGCGTCATTTGAGTGACGTTTATTAATACGACCCTTATTCTTTAACTATAATCCAACAGTTGTGAGAGGTATGCCCCAGCAGTGGAACGATTATAATCCGATATGAAATAGCAATCTGATTATGCTTGACGAAGATGCACATTAATTTATAATTTCGGCAATCATCAGAGGGAGCGCATGTGGTACATGTAAATACACAATTCAAAAGTCAACCGCCGATTTTTCGAGATCTCACTCCCTCCGCGGATCTTAATTCATTCCTTAAAAACTCGCGTAACGTCCAAACGTAAAACTGTGGGGGAGGGAGGTGTCCTATACAACCGGAAATTGGCACCCGACGCATTAAACTTTACGATCGCATCAGAACCTTACGGGTGGCCGTTTCCGGCGGCCGTAAAGCGGGGCGCTGAAACGTATCTATCTGTTTTAGCCGAGGAAATATTTATTAGGTTGCAAAATAAAGTCGGCATGTCCGGGGCGCGGGTTGTGACGGCATTGAATATTTCATGCATGCGACGCGGCGGATATCTCGTACGGCGTAATACGTTACCCTTCGGCGTGCCGCTGCTGAGGCCGGTTCGCCGTTCAAATATTGATACAATTCAGATATCAAAGAGCAAATAACAGCGCGTGCGCCGGGGCGCGCGGCCGAAATCATAATAGCTCTTATTGCTCTTGTTTCGTTGTCGTTGCGAAAGCTTCGGTCGTTACTGAAAATTGGGGTGTTATTGTGAATATTCAACAGTATAAGTAATTTAATTATTAATGTGACTATTTTCCGCATATTTTCTATTTTGCTAAAATTGCCTAAGATACGTCGAGCTAGTGTGTTAATTTACACTTACCTACTCAATTGAATCCCGTCTTTTTATAGTACACATTAGTTGTAGAAGTAATTGAAAGTATAAATAAGAACTAATCACTAAGCTGACTCATATCAATGAGTTCCTCTCAACTCTCATGTTTGATTCGTTCTTTGGTAGCTTATATACTTCTTCTACTTAGGAATATTCAAGGTCAGTCAAATATTTAAGTCTAAGTGGTTTGACAATGTATAATTTTAATCCGAAAACTATTGCTTAGTTTAGAAGTCGATTAGTTTTTTGAAATGAAACTTCTTTATCGACGTATGGAAGAAATTTGATAAGATATTACAAAAGCGTTACCTCGTATTTGTTTTGCTTCAACGTTTCCTTGTAATGTTTTTAGCTTCAAGGCTGTTCCTCCTTAAATACAAACATGTGTTTGCAATTTCGACATCTATTTTATTTTAATCTCACTGTTGAATATAATTATGAGTAACTATATATATATATATATATATATATATATATATATATATATATATATATATATATATATATATATATATATATAAGCACACATTCAATTATTAGACGTGTGTTGGTTTCGATTGTACAAATTATTCAATTGATTCAAACCTTGTATTTTGAATAAATTAATGAAACTAAGAGCGGTGTGCTTGAAACTCGCATTTGAAAAAGCTAACAATAGCTAATTGTTAGAATTAAAAACTAAACAAATCAAAATACCGGTAATCACAGAGATATTACCATTTGTGACCTTCATTTCAAGTCACTAATGTCAATATCTTTAAGCAACAGTCAACTGCCAATTGTGAAGGTGAAGTTAAAATGTATTTTGACATCTTTAGTTTTAATTTCAACAATTACAATTACTATTTCGAATGAGAATTTGAAGCACCATCTACAATTATTTAAATTTAACAAAATTGTTTTGTAAAATTATTTAAAAATTGCTTTAATTATGTAAATAATGATTATTTTGCTTAAACCTTGTTCAACTAACTTATTTTAAATATAAAAAAATAAATAAAAATAATATTATATCATCATAAAGAACTTTCACATTGTATGTGTGTATACATGAATAGTTTTTTAGTGATTCGTCATGTCCGTCCGTCCGTACGTCACAGGAATTTTATTTAAAAACTACAAAATAGGTATTGATGACATTTATAGTGTAGGTATCTTGTATAAGCTACTACTTAGTTTAGCAGTTAAATAACAAAATAAATATTTCTTCATTCCATACAAGTAACAAAGTTGAAAATTCTTTTTCAGCCAACATCAACTTGTGACCCATATTTCCTCAGTTCTTTAAAAGCACTTTAAAGTTTCTTAGCAATTTTATGATTATGTGAATATTTTCGAAGTAACGCCCGAAACTAGCAAAAATTGTGTCCTGTTTCAAATCCCCTCTTCAAACCGAATGCAAAAAATAATACGAAAAATAACATAAGTAAAGCTTAATAAATACTTTGAACGAAATTATCTTGAATATGATCGAATATACTGCTCTTCTCAACAAAATGACGCAAGTGCCATGAAGATACGCTTTGCTGATGCACTTTAGTTTACACTAGTTTTGTAGTAATAGTCGACATACCTACTTATTTCTCTAGTTATAGGCGATTAAAGTGCTTATAACTATTCAGTCCGGGAAACATGGAAAAAGTGTAACAACGTACTTTCTTCATCTGTAGTGCATTTTTTGGCATAAGGGCTTCGGAACAGTATAATGAGTATGGACGGACATGCTCTTGGCCAATTTAGATGTATTCATTAGTTATGTGTTATAAATATTGGCCTGTATCTCTTGTGTTAGTTTCAGACTAAGAGAGTGTTTCGTGTATTTGCAATTAATCAGAATTTTATAATTACATTAAAATACACACTTAAATAAGTATTCCTTGTGTATACAAACTTGTTCCACTTTCAGAATGAAGGCATGAATCGGCTTGTTTCCACTAAGAACAAATCGGATGGATTATAGTTTCTAATTATAGATCAAGACATTTAGATTAGGAAAAAAAAATCTAATTATCATAAAAATTAAAGATTATTTATATTTTTAGAAAATAAATCTTTAAAAAATAGGCATTAAGTCACGTGACAGTAAACACCAATCAGAAAGTGTGACGTTACGGCTCTACAAACATCTGCTGTCGTTGACGTTTTCATTCATACAACAAAGATAGCCTCCTGCCATTTTCATTATAATTTCTCGTTTTTATCCCTTTTAACACGTAAATACAGTTATTCTTAGTCATATAGTGAAAGACAAACAGATATCATCATGGAATCAGGATTTAGTAAAAGCAAATAGCAATAACTTACCCAGAGTTGACGCCATGCTTGGTACATTTTCGCATCAAATAGAGACTTTGCTCATCGGAATTCCGCAATGTTAAAGCTTCAATGTAAGTATAATATATTTATTATAAGTTTAAATATAAATATTTATGTTTATTACCGATTATTGATTTTGTATGTATTGTTTGTAGACCTTTACTATCATTCTTCAGACTATCATTCCTCCTTGCAAGTGTTAGCCACTTTTTCCGTATTTGTTGATTTCTTGGAACATATATAAATAATTTTTTGGCGTTTTATGCTTGTATTTTCACACTGAGGAACTATACAGCACTTGTAATAGTTATAAGACGGCAAATCCATTTTTATTTTAAAACACTTCAATCTTAGTAAACAAACAGTTTTGTTTGGCGAGCCGTGACGTCATTCAAGACGCCATGACAGTCTTGAGCGTTTTTGACGGAAAATTAAATTGATTTTTTTAAATGCAAAATACTAATTGTAAATATTAGTTTTTCCTTAAAATATATATTTTTTTGGATAAAATAAGTGTCTAGGTGTATAAATAACTAGTTTTTAAAATTTTGTCAACTAGCCTATTGACTGTCCACACACATCTCTTTGTTGACAGTTTATAGCTTCATGCTTGAGTGTGTTAGTTTTCACGTCAAAAGTACGTTTTATCAATATTTCTAATATGACCTTCCAAACCTACCAACATTTTCGGTTTATTTACATTTTTTACTTATTACAAGATTTAAAAGTATACCTTATAAGCTAAATTCAAAATATTTTAATGGATATTTTAGAATGTGTATGTTTATCTGCTGTACAATACGTAGTATGGTTTCTAGAAGCTTTCAAACACAACTGTTATAACTAACAATTAGGATTGTTTCACAGTGACATGTGTAGTCTAGATTTCGTTGAAGTAAAAGAGCACAATACATATATATTTAATAATTACGTAATTTCATAATTAATTTTACATCATTAATTATTTAAAAGGAAGTGTCGGCTTCTTCGATTTGGCTTACAGTATATGAAATTGTAGAAGAATGTATTTTAAGCCTGAAAAAAACACTATAGAATATTAAATCTTGGCGTTGTTTAGTGATATAATACTCAACTCGCATCTAACTAATCGATACCTGATCGATCGACTGAATCGTATTGACGAACTTCACAGCACTTGTCCCAGTAATTGTTGGAATTGCGGTCACAAACTTCCCGTCCCCTTTTAGCGGGGATCGTTAGAGCATCGTCGCAAACTTTGCACCGCTCTATCAACACGACTCACGGCTCGCGGAGGCGTGCGCCGGCGCGGTCGCGTGCTCCCCGCGTAACTTCAAGATTAACGCGCCGGGTCGGAACAACGCTCGTAAACTGGCACGGTCCGCTGGCTGCCGGCCACGGACCTATCACTGCCGGCGTCGGCGTACAGCGCAGATAGCTCGCCTGCGCCTGCAGCCCCGTCACCGCGAAAATGTTGGAACGAAGAAATACGCTCGTTTTATAGCTTGAAATATTAACACGGGATGGTCGAGGACGCGACTTAGCTGTGTAACGAATCTTAAGGGAATAATAGCTGAACGGGTGCACGTAGTAGGTCTTGCGTGGTTCGTTCGTTATATTATAATGAGATTTTTTTGAATGTGCAGCTTCTAAAATGCAGCATTTCTGTTACTAACGGAACAGCGTTAACAAGTTACGTATGCTATGATCTGATTTTGAAATATATGGGACACACTCCGAGACAGTATCATATTTCATTACTGAACATCATTATAGTGGTATTCTTCGGGTGACCCTAATCGCGCGCATAATATAAAGAAATTGTGATTTTGTAAATAAATAATCTAGATTTTTATGTTGAATTTAATAAAGTGAAATATACAAATCCGCTAATACTTTGTTTAATATTTAGAATGTGTAATCTCAAAAACAATACCATTGTCATTTTGTTCGAGTGAATATGAGCGCCGAGTTTTCAAAGTTAGTATTTTACTGCAATAAAAATTTCACAGTATTCAAATTATTTACACCTTTACAGATTTTGATATAAAAGATACCTTTTCAGTGAGTCTTGTTGAATATCCATATAAATGGCAACTATTAATGTTAATTGTCATTTATATGAATAGTTGCTATTTAAATGGATGGATGTTAGTTGTTACTATTAATATAACTCTACAAGTATTAATATATTTTTCTTTTTTCATGGCAGTGAGTCCATTATTTATTTTCATAAAGTTTATGCTTTTCCATATGTTTAGTTTGTTCTAAAATAATATAATTTTTTATATCAAATTTCTATAAAATGAAACAATTGGATATCCTGTTTCAACGCAAGAGGCTGGCAACGCACTGTTGACTCTCTGGTGTTGCAAGCGTCAATGGACGGCGGTGACCACCTACTTTTGATGGCTCGCGTACTCGTTTGCCTTTGAATCTAGTATAAATAAAAATGTATTATGCAGAATTGTTCAATGGTATTATGACCTTATCTGTTTTATCCAGAAGCTGAAATTATTTAATACAGTTTTATTTTTATTATAAAATGAATATGATTTTATTGAAGTTGAATTTAGTGTCTAAGTAATTAATAAACTAGTACTCGTAAGACTGATTGCGTTAATAATTTTAATTTAACGAATTAGCTAGTAGGTACTAAATTCATGATGAGCTTTGTAATATTGTATTAAAACGCGGAAATAAGAATTGGGCAAATGAAAAATTCGCAGCAATTTTATTATGATCGTTTTATCTAAGTATTCGAAGTTACTTCCCTTATGTGTAATCAGAGGGAAGAAAGAGAATCTTGAATGTCTTAAAGCGTATGAGGTTTTACCAGGGTAATATTGATAGTGTTATAGCAAATATTCAGATTAATGGAAAAGACTTCAAAGTTCCCGGATTACTATATATATATATATATAATATTGTATATATGTATGTATATGCTCAAATGATTTCATCGTTTCACAATACAAATCACGCAATAATAGATACAAATATTATACCATTCTGTAGATGATAAATCTTTCTATCAGTAGATATCATTATTAAAAAAAATAATCCAACGCTTATAGTTTTATTTATAAAATTATACGTGGACAAATAATACCGCCATCCAAGGGCATACTTTGAATTTTTGTAGCCCTGGGCTGACACTACTCGAGGGCCTACCTAATTAATCAAATTAATTGCCATATTGTCAAAAATCTATTTTCTATAATGATGTATACGGGTTGGGATTAAAAAAAGTGTGTGTGTGTATTAGTGTACACACGTAAGAAGTGAAACTTCTTTATAACATCATTTTTCGAAAAATGATTTACTATTTACAACTTCACAGAAATTGGTTGAATAAAGCTAAATTAGATAAAGTTTATGCAAAAGGCTTTTATTATCATAGACATGGATACAAAAATAATACAATTATTTCACCTTTCTGCTACTAACATTATAGCATTTCATTAATTATAATAGAATTATTACTATTATTGTTATCGTTATTATATATTTTGTAATTAATGGCTTAACTCACTGATATTTACAATCAAAAACTAAGGTTAACCTGAAATAACCTTAAAAAATAAATACCGTAATCACACCCACGTGTTGAATGTATTAGAAAAAGGTTTAATAACTTACTTCTGTTAGAAATCCACTGGAATTAGAATAAATATTCACTTCAAAATTTCACTTCAAAAATATTAATTGTTGTTGTTAAATTGACAATATTGTCCATTGATTTTAATGGGGACTGGCGGCCCTTTTCTTCCCTTTGGCTCTGTGCCGTAACCCAAAAGCTGATATACACATAGATCCGTTCCTGCTGCCATTTAACGCCATCATTATAATAATATAACCAAAATAACGTCAAAAATCGTTACAGCAAAGCAATTCTTATTATTGCCTACGTGATGTTTCTATTTTCAAATGACTAAAGAGATTACCGTGCAAATTATTCGCTCGAGGCCACCTACCGGTTTGTATAACGTATATTTATATATTATGTATAAATCATACGATATATAAATCTTTTCGCTCGCGCAATCGCATGAAGGTCGATCAATTGGAACGTTAGCGGCTCCGTCAGAGCAGAAATTAAGACACGAATGAAGAAGAGCGCGAAAAAGCAATCTCGATAGAAACACGAAGTATTAGCGATATCAATAAACATTTGTAAATCTACATCACTTTCTCTATACTTATGTATATATATATATATATATATATATATATATATATATATATATATATATATATATATATATATGTGTGTGTGTATATATATATCGTTAAAGCTATATATTTAGGGAGTAGTGAAATACTGTAAATTTATCGTCATATGTCATTATTAAGTTTAAATTTGTTATAGTTATTAAATACAATTGTTGAGACTTAATGTGATAAGTTTTAATATTTTTTATGTCCCATCTAAGATCGATGAGATTATTATCCGTTAAACTTTTGTATTGATTTTTGATGAGAAAGTGAATACGGATATTTTAAGGAGAATTAAATCTCGAATATTTTATGAAATCATAAAAATATATTTGGAATGCGAATTCATTGAAAAAAAAACCACAACGAGCATAACGAAGTAAATTATTTAAAATATGTCATCAAAACACATAACTAGTTGTACTTGACTAAAATTTTCATGCCAAAAACTTGTAATGGAATGAGAAAAGTGGTATTGCTGGAAATGAAAACTTTTAAAGCTATTCCCATGCTGAAAACAACACACAACGCTGTGTTTATTTCCAAGTGCGTACTGTATGTGACGCTCGCTAGCTCTTCGCCTAAATTATGCATCCATTCCGACTACACTAGTAGGGACAGCAAAAACACGGATACAAAGTGTCGTCTTCCCGAGTGGATCTAAGGTCGTCCTTCATTAGGGGCGGTGCGAACGGGAGGAGGGATACGAAAGGGACGAAAGCGAGAGGGAACGGTAACTTACGTTGTACTGCGAGTGACACACTGCTCGCGCCCACCTACATTTGCGATGTCAAGAGCCGCGAGGCAAAGCCTATTTTCTTGAGCACTCTTTTTTTCATCCGCTCGTATCGGAGAAATCTTTGGTGAGTGGAGGGCACTTTCGTCGCATGTATGTTGTTGTATGACGTAATGCAGAATTAACGTAACTCGCTGCGGTTCGCTGTACGAATTTTGACTGCTACATAATCGCCCGTGAAGTTTACCGTTAAAAATTAAAAGAAAAGTTTATGCTGGTAGGTAACCTTCGATAATGTAGTAAATTATTAGTAGTAGACCATTATTGTATTAGAAAGTCAATGCAAAATTAAGAGTGATACGACATAACAGTGTAATTGAGAATGAAGAAAGGATGTCATTTTAGACGAGTAGGAGTCTAGATCTCTACACGGTCTGGCTCAGTTACTTTTATTCGAAGCTGTTGTGTTGTGTACGTATCGACAAGGCTGGCGATAGGCTCGATGTTGTCTGAAGGCCAGCTGTTTAATGTATCGTCAGCAAAATGTCATATTACATTATATCTTGCATACAGCGGTATTACACTCGTATTATTGCTTCTTTACTTACAAAGAATCGTCGGTCGGCGGCGGGCGTCTGCCGCCCTTAATGTTAACCGCTAGAGCACTGGCGGCTTTTGTCTCCGAGCACAAATAAATTCCGCGATTGTTATCTCCATATTTTCCCAGCTATAAACGTTCCCCGCATACATATTCCGAGTGTTCGCCACCACCGATTTCCATACCCCAAATATATCAAAACGTTTCGAATATTTTATGCTGTCGGTATGTAAGGCGCTCCGTGGTAATGCCTCCGTTTGATGTATAGCAGTCAGACGCACTCGCGGTCTAAATATCTTGCCATTATGTATATCGTGGCTACATTAAGACGTAACGTCGCAGAAGCGGGCCGCTCGGCGTTTTTCGGGCGTAATCGCGGCGCAGGCCGCCGCGCTGATGCCGCATCGGCCGCCGAATTTGTTTAAATTATAGGCGCGCATTTGTTTCGCGGCGAGAGATCGGATCGGCCCGAGGAGCGGCCGCCGGCGGCGCGTCGTTTGCGTTAGCTCTCCCGCCGGTCCGCGTGCGATCGCCGCCCCACGGCCAGAATAAATTTTCCAGTATCAATTAGGGACTCGCTCGTTTTAATATCTGCGGCGCGGCGGGCGCGCGCCGGCCGCGCCGACTGCACCCGGCCCGCCGTATGAATAACGAATGAATCCCTTGTAACAATTTTCTGGAGTCGTTCGCGGAACTCGCCCGGTGAAATCTTCTCTACGGAGGTGGGTACTCCTTTAAATAAAGAAATAGGAGAGCGCGGGAGGACGGGAGGTGCGCGAATTGCGGCAGTCGGTCGAATTTGCAATTTGGAGCCGTTCCCGCGCTGGCTGCGCGCGCGCGCTCCAGAGTTAAGTAATCGGCTGCACGGGGCCTCTTATTTTCTGGCGTCGTTTCAAATTAAAGCGATAAGGCCGAGCCCGCGGCCGCGCCGGAAGCCGCCGCCGCCGCCGCCCCGGCCGCGCTTTATCATCCGCCTTTGTCTAGCCGCGTCAGACGCGCCCGGCTGGTAATGAATGTTTATACATTCACGTTTTTTATTTAATTGAAGGCCGACTTCCTTTGGGAGCGCTCATTTCTGGTCGCTCTGAATTTTAGGTTTCGACTTGGTCGCCTTCGCGGAAACAGCGGCGTTGTGAATCTAATTTGAATGAATAAAAGCTATACGATAGTTTATGGACGCGTTTTTAGGGTTCTGTACGGGAGCTCAAAAAGAGAACCCTCATAAGATCACTCTCCTATCTCTCTGTATGTAGAGAAGTAAGCTCCCCAATGAAAAGTATTGCGTAAATGAAAGGATTCAGAAGCTAATGTTGGGGGACCAAATTATAAGAGTGAAAAAATGATGAAAGTGTCGAATAAACGGGTCTGTCATGATATTTTAAATATTACTTTCATAATTTTAAAATGCATTATTTAACATATATTCAATAAGATATATGAAAATTGTCCATTCCTTATTTTATTTGTCTTTCTCTGAGTTAATTTCGTTGCCGCCAAAACTACTGAATTTAAAATAATGAAAAAGAAACATAGGGCCTTACCTGTAATCTTTTGGGAAACATAACTGAAAATATTTGAATAGTCTTTAAATTAATCATGACATCTCATCATTATACTCTTCATGGGCAAATTTCTGGTACCTACGATAAAAGTTTGGAATAGTCTATCATCATTTGGTTATTCTCAATTAACCTCGGTCAGTGTGTTCAAAAAAAGAGTCTATTCATTTCTAAAAGGCCAATAATGTACTAGCGACTCCCTTGCGGTTGCAAGTGCCCATGGTTGATGGTGATCACCTACTTTCTGGTGGTTTACATCTATGCTCATCCTTTAAAAACCCTATTAAAAAAAAAAAAAAAAATGTGCATAAAATGTGTTGCTTGAATTCACCATAGACTAATGGGATGAATTATCCTACTGAACGTTCTCTCTGTGCGTGTCCGATTCCTAAAAGTGAGTAAAAGTTGAAAATAACATATAAAGTAAGCCAAAGTTAACTTTTAGAAATAATTTTGAGGAACGAATACAAATAGAAGTGCTGAAATATTTTAACGTAGTTCCAGACATCAAAAGCCAGCAGTCGGCTGCAGTTATTATTCCGCGTATGAACGCAAATTCGTCTCGCCGGGTGCAGTCGTTGCTTTTGCTTGGAATATGCTGTAAAATCGCATTCAGCGCCGGCCACCTTCCGAATAGAACGTAATTTTGGAAGCTGCTGTTTTGCTGAAATGAATTTCCAAATATAATCAGTCGCTGTACTGAATATATTTGAGTTGCTTATAAAAATGTGTGAACCATCTGATTAGATCAGTATGGATTCGTTTAGTAGAAGATACTAACAGTGGATATTTTGCAAATTTACGCAATGCAAGCGACATAGATCGAGACGTCATTAATCAATTTATTATCACGTCTCCGCAGAATAAAGCCCATCTCAGAATGACGAAAACCAATGAAAACGCCGCATACTCCTCGACGTATTTCATAAAAGTACCCTGTCGATTTCCATCAGATTCCTGTTTAATCCCTCGGATTTAATACGTCTCATTCTCGGCGAGGGCGTGTTTTAGCGGCGTTTAACGGTGCATCGGCGCGGAATAAGTCGCCGGGCGGACGGATGCACGCGGCGCATCTAATCTCCGGGATAAGGCGGCGAGCCGGTTTGCGATCGAGCAGCAAGGCCGCTGCTGCGACTCTGATTATATTCGATGTACATGAAAATACGTACATTCAGTCGGTAATTGAATATGGCAACCGACGTTCGGTCGCCGCAACTAATTACAGTATTGCTTCGGCCGGAGCAGTTATTAGGGTTTTATAGCCTCGAGACCGTTTTCTGATTATCTACCTATAACTGCTAATATTTTGTTTTTAATGACAGGTCCCCCGTATATTCTTGTCGAGATATATGTATAGTATAGTGATGCAAAATACGACACGTCCTATTCGTCTAAGATATCTTGGTAGAGGGATACGATGGTGAAGGAATAAGGAATAGGATTGTATGTAATCAGTCAATAACGATTCACGATATTGTATATGGACCTGTTGTCACAAACCCGTGATGTACATTTATTGTGTCTGATTATTTGTATGTAATGGAAACAATTTAACATGATTCTTAAAGGGTAAAATACTTTAAACCATTTTAAAGCGAAAGATAAATACAAAGTTCTAATTGTAAACAGCCTAAAAAGCGCACGTATGCATTTAAGTCACTAATCAATTGTATGAAATGGAAGCGCTGATATTAATAAATAATTATAATATCTTAGTGTAGAATATAGAATTTGTAAAATACGATTTAAATATATTATAGAAATTCATTAAACAAATATCTATGTTAATATCTCACACTTATCAGATGGAAAAAGTAAAAACTCAATTTTTGGAGAACGTTTGCAAAATACTTCTAAAACAATTCAACAAGTCGTAGCAAGAATCCAATCTTAAGTTGTTACAGAACGACGGCAGGTGGCGTAACTATCGCACAGTTCCAGACCTCCTGTTATTGTATTACATCAGGATTCGAGCGGCGTTCCCGCCGCTACTATAGAGAATTTTTCTCCGCTACGAAAGGGAAGTTTCCTTATTTCAAGACAGCGGGCGCCCGACGTGGGACGTCGGCGCCGACGCCGCTCGCCAGATATGTTTTATGTTTTAACAAGTTTTTACGTCGCCATTTGTGAATTTGTGATATTGCCGCGTTCGTGTCACCGTTATGTCGCGAGCCGTTTATTTTATTCGTGCGTTTTGCGCGATGTCTAGTCGATTGAAGAAAAAGAAACAAAAACGTTAGTCGGCGTTCAACTCGTCCTTTCAGACTTTTATTTTATTATAATCTACACCACATATACCTAGACGATTGTCGTTTATTATACAAATCCCTTTATCCCTTTGCTTCTCTCGATTATTTGGGTAACAATAAAATTCATTTTAATACATGGTTCTGATGGCGAGACAACTCGATATTTCCTATAGAAAATATTAAGATTTCGATGTAAATTTGCGATGAAATGACTCGACAATAAAATCGTACATAATAAACTGAGAAACGTCGCCTTTCTTTGAAGTTCCGTAGTCAACAAGGAACTCTTATAGTGTCTTCATGTCCGTCCGTCCGTTCTTCTGTCTGTCTGTCCACTGCTTAGCTCCGAGATTCTAGAATTAGAAAACTGTAATTCGGTATGAGTATATATTATTCACGCCGACAATGTAGTAGAATAAAATTTTAATAAAAATTTTTAGGGTATCTTTTACCCGTGAAATGGGCATGAATTTTTTTTCTCGTGTATCCTATGATATATGTGGTGTCGTTCGACACTTATTCGAGAACATTGCGGGTCTGTGCAAACCGTTTTTCTATTTAGTGATCTGTTTGCGAAGTATTAAGTTTCAAAATGTTAATTTTTGTTAGACTCAAGTGCCTGCCTACCAACTAAACAGTTATTTTAGGATAGATATGTGAAAAAAAATCATTTCCGTTGTATTTATAATGAAATTAAAAGAAAATTTGTTATAGCCAAGTAGGCTTCACTAGTTAACAAATAATAATCGACAAACTTATAAAATATACTTGGATGAGCAAAAAGCAAATTCTAATGAAAATTACTTATATGACGATGTTGGTCATGTAAAATAGGTAGTAGTATAATTTAATGAACGATGCAAAATTATGCAATACAACCTCATAACATCCTTAATACCCGTTCTATGTGAATCCGTTTTAGATATTGTTATCCGTTGGATCGTACTTATTTAATAGGTTCGTATAACAGTATCGAACAAAAAGCCTCTTCTGAATCCGCATATTGTGACGGACAACTACGGAACTCTACATTGCGCATAGCCCAATACGAACTTTGCCAGTTGTTTTGACGTGACAACGTCTTAAATTAGGTTGCGGCTGGGAGTCACTTATGAAAAGTGTAACGCTCGGTAACGTAACGATGAGTCACCGAACGAGAGAGCCCGCCGAATGCCTTGCGTCTCTCCCACTCAACTATGATCGGTCTGCCGCGCGCACTAGAGAATTAGTGCATAGCTTGCAAATGTATTGCAAGTTATTGTATGTATATTTGTATATAAATACGTATGTATGTAAAGGTAAAATAAAATTTTGTTAATATGAAATTCAGTGCGAGATTCTTTGTATAAATTAATGTTTTAAATATAATTCTTTGTATAAATAAATGTTTTAAATTGTTACTATTATTTCATCCTTCTTCCTACTATACGAATGAATATTCACATTAAAATGATTTTACCATTCAAAGTCGTTGTCACGTAAAACTTTCGCCCGTATACCGACTTTACAGGCAACCAAATTTTTTAGGAAGTTATTCTCATCACCTATAGTACAAATGTACAAATATATCTCACTAAATTATTCTGTGTGAATGTATTATATTATCTATATATATAGAAGATATCCACGTATATCAATATGGATATCTTCTATGTTTATATTTCTATAGCGACCCTTATTTTGATTTCAGCGGTACTTATTTTCGTCTGAACTTCCCACCCGTTCTTCACTTCTTAATCTCCCTGCTCGCTGCCGGCGTTTCTCCCTTATTTAATTTAGACGAATTCCGTTTTGACACACGCGAACATCAAATTTTCTCATCGACGTACATCAAGAATCCCAGGTTTTTACATGATCTAGATGATTCTTCGAGACGCGATCCCCCATCGCTTCGTCACGCGTCAATGTGAACGTTCGACTGGCGACGGCCGCATTCTACGCCGGCGTGCGGCGTGCCGTGGCGACGCGCGTCTCCGTGCGAGACCCGGATCGGGCCGAGCGCGCGGCGGCCGCGTCCCGCCCGTGCCTCTGACAGACGAGTGTGTATTAATTATTCGGCCCGTTAGACGCTGTCGCGGATCCGCGTGCGCGCCCTTTCTGCATCCGACTGCCTTTTTTCCGTTTTTGATACTCTATTAACTCGGGATATTTATTCGGCCGTGGGACCGCGTTCGATTCGGTGCGGTATCGAAAAACCGACGAAGCCAAGTGTTCATTTCAAGAAGGCGTCTGTCGTATAAAACGTTGTGTGTATGCTGGTTGTAGAATAAGAATTTAAAATGAAACTCAACAAACGTATACTGTTGAGACAGTATGTAGTTCGTTTCGTGAGATTCCGATAAGGCAAGAAGTAGTCTCGGCATCTAGCTTACCGATGAATGAACGTAGGAGCGAAGATATTCGAAGAAAAACTAATTATTAGACGCAGGACAACACGCACAACAGCTATAATGGAGATGGGCGGACATTGCCAGAATTCCAGACAAAAGACGGACCAAACGTATCACCGAATGGATAGGTCCAGACTGAAAAAGGAACAAAGGCAAACCCAAACATCGCCTCGTCAATGAAATTAAAAAAAATGTTAATAGAGACTGAATGCTCGCAACGATAGAGCGTGAAAAATGAAAACATTTGGAGGAGTCCCTGAGCGAGGCCATGTGACGAACATACTTATTTTGATTTATTATTACTTTCTTACTTAAAAATTGAAAATAACAAATAAATTAAATTATAAATACTGAAAAAAAATGCTTTATTATTATTATTGGTATATTATTATATTCCCATCAACTTCCTTCTTTCGAAAAAGACACCGGCGCTATTTAATTGTAAATTTGACTTGGGAGAGAAACGAAATTAAACAAAGCGGCCAGGCTGAGGCGGACTCCCGCATCCACGGCTCCTTGCCGTTGAAAGAAATATGTGATTTTATAAAATTCAAATTAAACGAGTAATATTTCGCTTCTTATAAATTTGAAAAGAAAACCTAAAATATTTTTGCACGAAATAGGTATCTATCGTACCAAAATGCATGTGCCCATATGGCTCGGTAATAATATTATGTTGAAAACTGAAAATTCAATTATGTTGAAAAATTAAAACCTTTAAAAATATTTTCGTTGAAAGTGTTTATAAACTCTATTACTATATTTTTAGATTGTAAAAAGACATGGCAAAAGTTAAAGCGAGGGACGCAACATTAATGATACTGGCAGTTAATAAATCCTAAAATTGTAAGCAAAGGTCGCTTACAAATATTAGCTAATATTTAATATCTATCTGACGACATTCCGTACAATAAGGTGTGCGGAAAAAAAATTCAACCCTTAATTTAATATAATTATTTAAAATGTTACTTTAGACAATTTCAAATTACAAAATCGATGTATCACCCATACGAGTAGAACATTACCAGGAGTGATGACAAAATCGCAGTGTTATAACGTATGGACCACGGAACCCTATTAATCAGACAACCTGCATCTCAAACTAACCACACAATATGGTATAAAAGTTATAAAAATGTCACGTACTTCACCTATTTGTGGCACCTCAAAAGTAATTTAATTATATAAATTTCGCAATCACGGATGGTATAATCACATAGATCACGGTCATGTAAAATGGATATTAAATATTATCAATGTTAATAAATACGTCATAGGCTCCTGAAATTTATCGTAATTATAATTTCTGTATAATGATTTCTTTTTAGTCATAAAATGTTTTTTTTTACCTATAAATTGCAGTTAAAAGATCAAGTAGATCTTACGACAAAATAGTGTCGTCTTGTTTTTATTGAAAGCAATGTTTTGAATTTGCGATATCTTTGGTTATCTGATTTCATTTATATAACAGTATTAAAGTGAACTAATAAGATCACTTGGAAATGATTTATCTGATTACAGCTACCGACAATGACATGATTTCACTTTCTTTTCAAATGTTTAGATTGTCGTAACTCGGTGACAAAACCTGTTTTTAGTTACTTTATAATTATGCTGCAAACTTCTCATTATTAATATTGTGTAATTAGTTTTGTCCATCACCTTTATGTGCATGGAAGATACTTTTGAGGCTTTATAATAAATCGGAAAGGATTATATTAAAAAACTGGCAAGTGCAAGTTTGATTCGCGTATTGAAGTTTCCTTACCATTACATAATATATTTCTATTATATATTTTATATAAATAATGTGTTTTATTTCATAGTTTTGTTTTCATACAAACAAGTTTGATGATTAAGTCTTTTGTCTGGGGGGCCCACTTCATTTTTTATGTTTTGTTTTTTGATATTATGTTTTGTTATTTTTTGATTTCTATCGAGTCTAACATTTAAGGAGCACAACAAATTCTTACGGTGTTAATTTCTAACGTTGGTGTCGTACCCTGAAACGCCGCGCACGGGCGTGTGTTTGTTTTAAGTAGAGTAATCACAGTCTCGCGCATATCACAAACTTGTGACGTTCCCGGCTAATGTTTCCGTTGCGGTTGTGTTACGGCCAAATAGTGTAATTAGGTTGCGGGGCGCGCGCCACCAGAGGGCGCCAGCTGTGTGACCCGCACAGCCTTACGCACGTCGTTGTGAGCGCACGCCGGAAAGAATTTCTTAAAATCCCTCGAACTGAAGGCCGATTCTCAGTACTTATTCTCTCTCCGTATACGTAAATAATAGAGAAAACCCTGATGTTACTTGAAAACCTAATATTAAACAAATTAATTACGTGGAAAATCGTACGGACAAAATAATATTTTTGGAAAATATATGTACATGAAGGAGTAAAATGAAAAGTAGATTTTCTTTCCGTGAAAACCGTAAATGTTTTCGATTTCTCCAATCTATGTGTTTGTATTTCAATTGTATATTCCACTGTATTAGCGGTTAACCGCCCGCTCCGCTGGGCGATATGAAAGTAAATAAATAAAAAACTGGCCAAGAGTATCGGGCTATACTTATTATAGGGTTCCGAAACCATTATTGACAAAAGAATGTACTACAAATGAAAAAAGTACGTTGTTACACTTTTTCCATGTTTTCCGGACTGAATAGTTATAAGCACTTTAATCGTCTATAACTAGAAAAACAAGTAGGTATGTCGAATATTACTACAAAACTAGTGTAAAGTGCATTAGCAAAAGAGCGTACCTTCATGGCACTTACGTACTTTTGTTGAAAAGTGTAGTTTTTTTAGTAACAACTCAAAAATAGTGTAACCGACCATTTATAAAAAGTTTCGTTGAAAGTATTTATTAAGCGTTACTTCCTTATTTTTTCATATTTTTCAACATACGGTTTAGAAAACAAAGGAGCTTACACAATTTCTGCTACTTTTGGAGCGATTATTTGTTTTTAAAAGAACTACCGAAGTTATTATGTATCGCACGTTGATATTAGCTAAAAAAATTTTTTTTCAGCTTCTATTACACGTATTGGGTGTGTCCCCTATGAACATTTATTTTTATTATTTAACTACGAAACTAAGTAGCGGCTTATACAAGACACCTACACTAAAATTTAATTACCATATGTCTTGTAGTTTTGAATAAAATACCTGTAACATACGGACGGACATGATAAAATTATAAAGGTTCCGTTTTAGCCATTTTGGTTCGGAACCCTAATAAAAATAATACGCATATATTTTAAGAGTATAAAGTGCTGTGCAACTTAGTTAAGGCTATCATAACGTTATCAGTCGCGGCCGAAAGTAGAAAAGGCACTCAATTTCGATTTCGTTCCTAAATTCAATCTCGAATCTAGTTTAAATCGATCGCTATCTAGAATTTAGCATTTCCACTTCGCTCACGAACCGTCACGCTATGCCCGAGTAGAAGGCGAAGCGATCTCGCGATTGCAACGGACGAGAGACAGCCCGTCGGCGATACGTCAGCCGCGTGTGCGCCGCGCACGCGATACTTTGCATTTTCCTATTTTTTTTTTTTCCTTTTCGATTTCCGCTTTATCACATACATATATATGTTTGTTTGAATAAAACGATATAGGTGTATTCCACCATTATCTCAGGCCAGAATTCATTACATTAAAATGTATTTTCCAGTTTAAACCCGTCCTTGCTAATACAACCAATGGTATGTCGGTAATCTAGTAACATTTCCCGGTCGCGTTATAAGTGGTTCACAACTACTGAGGATGAACTATGTCGTAGGATGGATCTGTGTCGTGACCGCGGGAGTCCCATACGTAGAGGTGGAATACCATAGAAACTTGTCGATGTTTGGTTTCAAAGTCAAGATGGTTTCTCAAAGGTTAGTGTTACATAGTAGAAATGCACAAGGTACGTAGAACGCGGGTGAAAATTGAAAAGAAACATCCTTCTTCTTTATTTATATCTATATGTATATTCAACTAGCTTTTTGTATAATATAACCTTTTAAATTAATTCCTTCGTCGTATGTCGATCCAATGCTGGTCCCATTTTTGAGCTGTGCAAGTTTAAGAGCGGGATCAGAAACACGCATCCGTGCATCGTGCATTGAATTAGGTTATTGTATACTATGCAACTTAGAACTGATTCTTTTTTTACTGGTGTATCTTTGTTTTTCTTTGTTTCACCTCCTCACAGATAGTTTTCTTTTAACGTTTTTTGTTCAATTCAAGCTGTATCAAATTTCATCAAATTCGGTTCACCAGCTTTGCCGTGATAACGTAAGACATTGATCATTAATTTAATAGTTCGATATCTGTATGCATTGGCATTTTATATTGAGTCTTTATAGTTATGTGTAAGTATGTGTGTTGTGCTTTTGGGAGTTTTGGTTTTGGTCGATTTCTATAAAATTTTGAACCGTCTGTAATTTTCATGATATTAAGTACTACAATAATTTGGTGATTTCAATCTAATGGTGTCTAAAGTATTTTTTTTGGGTTTGAACTTACTCTTCGTATTTATAATACAAAACTAAAATAAAAGATTTCAACTGAACTCAGCCAAACTTGTATTATAAAGTTATCACACAAACATTTTCTTCTCAAGGTAGCGGTTACAAAATTTCAGCTAAAAATCTTTATCACCGCATCATGTACGTAAGTACAAAAATGTATAGAAAATAGAAAAACGATTTAAAATATTTTATAGAAATTCTCATATGTAAATACGTACTTGCTACAGCTCAGCATCTTTTACATTCATTTCACCTGATAACTACATAATTGCATTCAACGACTAACTGACGCGTCATTGCACGTCAATCGGAATAACTTCCGACTTCATTATTTGTTACGTTGGCGTGTTACACGCTCAAAATACATTTAGATCAGATATTTCTAATGCTACGAACTGAATAATCTCAAATTTTGCTTATCCATCAAGTTATAGAAAAAAAAATACGTCAAGAATCAACATGGATATTGAAAATACAAATGCATATTAGTTTCAGTGCCTAATTGCTAACAAAATGTCGTATAATTCAATACCGTATTATCAATAACAATACGGTAAATATTCTTATTATAAATGTGATATATATCAAAAAGCTTATACATTTATTATCATTTATGTTGTTAAAAGTCGGAATCGTTCTGTCGTGAATCGTATCTCACGTAACTCAATACATAAACCCTTTTATAAACCTAATATTGAATATGCCTCCGTCGTTAGACGCGCTATAATCGTATGTAGGTCACAGGGCGCGTTCAATAATCTCATAATGTGTTCTTAAGGTAACTCTTTGTAGGCGCGAGCTCACCGGAGCGAGAGACATCCGCCCCGCGGCGAAATTAACCCGAGAAAAGGGACTAGATTTTGGGGGGAAAAAAAAACGTTAGGATTATAAAAGAATTTATTAATGATTCGTTTACTATAATCGACGGATCTTGGTTTTGTATAAAATGTGTTTTCGAAATATAACTGTTTGTTTGATTTGTTTTTTTTTTTCTACGTTTTACAAGTTACGCGATTAGCCAATTGTTGGCATTTATGTGTTAATTGTCGCTCTTTTTAATAGTTTCGAGTAAACCCTATTGAAACGTTAAGAATCTGTATGAAACGGTGTTATTTCGTCCAGTGAGTGAGAGTTCCGGTGGTCCACACCTATTTTATATACTGGTAAACTCCTCTGGAGTTGTGAGTGACGATAGGTGGGGATGACCGTCTACTCTCTGGTGGCTTGCAAGCTCGTTTCCCCATCGAAAGTTTTTTAAAGATAATCTCTTGAAATCGTTCCAAAAACATTGAATGCCGGTCGTATATAAAGCGTCTGTCGAGATGCGTGTCACGAGCATGTTGCGAATTATAATTCCGTGACTCGTTACATTTTACATGGGAAATAAAAGAAAACTTGATAATTTCATCTCGGAAAAATTACCATCGAAAAGGAAACGCTGCATACGTTTTAGCTATTGAAGCTCGGTCTAGACCGCTATTAATGAATAAATGAGCTAGCTTATTATACCTTATGAAAACTTGACATCTGATTTATTAAATTAAACCACTTTGTGCACATATAACCTCGTAAAACACGAAAAACATCGCGTCTATCTTAGGGGCGAATTAAAACACGACGGGTTAAGTTTAATTTTTAATTATGTTTCCAATTAATTCTTTTTGTTTAATACCTGGCAATTTTAATAAATCTTTGGTTATAATAAACCAACATAATGTATAATTTTTCGATAGGCACATCCTTACATACATACGAAAGGTCTTCATGTTATAACACAAAAACTTACATGAGTGAATAATGGCAATTCTTGTTTTAAAATTATAAATCATACGAATATAAACTCCTAGAAATGCATATTTTCTTTGATTAATTGTCTCAAATATAAAAGTGAAGTGTTTTCTAAACGATAAGCACGTTTATTCAGTTTATTCGCATTTATTAAATTGATTAATTATAACCGAGACTCGAAAAAAATTGTCAGAAGCAGATTATTTATCCTTCGTTCACGTTACAGTTTGTAATTTATCACTTATAAACGTGTTAGCATAAATACAAACCTGAAAACTATTTAATTCGTGTTATATATATTCCTAAATAAATGTTTTTGGACATTTCAAATAAATAACTAGAATTATATCCATTCACCACAAATACATAACTGCTATACTAGATAAATTAATCGGAATAATTTTCTGTGGTACCTCATTACAGGTAGTCTAACGGCGGTTTGTTTTCACTGCGAACACGTCGTCTTTTTCACTTATAATTATCGTTTAATAACACTTATCCAGCATTGATGCGTCCGTTACAGGAGATTGTTCGGTTTCATGGGAAAATAAGGCCGTAAATACATTATTTGGTTAGAAGAGCTTAAACCTTTATAAGACCTCCTGGTTGAGTGAATTTTAATGATGATTGAAAATCCACCTGAATGATTTTTTTTGAAAACCTATTTTCGCACAAATAACCTTTTATTTTTTCCAGTCCGTTGGTAATATCTAAAATACAAACTGGAGTACGGTAAATTATTCAAGCCGTGTAAAATTAAATAAAACAATTTCCCGCTTAGCTTTACCGATTCTCCGAACTTGAATTTCTCGGTTACGATAAGGCAAAATATAGTTGCAATAGTTCCAATAGTCTTATTTTATAGTATTTTATTGGGCCATCCACAGTGTATTTTTAACTTTAACTCACATATTAAAATGTACTGATGGTCATCGCAATTGAATTTTTTATGGAGAATTGTGGTCTTTTAAATTGAAAAAAGTCATCAATTTAAGTAGACAAGACAAACATAGCTGACATTATATAAGAGAAACTATGCATTACTACTATTTTATTTTGTAGACAAAATATTGATTATGACATTTAATCTTTCTAATTTTAGTGATACCAAAATTTTTCTACATATTCTCAGATCAATCTTTTTGCCATTAATGTTCGATTTCCTAAAAATTCTTTAATTGCATTTTTGGGTACCAAACAAAAACCTAAACATCAATTTTAGTCCGTACAACTTTAAAAATTATGATATTCGAATATTAACTATTATTCCTAGCTTAAAAAATCTTGTAGCACTATCTTTTCCCTTACTAGATACTTGAATATCAAAGTTAATTTTATAGTTACAAATTTTTGTCACGGCTCTTATGCGAAATACCTTCTTTTATGCTCTATATAGGAGTTGAATTTTTTTAGAACGCTAGAATACCTAAATCCTTATCTTACAATCAGAAAATTGAACATGAAATGTAATTCTAACTCGAAAATTAACTGGATTCGTATATAGACTTCCATTGGCCATTTCAGTAAGAGAGGATTTTTGTAGGCTTACGTAAGAATTGTGTATGACACAAGAAAAACAAAAGTAGGACCAATACAGTGGAAATGAAGTGTTTCCGTGGTGTATGTGGAGGATTTTTTAAAGATAGACGTAAGACCTGTGATGCTAGAGATAGGTGTGGTTTGAAAGGCGTGATGTCTAGAAAAAAAGTGTGTTCCGGTGGTTTGGTCATCTGGAAAGGATGAATGAAAATTGACTGACAAAATAAATTTACAGAGTGAATTTGTGTCATGGAAGGGACGACAGAGGTTGCCCTAGAAAATCTTATACGGACCAAACTGGTGGTAGGTTAAAGAAAGACTAAATTTGGGGCACTAAAATATTACCTTCTTGAAATGACCCATAAGAGTTTATGCATTGAATTTCTTATAATCCTATCTTCTAATACAGTTAGTTCACAAAAAATCTGTTGTTCCAGATTATTTTTCTGACTTTTGTAAATTCGATATCATAATGACATTCAAATGATAATTTTTTTATATTATTAATATACATATTATTATAAAAATTAGAGAAGTAGAGCGGCGCTGGCTCAGCAGTTAAGTGCGCTCCCTTTCAACCGGGAGATATTAGGTTCAATTTGACCACGGGCCAATCGACTAATGATTTTTTTAATTTAAGTCAAATTAAACTACCATTTCTCGCTTCAGAGAGCGCGTTGCATCGTCCCTTTTGGACGTTCCCGTCACAGTAGCGACAACCGTCGGCCAGCATGGGATTTCAGGTACTAAAAGTGAATCTGAACCTGAACCTGAGATAAAAAGATTGTGATCGGTTATCCCCTAGCAGTGGGGCACTTGAAACCTGCCTTAACAACAAAATTACTTATTAATATTCGTACTTTGAGACAGATATCTATTTACTAGGAATTCCCAGGTCTTAAAAAGTTTTACTGTGCTATCGGAAAAATTAATTTTTAGTTCGGTCTTGTTAATCGTACTTGTTTTGATTATGATACGAATCGTTGGTTTGTTTACGATGTTTCCCAAAATTGTGAAATAAATTAGAATTTATGTTACGATTTACTAATAGCTTAAAAAACACGTCGTGCTGACACATTAACTGCTAGGCGAGCTTTTTTTTCCTGCAGCTTCCTGATATTAATTATTGCTTCCGGACGATTGATTACAAACCGGCTTCAGGGTTATGGGAAATTTAATTACAGCATAACTTCGATATAGCATCAGCAGGTCGGGGCTGCAGTGCGCGACGTCAAAGAAGCTAAAACCGCTCCGTTCTAGGAATTGCAATTAGACCGCATTCGAGGCATAGTTCGCGAGGAATTCGATTTGTCGCCAGCGCCCTCGCACGGCCTTGCATCTCGTGTGGTTGTTGTCGGGATGCCGCCTTTATAACGAGCTAATAATCTATTTGTTGCTGAACACCTGAATCCTTGTTTTGTGGTGTTGTTACGAATTGTGCCAATTTATATTAGCCGGTTACAAGCTTATTTAGCTTTATTTTTTTCGTTATGTTAACAAAACATATGTTACATATGTTGATTTTTTGAATCAAAGCGAATAAGAAGTGTTCGGCGTTGTAATATATTCTTTTAAAATGAGTGAATGTGATGATTATTTTCAGTACCGTCGAATCACAGGAAATAAAATATAAGGTCTATAAATATTTTATAGATTTTAAAAATATAACAATAACATCTTACATGTATATCGTACACACTTTACGTACATTCTATTATAAAATATAATAATTTTATATAATATTTACGTAGCCCGAGGTTATTGAAGACTATTGAAAGAGCCTATTGAAAACTAAGACATTCTAGTCTTCAATAAATATTAAAATATGTGTAATAAATTTCTATTTTTATTTATTTGGAAAAATGGATTCACTTATCTTGGCCAATTGGAAGAAATGTGATTTAAAAAGTTTTACTGTAGTCGTATACTGAGTAGAGAGAGTAGTTGTCGGTTAAATGTCTACATTACCTCGTATGTTCATTTTATTTTGGTTCGATGTTAATTGAGGTAATGAGTAGTTGATAACATGGAGTGAATATAAGGAATAACAACTATAACAATTAAACAAATGAATGCGCCTTATGAACAGGGACGTGATGTACCACGTCGGGGGCTCGAAATAAGTTGATTAAGAGGAAGATAGCGCCACCACCACTGTTGTTATTTACGAATTAACGGCTTCCGGTATCGAAACAGCATCGGGCTCGCGCCGCCGTCGGCCGAGTCGTTCCGAGGGCGGGCGGGTCTTTGAGTCCGTTAGCGGCGCGTATCGGCGCCGCCGGCGATATATCGATATCCTTTATTTAATGAAGGCCGCAGATTTTTCTCCCAAATTGAATGGGCCCGCGACAATCAAAGCGTCCGTCCGCAGATCATATTTCAACGGACGAGATAAACTCGGACAAAAGGAAGGAATCCCCCGCTTACCCAATTGGGTAATGGGCCAGCTCTGTCGTTATCTCCCGCCATTATTTCTGTTTGGGGGAGGCTCTGATGTCCTACTTAATACTAAGGGCAAAATCTTTAGAAAGATCTTTGATAAAGTTGCCGCTACTCGATCTCGTTGTGCGGGAATAATGCTCGGATTACGCGCCGGCGGCGGGCGGCGGGCGGCTCACCGCCCGCCCGCCCCTTCCCGGACCGAACTATAAATATTTCTCAAGCCGATACGCAAACAACTAAATTATACAATAACGCTGAAATTTTTCAGTTTGCAAAGGACGAGCGAGAGAGAACCAGTACAGCAATCCTAAAGGTCAAACTCAGATTACCTTCTGACTGTGTCGAGAATGATGGAAACACCGCTTTCGCGAAACTAGGATACCCGTCTAATGGAATGTGTTCTTGTTTTCGCCAAGAACACTTCAACAAGTGTCACTCTTTAACTTCAAACTACAACTAATTAATTTTGGAAAAATAGTTGTTGACGATCTTCTTGTTAGTGCGTTTTAACAATGCTTTGTCAATATGAAATTTAAAAATATCTTTAGTTTCTAAATTACTACATCACACTTACCATAATATTAAAAAAAAAAATTTTGCCATTTCATCCTTAGGAGAACAGTCCCGCACCATTTCATTGATAGCAGAAAATTTAAAACTAATATAGTTTATCGCAGTAATGTAAAATTTGCAGAGAGGAAAAGGAAACGGAAATTTATTATTTTACGGTTTTTAATTCATGTTCGTTTATTTTTCTATGCGATAGCTATGCAATCCACTTGGTATTTAAAACTGTTTTATAAATATTGTTACGCGTCAATTTAAATTTGATATTAATTCTGCAACTGTATTTAATCTATAATTCACAATGTTCGTTTAGTTGATATGAATGATATAAACTTTATGAATGACATGTTTGGGCAGACAACCCTATCTTTCTCCGTGAATTATTTTTCATATATTGAATTTTTTTTGTATTTTCCCCGTGCGAAGGGAAAGAAGGACAAAAACTCGTTATGGGCAGTCCGTGCGCCCGGGCGCATGGGGTGTGTCCGACTCGCACGGACTAAAAACCTCCTGAAGCATTAAGGCGCCTGCCTTTTTAGCCCGTAGGCTGTGTAGGCTTCGTCTAAGCGGCCAGAAGGCACAGGGGTTGCCAACGGCGGGAAGGTCATGAAACCCTTCCGGGTTAGGTACTACGACGTAATAACATCATAGGTGACGGTGTTGCCCCGGGAAGAGGCAAAAATAACTAAAATCTAACCTATTACCTTGTGTTATAGATTAACTAATAGACGACGCTTGTAAAAGCGAACACTGGAGGGGGGCGGCAAAAACCACGAAAGACGGTTAAAAATCTAACGATTCTGCTCTAGGACCTTAGGCCCTTAAATCACTGAATTTAAATTTAAAATTCAAAATGACCTATAATCGTTACGTAAAACGTAACATAACTTATTGAATTAAAATTCTAAATTGGATTGACCATCGATAACAGAGTTTGACCGCTAACCGTGATGCTGAGCAAGTCCGGCCCTAGAGATTGCTGCTAGTCAACATGCGGTCGCTCTCACGTAGACAATGACAAACCATTTAAGCGTGTAAAATACACGAAATAACTAAAAAGCGATCGAAATCTGGAGTGTGAACCTGCGGGAGCGCTTCCTAGGCGCAGAAACTGTGCGCGGGCTCGGCGTGCAAACGGTGTGGTAAACCGGAGCGTATCACCGGGGCGAATGCAAACGTGGCATTACTGTCGCCGTGCGATGTACACTGCGCGGCACCAAACACACTCATACACCCGACACTCTGGAACGCGACTCGAAGGAACACTGCACAAACAGTAACACACTAAACTAAACGGGTGGTCCAGGAGACCGAACCGAAGGCGACCGATCGCGACGGCAAAACAACTGGATTATATATTGAATAGTTGCGATTTAGTACGTGTGGAATTTATTTTTAAAAATTTACATTTTTGATGGGCTAATTTCGATAAAATAAATCCCGATATTTTGACAAAATGTAGATTATCCCAAGCAACGCTAAATTTACCTGCAAACGCCATAAAACGTCATATATTAGAGATTAATGTGTTCAAACGAAGTTTTTAAAAATTGTCTTATTGTATTCTGGTAGGTACGCTCCCTACATCACCCGTATTCAGTTTTTGATAAATATTTACAACGTTTACATTTTTATTACATGTATTTGAATTCGAACAAAGAATTCTGAATTGACACTTACAGATCATCGTCTTTGCAATACAAAGATTAGTGATAAATGTGAAAATCGGAACACATTCTCATATTTATTAGACATGATACGGACGTAACCACAAACGGCTATTTGTTATATTAGATTTTTAATAACCCACAGTTGAGTTATACCCTCCCACAATCTTCTTATATTAACGAAGTTCCTTAACGTGCCTTGCGGGAGTTGTGAGTTGGTAGGAATCGTCAAGTAACGAAAAAGCGTTTTATGCCACACCATTTGATTCTCATCCACTCTCTTTCTCAATGTGTATACTGAAGGAGGTTCTGAATTACTTAAACATGATTTTTATAAACTTCTACTAATATTGACTGGCGACTTCGACTTTAACTTCGATGATAAAAAGAGAATCGGGTACATTCACATTTTTCTTATGAGATAGATCTAATTTGAGTACGAACAATAATCCAGCGTAGTACGCAACAAAATATCGTAATACGATTGATGCTGTATTTTCGAGATACTTGGACGAAATTGAATTTAAAACCTTACTGTAATTACCATAAGGCATCGTATTGCAATTATTATAATTACTATGATACAATAACGATAAGTTTTTTTGTTTAGTATTTTATTTATAATTCGCTCTTATATTTCATTTTTATTAAATGAATATTTGTCATAAAATATTAAATAAGATTTTTGGATTAGATTCCTTACCTTAGATTATTTACAAAAAAAAAAGATAGACATTATAAAAAGTAAAAGGATTAGCTCTTAAGGCCATCTCTGCAACTTCCCGCGAACTTTAAATGATCAAACATAAAATTTCGGAGTAATTTAAAAAATCAATTTCTACAAAATTTTTGTTAACGTTATCTCATGACTGAATCAACCGATTTTGACCGGATTGGTGGTGATCAACGTGGTTTTTTGATGTCAAAATCTGATTAGTTTTTGGAATCGATCGGTAAATTCGTTTAAAAATTATTCTTAAAAACAGTTTTTCAAAATTTTTATTTTTGAGACATATCAAAATATACCGGTCCGAATCGGATCAAATTTATAGAAAGTATAATTTTGGTGAAACACTTTGGAATGCGACTTGTTTAGTTATAATTGGTCAAGCCGTTCAAAAGTTATGAGAGGTTTACATGTATCCACACATACGCACGCACGCATACACGCATACACAAACACACAAATACCGACAACCGATTTTGAAAATCGACAAAAACTCGATTTTCGAAAAACTGGTAAAACCAGTAACTTCGATTTTTAAAAATTTTCAATTTTCTTAGTAGATAGTTAATATATACGTATTTAATTTTGAATTACATTCAGAGTTGAAGGAAACGAGTATTTTTGTTTTTATTTGATTACTTTCAAACGTTGTTAGTTAATTTCATTTTGCCTGTCAGATAAAACATGGTATATAGCGAAATGAACTTCATACCAATCAGGTGCCCCACGATACCTGTCGTTTTTGATATAAAGGACTTGAACCTAAACCCTTCAAGCTGGCCTAGTGCGGAAACATCCGGGACCACGGCTTATGTGGTCTCCGAAGCGTGTAGCTTTGTAGTTTGACTTAAATTAAAACTCGTCGGTCAATTCGCCCGTGGTAGACCCCACCCTGTACCTTTTGGTACGCCCGCCACGGCCGGCTGTTTATTGGCGTGTCGTCCGCGGGTGTCACCTGTTACGTCCGCCCGCCCGCCCGCGCATGCACTCGTACGCCTCAACGCGAGGCTCGTCCTGAAAAGGTCGGATTACACCTTCTCCCCTTTGTTCGAGCCAAAAGCGTCTGTCAAAGCGGACGGGCGCTCCGGCCGCCGTAATTCTCTGCAAACAGCCGTATTATCGACTGTATTTGACCTTAGGCTTGCTGCGATTGTTGCCTTTCCTTTTTCTTTTTCCTCTGTGTCTCCTGCTCCCTCTATATCGCCCTCTATATTTCGCTACAATAGTGTTGTACTTCTTGACGGTCGGAGTTATCATGATTTTTTGGTGTTACTCTTCATGAGTTGGAAATTAAAAATCTAGTTTGATTCAAAAATTGGTTGGTATTTACGTGGCTGATTGTTTATCATTGTATTCAATATGTTAGTGTCAAATAATCATAATAGTAATAAATTTTATGTACCTAAGATAAAATGAGGTACAGATTTTAGAAACTTTAGGTCCGTTATATTTGTACTTACTATTATTTTCCTAGAAACCAGTATTGTATCACTGATATGCTATATTTTTTATTCCTTAACAACTCCGAATGGAAGGATAAATCTGAGATCAGTTCTTTGCTCTGTATTTGTTTAATCTGTTAAGACTTCTTTATCGAGATTTCACATGAAATATTCCTGGAATTCCTTACCGAAATGGCGAATAAAATATTTCTAAAATTACAATAGGTCTTCTACAATAACACCGTAGTGTCACGACGATTGAGACGTTCGTTTCTGATAAGAGAGGTTCTGTGTTCGATTTCCGATCGCGCAGCGTGTTCCCAATTTATTTTCCACGCTTTCATCCACGGTATATCTGTCCAAGTCACGCCGTCGGCTTATGACTTTAACAGGGCCGTATACTTACGTAACACTTGCAAGTATGCGGCTGATGCATATTAGTCTTCGCCATTAAAATAAATCTAAATTAGTGACTGTTAAGTGTTAAGAAATAATATCGAAGTACCTAACTAAGTAGCAATTTCATCCATCCCACTCCATAATTTAGAAAGAACTAGAACAGAAAATAATTGTCATACGGTGGCGTGGGAATATGATAACTTTACACGGAAAAATTACTTATGTTAATTTGTAAGTATAAATATTTAGTTACATAATAATTATGCACTACATAATATGTAATTTCACGATTAGTCTGTTGTTGAGAACATTACGTTAAGGCTATTCGCACCTCGGTACTACATACAATAGTATAGCAAAAATACAATTACCTCAAAATTCTACGAGATGGCGCTATGAAGTAACGTTTAGAAAATAAATTTTTGGAATTTCGTTTTCCCTGGGACGACTTTTTTATAGAAAAATTCGTAAAAGCAAAACATTATAAGAGTAGATGTTTTCATCGAAATTGTTGTTACCGTTTTAGAGATCCCAAATTATAAATTTATGTATCAACTAGGATTAGTCACGTAAAGTAATAAGATATTGTTCGGTTTAACTGAAATGATAATGACCGTTAATTTGACGGAACGAAGGTTTGTTGTGTCAATATAACGTATTTGGTTATACGAACAGACGGCGTCTTAACATTTTAACTTTATGATTTTAATATAAGAAACGTACGCTGCTTTTTACCCGAATCATCGAAAAAGATACACCCGGTCATTCGACAAACCCTGTAAAGTTCCAGTCATAATTATTCCCTATTCGAAATGTAAAAACGGAACATTTTTGAATTAGATGCTCGTTAATCTGTCTGTAACGTACTACGTCACGTAGATGACGAATTTAACATATATATGTGTTGTACTTACCCAATATTAATGAACGAATGAACTATGTACGTATATTAATAAACGTACGTACTAAAATTCAAAACATATTCAACTTTCGGTTTGTTATATTTTAAAGGTTCGAGGGGAAAAACTATTAATAATATCACGAGGTGTCAGGAATACTTAAAACTTGTTTATTTTTACGCTTAATTTCAAGAAAATATGTTACGGTCTATATACTGATATCTTATTACTATTACAATTGTTTTGCATAAACACTCAAGTCTCATTAACTCAACAGTAACTTTTGAACTTATATACGAAAGTATCACTCAGAGGATTCTTAAAAAAAAATGCTAAACATAGATGATAAATTATACATACATTGAAAGGAAATTATAAGCGGTGTGTTACGTATGTAATTTTTGTTTTGACGTCAATATCAAAAAATGTAGAACATAAAAATAGCTACTCTTGAGGGCACTTCTTATAGAGAGATATTGTCTAAATTGAATATTTTATATCGAAAAGATTTAGGTTTTAATATTGTATTTGACGCGACAATACGGACAAAAACAAAATCTACAACCGTATGTAATAATTCTCTCAATCTGTGTAACGATCCAACAGTTACAGTTGGCGCGAGATCGAAGGTTTTGTATAAAAATAATGCCAATTCCTGCTCCATAACTGTATTATTTAAATCTCTTTAATTCAAATGCACTTGCTTCGTCGAGCCTTTTCTTCATGACTAAAATCACAAACTTCAAATGCTTGTACAAAATTCTAGCACATGCATTCTTTATCACACATAATCCGGAGATTGCTGGAAAATAATTGAACCTTCTTCCTGTTGCTGAATTCTGTCACCGTTTTCTTCGGCGGAAATACCAGCATCACCATCTAGATGGATGTCGTTCTACCACCGTGCGCTTCATGTGCAGTTTTCTGCCATGCGCCGATAAATGTAACTGAAATGATTTACCATCAGCGGAACTCTCTATCAACTGAGATAAGGTCTTCGAGAAAGGATTTTATATTTTTTTAAAAAGCCGGCAACGCACTTGTGGAGTTTCAGGTGTTCGTGGGTGGCGGTGATTCCCTACTCTCTGGTGGCTTACATACATTTCCCCCCTAATATATCATAAAAAACAACATTGTTTTAATTTTACAAATCATGCATATATTTAGTCTATAAAAACATCAGTATCTGAATATGAGAGTCAACTTAAAACATTCATTGCTCGCGTCGCATCGGAGTAAAGCACTAATGGATGCACTAGATCTTTGGCCAACTTCGCTCTTATTTGTTTCCTCGTAGCGCTCGGCGATAACTCACCCTCTTATTAAACCGGTAAAGTGCAGTCTAGCCGGCTCCACGACAATATGATAAATTACGGAACTTCGCGCACTTAAAACTCGCCCGCCCCCGGGCGCGGCTTACGCAGGAAAGAATGTGAGGTTTCAACTCCATCCTTTGCTTGTGCTGAAATATGGAAAAAATTCGATATCGTTAAAAGTCATACGCTCCAAGGAAAAAGTTTTATTTTATTTTTTTTATTTAATATACACCCGCCTCGGTCGCGTTTCATAAATCGCCGTTGCGGATCGTCGACGTTTATTTGACGAATCACGTAATATTATGAGCGTTTATATTTCTAAACCAGTTTCACGCCAGCTACTTCGCGTGCAAAAATATTCGCTATGAGCGGAAGGAATAAGCGACATAAATAATTATTGATATAAAAAGCATGTTAAACGTTTACTCGTTATCTTAATAGCAGATACGGAAAAACATTTCAAATATCGTCGACCGAATAAACAAACAAACAAACAAAAATTGTGGAGAAACCTCTATCATCACTCTATGTGTTGGATATTTATCTTACAAAAGAATGAGCTGTAATACATCTATTTTTTTATCTAAATTTTATAGTTCTATGACATCTAGTACATCCTGGTTATGTAAAAATCGTAACAAGCATTGCAAGAAAGCTGAGCTTTATGGTCTGTAACTACCCGACATGATATTATTTTGCCATATTAAGTCAGTCAAAAACAACATCAAAACAAGATACTATTTTAATGCTGTACTTATTATATGTGAAAGCGTCTGCCCTTATTCATATTAAGTTAATATCTCATTATATAGATAAATATGATGAATATATATTTTTATTTGACTGTAAATCGATATTCATCGTAATTGAGTCCAAATTTCAGAAATATTGATATATTATTTAATCCATATCCTAAGCCATCCAGGGCGTGGATTAAGTTCATCTATGAGCATAACTTTGTTTATACAGCTTAAAATCAAAATAACAAGCTTACTATAAAATGATCATACCTGATTAGAATTTAAATCAAGTATTGGCAGTATATATTTTCATTATTTTGCCAAGTTTTCCATATTTTGAAATTTAATTTTCAATATTTTATTTTACATTGAGTAAGAATTCAATCCATTTACATTATATTATTAAACTAGTATAACAATGTTTTATGAGAGTATAATAAATATATACATAAAACCTACCACTGACTGGTTAGTATGAAAAAAAAAGTTTTAATGAGGTTGTTATTGATGTTCAAAATGATTTACGGTGTTCCATAGTAAATCGGGCAGTCTCGTTTGCATGAACAAAAAGCGCTTTCCTAGACATTTTCTTGCAGGTCGGCATTTTGGGGCGACCCATTTCTTTCATGTATTCCAGATTTCACAACAGGTCGTGAATATTGCCAGCCCGCGTATCAGGCGCTCCTTTCGCCGGGAGCGCCAGCAGTCGAGCGTAGAGCTCTGAAGATGAATATTATATGGTCTGATGGAGCTGCTGAATGGAAGGACATAATGAATTATGGAGCCCGCGACTCCTGGATGATGTGGCGGGGCGGAGGGGGCACCAATTGACGAGAGCCGCATTACTTTTTAATTTGGAAGCGGAGGCCCGGAGACTTTATTACAGCCGGAGGGACCGAGCTTTTGACCCGTGCGCCCTTTGTGCTCAGCTATTTTTTATTCATTCCTACGGATTCATACGGCAGTTGGCGCGCCCTATCCCTTTTCGGACGGTTTTGCGTTTTGATTCGTTTTTCGTGTGATACTTATTCGATGGAAATATAAAAATGCGCCTATCCCTTGAATTTAGGTACGTTGTTTTGTGTAAATATTCTTGGTGCCCTCTCTAGTGTTATCCTGAAGATAAAACAAAATCGTACTCACACAATAACATAGTCACGTAATCCGTATTATGATTTGCGTTGAAAATGTTTTACGTTCTATTCATTTTATCGTCCAATTTAAAGAAAAACAAATAACTCGACTCATCTTTGTAAAACGAAATAGCGAGAAAAATTCTATTAAAATTAAGTCGCTACTCGACGTTAACAACAAAATACGTTGTTTAATCCGATAAAATCGTTGTTCCGTGTATTTTCTAGAAAATAATGATTTTAATTTTTGTTTGTTTCAGGTAATTTCGCAGAGGATCTACACGAGAGTCCTCCGCATTGTACGGAATACGGGAGCTTATTTTAAGCTTATTAAGCAAAACACTCTTCACTGTAGGTAAAATTCCATCAGTTCTCGAAATAATCGCGAACTCTCCAAATTGTTAACACAATAAATAAGCTACCTTTACGAGTCTCGGACGCCTCGTACCTGAAACCTCTAATATCATGTTAACGATGTCATTCTTTAAGGCTTATGTTATTAAATGGAGCACCGCTTGGTACTTCGTTACGTCTCTTAGACCTTAGACCCATAATTTGTTACTTCTCGAGTTGAAATACATAAACTGACCAATGGTATTATAAATTTGAGTCGTATTTTGTTTATTTATATACATAGTTATGTACATATTATACAGTTTTTCTACTGTTGAACTGACGAGAACAGACTCGTTTAAACAAGATATGTAAAGTGCTTAAGGAATAATACGAAGTAGAAATATCAACAAAAATGTTAATTTTTTATTTTTTATGTAGTAATCCGTCGAGCTTTATAAATCTCGACTATCTCCATTAGCTACACGCTCTTTACCAAACTATAAATTAAGTTAATTTAAGAATCATTCACAGACTTTTATGATAATTCAAAATACAAATTAAGTGGATTACTTATTTTTTTGATTCAATATGGAGTTCAAAGGGAATATTTTTTGCCGGGAATAAAAGGTAATAATTATTTTTAATTCTTGTTCCAGAGCGTTCTCACTACTCTTAATTTTAAAGAAATTACAATGCTTTATGGTTACTGATTTTGTATCGGCCGGCAAGCTTTTGTGACGGGTTCCTCAATTTTCAGTTTTTGGTTGTCATAGTCCGGTTTCTCCACTCACTATGAGCAACTGAACAAGTGCTCTGCTGCGCACGCGTTATCGATTTTGTACGTGTAAGTCTTAGTTAGAACGTAGAGATCAATGCCGGACAGCCGTTACCGGTTTCGGGGATCAATTTTCTTTTAAGTTTCTTAATGTATAGCTTAAACAATTCGCACTATATTCTGGTCAGTGCTTCTCAGACGTTGGATACTATTTATCTATCTGTAAGTTAACTTTAAAGTCCGAAATTCGGGTTCTGGTTAAAATATCGGGAGAAACGGGACTTTTGTTAATTTGGGCCATCATTCACTTTGAAAAGTTTTCCATATTGTCATCGTGACTCGATCGCATCGGTGTTTTAATATTATAAGTATGAACATTTAATAATGTAAAACTGATTCAGGTTTACTTCCGTTATAATTAAGCAGGATAACGTATATAGGCCGAAGCTATATAAAGTGTATTAGTTTCTCTTTCTATATATGTTTCGGGACCTTATTTTTTTATAGAGTATAGTTTATTCGTTATCAATATTATCCTTAAAACACTATTTATAATCGCTACTCACATCAATAATATTGCAACTAAAATTGTAACTGCATCGGGTAAATAACATTTTATAATGATAACTTAAAATATATAATGCATTATTGTATTATTCCAAGTTATCATTATTTTATGTCCGTAAAGGTACACTTTACCATAAAATATTTAATACAAATATATTTTAGAATTTTTCACATTAAAATTTGTAAAAGAAGGGTTGTTTTATTTTAGTAGTTCTACCTATACAGGTTAATATGAACTGTCAGTTTGACATTAATCCGATTTGTTAATATTACTAAAAATCTATGAAACAAACAAAAAAAAATCAAAATTATATCTAACATTAGAAAGTTTTGTAAAACACCAAATTATTATTCGACGTTGCATGAAAGAGAGAAAGAAAAAAAAATAGATCGTTCGTCCTCTCCACCCCCGCTGCCCCACCTCCTCGATAATCCAGCTTTGGGTTGTTATCTTGGAGCTTATTATTTACCTCGGGCCCGTCGCGAACAGAGCAACAACAACCTCCCCTCCAACCCTCTTAACCTACATACATCCTCCGGGAGAACCCGTTCGCCGGATTCCGTTGATTTTTTCCACGAGTACGAACAGAGGGCGCCGCGGACGTAACCCGACGAAAGTATCTCGATGGCACTTGGCGTGTTAAACACACTAGCACTACAAACGTCGCGACCCACTCTAGTGCTTTTACATACGTTAACGGTTCATTTAGCGTGTCTTTGCCATCAGACCTTTCGCAGTCCGCTATTAGACACGAGCTTGTGAATAGGCTACCGTGGCGCTTTACAGATGGTTTGTCTTACTCGACACGCTGGGCATATGAGTGGACGATCGCGAAGATCAAACCCATCGTACCTATATACGATACCTATATATATTATGATTCCACTATCAACTAGTGGAATCATCTACTTCTGGTGGAGTACATGCTCGTTTGCCCTTAAATGTCTCATAAAAATACAAATGCAGTAACAGCTTAAAGATCAGCACGTCGCATTGCAACACAGAACTGTTGCCACTTGCAACGCTTGTTTTACCAATACAGAATGCTATATGCAGAGTGATCGATATAGGTGGCGAGTTATCGACGAAAAGTTAAATCTTGAGACGAACATCGGACGAGCCAAGTTTCGTTTAAAAATCGCAGCTAAAAGTTTGTTGCTTCATAAGCATATTATGATAAAGTGCTTAGGGATGTTTAATAATAATTTAATTTAGGGAAACTCACGCCTGTTTCCCAGAAGGATAGGAACAGATATTTCGATTTAATATTTATGATGTATACCGATATACAAAAGGTAAAGTTTGTAATTTTCTTTGTTTAATTTTTTAAGAGATAAGCTAGGGTACTACTTGATCAATTCTAAAATCTTTCTTTAATAGAAAGCTATAATATTCATCAGCGGTATAGAATATTTTGTTGTAGTAATTATCAGATGCACTATAATGCATTTTCTCCGACGTTGTCGTCCGTTTGTTTGTATCTTCTGTCTTATCTATCTAATTATGATCATATTTTTAAACTGTATTTTATTATGCAAAAGGCGTAGTATCTTTTCTTTCGGCTTTGCTTACGTGTCTGTACATGTTACATGTTTTGATCTGTTTTTCAATAAATTTTGTATTATTTCTATATCTACACAGACGAAGTCAACACAAGTCATCTTTGTATTTAAAGCATAACTGTATTTTTGTCCAAGCCAATCTCGAAACCATTTGACCTATTTGAATCAATTTGTGCTAAATATATCTTTTATGATCATCGGAATAGGACATAAAATAGAGATTCTCATTCATCTCTATTGAAAGATTATGAAATTTATAAATTTATTTTATTACGTTAATAATAATACAGCTAGTGCAAAAAACTGACATGCTACACTAGGCACTTATTCACAGCAAAGTGATAAAGCGAATTCATTTCAACAGTCTGTCGGTGCTGGTCATTGATAGTTAAGCTCCTATTGACTGGGATCGAGATTACCATGAGCCGAAGCATGCTTGAAACGAGGGAGGGACCAGGACAGAAACTAAACTAGCAACACCGAGCTCAGAGTCAAGATTCTCGCCGGGATGGAAATTAGAGCGTAAACTGTAGCGGTACCTACACAAACACTACAGTAATTATTACACTTGTGAGAATGAACATAATAGAATAAGTTATAGTATTCCATACAGGCGCTACCGTCAGATGTGTAATCGATAAAGGAAAATAATCAAGAGCGGAATCAAGATCAGAATCGAGACGCGGGACCGAGCAAGGTGTAAGTGGCGGGAATAGGATCAGTGATGAGGACGAGACGAAAACGAAGGGGAGTGGAACAGGAATTGAAGTCCAGAGTATTACTGGATCGGAGCCTTAATCAAAACAGGAATCGCCTCGATATGACGGGTAAAAACTCATGTAATACGTCCACGCGGGAGAAAGGCAATAATAGAAAAATGAAAAGTGTAGGGACGGTGTAGCTTTGTATGGAAATAATAAAACCTGACAAAACAAACAAACAGAAAAAGTATCTTGTTTTAACTAGTGAATAATGATTATTCACGTTAAGAAAGACATCAAAAAGTCAAATACGATCAAAAGTCAAATGTCAAGGTCAAATGCGATTCATAAAATTAGATTTTCATGTAAATTTTATCGAACTTATCAATAAATTAAATATAAGTTCAAAAAGCCATTCGATATCCGAAATGGAAGTGATTTCATTTTATTTTCATATGTAACTCATATGAAGTATGTAATTTCAGGATTTTCAAAATTTGTAAATGCTGTAATTTCTAAACTAGTTGACCGATTTGGCTCATATTTGAACTCGTCTTTGTATTCGTCCATAAAATATGTATGATGAGTTTCATTAAGTTCCCTAAAGAATTGTATAAGTTTATCGGGCTGACAAGCCCCGCTTTATATCGTATATATATACATACGTATAGAAACTTTTGAACCATATATATTTTCTGACTCAGCTCGTCGAGTTAAGTCGGAAATCAGCAAAATTTTTCAAAAGTTGCGTCATGAGGACAAATACAATAGTTAGAATTTTATGAAATGTACTAAAAAGTAGAATTTCATTGTCCTGGAAAGAAAACGTTGCTAGCGCGGTCAGCGCGTTGCTTTTGAATGAAGATTAAAGAGATTGATCCTCTGATCAGAGTTGCATTGAGTTTGAACTAATGAGTTTTTAATTCAAGTCAAAGTAAGCTATTCGCTGTGTGCCTCAGAGAGCACAGTGCTCGTTAGTGCTGAATACTGTCACTGCATCGGTGACTACTTCCAAACCGTACCAGCGTGAAGGGCTTAAAGGTCCAAGCTATTTAATTGGAAATAACACTGAAAAGTCGAGAATATATCAATACAATCGTGAAAAATTAGAACGTATTTTAGTGAGTTACGGAAAATGCGCGACTATGAAAACACCATGAAGTTAGTTCTGAATGAGAATTTGGTAGCCCGATGCTCATGTATGTGCCTACTCTACTTCAGTTAATCGCCAGTGCACGTGTTACCTGTTGTAACACAAATAATATCATAACAGATATTTAATGTGGTAAAGCCTACTGTGACAAGCTTGGCTGCAGAATAATAGGCTCCTCAACCTGTGAAATATCACATTCTTGCAGAATACGAATGTGGAGTAGCAACTCCGCTGTTGCGTTTGTTCAGTGAATGAAAATCCTGGTGGCTCATTCCCTCCCCCTTCCATCAACCCGATCCTGCTCTATCTATTTCTACCCAAGAGACTGACAATGCACTGATGATTCCTCTAGGGTTGCGAGTGTCCATGAGCGACAGTGATCGTCTACTGTCTAATGGCTAGCCTGTTCGTTTGCCCATCGATAACACTGTAAAAAAAAAATTAATAAAATAAATATGCATTTATATTCACGATTTTTTTTATTATATTAATTATAATTAACTAATATTTTTCATTATTAATATTGGTGTTCATATTTATTAACCTTTATTTATATTGTAATATATATATTATCCTTTTACTGTGACAATTGTGTATCCACATTTAAAATTATATTTATGTAAATGTATAAAATTATATTTATTAATGAAGAAAAAAAAACGTGCCTCAGATAAATTTTTGACAAATATGTACAAAAATTCTGTTTTAAATTTCAAAGAGCAAATTTGTGATGACCCTAAATTGTGCGGAGGTCTACCAAATTAAGTCATTTTTTGATGTTCATATAAGTATAAATAGTCACGCGCTTAATACACTATTTTTTTTCCATGTTGTTATTTTGTACTTAAAACTTATAAACGTTAGATACCTCATCTACATAAGGCAATTATCTTATAGTAATTCAAAATAAAAGAAAACAAAAAACGAAATCTGAAAGAATGACTCGTCCGACATTTTTACTGTTAACTCGCGCGCTCAACTGCTCTTCGTCAAACACTGAAAATCTTGTAAAAATAAAAGATGTACCTAATGTATTTTTACAACTATATCCCTATTTTTTGTATTCAAACAAAATCTTAACAATACCTAAGAATCCCAACTTAGAGTAATTTTATAGAAAAGTGGATGAAAACTGTAAAAAACACGATTATACCATCCACAAGTCCGATGTCCAATCATTTTAAGATTGTCACTTCACTTAATTAATTTTTATTTATAAATATGGTATATACTGTACACAATTATTTAGAAACTTGATTACATTTAATTTTGACTTGAAAATTGTAGACGATGAAATCAAGAATCTTCCTCAGTTTTCTGGAGATATTGGTCACCATATCAATAAAAACCATAATCCGGTTACTGCAATTTGAGTTACTTAAAGGCTTTGTCTATTTTTAGTGGTGCGTGTATGTAATGGAAAACAACTGTGATAGAAGATGTCTGTCCATCTCTCACAGTCTATTTCTCCGAATCTACCGAATAGAAAAGTTATAACTCAGTAAATACACAGAAGCGGATGATCCGTTTGTGGACGTGTGGCATATATACACATATTCCAAATTTAGATATAAATCTTGAAAGGTACAATGCAAAAATTAGAAAAAAATCACAGATCTCTTACTCTACACGACCTTAGGATGGAAAATTAACTTAATAACAAAAGGAATAAAATGAAAAAAAAAACAAACATCAGAACTAAAACAATATTTATTAAATAAATACGTATAAATTGTTTCTATTTTTAAAAATAAAAGTATTTTAACTTTCTGCATAAAAATTGAAAAATCATAAAATAGGAAACAGTGTTTGTTTTATAATTGAATTTTGAAAATCGAGTTTTCACCAGATCTGACGTTATAAAGCCCTAGAAATTTATTTCGACCCTGTCCAAGTGATGTCTGAATATCTGTGTGTGTGGAGTGCGTGCATGTGTTTACATGTGTGTTGTGTATGTGTGTGTGTGAGCGGCGGCGTGCGTGCGCGTGCGTGGCAGGTGTGTGTTCGTGGGGTGGTTTACGCGGTGGTAGATCCATAACCCTTCAAAAGATTAACCAATTGAAACATAGTTTATGACATTAGAAAGGGGTCCAGTCTCTAAAAAAGTATACTGTTGAGGAATTTGAAAAATAAAGTTTTCAGAAAAATATTTTTTAAAATAACTTTTAGACTACTCTACTGATCGATACCAAAATCTAATCTTGCATCAAAATGCACCTTTTTCCTCAAACAAGTGTATCGTCTGCCGCAAACTGCCTAAAAATCTATTGATTTACTCAAACGATAGTTGGAGAAAAATTTTTCAAAAAGTGTGTGTTTATATATTGTTTTTTAACTATTTTACTTTAATTCTAAAACCTAACCAGCCATTTTTCTTAACAAGTAACGTCGATTGTAACAAATTTCATCGTTCATTGGAGAAATACGGTTAACAAAAAACTTCGAAAAAAAGGGTTTTTCAAAAATGTTTGTTTTTCAAAAATGTTTGGTACTCGGTCATTTTTTTCTATTTAAAATGAAATAACGTGTTCCAAAGATATTATAGTGACACACTTTTTTTGTGAAAAACTCTTTTTTTCTCAGGATTTCAATACACTAAGATTATTTATTTGCAAGAGATCAAAACGTATTTCAGTACAGAAAGCTTGAATATTTTCAAAAGCTTGAATATTGTATTCAATAGAACCGATATTTTGAGTACGTTGAGTTAAATGATTTACTGCTCCTTTATTTTTAACATTTTGAGTTTGAAAGTAGTAAGAAGCTTCAGGGGTAGTCTGAAAAATCAATTTTGTTTCAAATTTTAGAGCTCAAAAACTCATAAACAATTTTATAACTCAAGGAGTTCAAACATCGATAGATATAGCGGAAAGTTTCAGGGTTGGCCTGTAGGGTCAATTGTGTTTCAAATATTTTCCAATAAACTGAAATAATACTGCTGATATGTAAAACAAATAGTTAAAAAGTCACTTTTATGACAATACTGCACTACAAAGCAGAATGTAATTATGGAACCTGTTCTCTTTGTCTACCCCGAAAGAGCCTAAACCATGTTGGTAGTAAATATTAAATTTGAATGTAAAAGCGTGGGACGCATAAGAAACAAAATCGGTTATCTACATATTTTTAAGAAAAGCGCCCCATTTCACTCAAATATAGTTTACGACAAACATGATTTTACTCAGGATTTTTCGGGTAGACACAACGAACAGCTTCAATAATTATTTTCTGCTTTGTACCTCCCGCACACTAGTAGCTTAGTACGTACGGATTGCATGATATTTTTAACTGTCCTTATACCATTTAGCCCTCTGCGCGTTTCTCACTTTGGTTGGATTGGGAATTTTATTTTTCAAGTTGACTCCAAACCACCCCGAGTATTTATAACAAAATTGCGCAAATTTCAGAAAGCCTGAACACGGTTCGAATACGTTGTTCTGTTATGAAATTCTCATGCCTGGATTCTAGATTTATTATAAAATTCTGAAAGCTGTTCTAGACTGGAGTCGATTTCAGGACAATTAAAATAATTCCAAACTCGGCTGGAATACCTTGTTGCGTTATGGAGTTTCATTGCCAACCTTCTGTATTTGTTATCAAAGTATGAAAACATTAATAGCTGGACCACACTTTCAAGACGATTGCAACAAGTTCAGACCAGGCTAAAATACATTGTTCTGTTATGGAGTTCCAGTGTCGAAGTTCCGGCTCCATGATCACACCTTGGAAATCTATCATGACCAAAGTTCATTTTGAGATAATTCCAACAGGCCCAAACACGATTAGAATATGTTATTTCATTATATAATTCCATTGTCAACCTTCCGGCTCCATCATCAGACCCTAAATATAATTCATAGGCAGAGTACATATCAAGGCAATACTAACAAACTCGGACAAAGTTAGAACATGCTATTCCATTATAGAATTCTTTTGCTTACCTTCTAGCTCCATCATCACATTATGCAATGGTAGAATATTAGAGTATTGTCATCAGAACTACATACAATTGTTTCATGTCAAGTTTCATAATTAACCGGCAATTAGAAGAGCGAAATTTAATCTTCAAGGTTTTGTTAACATACACACACATACAAGTTATGTAAGCTAGTAAAAGCGTGTTAAATATAACATTTTCAGTCATCACAAATCACTATCAGTACTCCCGTAAACACACGCAAGTCGTAAGTCGTGAAAAGGCCAATTTTGAGAAATTCTTGATTCCCAAAATTTTCATCATTTTCAGAAAAGAAAAAGCACCCTGAATATTAAGTCAATTTTCAAAACAAAAATTAGACTCTACAAGACAGAAACACTGATATAGATTTAATCTGACTTCAAAATTTTTATAAATGGCACTTTCATAAGAAATCATAAAAGTACCATTAAATATCCAACACTTTTTGTAATTAGAGGCTCAAGCGATAGATAATTTAATATTACAGAGCAATTGTCGATATTTTAAAACTTTATTTGTTTTCGAGTAATATGAGGTTCTTTGAAAAAAAACCCCAAAAAAAAAGAAGAAAATTGGTGTGTTTTTGTGTAATTTTAAATAAATTATTATCATTTTTCAAAACTTTTTTCTGTGTAGCCTTTTGATAACTCATCTTTTGATACCATTTTCATTTCTCTATTTTAATAAAGTCAGGACGATAGACGTCAATTGTTAACATCTTAAGACATATTTGTTTATAAATGTGTTCTAAGATTAAACGATCTCTAAAGAAAAACCTTGCGATATGCATATATCGTTTTACTAAAACCTAACATACTAACACTAGCTTGAAATCTGTAAAAATAACATCGAAAATTTTCAATAGCGCTGAAAAGAAAAACTCGTTATCGCTGGAAAAACTCATTTCCTCGTGCGTATCTACATTTCCTGTCGATTCAATTGCCGAAGTTTCGCGGTCTACGTTCATCTTATAAAGGATTACGCAGTAATGAAAAGCTGATACAAGAATTTAACAAACACACTCAGCCATACATGCATATATATATATATATATATATTCGTAGCTGAGCAACCGTGCTATGCTCGGCGTCTTTCTAATTCACGATGGAAATATAATATCTTCCCACGCAGTTTCATATGTTCCTTTCAAACGCCATCTGTAGCCTGTGTCACGTAGTCTATTTGTTCTTGAGAAACAATGACTGCATTAATGTAATGATTGTTCAAAATGTCAGGAAATCAATTGGCGCTAAATAATGCAACGTTTAGATTTCTTTGTCTCGTTTTTCTTTTTAATGAAAGACACCTATTTAGATATACTTGAAAAGCGACTCTTCATCTGACCAAACATTTCTATCGAAATCACTAGGACAGTTTCTAAAACGATAGCCTTTATATATTCATAAAAGAATTGCTCACTCGAAGTATACATAAAGAGGGGGTAAGGAGACGGAGAGAGAGCCACAGATGAATTCGCAAAACGTCCGACGGAACGTTATCAATTCCATTACAATGCAAAGAAAGTCGCCTTTTATCTCCGCGGCCGTCCGCCGGGCGGCGCCGTCGTCGCCGCGGCCGCCGGCCGACGACGGTCGGATTTTCCCGCCTTCGCGCCGCGAAATATTTTGTTGTTTTATGTCGCCGCCGGTCGCCGCGAAACGTTTTCGTGTCGGCCGTTATTCTTAATGTGTACTATTATACGGGCTGTATTGTTGTTGATGCCTCGCGCTCGTCTGTTCCGTTTTCGGCGCTCCTTCGTGGACGGAGTTACGATGCCGTATAAATATCGAGCCGGCGATGGGGATACGATTTTCGTAATGTCTCTGTTAAATTTTCCGTTCCGTGTCCGGGTTCGGGGTTCTATACGAGGTGAAATTAAAAGCCGCTAAGTGCGAGTTGTACTGCTCGGAATGGGTTCCACACGATGAATATGAATATCAATCATTATTTTTAATTCGAACTAATATAAATTTGTACGTAAAATATTGAGAGATTTATCATGCTATTTTAAACGCTAGACTTTTTATACATTGTCCGGTTTTTTTATGATTAGATTCATAAAAAAAAAAACTATTTTCTACATTTTATGTTCAAAATTTTAAGCTCCTTAGGTTCGGTACATATTAAAAAAAGTTTAAAAATAACTGAAATTGAAGTGAAAAAAAAACAACTGTTTTAGGGACTTCCTAATTAAATTTTTTTATTATTGTATTTTTTGTTTGATTAAACAAACAGGGTGCGTTTTTTATTATTTTCAAATGCATCGATAAGTTTTTGAATTATCAGGTTTCGTGACTTTTCAACCCTATGTTACTTTCCTGTTGTTTAGAATTATGTCGACTTTGAATTCGATGTATAGTTGTTGTTATGTTTAAACAATGTTGGTATCCATTTGTTTACCTATTTTATTTAAAAAATAATAATAAATAAATAAAAAATAGATGAGTAGGCATTTTTGCAAAATACATAGTTTGTATGTGTGTATCACGGATAAACTCTCTCTATTTATTATACGTGGCTTCAACAAATATAGTTCAGTAAATTCGAATGAAAAAAAAACTTTAAGCTCTATTAATTGTCCTTAGGTGGTCTGCAGTGTACGAAACCTTTTTTTTCGTCATTTAATTTGTCGCTCACGCTGGTTTTGTTCAGCGCGTGCGTCACAACACTCATACATTCGACCGTAATATCCGTCAGAAGTTAGGGGACGACCCGTCGGCTTAGACGTTATACAATTTGGAAATTTGAAATTTAAACGTATTCACATATAAATTTAAATAAATCAAAGAGTTTATAACATTCAATGATTTGGTTTGATAAAAACATTAAGTTCATTTCATTCATATATTGACTTCATTCCGTATGAGCGCGGTGAGTCGTTAACATCTCGCACGACCGACGCGGCAGCCGACTCTTACGGGGAAAGCCACCCGGCGCAATGATATTATGTCGGAAATTGGGATGTATGTTATTCTGATAATCCGTCGCGCCGTTATCATTCGATACCTCTTATTCGGCCGCACTCCGTCGCGACTTCATTTCCAAAATAATAACATCACGGGCCCGCACAATTATTCGGCTAATAAGGGAATACGTATCGCGTTGCACTTAAGCGGGAGCGGGCCGGCCGACGCGACGTATGAATTTTGGAGATTATTTATTTAGCGCGCGAAGGGGACGGCGCTAGCGCGCGGGAGCGAAAGGGACGGACAGAGGAATTTCTAATGAATGTAACACGAGCGTGGCCCTTCGGGGTCATCGACCTATATACCCCTTGAGGGTGGAGTCCCTTCGTGCGTTCGCCCAGTAGGAGGTTTATTTTGATGCAGTCTCCTAATTGAATCGTCCGACGATCTTTTTACTTGTGTAAGCAAATTCGTTTCTATATGCGTTTGAGTCTTCCCGTGGGTTGATCGTGCGATACCATACAAGTGATTCGGGATATTTTCTTTTCTAGAGAGTCACCGAATTCGGTTTTGATTAATGTGCTCTGAGGAGTTTTTATACGTATAGATTCGGGGGGAACGCTTTACGTTTTAATCTTCATGTTTTAAATGTCGCCCAATTTCAATACAAACTTAGATTTTATATCTTAATGGATAGTCTTAAAAATGTAACATATTTATTTCTTATAATAGTGTATATAGTCAAATATGAGTAACATGCTATAATTAGTACCTCGCAAAAACAGCATAAGATTACTCAAAAAAAAATTGAAAAATCTCAAAATGCACGATTTTCCCCATTTTTTTATTTCTTCTACTTATTATATATGCATATATTATATTATATATTAATAAACGTTAAATTAGACATTAAATTGTAACAATAATTTTCTAAAGTTCGAATTTTCTTATAAATTTATTTTCATTTGTAAAAAATTATTATTAAATAAGAAAAAAGAATAATAAGTGAAAAAAATAAGTAAACAAAATAAACGTGTGGCACTCGGGGACTGCCGCGGTAAAGCTATTGCATAGCATTTTTTATCACCTTATGCAATTATAATTATTTATTTATTTATGCAGTATTTTTTTTTCTTTGATATTAATTCAAGTTTTTCATCACTTTCTTCATTAATAAATGCACCTTGGTCATTCATATTTAAAACACTTTATTCACACATTTTACGCGTATAGCTTCATCATCATCATTCATCAGCAACTGCTATTCACTGTTGTACATAGTTACACCTATGATGTATACATATATACCTACATGTATACTTACGGGGCACATACGGTAAATGTGGCATTATAAAGATATGATAGATACCTATACACCTATATACTTCCTCACAAACAGTTGCTTACGTATTCGTCCGATTTCGGAGCAGCTCGTCTCGATCCGTGCGAGCTTCGTACAGTCGTACTATATATATACACGTTAAGAAACCGCTCGGCCGAGCTACATGGTAGCTTAGGTGGGGGTGTTAGGTTTTATTTTCGTTACGGAATTTCTTGATTCGGTCGCCGCGCTTAAAGCCCGCGATAAAAGCTGTGCAATAACTTAATACAAAAAAAAAACTATTTTTACCATGACAAATGCGTAGAATGAATTGACAATTCAAATTGTGATCAATATTACACAAAATATTTTTATAAATAAATAATTAATTGAAGGTGACAGAATTAATCTTCATTCAATACAATAGTGTGCAAATTTTTCCATTTAATCGACTAAGGAGAATAAAGCAATAGAAATAATTTTATTTAGAGAAATTTATTTCTCAAGGAATGCATTTATACAATTAAGTTATAGAGAAATTGTAAAAGTAAAATATTATCATATTACAACACTATTCTGAACTCCAGTTTGAAATTTTTAATATCAAGCCGAGTTGATGCATGATAACAGATTACGTCTATATTTTTTCCTTTATATAAGTATGAAATATTTATGTACTTAAAATTTATTTTTAAATATACTAAGTGTCGTGGAGTCTTAACATCCTTTGGCTGGTTGTTGTACTGTTGTACTTTTTCAAATTCTATACTTTCTATTCTGTGTAATGTTTTCGATTTAATTTGTTACAAATAATTTTTGTTTCTTGCAGCTTATTTACGTTCTGAAAACGTGATTTCTATGTAAATGATATTCTTGAGTATTTCTCTAATTAGTATGCAAGCTTTATAGATATATAGTTAATATAAATGAAAATATTTTGTTTTAACGAACAATTTATGAGTCGGCGTTATATAGTCAAAGTGATGTAAGATATATGTCACTTTAATTTGTAATGTTTGCAACAAACCGATATTTGACTTTGCAACACAACCCCGTACAAAATATTATTAAGTATTCCAGGTATTCTCCGTATTGAGTAATCCAAATGCAGTTTGACTATTGTGTTGTAATTAATAGCTGTCTGATTCAAACTCTCATTTGAAATAATTAACTGTTAAAGTTAAAAACTAAACACGTCAAAATACGGTGTTTAAACTTTACAATTGGCAGTTAACTAAAGTAATCTTAAAGATATTAACATTTGTGACATCAAATTAATGTCACAAATGCCAATATCTCTAAGATTATCGATATTTTAACATGTTTAGTTTTTAACTTTGACGGTTAACAGTTAACTATTGCACCTAAGAGATTGAAACATACAAAGGTATATGTCTAATTCCGGAAATATTTCACTACGTTTCGTAACTCATCAGACAATGGAAAAATTTTTGTTGGTACGTATCAATATGCACTTTCCATGACAGTCCATTTAATATCAAACCTAAGTATTTTTTTTTTCTTTTTGTAGAACTTCTTTCTTTAAATTAAGTGGTGGGTGGGCTGTTGATATATTTTTTTTTATTTTTGTTAGAGAAGATTATGCATTTTGATTATGATGTGCTGATAGGGAGTTCCGTTTCAATCGTTTCAACAGTTTCAACCGTAAATTTGAATCGTCTTGTTTTTCGTTTATTATATTTTATTTACTTTATTATATATTATTATTACATTGTTTATCCAAAATAAAAAAAAAAACAAATAAAAGAATCTTGTTATAAATAATAATCGAACGATTAACACCCATATAAATCATAATAGGCTTAAGACTTTAATAATATTCCGTATAACACTCCATTATTAAATAGACATATCCTCCCTTTATACGCGGGTTACCATATAATTGTGGAAGTACCTACACAAATAACCGTAATCCGTTTCAGACCTGTCAAACCGATAAACGGGACATTGTCGTCGCGAACTGTGGGCAACATTTAATTTTAAAATGGCGAACCGCCGGAGCACGAACGCGCAATGGGCGCGTGCACACGCAGATACGTGCGTACACTAGCGACGTGTGTACTCAATCAGGCGTCGTTCAAAGGGTTAACAAACAGACTGAGGTGTAATTGGTCCATGTTTGTTAACGAATCGTCGGGCACTCCCCCTCCCTGTATAAAATGTGATCGGTAAAATGAATATAGTTGATGATCTGTGATGATATATCTGTCTAATAGGACATGTCCTATTAATTACTATTTAAATTACTATTTAAAATGTGATCGGTAAAATGAATATAGTTGATGATCTGTGATGATATATCTGTCTAATAGGACATGTCCTATTAGACAGATATATAAGGTCGGGGAAAAAGTTTTTTCGTATTTTATACACAAATTCAAAATAATTATTCGTCATATTTTTTTTACATTTAATTACAATATGTATATGCTATTTTATTCAAAAACCTGTTGCCATTTTATAGGTGACATGATCACATTGCTGTACAGACTTTTGATCAAAAAACTGCGAAAAGTAGTTTTAACATTCCTCTCTTGATGTTAACCTAACACGACCTAAAGAATTCTGAAGAGACTGAAAGAGATGAAAATTTGAGGGTACAAGTTCAGTGTTATATGATAGATGTATGAACACTTCCCAACCAAACTCTCAATGGCTAAAGATGTGTGTCGTATGGCGTTATGATGATGGAAAACCACACCCTTTGTTAATTAATTACAGCCGTTTTTTCTCTACTTGTTGTAGTCTCATTAGCTGTTGGCAATATAGATCCGAATTTATGTTTTCGCTCGACGGTATAAACTTATAATGAATAATGCCCTTCTAATCCCACCATACACATAGTATCAACTTATTGCAAGTCAATCCAGGTTTCGCTATGGTCTATGGACCTTGCTTGTGTTATCGCCGTGATCCTTTTCATACAGTTCTTGTGGTAGGTAATTCAATTTTCATCACCAGTGATCAATCTTTTTGAAAACGTTTCGGTTTCATTACCTTTCAATAGATAATCGTGAATGAGTACACGATTCATTGGATTTCTTTCAGTGAGCTTGTGTGGAACCCAAGTACCGAACTTTTTGTATATCTAGCTTTTTTCCAATGGGTCAAAAGTGATTTGCGATCAATCCCCAGTTCTTCAGCCCTGTTCTAAGAACTAATGTACCGAGCTTGTTCCACTTTTTCCAAAATGGCATTGACTTTATCCGTAAGAGGCCGACCAGAGCGAGGTTCATTTTTGACATTAAAATTACCGGACTGAAAACGCTTGAACCAGTTTTGTGCTACTTTTACAGACACTGCATTAGTCCATAAATGTCACAAATTTTTTTAGCGATTTGTGTTCATTTTTACCTTCTTTGTGATAAAGCTTCAAAATGTATTCAATTTTTACATTAAAATCGCTCATTTTTATGGACAGAAAAACATTAGAAAAATGGGGGAACACCGTTTTGACTTTTTATTTTTCTTTTTTTTTTAATGATACTTATTTGATGGTATCAAAACTAGGCAGATACAAACAGCACAACCAAAGAGATTTTACTGCAACTCTTTATTTATAAAATGCGAAAAAACTTTTTCTCCGACCTTATATATTTATGTAGGTGTAACTACCGCCCTCATCTTTGTGCTGGGGGACGTACAATTAATTATTATTACTCAGTCGGTCGATCTTGCTGTCGATTCCGATGCCCGTCCCGCTTCAATTTTAATCTGAGAACTACTACCGATTCATATCTCGGTCATGCTTATGATCCTAATCCAGGTCACACAGTCGACTTCAACCCGGTCTATGCTCTCTGCTTCTGCCTCCCGTCCCGCTTTCACTTTCAATTCTGCCATCGGCCACGGTTCTTTGGCCAAAGCCTGGACAAATATTAACATAAGCTACATTAGAGTAAATTTTTGTCAAAATCCATTTGGTAGTTTTCGTGTTAAAGAGTAACAAACGTCCATTCATTCCTCACAAACTTTTGCGTTTGTAATATTAGAAGGATAGAAAAGATTTTAATTTTTTTACACTATTGGCGTATATGTGGTGACTTTTGTTAACATTGCGTCGAAGTTGGTCAGATATTAGAATTCAAGTCCGCATATTTGCGACTAAATTATTATAATATATATATCAGAGCGTGCATCAACTGACGGATATATCAACGCACAGCTCAAATTACTGGGCTTAGAGCTTTTAAATTTTGTAGAGATTTCTGTTATAAACTAGGTGAGCATTAAGAAAGGATTTGTAGAAACTGAACTTCTGAGAGGGTGAAAATAGTTAAATACTGTTGTATAAAATATTGAAACCGTTGAAGCTACAGCTAAAAAAATAAATACATACATTGTTTTTTTTTAAATGACTTTAAGGAAGGTAAAATAAAATATGAATTATCGTATAGAAAATTGAAACCGCTGAAGGTATTGATGCCAAAATTTATATTTTAGCTAATCGTTATTAATAAAACATAGTGATGTACATCGTCCTTTAAAGTAATCCTAAAATGGCAAGAATTAGGGTTTTTTTTATAAAAAAAATAAATAAACTATTGCAGCTATTGTCCACGAAACTTATATTTTAGCTGCTTATTACAAATGAAAAATGACGACCTGTCTCATCATGGAAAAGTAGCTCTGTAGGAGTGAAATAAAAGATGAAATATTTTATGCAAAATCATAAGCGCTATGTGTATTTTGTCCGTAATTTCTTGCGTGCTTAAAGAATTTATTCAATTACTATGAAACAAGCTATATGTTGTACGCGCGAACGAGAAGCTTTTGTTAATTAAAACTTAACCTCATCTTCATATTTTGAAGAATCTAAAAATTATTTAATTCATGGAAAGCTATTCTATCTCCGAATATTTTGGCCCGTATTTTATTTCGATACTAGTAGCATTTCCTACGTTTTATCCGAATCAGAATCGTGACCGGTAGCAGAATCGAAATTGAGAATGAAACCAAGGTCAAAATCGAGTGTTAGCCAAAATTACGATCACGAGCGTGACCGGAATCGCAATGAGAAACACTAGTGAGATCAAAATAGAAAATAGAATCTGAATCGCAACTCCTCCAAAAGAAATATCCACTGAGTGGACTGACTTTTTGGTTTCGGGATCGTAGCAGTAAGTCCAGCTTTCTTCACATGTAACTATGTCGTGTACAGCATTTGAATCGCCACCGGAAAATCTTTCCATCATTACGCGATACCAATTAACTTACGGAGTTTTTGAGCATCAGTCAAATTATAAGGTATCCACCGAATACAAAGCTTCCTGACGCCTAAATGTTCATGAAGGATTTTGTGCACTTGATTCATACTGATGCCTAAGCTTGTCCGAATCTGCTGGTAGGTCACTCTTTTGCCAGTCTCTATCATGGGCCGCACTGATATTGTTTTCCGTCGTCGCTGTAGAAAGACGTCCTTCACGCACATCATCGTCTCAGATCAATAACCACGTTTGAACTGAACAAACCAGTTATAAACAGTGGTAAGCTTCACCAAGAAAGGCCAACTGAAGTTTGTTGTTTGTTAACTTTCTTGTCGACTTAAGTGGCAATGAAAATCACAGAAAATCATTACAAGAAAATTTTCCCACGTTAAGTTCATGTTGATGTTAGACAAACGTTTTCCTTTTTTGCCGCCAATATATGAAAACAATTGACAAATAAATGCGATATACATAATAAGGTTGGCAAAGGGTTCCATTTTTTAAATTTAATTATGGTTTTTTTATTTTACGGTTTCAGTAACCAAATCTAAAAATTTTGACTCTCACCTACGTTGTTCACATAATGCGCTTCACAAGTACGTGTTGTCGTCATTAGTTATATACATTGCCTCGAAAACGCATATATGTGATCATACTAAAAACATTGCATGTAAAATTGGTTATTGAAACTCCAAAAGCTCATAACGCTTTAACATTTTAAAAGTTATAAGATCTCATGAAGGGCCAATCCTCTAACTCTACAAACCCGACATCTTGGTCAAAAATTAGGACTTGACGGTTTCGTAGAACTATAGCATGATACAACATTAAAAACCAGCTGCTACACTACTACAACCAGCTGTGACAACTGCGAAGTCGCCAGCCCTAAATTTTACTCCGATGTAGGAGTTTTAAAATTAGGCCTTGGCAGAATTCGGGGATTGGCTCTTTATGGGGTTTGATAACTTTGTAAACAGTGCAAAGGTTATGAGCTTGCGAATCTTGCCAATCAATTTCATATGATACGTTTTTGGTGGAATTTCGTCTGTTATTGTAAGATCTTGCTTTTAAAACAAACGCAAATATTTTTCCTTAAGAAATGTTACGCATAAAACTGAAGGTTTTTTCATTTTTATTGTGTTTGTGCTTATTTTAGACTGCATATCAAATTTCAGCTATTTAAGACTTCCGGAAGTACCCTAGAGGTGTTCTTGAGTGCTTGAGTGAGTGAGTGAGTCAGTGGCATAATCGATGTATTTAAGGTATTAATAAAAGCTAAAGTACTTAAATTTAGGGTGTTTCATCGAATTCATAAGGATTTGAAAATCGACGAAACGCTTCAAGAAAATATTACTGATCTGAAAGTGCCCTGCTTTCCTTTGGATCATCGTGGCGAGGGCACTATCGTGCCCCCAAATTGTCAGCTTTTTACTAAAGGATTACAAAAATAGTGTATAAACTAAAATTAATGTTTATCTCGTAGTCATGATAAAAAAATGCCAAGAATTTAGTTTAGCATATAGTCAGTGAAAATGGAAAAAAGCCTCATTTTCTTCCTGAAAATATTCAAACAAAAAGAACATTGTAAGACAGACTGAAGATACTTTTGTTGTCGTGCTATCCTTACTTTCTTCTATATACAATTTTGATATTTTTATGTACTTAGTTACTTGATATCTTATACTTTGGAACAAATAACATTGAATAGCTTTTTAACTCAATGAACGTAATTGAAAACAGTTGAATAATACGAACTGTAAGATTTTGAACAGGTTACCTAGAAAATGCCATACATAAACACATTGTCATAATGTTCGAATATGTTTCGATCTAATTTTGTTATAGAGTAGAATTAATTTCACACATCGAGATAGGTGTTATATTTATTATCTGTAAGAAGAGCTTTTAAACGACTGACAGTATGGTTAACATAAACAATACGCGAAACAAGGTAATTGTCTAGAACGCGAGCACCTCGCAGAAACAGCGTGTATCCGTTACCCGGCGCTCGTCGGCGGCTCATAATTTATTCAAATATGATTAGGCCGTCATTAGCCGGCATTATCCCGATCGCGATCGTTCTCTGCGTAAACACCGCGAACGCCGGGACGCGCCTACAGAGGGCGCCGCTAAAAGCGTAGTCGTGTTGCGTAAATCGAATCAATTTGCAAATAATCGAAACGATACTTGGCCGACGACGCTGCGAGCCGCCGGCGCCGCATCGGTGCGGCGAGAAGGACGTCTACGAGGCCCGTTCGGTTTTAAGGCACCGCATCTATCCAAGGGGTCCGTACTAAATACTCTCGTCCTCGCTCTAGTCTCTCAGTTGCCTATATATTAATCAATCATTTTAATACTTATTTATAGTTATTTTTAATATAAAATTAAATTAAAATTAAAATACAGCTGAAGTTCATAAAAAATATAATATAAGAAATTTAAACATTCGTAACTAATCAGGAGTGTATAATGTGGCCTACATGGTTTCAGTATCAGTACCCTATTTTAATTCTTTTATTAACATTAAATAGGATTATTTTGAGTTCTTTTTTTAATTTATTCTTTCTTTTGGGGGCACATTTCAAAAGAACTTGGTTTAAATATTTAAAAACCTACATATATACTTGATGTTTTTCAGTCGCATTGCTTTCAAACGTAAACTCGATACCGTGCTCTTCCATTTATATGCGAATTTTACAACCCAAACGACTTAAAATAATTTGTGATCACAACAGGACTTACATATATTTTAGGTATTGCGGGAAAAATAGAATAAACATTCCGATGTTTATTGTTTACGAAAATAAAAAATTGTCACAACTTTCTCCACGCTCTCTAAATGCTTGATTTATGAATTAGCAACGACTTGGCCAAACTTATTCCATAATGTCATATCGCACGGAACCCTCGGCGCGCGAGTGCGACACGCTCTAAGCGGTGGCGAAAACTTTCTCTTTTGATGTGCTTAGTTTAGGATCCATTATAAATGAAACTAGCTGTACGAGCGGTGAAATAACAAACTTGTCAACACAACGGAGTTTCTGAACACAACAACAAAACTGGAAATTTGACAGAAAACATAAACATAACATCGGAATACTTGAAAGGCAAAGAAAATCGGTTGCTTTGTACTTAAATATTTGCGTAAGAGAATAACCTATTAATATGATGGCTACAAAACAATGTTTTTTGGTTTTTGAAAATAAAGTATGTAAATCGGTTAATTTCATTGTTTAATTTGAACACGGCTCATTTTTGTTTGTAACGGCGCACGTTGTTTAGTATTTAATTTTAGTATTTATATAACGCAAGAATGAACTCTCGCATATAGTAGTATAACTCTATATTCGGAGTATTCAGATTGTATATAATTTAATTATGTGTTTTTAAATAAATTACTCTCAATAATGTTATTTAATTATTATTGTTTGATAAAATAAGGCAATATCGAAAATATGTTATCAAACTACTATTAATCCACAATACATAATCAAACCGCAAATGAGGTGTATACCAAATATTTCTATTTACGATGTGGCATCAATTCTATAAAATACTAGCTTTCCGCACGCGGTTTCACTCGCGTAGATAGCTTCTCTATCTAATTACCAGAATATATTCCTTCATCCTTTATATTAATCGATTTCCCTGTCAATCCCAATCTAGTTCCCGTTTGTAATTATGATCCCGGTACTGTCACTGATTTATATTCCGATCATGCTTTTTAATTCTAATCCCGATTTCCCGCACACAATTTTGACCCCGGTCCTGTTTTCAATTTCTGTTCTTGTCCCGGCTCTCCATGCGGCTCCCTGTCGCGCTTTCAATTTCAATACCACTACTGGTCACGGTTCCGATTTGTACGTAGCCGAGTAAAGTGTTAGTATCAAGATAAAATGTGTACATATAAGCTCCCTATGAGTGAAGGAATTTTTATATCAGTGTATTAGTTCGGTTCAATAGTTGAATCGTCTTGTGTAATTTTTTAAGAGAGAACGCATAACCAGCGCCGATCCTAACTTTTGATCAGGGTGTGTAGTGAGACTGTTTTGCAGCGCCCTCAAGTCGGTACTCCAATATTCCAGAAATTCTAATTCGCCTTCATGATAAGTAAATAATAATTGCCAATTTTGAGCAGTAATTGTTGTAGAAAGTTCCATGACGCCTAGAGCAACCTCTCCACTCGCTCTACCCCTAGGCCGGCGCTGCGCAAGTCCAAATGCAACGTTCGGTCAGAATTTCAAGCCAATCGAAGACCTACATTTAGATTTTTGCGGCTACAAATATTCGGAAGTTGCATTTTTATATGTGACGATAAATAAATTTGATCGTCACTAAACGTTCTTGCTATCTCTCTAAGAGCAACATCTGTCTAATAACTGGAAGTGATTATTTTTTTATTAACAGTTTAAGTAGTTAACTAAGTGTTTTCATTTACAAGGAGTCGTGACTGGAGGCCGTGTTGCAGATATATCTGGTTGCAGTTGCCTTAGATGTTTCGGTTAGACTCAAAGTTGCACCGACTGCGGGACGCAAGGAACAGTACCTATCGTTGCTAATCGATTAGTAGTCTTCATAGCTTCGATCTGTCTGTCCCTTACGACCTTTCATCTATCAATTTCCACACCTATCGAAACAAAATTCGGAATGTAGACTAAAATTGATTTAATTTTACTTTTCACAAAAAAATATTTTGCATATCCTTACGTATGGAAAAAAAAATTACGCCAACTCCATCACATAAAGTGTCAATGGGTAATTCGTTTTTAATAAAATAGAGAATATTTATTGATCTTTCAGCTTCTCTTTGTATACGTACAGGAATAGGCTTTTGCATTCCTTTTCAATGTCATCTCCAAAAGTAGATTATAAATGCGATAATTTAATTGCATTCCAGAATGTTGCCTTTTGCCAGTTTCCTATATCGAGAACTTTCTGCGACATGATGCCGTAATGCCCAACTCATTGCGTAAACCTCTCTTTTTTGGTTCGCATAAACAACACTAAAAATATACGAATCGGTCTTAAAAAACGTGCTCATAGAAATTCATAGATATGCTTCTATCACGTTTGTTTCTGAATGTAAAATTGTATTGATTTTGACCGACGACGCTTATATGTAACGAAATATTCATGAGAAATCTGGGTCGTCGCTTTCGCCTAAATGAATTTGATGGATTCCTCCTATATCATCTTTGGGTTTTGAAGCCAAAAAAAACCTTATAAACATGCATAGAGGGCGTTAGTACATTAGCGCGCACCGCGAACAGACAGCTAACAAAGGGCCCGTCACTCACGGCATTGTTGCGCGAACCTCGGGCAAAGTGCGCGCATCCTAGCTTTTGTACGGCCATATTTTATAAAATGTCACACCTAAAGTAATGAATCTTTGTGGGGAATATTTGAAGTGACGTCAGCCTTTGTCGAAGGACTTAATCTTGAGAAATCGCGGTGATATCACAATTCTATGCACTTTCCAGCGTTATTTTGGGTGTGCCGATAAAAATGTCGTGTGTCTAAACATGGGGTGTAAAGATTATTTTCTTTATTTTTTTTTTTTTGTTTATTTATTTACAAACTAGGCGGAGAATACTTCACTTACACACTTCTCTCGCTTCATTGCCATGCATCAATCGTTTTACATAGTATAATTTAGTTGGTTTCGGATGTTCTATGTAATATTTCGTCCTTATTTAATAATGACGTGTCAATGTATAATGGATTAATGTTATTTTTTCTTATATAAGAGCCTATGTTACTGTCTGTAGGCAGTGTTTATTCAATCAGACCTGAATAATGAGAAATTTTCGGCATTTATATTACCGTGTATCATATGTATATATATATTTATAACTTGCATATAGATACCAAATCGCCCGTCCCAGATCAATAAGTTGTTTAAAAGAGTCATTTTTGTTAAAAAAAAAGCAAAAATGGCATCGAAATGTGTGTTCATCCATCGATATCTAATATTATACTAAAGAACACCATGCTGTCTCTATTCTAATTTCCCCTATCTTATCAGGTTGGTTCATGTTCATTAGATGATCAGCAGACCACATTCTTCATTCTTTAGATGGCGAGAAGATTACACTTCGATTTGAGTTAGAACTAACTTCCCAAAGTAACCTCGTATGTATGAAATTTTTGTAAAGCGTTTTCTATTTCAGTTCTGTAGCACATATATTATACCACATCGCGAAATATACTACACCTTTCTAAATCCTCTTCGAGAACTTGCTCTTTGTATCAAAGTCATCTACTGCATGTGACATTGCACACAGCTTTATTCACGCACGTGTAAGTTATATAAAGTCGATATTCTATGCGTCAGCATATGAGCGGATCTCGTGAGCAGACATTGTATAAGTATACCTAGGTTAAAAGCGTTTCTTTTATAAAGGAAAAAGATTTTTCCAAAACAAAGCATGACGTTGTATCGAGTCTGGTCAGCGCCCCCTGCAGCTGAGGGGAGCCGATCATAATCGCGATAAAAACGACCACCATATCGCACCATAGACAACCGAGACATGGATAGGGCCAAAATATAATTTTGCTGTATTTATTGAATTCAAATTGTGATGTGACTTTGCCTATGTGGATTTGACAGTTATTTCTATATTCTTTATGAATTTTCTTGGAAAAAACAATTTATTTTTTGTCTTCAGTACAGCGTAAGAAAAAAATAATATAAAACAATTCGAGCGCGTATTACACCAGTGTTTATAAATTGAAATCTAAGGTTTAGTCCTTAATTACATACCGAAAAGTAAGAAAATATATATGAAACTGAAACAAACACGTTTGCTGACGGAGATTTATAATTATTTTCTTTCTTGATATTTTTGTAGTGTTTAAAAACTAAGCACCTAAACCAAAAAATAATTTTGGAGCTATTGAGGCTATTGTAATTATTCGTCTAATTTAAATATTATCCTACAGCTTTGCTAAATATTCCATTTCTTTGGAAATTTTGATCCAATTCGCATTTTTTTTTTGTTTCAGTTATAGCCAACCATGTAAATAGAATTATATAAAATATATACTTATAAGCACAGAATCTCATTTTTTCAGTATTAGCCATTTAAATGATTAATATTTAATAATATTAAATAAGGTTCAATATTTCGTTCACACCAAACCTATACGAACTCAAATTATCGTTGAATTATATTAGATGCTAGATTTATGTAATAATTATATTATATGTTAATGAGGTTAATTTAGTGATACTTTTGCTTATATTGTTTATATTTCTTTCTTCTTTAACTATTTTTAAATATCCAAGAAGGAATTACCCGTCTCACTATAGTACCGTGATAACAGTTATAACGATAAATAACTAACTTATATGAAGTGACATAAAGAACAAACTTACTAATTCTTTTGACCGATATCACGATACGACAATTGTCACTGGAGTCACAGTCCTCTCTGCCGCTTCCTAGCTCTGCGCGGAGCAGGACAGGCCCCGGTTTATCCGATCTGCCGTCAGAAGTGCTTCCGATTTATGTATTGCAGCCGACGCCCCGCCGCATTATTTATGGCGTGCCGCGAGGCGCCGCCGCCGCCCGCCCGCCGGTTACAACTGCCGTTTTTACCGCCTCGTTATGTGCAAGCGGATGTAAAGACGACGTATGTACACAACCCGACATAACAATGTACTACTGTACTTTATATATGCGCGTGTACCAATATTTTATTGTCGGGTATTATCGGTACTTGCTTACTTACGACATTTTATAACAGTCCAGTGACATACTCTTGAAGCATACCTTACTGCAATTTTTTTTTATTGGTATTGAAGGTTTCGCTGTCGTACTGCGGGTTGGATGGTGCTAAGGATCATTATCACCGATTCGATGGCAACGTCTGAAACTGAAGACCTAACCTACCCTCAGATACTGAGCTAATTATTGAACTTGATTTAGGTTCAAAATTCATTAGTCAATTTCGTTGGGATCTCGGGTTTCTGATGCAAATGAAACTTGTTAACCGTTTGGCCTCCGACACTATTTCTAATAGAAACATATATTTTTGCCGGTGCCTTCGCCGCTCACGTAGACACTAAAATGAATTTCTTAATTTTGTGTATCGCCCCATCACTAAATCCATATCCCGATCGTTATCCCGTCCTCAATTCTAATCTAAGTCCTACTCTCGATGTCAGTTTTTTTCATTCTCGATTTCCATCGCGGTCCCGCTTTCGATTCCGACTGCGGTCTTGATCTAAGAAGATTCCGATTTCATTCTCAATCCTAGGCCCGCTTTAAATTTTAATTTTATTACCGCTTTTCATTCCGATTACGGTTACGTTCTTGATTTTAAATTGAAGTTCACACTCAATTTTAACCTTGGTCTCTTTCTCGAACTCGATTTTATCCTCAAATTTCAATTTTATTTTTCGTTCTGTATGCAACTTCGATTCGGCTATCGGTTACGGTTTTGATTTGGACGATGACGTAGTAAATGTTAGTAGTATCAAAATAAAATTTTTTGCTATTTATTGGGGATAGTGAAAATTTCTACGTGTGAAAGAATATTTATTGGCTGAAATTAGAAGATAAAGCCAAGTATTTTTTTTCTAAGGCTTCTGGTTCGCGCGTACAACATATAGCTAGTTTGATAGTAACCGAATAAATGTTTTTAATACGTAAAAACTACACATAGCGGTTTCGATTTTCATTCAACATTTCATCCCTTGTTTCATCTGTTTAGAGACACTTTTCCAGAAATGATACATGTTATTTTTCATATGTATAAATAGCTAAAATGTAAGTTTTGTTGTCAATACCTTCAGAGATTTCCTTTTTTTTTTTAATAAAAATTTCAACTCTTAAAAGGGGTGAACTTTTAAGATTACTTTTAAAAACGATTCCTCTTGTTAGTTTTGGTTAATAATTAGTAGGTGAAATAAAATTTTAAACGTAAATAGATCAAGCGGTTTCAATTTTCCGCACAACATTTCATCCCTTTCAGGATTAATCAAAAAAAAAAACCATGTGTGTATTTTTTTCTTTATAAGTAACTATGTATATGTGTATAACGTTATAAGTGACTTACATATTAAGTTTGTCATCTGTATGACAAACTACCACAAATAAACTAAATAAATATCTTGAAGCTTAATTCTTAGAAAGTGTCAGTACAAAGTAATAATGAACTATGTTGACATTATTATCAATTTTTTTTATCAATATGAACAATATTCGTGTAATATTATGTCTAGTTCAGAACTTATGTAAATCAGATCGAAAACGATTTAACGTTAAAATCTTAAATTTAAACAGTTATTTTTATGATTTTTGAGAGACAGCAATAAAAATAGTGATATTTGAAACTGTAAACAACTATAATAATTGCGGTCGGTAGAAAGTCAAAGACACCATAATCAAGATAAAAAATTATTCTTAGAGATCTTCGCTTAGGGTGCAAAATTACAAAAGGCTGAATACCAAATTCAACAATAGTACATATGGTATAATATATAATATTTTGCTAGTAATGTTTAAGATGTTTTCATTTACAACAATCAATGAATCGCCAATCGGCTTCGAATCGAGGACCCACATCGGATGCGGAAGCCGCAATGCAACAACGATAAGATACAACATTACTTTATTTCCTGGCGGTAGTTTCTGTTTTCATCCGCCGGCCTGGGCGCGCCGCGGGGCTCACGAGCCACGGCACAAAAACCGCACTGATGAACACGAGCAGCGTCAAGCGGGACATTACACTACAGCTGTGTACGGTCGCGTCCTGGGAGAATTATACGTTTTGCTTTCTTTAGCGCTTTTCCTGCTTTCTGCCTGTTCTTATCTTCTGGATTACGTATTGTACTGTGAGAATCCATAGAATACGACGTCCTGCCGCTAGACAGAGATCTCGTCTATGAAGACTGTATAAAAAAAAATCCACGACATCTGATTCGATGTGTGAAGGAAATTTTCACGTCTCTTATGTTTCTGGCTTTCCTTGGTCATGCAACTTTTTTTGATAACGTAGAGATAAGAATACTTAGTGGATAACGGATCGGTGGTCAATAGCGTCATCTTTGAATCGATAGATACCGGCTTCGATCCCGACTGCGAGTCCATTGATCAATGAGTTTCTCCTTAAATCAAGTCAAGGCGCTCGTTCCGTCCTTCGAAGTGTACGTTAAGCCCTCGACCCTGGCATTCGTCGCTGGATCGCTGACGATCTTCGTTAGCAGTACCCACCGCACTGGAGCGCCGTAGATCTTCGAACGCTTCGATCAGAAATAATGGATTGTCAGGTGTGCCTCAACAGTGGAGTGATTGTCATAGCGTATTCCTCAACAGTGGAGTGATTGATAACCTGATACGAAAGCTTAATGCTATCGAATTCGCGTATACTACGTCGCAGGTCAACGCGCGGCGTGCTGACCTACAAATATGCAATAAATATGTTTGTGATTTCACGAGTTTTGTTGTTGATTTTGAATTGCGATATACAATTAACGGTAACGCTCTTTGCGTGGACATGTTTAATCGGTTCTTGTGTTTAAATTACTTTAATAAATTTATTAAATTAAATTAATTTGAAATACTTGTATATGAGAACTAATGAACTCGTTCACGATCGTTAAGACGCGTTTTATAATGATTCTCCGGATCTCCGATGGAGTCACGGGTAATGGCTTGTATTTAAACGGATACCGATCTGTTTGACATGTCGACGAAAGTATGAGAGTCATTAATTTTTTTGTGCTCAAAAATCAATAAAACAACCCTAAGAATCGGCCTTTAGTAATGTAAATCTTTTCAGAATAGGTATACGAGAATATTGCTTCCTCGAATAATCAAATCACGCGTAAGACCTTAACCGAACATGTAAACCGGATCCCCGAGTATCCCGTCACCTCTCTTTCCGAGTTTGATGGCACGAAATGCTTCCAAGGAAAGAGAAAATGGGGAAAAATAAAAATAAATTGGAAAAACGCATTTTATTAAGTGCTCGGCTCCCTGCACGCCGAAGGGCGGGGGGCCATCAAAAGGGATCATAACAAGAAGCCCCCCGCCCCGGCTCCCCGCCCCGCCCCAGCCTAGCCGTTCGGGAGGATCGCTGATATTTATTACGAAGATTAATGATACGCACATCCAGGCTGCACGGGAAGACGCATAAAACCTTATACATAAAGTAACGCGTGCGAGTGAACTGCTTTAGCTAAATCTGCCGCCGTTTATGTACCCGCTTCTGTTACTTTCGTTTGTGTTTACATGTATGTATTCGTGTGCGTGCGTGTGTGCTTTCGCGTGTGTGTGCGTGTGTGTGTTGCAAAGTAAATTATTTTTTTACATCTAGCCTTAACTCACGTTTATTCCCTTTTTGAATGGTGTAAAAAAATAAATACAACGGATTATTCTTAATTTTGATTGCCATTGTCGAAGCACTTGCGTTTGAAAACAGGTTATTGTGTATAAAATATTATTACGTAATAACGTAAAGTTGGATTTCTCGATGCTTAGGTACATAATTTATTTTCGTCCGATGTTATAAAATTTTTATCTGTGCATAAGTTATTGATTTGTTAAATTAAATTTCTATGACGTCACTACGAAAGAATACTCTTTCAATCGTAAAAGCTAGTTCACTAACGTTGGTAATTTATTTTTTGTTAAATAACTACCTAGCCGGTGTGAAATATACTTGCTACTATAACTGATGCTCGTGACTTGCATTACACTCACAAAATATACAGCTTCATTGCGACTTCTTTTTTTTTAATTTATTCCATTCTTCTTTAATTTATTTCATTTAATAATTTATATAAACGTACACAATATTTCGCGGTATTTAATTCGGCAAATACGACATTTACGTGGGTCGATTTCCGCCGTACGGCAAAACGTGACCATGCAAATAGCAAATCGACTGGTGACTGGCTAACATAGCACGAGCCGAAGTAGAGGTTTCCACTTTGACCGTGCGATGGCGGGTCGCATGCGGCGGGGTGACTAAAATCAACTTGCCTTAATACATCGACTATTTAGGAGGTCACTTAGATGCCATCGGGCAAAACAGGTGTTTTGCCCAATATTAAAAAAAAAAACTAAATGTGCGGTCGGGGACCCCTTTAGAAACGAAGTTTCTTCAATATAAATAATGTAAAGTAAGGAATAAAATCAAAGAATGATAGGTAATTATATAAAAAATACTAAATAATAAATTTCAAGAGAGAGAGAGAAAAAGTCGCTTAGCGGGAGCATAACGCTTTTTCGTATGTTACCATTTCTACCAGTTAAGTCCTACCGCAAACCGCGTTAAGGAACTTCGTTCCAAGAAAATATCGAAGACAGGTATCGCGGGGCACCATATACGAAAGAAATTCTTTCACTGTACATTCACTGTACATTATGTATTATTACAAGCACAATGAAACAAAGGTAATTAAGTTGTATATAATATATGTTTCAAAATTTATGTTTGCAAAGTTATAAAAATAAACATTTTGTTATTGATTATTATTATAAAAATATAACTAACTTGTAAATTTAATCACTACATTCAACACATTAATACGCACACTGCACGTGTATAGTGCATGAATATGAATATGTACCTATACTTAGACATACGCTTGTGAACAAGCTATAAGATAATAAATGAATCTAGAGGAACAGACGCTCTTCAGTACACATTTAACCCGTCTCTCTTTCGTCTCTCTGTCTCAAAGGTGTCGGTCGGACACTTTTTCGCGTGTAGCTCCCATCCGTCAAATGCGCAATAAGGAACTTCGTTCCAATTATCTTGTCGCTTACGGTTTCTGCTAATTGTGTAATTGTGTAAATGGCTTTGCGGGACTATTCGGTAAACGATTAGCCGCACGGCAAAATTGATCCGGGTAAATACCATTTTAATAAGCTAGTTTACTTTAAAATTCTTCAATGTTTATTGCTGAATAATCGAAAGGATCATAAAGGATTTGGATATATTTTATAATGTGATTCTTACAAAAATTTCCGTATATTAACTATGTATTACATTTTTCAGTGATAATTTCTTTATTATATGAAAAATGTTCATAAATATTGAAAATCATTGAAAATTTCACAACAGTAGATACCTTATGTTATAATATGGTAGAGTGCTAATACATTGGTTTATAAAATTAAATGAAGGACTACCTATTTGAATTTAGATAACTTTCTTCGCTTTAATTCGAATTACTTAATTTAATTTGATAGCAAATTGCATAACAGAATCTTACGTAGTAATACATTTGCAAATACGAAAAAAAAAAGGTATTATTTCACATTATATATTTTATTACAATATTTTCTCGTTATCGCACAAATGTTTTTATGGTCATGAATAATTATTTTGTGTCATAGGAACATCAAAATTTTCGGTCGCTTAATTTTTAAGCACCGTCAAGTTTTTGTAATCTAATTTGAGGTGTAGTCGATTAGCACCTAAAAGATCTTCACGTTGGTCCAATGTGGCCCAAGTCATCCGTTGCCATACACCGATGCGATGGAAATACCCAGAGCAATGGCTTAATGTATTCTCAGAGATACGGAATAAGTTGTTTGTGTTACTTTAAAAATTCGTATAATCAGGGTTTGATCGTCCTACGTTTCGATTCGCAATGCTGCATGCTGATGTCTAGAACACTACTATAGGACGTTTACTACCAATAATGAAATACGACAGTTTATATAGGACACCCCCAGATAGACATATTAATACCTTTGTATAAGCACCGACACGTAGCTTCGCGTCTTTGTACCTTTGTATAATTCCGTACCCCTGTACAATTATGTGCAACTTCGTACCTGCTACGTAGATGTAAGCGACTTCGTATTTTGCATGTTTTTTAAAAGGGTTTCATGGTAAATATTTTTAAAGACTATTACACTCATTTGCACCCATATCAGAATAAAATAAATCCCTGTTGACGTTTCTAGGGCCGCGATATGGGGTATTGTCATCGATTCCGACTTAATTTAAGTCTTAATCTTTCACCATAATTCCTATTGTTTAACGTAATTTCCATTTCCCATTAAATTCCCATTCCTTAACGTACTTTTATGTTCTTGAACTATTGTGGAAGAAATAAAGAATTATTATTGTTGTACTTGAAACTAACACAAAAGGAACAAATCCTTTTTTTTTTAAGATTTCGTGCGATTTCTTAAAAACTGTATAAGTCGTTTTTATTGGCGATAGATAGAATTTTTATTACGTTTCAAGAATATTATGCTGTCGTTGAGCAAATGTCGACACTTACCACGATACAAAATAGATAAAAATATCTATTTGCTGCGAGCCGACGCCATTAGACGTTGTCGAAATTGAGTAGACGAATACAATATTTTGATTTTTGTACATTAAATGTACATGTATTTCGTATTTTTACGTTAACATGTGGAATATAAGCAATGTAAAGCTAAAATTAAAATGAAGGCATTAAATTTTAAAAGGTTTTAATTGTTAGACTAGAAGAAAATTTGTAATAAAAAGATTTTTGAAGTTCACTATTACCTATTTTAGGATATTTAATGATTTAGTTAGAAATAAAAAAGACATTTCTAAACAGAAAAAAAATTCAAAGCGTCTGTTTATCTGTTTTAAGAATTAATTTATCATAGTGCCCAAATAGTTGATAATAATCGATCCTACAATTTTGATGATATTCTCATATTCTAAATCCCCAAAAGTTGCCTCTGCCGTTAATAGAAGATAAATACATGCTATTTTTTGATTATTTTATCCCTCTTATAAAGAAATAACTCTTCTTTATAGACAGAAACTCTGTTAGGAGAACTATAGTCTAATAATAAAGCGAAGTCATTCTTTAATAATAACAGGCTTTCCGGCGAGCCGCTGCCGGCGCGGTGAGCTTATGGTAATTTTAACCTAGCGTCCTTTTTAATTGAAAATTTAATTAGTCCTAACTATGAAGAGATAAAAAATATATACATGTAATGCCAGATAAAATCTTAGTATATATTGAAGTAAAACTCAGTATAATTGATATTTGAATGGAATAAAAAATAACGTTTCTATTCGATGCGATACCTTTAAATCGGTTTCTTTATGTGAGCTATAAATTGATTGCGTTTAACCAATATGGTCGTTGGGAATTACGAACGTCCATATTTATGTTTGAACATCGGTTCACTTCTCGCCCGCAAAAGAATTTCTTCGGCTTTACGTCCAATTTACGTTAGCGAAGATATGAACAACATAAACGCGGTAAGTTATGTGAGAAGAAGGAGAAGGAGAAAAAAAAAGAGGGAAACGGCTAAAATCGCGGTTCACCCCAATACCGTATCGGAACGCGGCCGTAGACGTTAAATAAGGCACGTTGTAAAATAAAAATGCTTAGCCGTGATTCGGAATACTCCGGGGTTTGGTGCGCGTCGCCGCGGCGCGCGTTCCGTTTTGCGGTATTTGTAATGTTTATCTTTGTCATGTTTCATCTTTTCCGGCCGTGAAACGGATCGGAACACGGACACGAAGCGGGGAAAGGTTGAAACGGCGATGGTGCGATGTTAATGAAGAACTTTATGGGTTAGGTCGTCTTAGAGGTATTATAAAAAAATGTTTATTGCAAGTAAATGAATGTACACGTTGCATCTCATATAAAATTGATATTTAGATTATGAAAACGCTCATATTCTATGAGCCTGAATGCGTAACCTTGACGTGATTGTGAGTTTTTTATTACTTTCGACACGATGTCAATACTCATAATTTAATGGCCGTAATGACAGTATTAAGCATTGTATTCTTACTGTTTAAAAATATTATTAGGTATATTTATTGCAATGGCAACACAGACTCTGTCAATTTTAAATATAAATCATTTTTTTTTGTTGAGAGAACGTTAATTAATATGGATATTTTTGCAATTATTACTCTACATCGTTATCTGAATCGGATTAAATTCTAAGGTCGATTTTTGTATTATTAAAATCTTCCGAAAATATATGAAATATTTCCGGAGATATGAAAACCATATAGGCACAAAAGTTGATAGGTCAAACAAATGGTTTTTTCGATGTACCTGCAATACAGTTAATAAATATTTCCATAATAGAAGAAAATAAATTATTATATACCAATTAAGCTGATCGAAATATGGTTTATGAAATTTTACAAAATAAAAATGTCGATTTTTCAATGTCCCTTATAGTCTATATGTTATATTATACATATACAGTAAACAGAAAATTGACTATCTTATATATCAACGCACAGCCCCAACTACTGCCTTTAGAGATTTAGCACTAAGAAAAGATTTTTAGAAATTAAATCCCAAAGGGAGTGAAAATGGTAAAATGCTGTTGTATGTAAAATCAAAACCTTGAAGCTACAGGTGTCAAACTTAACAATTTAATTACTTATTGAAATAAAAAAAAAATCATACATTTTTTAATTTTGTTAACCCCGAAGGCCGTAAAATAGGGGATGAAAATCGAAACCACTTAATCTATATATGTATCAAAATTCATATTTTAGCTAATAATTATTAATAATAGACAAAAGACATGCATCGTTTTTTGAAAGTGACCCTAAATGGGATGAAATAATGGGTGAAATTGTTTGTATGAAAACCGACACCGCTGAAACTTATATTTTAACTACTTATATATATAAAATAACATGCATCGTTTTTGGAAAAGTAGCTCTCGAAGGGTGAATAAAGGATGAAATGTTTTATGGAATATCAAAACTGCTGTGTGTAATTTTTACATGCTTAAAGCATTTAATCAGTTACTATTAAACTAGTTATATATTATATACGCGATCCAGAAACTTTCTAAAAAAACACTCGGCTTCATCTTCTTATTTCAGGCACTAATTATTCTGATTATTCTTTCACACATAGAAACCTACACTATCCTCGAGTAATATAGTAAAAAAATATTATGGTGCTACTTGCATTTGCTACGTCTTCGTCCCAATCAGAACCGTGGCCAGAATCAAAATTGCATACAGGACGAAAAATAGAATTGGAACTTAAGAATGAAATCAAAACCGAGTATGAGATCAAGGCCAAAATCGAGTGTGGGATCGAAATTAGAATCAAGAGAATGACCGTAATCGGAACGAGGACCAGTACTGAGATTAAAATTTAAAACGGGACCGGACCGAGAGTGAAATCGGAAATCTTTAGATCAAAACCTGAATCGAGACGCAAAGAAATTATTGATATCGAGAGCAGGACTCGGATTTAGAATGGGGAACGAAATAAGGATCAGGATCTTGATTTCATGATAGGGAATTACGAAGAAATAGGTCGTTTCTAAACATTTCAAGATGAAGGTATTAATTTTATCTCTATACAGGCGGAGCCGCGGGCAACAGTTAATTTATAACCAAACAGAAGCTGTTCAATTTGAAAACAATACTTATTCGGTGGCATTACTTGTAAAATGATATTGTTCGTACCGCGAGCTTCTATTCGCAGTTGACCTTTTTTTTTATATAATTTCCTCGTGCATGCACCACGCACGGCGGCGTGCGCCGGCCGCGTGGACTGTACGTCCGTCCGTAAATAAATAGCGCAACACACGCGCGGGTATAGGAGCAGTCGCTGTTTGCCCAAACCGGCTGCGGTCGATGTTGGGAAATGAATCGCCCAATTTTCCGCATTTTCCCCCATTAACAACATCCGGGTCCGCCCGCCCGTAGCGGCGACGCGTCCGCAAATAATGGCCCCGCGCTTTCGCTCGGCGTAAAATCGATAGAAATTCTCGAAATATCGATCTATTTTTAATGATTTCGAATATTCATATAATTGAAGCTACCAAAGAACAGAGACAGCATTAAGTGTAAGAGGAAATTATTAAAAATATTAATAATTTCCAGTTGGTTTCATGTAAGAAAATCACACCTTTACAAAGCGATCTAGTAATACTAGTTTAATAGGCCATGTATTCTCACCTCCCGTCACGCTGTAACCCTAGTTGACATCTGTCACTAGGGCATATAGCGTGTGTGAGTTTGTGTCGTGGCTCCTATGCATCTAAATTATGCAAAACGTTGGTTGTTACGATGCAAATGGTAAATAATTATTATTATTTCGTTGAACGAAGTCATTCCTTGCCGGTCGTCATTTCGTAGTTTCATCTCTATTTAATGCAACACGATATTTATTATTTCATACATGTATTATTTTTTTATTTTCAGGTAATTAAGAACAATAATATAAGAGCCAAAAAAACATGTCAGCGAAATGAGCCACAGCGAAAAAACATTGAAAGATATCGTATATCAACGTAAGTAGATAGTTTGCGATATCTCTGTTAGAGTGTAATTGAGGAAAAATTATTACGTATCATTGAAAAAAAATCTTCTGGATTGGAATTTGTGACATGTTTGATTAGAACTGCGGTCGATTTTTAGTTGTAGTCGGTAGTTTTAAGTTATCAATAATGAGCCGCATGAGCAATGAAACCGTTTTTGAATGGAAAAGTAATAGCTTCATTCCTTACAGCATCAAATGAATTGTCTAGCTTTTTAGCTTAAGTGTAATTAAATCACTCGCTTCGGGCATCGAGGAGCACGTTAAGCCGCTGGTCCCGGACGTTCCCACCGCTTTGGCGATAACTGGCGATAAGTGTCTAACAACTTCTATCCCATACTGAGCCAACGCGAATGCTTAAGATTGAAATGCTTTCAACCTGGAATAAAAGATCGTGGAATGGCGCAACATTGCACTGTAGACATCGTAGAGTGGAAAAAACGAGCACAATAACAATCGTATTTATTAAGCGCGCGCTTCTTTTTGTTGGTTACACACGTTCTCGCTTCTGAAGCATAAGCATGTGGATTGCGGGGCGTTAGACTAGCTTACATTTTGCATACGCTTGAAAATCGGATCGTGTGTCAGTTTTTGTGTACAGATCAAAGAAAATTTGCTACAAGCTATCACATGTTAGCTAACCATCCACACGATTAAAAATCGTTGACTATCGTTTTGTACTGGATGGGTGCCATTTTAGCAGCATGCGTTTTTAGTACGTTCGTAGACAGACGTACATAATATATAATATATCGTTTTATATATGATCAATATTTGATTTTATTGTTTGAATTGATACCAAACGGAGTTGAGTATATCAGGAACATAAAAACAATAAAAAGAATAAAGTTTTAGAACTCATAGAGTAGCTTAACTAGCAAATTAAGATGTTATTTAATTATGTATTCAGATACTTTTTCTATTTATCCGAACTCTATTTATACTAAATAATTATTTACTCGGTACGATCTCCGTGAATTTTAATCATTCACTCTTTCCTTCGTTGAATATTCGATTCATTTTGTTTTTTCCTTCTTCCATTGTAAATTAAAAATAAGTCTACTCGAACAGGATAGACAACGTTTTAATTCAACTGCTCGGTTATTGGACACAACTGTATAGCGCAATTCGGAAAAGGGGGATGTTGACGTTTGATTTTCTTGTACTTGACAAGCCTGAAATAGTGACTACGCATGCGTACGAATGTGTCGTATGCACGAAACGAACCATTTGATTGGTGAGCAGCAATGGAGGTTCATGAATGTAAACGTCAAAGTAGCGACGGTGGTATTCTCTGTAGCATTACAAGTGCATTGCAAGTGATCTGTAATTTAAAGACTGCTATTTGTAGATAAAATACATGTTCGTATATTTCTGCATTGATAACGACCATCGAGACTATTTTAATTTTTCTTTTGAATATTCACTATTATTAATTATCTAGTTGTAAAAATATGTTCATTTCTATAATAATGCTCTGGTAGCGGTTATCGCGAACTGGGTACGTAAGTGAATTTAACAATATCTCGGCAACTAATTTTATGGTTTGCTGCTAGATGTTGCACGCGCATATTTCTTGCAAGAAATGATTCTTAATGTGCAAAAAAAAAAGTATAGATTCATAAACACATACAGTAAATACCATATAACCTAATATTATATAATACTTAAAAATTCCTATATGTATTTATAGTTGAAATTACTTGATCAATTTTTTTTTCATTTCAACGCTCTACTGAAAATGTAAACGTCCACAGAGAATCATCATTAAGCGCGATTAGAGGCGGCCCCAAATATTTTCTTAACGATTTCCACGTTCACCAATGGCACCCATCTGATACTACAAACTTATCTTGTGCACTTTTCCTATCGTTAGGGCGGCCCGTCGCCGCGCCGCCCGCCGGCCGGCTAACGATTTCCGATACGGCGCCGTTCCGACGCCGCGCCGGCCCCCGGTGCCGTTAACGGCGGCCGCGTATCGCCTTAATGAATTTCCTCTTTTCATTTACCGGCTTACCTCACCTCGTTCGGTGGGCTTTATGAAAGGATTTTATTGCGTTATCAAAAATGTCGCTAAGCGTTACATGGTACAGGAGGGCCGGTTTTATTATTTCGTGCGCGGTGCATAGCTAAGGTGACGCCTTCCGTTCCATCGCAATACATGGCGGCAAATGAGAAAGAATATTGTAGGTTTTACACGTATTTGAACACGTTGTCATACAATGAAATTTCATAACAATAGTAGTACATATTTTAAATATGCGAGACATACATGAAATATAAATTTTGAAACATGCCCAATTCAAGATAGATTAAGGATTGTAAAGAATTTATATATCTGATACTTAATAGTTATTTGCTTATAACATCCAACCACCACATTGAATTTATAAAAGTAGTGAAATATGAGATATTAAATTATTCGCGGTTTCCGGTTCCTGGAACGTTAAACCACTATGTTTGTTCCCATAAGCTATCAACACTGATAGACAGAGAATATCCATCTTAATTAATACGCTAAAAATAAACTATTATAGCTAAAATAAGGACGATTCACAATATTTACGCTATTATTGAAAATCTGATATAACTACGGTTAATTCAACAGGTTTCGCGTTAAATATGGTAGAATAAATACGTGACATACACATCTTTAAATTTCGTGTAAACTGTAGTGAGAATAAGATTTTTCTGACCTGTTCTCCGAGTTATTAGGAATTTAAAATCTCAAATAAACAATGGCGTTGCTCTGTAAATCAAAGAAACGACATTTAAAGTATATCATTTAAATTGCGAATTCCTATTTACAATATTTTATAATAATATACATAATCGTGGTGAGTCTAGTCCAATGTCAAACAAACTGCTTTAACGTCTGATGGCCGCCGTTACTAAGCAGCGCCATCTGAGGATTACATCAGTAACTGTTCATTGTTTTACCAACAGCAGTGCATCGTACAAATTAAAGAGATATAGTTTCTTTACACATGTATTAAGTGCGTCGTCGCACATTCTCCGTAACGTTCATCGCCGCAGCGTTACGTCATTCAAATCTGCTGAACCGATGCGCGCTACGTCCGTGCAACTTCACGCGTCAGGACGGGCGGGCAGCCGTGACGGACCGTTTCCGGCTCATCGACGCGTTTGCGGCTTGTCTCCTGCAGCTTGCTTTAGCTGTCAATTACACGCGTTTACGTCCAGAGACATCGGAACAATGGATGACGAAATTGGAAAACTAAATTAGTGTAACATCCGTAGACAAACGTACATTCAGTTTTCGTTATTGATTTCAATTCGAAAATAACTACACTGTTACAAAGAAGTTATACTAATGAGCTTTAAATTTTCACGGTAAAATGAGATGAATGATGTAGATACAGCAGTCTTCAAGGTTTATTTCTTGAAACTGTATGCGTGTATTCGAATTTGAAATTTTTGATATTTAATAAATTATCCTTGTATAATATCTTATTATGACAGTTACGCTCGTACGTTATGTACTCGATGCCTAAAATTTCAACCTTACGGTAGAGGTATTACGTTAAGAGTGAAACATTTTATATATACCTACCACACACATACGTACACAAACTTTCTTCTGATGTTAAGAATACCTACAAAACGTTACCTATTTATATATAATGAAAATGGTTTTCTTCGGCCGCGCATCATGCAAAAACTACTAAATGTATCATCGGTATGACACTATTACCAATAGAGATCGGCATTGAAATCGAGAGCGATACGGGGACTGGACCTCAACTCGAACCAGAATTGTCATCGAGAATAGGATCACGATAGCGCTCAAAATTGACAACAAAATCAGCCGAAATAGAAGATGAAGGAATTCATTTTATGTCCACGAGAGCAAAACAGAGGGCTCATTTAAATAATAAAAATAATGCTAATTTTAAATTTGTGCTCAGCGAAGCGGGCGGGTAACCGCTAGTTTTTATATAAGTACATGGAATCTTAAACGAATACGTTTACGGCTAAATGATAATTGGCAATATGTACGTGACTACAAATGAAAGTAAAATTTGACGAATCTTCGTTCTCAATGTGTTTCTGACGCTAAACTGAAAATGTCTATATAAAGTTTTTATTTCTTTTTAAATTGATTTTGGCAATTTATTACGTTAAATACTCGATAAATAATGTACAATACTTAACTTAATCTCATTTATACATTAAAATTAATGTATTGTAAATACATTATTTTTTTTTTAGTTCTTTTAAAATTGTTTAAAGCTATTGTTCAATTGTATCCAATTACTATTAAATTACAAATATATTATTCAACACAATCGAATGCAAAAATTTCGCAAACTATTTGACGTAGGTGTACTTAATATCTTCACATAATAAACATTCAAGTGGACAGCAGTGTATATAAGCTGGCGAGACTGGTCACGGCCAGCGTGCTCTTAAGGGTCTCAGGCGACACATTAAAGTAAGCTATTATCTTACTAATATTATTTATTCGCTCGTGTAATGTACCCTGAACGTAAATGAACGGCCGTAAAATACGTTTAGGCGGTTTAACGAACGTAATTTGTAACGACCGGCCGTAACGGCGTGTATCGCGTTTCAATGAGTTATAATCACTGTTATTGTGATAATAGCTAACGAAAAATTTTTGTCTTCTGTCCCGCAACTGTTGAAGAAGGAAAGTATTGTTCTGGAATGAGCGTGTCGTTAATCTCATTTCTCGAACGTTTTGTGTACGTCCTCGCCGGCGGTCACCCGTCCGTTTCGTCCGCCGTTATGGATTATGGGATCGAATGAAAAAACGGCGAAGGGTGCATTTAATTAAAAAAATAAATAGCCTAAGCCATATACAAACAATTCTGCGTCAAATTATTGAAGTACCATACCGTTATGTTTAATAGTTTTTAGTTAGTAACTGAATAAAAAACATAATTTCTTTTTATATTAACTATAAAACAGTTTTGACCCAATTGAAAAAAGCTGGGTATACAAAAAAGCTTAATTCTTAGATCCCACACGAGCTCACTGAAAGAAATCTAATGAATCTTGTACTCATTCACGATTCTCTATTGAAAGGTAATGAAACCGAATCGTTTTCAAAAAGATTGATCTCCGGTGATGAAATATAGATAACCTTTGACACGAACGGGCGAAAAAGATCATGGTCAAAAAGCAAGAAATTTCCACAGATCATAGCAAAATCCGAATTAACTCGCAAAAAGTTTATGCTATGTGTATGGTGAAATTGGAACGGCATTATTTATTATGAGCTTTTACCGCCGGCCAAAACCAATTCGGATCCTATCGCCAATAGCTGATGAGATTCACGCAAGAAGTAAAGAAGAAACGGCGAAATTGAGCAACAGAAAGGGTGCAGTTTCTCACCATGTTAACGCCAGACCATACACTTCTTCAGCAAATGTTGAGAGAATTTGGTTGGAAAGCGTTAATACATCCATCATATAACCCTGACTTTGCACCCTTTTATTTTCACTCGTTTCAGTCTCTTTGTTGTTGTTTAGTTAGTGCTAGGTTAATATCCACAGAGGATTGTTAGAACTACGTGTCGCAGTTTTTGATCGGAAGTCCCAATATGTATATATATATATGTGTGTGTGTGTGTGTGTGTGTGTGTGTGTGTATATCATAATTAAATATAAATAAAATGTGACGAAAAATTTACTTGAATTGGGATATAAAATAAAAAATAAAAAACTTTTCTCCAACCTCATGTGCAGCCACCGTCGCGTACTTTCGAGATTAATATATTTTCTGATTGAATAAGTCTTAATTAAAGTGATACAAAGGAAAATTCCCCACTCTGCATAAACGTAATCTCCCCCGCATCGGGATGCGAGCGGAGCTTCACGGGCAGCCCGCTTTGACTTCGCGCCGCCGCGGCGGGCCCCCATCGATTTCCCGAGGTTCACGAGCGCGCCGCCTCTCGGCCGAGATGCGGTTGCGGTCGCGGCCGGCCGACCGATCGCGGAATCCCATTGTCATATTTCTGGACACGCTCTTTGAAGCGTTGTCGCCATTTAATCGGTTTGTTCTCTTAAGTCGCCGCCGGGCTGTGCTAATTGAGTTTGCGACGTCAGTATTTTGAGGTCAATTATGATATTGATTTGTACACCCATCTGATTGACTTTGGTAAATCGTTGCTTGTTACATCTGCCACATGGAATCAAATTTTGATATATGTGTTTGTCTCCACGGATTCGTACTCGAACTTGCTTAATTGCTTTCAGAATTGTCCCATTCTTGACATTTCTATTTTACGCAATAGCGAACAATTCTTTTCTTGCAAATCGTACGGCATCTTTGGCATTTTTGAATCTATCTAAAGATGGGATTTTCTAATTTCGGCCTTGGTACTATACCAAATTACATATTTCAGTGTTTACAGCTCGAACAGCGACCATCTGAAATGAGACTTTAATATTTCGATCGATAGTATGCTTAAACGACTTTGAAATGATATTATAATTATTTTAATATGTATAATACAACATATTTCAACTTTCCGAAAATCATCTCAACAAGCAAAATTATCCTCTGACGCGTACTTTATAAGGCCATATGTCTATATAGCCTTATAAAGTATACGTTTTAGGATAATTTTGCTTTTAAGTCTTCAAAAAACTCCGATAATGGCTTTAGTATTTGTCACCGAGCTTTTAATGGCATAAATAAATACTGTTTTTACTTAAGTACATTTACTACTATAATTTTATCTTGTAACCGTTTGCAGGATCATATTTGTTGGCCATTTTAGGGTCAAGTATCTTATGAAAGCATAAAACAAGAGTAATTGCTCTGGTTACTTAGACTTATAAGCACTTATTAGGTGACATTTTACGACCTGTATTAGGAAATACAAAATTTAATTGCTTGAACTTATTTACAGTGCTTATTTCGTTTTACATTAGCCTCAAAGTGAGTCCCTTAGATATAGGAAATTATTTTTGGTCATAAATTGGTCGACATACATATGCATAATCATACTTTATTTTGAATATAATATGATATTTAAGTCCAATAAAGGATTATTAATTCAGTTAAAAGCAACATACCCTTTAATATTTTGTAGCAAAAACTGTATAAGTCGTGCACATTGTCTTTTTTGAATTTCTAAACCCTAAATTTGAGAATCATAGCCTGTTCTTTGATTTTGACACTTGCCGTTATATAACCAGGTATGCCCATTATAGCATAATAACGCATTTTAAAATAAACATGTCCTAAACAAATTGATAAATACTAATATTATGTAAATATTCCAATTTTAATACAAAAAATAAATTTAAAAAAACATGATATATTTCACCGAAAATTTATGTACATATTTAATTTAAATTATTGACTCTTTCACATCCACCCTGTGAAAGAGTCAACAGTTTAAATTAAATATGTACAACGATGAAATTATGCTTTGTGAGTTAAATTAAAACTTTTTCGTTTATGTTTTATGCAGTAGTATTAATTTGTTGATATTGTTTTTATATAAACTTCTAATATTATCATTAATATATATCATTCTAAAATAATATATTATTAACCATATTATGTTGGAACAACTGGCCAAAAAATTTGATAGTGTATAAAATTTGACACGAAGGATAAGCCATAAGAGTTTTGCTTCATTGGGGCGATAGGTGCGACACATAGCTAAACAAAGTATTAACTTCCTCATATCGAAACTATTAATTTGAAAAAACCCAATATTAGTATCGGACTGTATTCCGTTTGGGAAGTAATTTCCCGCGCAACAACGAAACTTCTTTTGCGCGGGTACTTCAGTAATATATTTTTTCCGAGTATTTCTTGTCGTTCTCGCCTCTTGCGCGGTACGAATTCCTGTAATCTCTCGTGTCGGCTCAACGCCCGGCGTGCGCATTACAAGTGTAGCTTTCTCGGAATGTTCACGTCGCCATGGCAACACTTTGCTGAGTCAATAAAGCTCGGCACGTTCTTACAGCTTCTGCATTAGCCCCGAATCATATTATACGTATACCGTTGATTCATCCTTTTTAATCATGTTAAATCTTGCCTCTCTCGTGTCGCGCGCCAGAACAGCGAGCGCCGGTTGCGCTGCGACGAGATGTGCATGTCGTCCTAATGCTGCCCTCCGGCGAAATACGTCCACCCTAACTCTTTTCTCTCTGGAAAACTGTCAGCCGCACATGTGGTAACACTGGAAACGTTTCGTTTCATTTGTTAAGAATTTCAATGCTTTACGATTCTGTTTTCGCAATTTTAGAATTGTGTGTGTATGCGTTGTTTATGTTTTTTTTTATGTATACCTCTACGTGGATAGAAAGGTATGTTATTGGCTCACATTGAATGTCTTAGATTACATACAGCTATCAATCAACTTCAGGTTATCTCTCGCATAATATATGTCAATTCAAGAGACTCGACTGCAAACCCTTCACGATAATCGAGCCCGAGAGAAGGGCCTGAGCCAACGGCTTAGCGTATCTTCCGAGGTACGGGGCATGTGTTATCATTTGATCTAAATTAAAAAGTTATTGCCCAACATTGGCTTGTGGTAAAATCACTGTCTGATTTTTAATCACAACACACTGACCGCTCGGCCAACATTGCTCATATTTCATTGTGAATCTATAATACAGTGCAGAGATACAATCTACAATAATATGTAAGTTTTAACACACAGAGTAAATATAATATAAAGTATAACTTTGGACTTGTTTCATTGATTAAATCGTTTTATAATAAAAGAAAACCTACATTTTAAATATTTAGGTTTCGTGTCAAAAATAAAAAAAGAAAACCAGGAAATGCACTTTATTTATACAAAAGTGTACATTTAGTTATTTGTAACAAACATTAACAATTTTCTTAAATAAATAAAATACTCGACTTCAATAATTCTTTTTCTAAAATTTCTACCCTCACATATACATTCTTATGTATATCTCTGTATAAAAATATGCTATTATTTGAAGAGGTACGAAACATAAAATTATTTGACTTGATAAAACTAAGTGGTCGTCTTGGCTGTTATATTTTCGTAATTCATTGCTGTTTATATTATATTCATTCATAAACTAACGTTAAAGATCTAGGTATACAGAAACTTCTTCAAAAATACTATTTTAGTACAGAAAAGATAATTATAGTTATGGAACGTTTAGGTTCACTAATTTTAATACATAAATAATTGCTTATTCCTTCTAGAAACAAAGAGAAAATCTCTTGTAAAAATAACTTGAAACGCGAGAGCTCGTCTGTTTAGTTTTATTTCGCAATCCACTCAATATTCGCAGGCTGTATTTTGCAGTATTAAAGCCTATCAAATTTTTATGAGGCGTTCTTTTCGGATGCTTCTGTTTACGATATTGCCGCCCCCATATAAGAAAAGTTATGAATGTTATGTTGAACGAAAAAGAAAAAAAAAGTTACATTTTAATATGTCTATCGGTTTCTATCGATGACTTTTATTTAATGTGTTTATTTTAACTCCATTCAGATAATCTTGTCTGTCTTATTGCTTTTATTCGAGTTTAAGAAAAAAAATTCGCGCCTATTTTCCGTGCATAATGGAATTACGACTTGACTTTCATAAAAGTCATCTAGTTCGTATCAATTCACCAGGGATACTATTTTTATTTTTATATAATTGACTAGCTTCGGCTCGCGGTTTCGTCTACGTCGATACAATATATTTTTTCGTCTTTTGTATTATCTATTTATATATATATCTCTTCTTTACACACGATTTCAATCCTGGTCCTGTCCTCGATTTTAATTTCGGTCCACTGTCCGTTTCGATCCTGGTCTCGTTTTCCTGGTTCCATGTTAATTCCATACCTTGTTTTACTCTCGATTCCAATTCTAGTCTTGCTTTAAATTCCGAACCTGGTTCCATGATTGTCTAATTACAATAGAAGACGCAGTGTAAATATTTAGCCTAACGGAATCGGCATTACAATGTAATTCAATTGATCGTGAAGTTCTTGCTCGTAACATTTGCTCTAGCTATTTTAAAATCCTAAGTATCGAAAGTTAGCCGGTGACACCCGGGCATGGCTTCCTCAAACTCACACGTTCGGACAAAAAAAAATCAACAATGAAGATGGCATGATCGAGGAGATAAACCAAGAAATGCTTCAATAGATTCCACACGGTCTCTCATCTATAATATTGAAATAGATCCAAGTCTTTACGGCCATTTCGCTCTCATAAGCATACCGAAGTCTCCTTTAGTTTCTCTGTGTGAAACCATTCGGAATGCCTATATCGGTCAAAAATAGTTGCTGTTTTGGAAAAATGACAAATTAAAATTATATCCTCGGTAAAATATGATAATTTTGATGAAATAAATGCAATAATTAGATCTTAACAAATAACACGGCGTAAAGCTTTTCACAGCTTTCCACCCGGATTTCTATGGAATTGATGCAAAGATTAAAATTGAAAAATTTAATACACACCGGCAAAATTGGCCGTCAAGTTTTATACGCTACAAGGAATCGCCGCGAATAAAAAATGGAAATTTTAATAAAAAATAAATTACGTTCTTGCCTTTTGGTAGGTTTCTCTCGCGTTTTATTAGCATTATTTTTACAATCGGTGATTTCGGTCGGAAATGTTCTCAACGAGTTTAATTTAAGCCGGCCACCGGCTTCCTTGCAAAATCCTTCATCAATTTCAAAGCGGTCAGCTTCCGCACCCCGCAGCACACCCACTTGCCTTTCGTCGCTTACCGATAGAGTTAAGAAGGAAAGGCAGTGTGCCTAGTTTTTGTATGATATTTACCAATTCTTTACTGTCAACTTTGATAATTCTATGACTGTGATATCCATAAGTTTTTATGTGGTTTGAGTTTGAAAGATATAATGCCTGTTATTTGCTAACGTATACAAAAAAAAAACCTCGAATGTATTGTAACGCGAAGGTTAAATTAACTGTCATTAGCTATCGTATTTATATTCATTTAGATACATTTAAACGGTTGAAATGCTTTCGTTTCAAAACCCAATGAAAGTTTAGTTATCATTAAAAAATGCCCATTTACAAAGTAGTGTCCTTGTGAAATATGCATTGTGAACCAAGAACAATGGATGCATTCTCGTTTATTATTATAATTTTATCGTGGTAGAATGTGTGAATAGTATGAAGTATTTTGAGACAGTTAATTTAGGCCGACCATTTTTTGATTAACATAAATTATGATATCAATATAAATTACGGTTTACGATTCTTAACTTAGACCTGACTCTGTTTCTTTCGGTATCACCAAAAATATATTACGTTTTTATACAATATATGTTGGTTGAAATGGCGTTCTATGTTCTAATCTAAAGTCATATACATCCCTTAAGCACGTGTTTGTTCTGTTCGTCACTCTAAAACAACTAAATAATTAAAAGTAAACTATTATTTCTCTTTAATTCTACTTTCGCCTTACATATTAAGTTGTATATGTCTCTTTGTTGGAGTGAATAAATTTTACTTCGTGTTGTTTCCTGAGGAAGAATTCGGTCACTCCACCATTCCTATTGAATGTTGATGTCATCAACTTGCTATTAAGAAAGATAAGTCTTTTAATTGACAACCGATGAAACAATAACTGCTTTACTATAAGAACTCTAAAATGTTACTTATGAGTAACTAAGCGACGGGCAACAGCTCACAGATGCGAAGGTCAGCTCGTCTAGAATGTCGATTACTAGATTATATACTGTTCGAAAATGCTTGTATGTGAGTGCATGGTTATAGTTCGATAATTAAGGCCAAAAAAGTGTATTGTGTTTTGTTATTGTCTAAATGTTTAGAAGTCGAGTGCTTCTGTATGCGCCAAGTCATTATGTTTGTCTTGTACATGCGATTTAAATTTCAAGCACCCATTCTTTCCGATTCTATCCTCCGTACCTCATTTCGAGACCGCGATTTGAGCAATAATAACTATCAACCGCCCCGGACACAAACTCGTCTACCACTATAAACTAAATCTATACGCATATAGATATCCCAAGTGCTGGCGAGGACCTGGAAGGAGCTAAGACGCTGGTCTGCTTCGTGGCCTGAAGGTATGTGCGATTTTATTCCTCGGCACGATCTCCTGCAATTTCCTCCAGGATCGTTGCGAATTATTTAATCTAAATTGTATGTGAAATTCACCGGTGCTAGCCGCATATACAATACACTTAAGCAATAACATATCCGCAAAAAAGATAGTGGTAGTGAATATCTGAATTACTTCTCGCGCCCTCTCTCCTCATACGAGACAAAAATATTTGCCACTCCATACTCTTTGACTTTGCTGTACGTACATTTCAACTACTCCGTCCTGTATCATTAGTCCGATGTTAAATAAACATGGCGTTTGGCAGATCAAAATTTCCATAGTTTATAGACCAATTTCACTTTCCAAAACTTGTTACTTGAACGCCTCGCATCATACTCAAGATTAAGCTCAATTAGTGTCATAAAGATGTATGGGTATTTTTTTCAAACAACAAGTACTGACTTCGTTGTGAAATCCATCTTTCATTTAGTGGACTACAGACATGAACTAGCTTCGTCTCAAAGATACTCTCACTGATTGTAAGCGTATCCATTGTGTATACGACTTTGTATTAGTTTAGCGTTCTCGCATACATCTTAACATCTCATTCGCCGTAACATCGACGACCTTCGACCTTCTACACGCTACGTTGTTTAATCTAAAAACAACCTTTTCCTCCGGAAATAAGCAACAAAATTGATGTATGTTTTATAGACGTGTATGTGTGTACACACAACGGGGCAATCTGGCCGGCGTCGGTCCGGCGGCGCACTCCTTTCATCTCGTATTCAAGACGCGACCGGCAAAAAACCAGTCCAATTTGCAGCGACAATCTCATCGCATGAAACTTGTGAAACGATAGTCATGAAAGTAGGAGAACTACTTCTACCGCTGCCGGGTGCAATATTTAGTTATTAGTTCTGTAGAAGTGGATTTTGAGCATATATATTTCTGTTTGAAAAGTACATTTTGGCTTCTAATATTGTGTATAACGATCATTAAAGTGAGATTGCTCTTAGGACATACAAGATTGGCCGTGATAATGAGAACGACTTCAATCCTTGATCATCACTCCATAATGCACAAGTTCACAATTTCTTTTTTCGCTTTATTTGCGCGTAAATCATATAAATAACAAAGCTTTTGAACAAAAGTTGTTAATTTCCTATACACGGATAAACTATAATGGCACAGGGCTTTTGAATTAAATATTTTTTCAAAATTATAGTCGTGATGATATCGTTACTGGTATAAAAATCACGATAGATTATTTTAAAAGTCGTTTCTGTTCCCATATCTCTCTATTTACCAACTATTACACGCATCATGCAAAAACGAATGAAATAATTTTTATGAAATTCGGGTTTTTTGATAACTTATACTTGAACTCATATTCTAGACACTTTCTAGGCTGATAAATTTACGTTTCAGCGAAGCGGTTAAAGTTTGTACGAAAGTTAATTTTAAAATCTGTCGTTGAAAAATGAATTTTTATATTGGTTAAGAGTCCATTTTTCTTGAGAAAATTGTATGAAAAAGCTATCCACAGATATTAGTGAAAGGAGGAATTGATTATCTGGCTGACTAACGATCAACGCATAAACGAAACGACTGGGTTTAGAAACTTGAAATTGTGAAATTCAACATTCTCAACATAAATGAAGAAATACGTGTTTCAGTGGTTTTATAAATTCTACACATAAATAAAGCTAAATTATTTTTATTTTTAAGACCTATATGTATATAGACAAATGATATATTCGATATAGCAATTCGAGAACGGGACGAGAACGCCATCGAAAGCAGGACCGAAATCAAAATTGTAATGAAACTGACATCAAAATTGAGAGCGAGACAGTAATCTGAATTGAAAACAGAATCGAATCGAATATAAAAGCGAGACGGGGATCACATCGAGAACGGCAGACGCATCGAAATCGAATGCGAATCTGACATCAGAATAGAGAACGGGAATGTGGTCAGAATTTAGCACAGGATCGATATTGGAATTTTGGTCGCATTTACAATGGAATCAGAATTAAAATCTATCGGGATCATGACTATCAGAGAGATTACTTGATATGAAAGATGCACGAATTTATACAAGCCCACGTGGCTAAGCTGCGGACGAAAGTTAGTAATTATGTGTACTATGTATATACATAACGATCTTTCACTTTAAAATTAAATATCATTCAGTAATTGACACCGGTATAAAACTGTCCACGTGGACTATTTCAACAAAACCCGCGTGCTGTGGACAAAAGAAACTGTCTTCGATCTTACTCGACCGTTGTCAACGTGTTGTACCAACGTTTTTAAGCTGAATCATAGGTTTTAAAACAGTAAAAATCAAGTTATTAGTTTTTTTGTATTCATTTCGAAAACTCACCTAATAAATTGATAAAGATTTAAAAGTTCACAAATGACTATCCCAATCAGCTTTATATAAATGTTTATAGTGTAAAAAAAAATATTGTACATTACAACGTGACGTTCATACCATTCTTTTTATCGCAAGTAGTAGTTTGTGTAGTAATTTATTTTACTTATATGTTAAGGTATGTTCGAAAGCTGAGGTACTACCGACGACCAGGAGCAGCTGCTGTATGAGCTGTTTATAAGAACGCAGTGACATGGGCAAAGATGGTCAATCTTCGATACTGGCTGTATGATTAGTTTTCTTCATCTAGCTTAAATGATGAATATCGAATAGAATTAAATATATATTTACTGATATTAACCATTGAAGACAAAGTACTATTTTGTTTAATACTTACATTCTAATTAGAGAGGCTCGTCTGGACAGTTGTGAATTTTCGATCGATAGCACCTCCATCAAATCCTCATACGACAGCCGTACGTGAATTTGATGGAGACTCTTAAATGCTGCTTCTAAGCACGCTTGTACGTGTTGTAGTTCATAAACTTTGTTTTCAGAATCATTTATAGTGAATTTTAAATGCTCTCCACCTCACCTGTGTATTTTGTTGATACGGATTTTGTTGTAACCTAAAATAAAAAATAAAATCTGGCAATGGGGAATATTAATATTTTTAAAATTTTATATTGTTCCTAAAGTACTTTAACTTCTTAAACCGAAAAAAGCCGTGAAAATTTATGCAAGACCACTATACCTATACATTTTCTATTTCATATATGCCATTCATATCTATACATTTTCTATTGTTCTGATTTTGCTTCTCAAGATTGTTGTGCCGTATTTGGATTTTAAATTTATAAGTATATTTTTTCATTTGGGTTATTAATCGTTAAATTATAGAATCATTGAACTATAGACTGTTATAATTTTCGTAATACATGATGTTAATTTTATAATATTACGGAAACACAATGAATCACGCCAAAGTTTTAATAATTTTCCTTCCATGTAGAAATACAGTCAAAGCTCCTTATACGCAGGAAATACGTTCCATAAATATGCCACGAATACATAACCGTAAATACGGAATGGTAATTTGTATGGGATTATAGGGGATATGTTGCAAGGTTACGAAATAAAATGGGAAAAATATGTAATAAATTTTTTTTCCATATTCTCCGAGAAGGAACTAAATAAACTTCGCCATATTTATGGTCATTATCCCTCACGCTTAATAGAAAATTATTTGCATTGCATTCTTAGATTACAACCTCTAACTAAGAAAAAGAAAAGTGAACGACGTGTTTATTTGGTTAAAATAAAAAATGTAAAATGTGTCGTATAAGTGGATTTATGTTCGTAGCTTTTTCGTCGATATATACGTCTATGGCTGAGCCGTCCCATACTAATTCGCTAATAAAGACGGCGGTTGACGCAGTGGATGGAAGGGAATTGCTTTCGAACGAGCATTGGGTTCAAATCTGATCACAGACAGATTTACCAATTGAGTTTTTTAATTAGGCCAAATTAAACCACACGTTTCGTGTTCGGTAGGACATGTTAAGTCCCGGATGTTGTTATCGCAGAGTTCGCGACGTTCGTTAATAGCTCTCAACCTATATCGAACCAGCATGCAAAGCTGAGAGGATATAATAAAAAGATTGTAGTAGCACACCGCAGAAGTGGGTGACTAAAATACCTTATAGATGTGCATTAAACTTAGTCCGTCGTCTTTGTGTTGTTAACAGTTTTTAATATTAGTATCAGGATTAGATATAGTATGTCTTTATTATGTATTCATGAGTCACACTCGGAGTCTGAAGATGTAGACCAGGGATAACTGAGCTGACCGAGGCACTAAACACTTTTAACTATCGTCTCGTTTGTATACGAAAATCTAAAAATATTTAAGAAGACGTGAAAGTTTTAGTTTTGATATTGATTGAAGATATGAAAAGGTCTCCGAAACTCCAGTTTACCTGGTGGATAGCGGGCCGTTAAGCAAATCACCGGTATAACTTTGAATACTTTTACAACTTGATCCTTTGGAGAAAACAGCTTATTTGAACTTGGGGGGACTGTACTTTATTTTTATGTTCCTCGGTTTTGGGGCCGATCGTCGGTAAACGATTTTAGGTTCTAGACGGTCTTTGATGGCCCTATTTTTTTCTTTATCTGAAAGCCTTCTTTAAAGTATGCCCCTATTGATGGGCATAGATTTGAATGAATATAAACAAAAAGGATTATTGCAGAGTTTTAGTTGTATAATATCGCTTTTTAAATCTATAAGAAAACGACATATCATCAATGACGCAAATAGTTAATGGAATTGATTGTGATAGTGTTAGTCAGTTGTTGGGAGTAAGGTCAGTTACGTCTAAATACAAAGAAAACGACTTGCAGTTTGAATACAATAAGTTTTGAAGAGGTACAAAATAAGAATGTTTTTTTCGGATTTGTAAAAACAATAGAGAATCGGAAATATATAGAAACAGACGTTGGGTGACCAATCGAATCACTCCATAATAATTTTGTATTTCGTCAAGTTCGAAATTCTTCTGTCACACATTACTACCGTAGTACTATTTCTCTTAGCTACAATTTAATGTAGTCAATTTTCGAACAGGAAAAATATAGAGATATGCAGAGTAAGACAGGTTCACGTATTTTGTAAAGTCGCGACGCGTATTAAGTCGAAGTTAACACCGCGATCATAGTAACCAAAACAAATGACGAACAAAACAAACACGTAGCCGGCGCCGCGATCGCCGGGATGAGCTCCATCCGGGCCGCTGATGGCGCGACCATCAAAGCCGGCTCCGCGGCCCGCCGCTGGAATACTGATGCGCGTCTTCCGATAACGCCTGGACGACCGGCGACCCGTTCAATATTTATTGAACGGATTTGTCGTGCGTCGTTCAATATCGACTGGTCGTGGAGTCAAACATTCCACATCGTTTTGGTTTCGGCTAGATGAGATCAGATGAGCGAAACCGAAAAAAAATCAGCCTAATGCTGATTTTTTTTTCGGTGCGATCGGGCTAAATCGCGTAATTTATTAAGATTTAATATTCGCTGCAATTTAAATCTTGATCTTTAACCTTTACCATATAGTTGAGATAATTCTAGTAAAACACGTCCTTATAGTTCACTTGTTCATACTACATCGATTATTTGTTTTGTGTTTTAAAAAATCAATGTTGTAAGAAAAAATGTCATTTGGATATTCAAATCTTCAAAAATGGTCCGAATGCGGTTTCCTCGATTGAGAACGATTTTGAACACTCGATACAATAACTCAAAGTAGTCTTCAATATCTATTGAATACCATTGATCAATTCTTGCATCCATTGAATATGAATTACCCAAAAAAATGCTTGATCAAAACTTACGGTCAATTTTTAAAGGTAAAGATGAGCCTCATCGGAGCCCGTGATGGTTCGACTTAAAGCGGGGAGACCTGCGAATACAAATACGATTTTCGTTTACTGTGCAGTTGTATTTTAAAAAACATTTTTTTTTTATTAGTTAAATTCAAATAGTTTTGTAAAATACTATACAGACTTTGAAAGGAAGCTCGATCAGACCAAATATCAATTTTACGATAACTGAAGTAAGTTTACGAATGCCCGCTGATAACGTAAAAAGCAATGGGTGGATTTATTGTCGAAATGCAAAAAATAACCCTTTCATCTCTCTCTGCTGGAATTATGAGTTGTACCTTTAAGCATGGCCTATGTGAAGAGAAAAATATTTTTTTACTTTACACTTTCCTGAAATGAAATACATGTTTTAATTATTATTGTAAACATAACACAGAAACCTGAATAGTAGTGTCCGTTAGAACTAAAAAAAATGTTCTCACAATACCGAATACATCATGGTTAGGTATCATCGCACGAAAAATCATAAATTTTCTTACAGTAAACAATCTCTTTTATTTATTTTTTGGCATTTGATGTTTCCTGAATTCAGTTTACTTGATTCCTTATGGTATTAACAACTCGATATTAATCTAAGAACGAGTTTGAATAAAAGAGTAGACTTGTGTTAAATTCTATGGTGGCTGACCATCATCTGCTCAAACGCTAGAATGTTGGCTCGTGACAGGGGGTATACATTTAATTTTATGATAGAGTTGTTTACTGTATAAGACGACCATAACAAAATTTACATTGTTGACATATTGACTGCCTGATTGGCGCAGTTAATATTAATCTTATCTGCTGCGCCGTGGTCCTGAGTTCGATTCGCGCACAAGACAAACGTTTATTTAATTTAAAAATTAATGTTTGTCTTTTGTCTGGGTTTTAATGTTTTATGTCAATCATCTTACTATCTGATACCCATAGTTCAGGCTTCGTTGCTTAGTTTGGAACAAGATCGCCCTGTGTGTGTGTTGGCATATTAAAATCCAACTAAATATTTTTTACAAATGCAAGTCGGTGAGATAGGATTTGCTAAACGAATGTAAAAAAACAAATGATTGTTGTTTATAGTCAGGTACTTAAACACTCCTATTTAAAATTGAATTTAACCAAAAAATCGAAATCACAAAAAGAACCAACAATCATAAATGACACTCATGCTGTTTAACCAGAACAGTATTCTCACTAACAAATTGCATCCCTATTCCCATCTGCTAATCTCTACTGACAGATTCAATTAGCATGTCATTATAAATATATGTATGTTCAATGGGCGTAAATACTTTTAGGGATTTAATATTTAAAAAATAGAAAACCTATGTACTATTAACTTGTCTATTTCACTAGAATCCAAGAAACTGACAATTTTAAAATTATTCTGTGCAAGTTGAAAACAACAGTACGATGAATTATCCGGTCCGGTGATGGCGCGATCGTCGAGACCGGCTCGTCTACGCCCAACCTTGAATACTGATGAGTTTCTTTGAAAAGGAACTTGTCTCGAAGCTGCGCTCGTGCTTTTCTGTTCCATTTTGATCAATTAACATTGTTCATAGAAATGATAATAAGCCTTTATCTTACTGCTTGGCTTTTAATGAAAAGAAAATATAGTGTTTTAAAGTTAAAATTATGTTACATAGCCTTCTATGAGCGAATGATCCTATCTCAAATTCTTTTATTAGTGGTGATTCTTCATCAAATAGTGAGTCTGTTATTGACATAGCCGTTAATTAAAAATGTATTCTCTCAGCAAACCTACCATCCTACCTCTATAAAAGTTTTTATTTAATATTCTCGTTTAATTAATTATTTTTTTTTTGTTGTTAAGAACGTGCTGGAAAAAAAAAAAGCTGGATTTTTTGGTTTTAGCTAAAATTAATATGCAATAAAAGTAGTAAAGACTTATGAAATGAAAAAATCATTTATTATTTTGGAAAACTTTAAAAGCATATAGTTATTTCAAATGTGTTTCGTTGCTTAAGTACGTAATTATTGTTACGTTGTTATTGTGTGTTTCTTCGTCTAATTATATTGCTTATGTCGTGTGTCGCTTTGGTTAACGGTGAAGTGAGAAACTACTGTCTATCGCAATTTTTTTACAAAAACATACAAATGTTTTAGACGAGACACTTTCGCCATTAATTTCACCTTGTTAAAGTTCATTGTACACAGATACCAGATTTTTGTCTTTAAATAAAATCAGCACTTAAAACAAGTAAACGTATGACACAGAAACAATAGGCATTCTTGTAGATCTACATTTTGTATTCAAAAATTATTCTTTTTCAATCGTTCTTCAACTCGAGATTTTGATTAGGACAATGTGTCCCGACTTTATTTTCTCTCACCGCCGAGGTTTCAAGCAAACAGAGGAACAAGGGGATCTGACGTCATTTCCTACAATGAACGCTTCGAGTGCCGCTTGAGTGTTGAATTTGTAAATATCGGCCGCCTTTTGTACGGACAGAAGGGGGCGTGATGATCGCAAATGGAGTCATTTGTATTGCAGGGGGCTGTGATTGACCGCTCCGAAAGTGCATTTTGTATGCTGATAAGCCGGGTGAGGGAACAAGTGTTTGCCTTAGTCTGGATTCAGATGTAATGAATTGTATTTTATTGCTATTGTAACATTATAATCAGTATTTTTTAAAGTGCTCTACTCTTTTGTATAGAACTATCCGTCTTGCTTTTTATGCATATTAAAATCTTTTTAAGCGTACAATTTGTTTTGTGAAATCGTCATATACATGCTATTAATCAAATTAAAAGGATTATAAATTATAGCATTTGCAGTGGACACATAATAAAATAAAATAAAATACACACTTTTAATACTGGTCCTGAAATGAAAGGTAGCACCAACTCTCTCACAGACTCTCACTGTTACAGCGACAAATAAATTTAATTGGGAAAAGGAAACAATTTAACTTACGTGAAAACATCAATTCAGACATTGACCGTTTTCGAAATAAATCCAAAATTGACATCCCTCTCGTACCGGCTTTCACGGATTTCTTAACTTCCCTAATCATTCTTCTTCGATTGTTCAGAAATAATCGATAGTAGGTTCCGTTGGACGAAAAAAAAAAACGCGGATCGAGCCGCTGTCGGCGCCCGCAGATTTCCCAGTGCGCGTGTACTTAATGGCGCCTCGGTTCATGTTCGTCATTTATTGCGGCTATTAAGTTCAGATTCCCTCTCCCCGCTAAGTAAATTGGAGTCGATCCTTCCTTAATCGAAGTTTCATTAAAATTATGCAACCGCAGATCAAAGGTTAAAGGCAAAACAGTTTAATCTGGCATCGGTAAAGCTTCGTTAAGGGAAGAAATTGATTTTGTGAAGATCTTTTAATGTGTATTTAAGGTTTTGATATTGGCCTTAATAGGTTCCGCGTTTGGTGTTGATCTTTGTTAATTGATGTTAATTAACTAAAATAAAATAAAAAAAAAACTTTGACACACAGTTCGCTTCGACGCGCGACTGTAGTTAAATTTTGAATATACAAGTCAAGGTAATAAATCAACGTATTTTGTATAATAGTGAAAGAATGTTTATAATTTAATTCATAATTATTTATATTGATACGATAAAATATTATGCATACCTCATCTTACGTAAAAGGCTGTTACAAATCTGTGAAAATAGCACGTCTAAAAAAAAAATTCTGCAATTATAATTGACTCTTATCAAGTAAATAGGTGGTATGTTACTAATAATACAATATTAGATGTATGTATAAAATAATAATTCCTATATTCGGTTTTAATAATATTAAAGATTATTGAAAACATTTTTACAAAGTTAAATGAAAAAAAGTCTGAGAGTGGTGGGATTCGAACTCAAAACAGCGCTTTATAGAGCTTGTCCATGTTACCATTGAACGCATTGTTAAAAAATAGTAGTATATGTCAAATAGATATATAAAAAAAAAACGTAGCGCTTGTATTTTTTACTCCTCATAAAATTTCCATACCGGGCGCTTTATATGAAAATTGATTTTTAAGGAGTATCGTCTAATAAGCTTTTTGATGGTGAACTGCTAGTATTTTTATTTGAAATGCATTTTTATTTAATTTCCTTTTTGGGGTATTGTATTTTTATGTAACTGTTATAAAAAATAATTAATAAATGATCAGCTAAGAAAATTAACTTTAGGGCCAACACACTGACTTACCTGTTGCTTATATAGAAGCTTCATTATAAAGAGCCGTCAGCTCGAATGTCACAATTAACTTCTACCCCGTCGTAATTACGGCGGAAGTTTACGTTGATGACGGTAGAGGGCGCGCGAGCGACATCTCCCAAAAAAATATACATTTATATTTGAGACGTTCATTTATTTATTTAAAAATAAACAGCACCACCAGTGAGAAAGGCAAATGAAACGTGACCTTGTTTTATGTAGAGCAGATTATATAAAGTAATACCAGTGTTGCCAACTTAGCTACTTTATAGCTACATTTAGCAATTTTTTGATGTCAGGCAGCTACAATTTTTCGAAACATATAGCTAAACTTTTTAGCTACTTTTTTTAGCAACTTTTGGTTGTTGGCCAGAGTGGTGAAAAAAAAGGTGCCGGCCGGCAATTTCCCGAAAAATAGACTAGTAGCAATAAACACCTACAAGAGTGAGCATGATAATGTATTATGCGATTTGCTTACTCGAATGAAAACCGAGCGGAATCACTTTGGGGATTCCCTCGATTGTCTTACTATGGCCTGTTGGGATTCCCCTTTTACTACTTTCATAAATCTTTGTTTCAATTTCATTTTATTCTTTTCATTCCATTGATCGTCATCGGTAGACTCGGTTGGTCGAAAATAGTCGAAATAAAATAGTTTGTTCCTTTTGGGTTGATGTGAAAGAAAATAATATCCACAGTGACAGAGATTCGCTCAGGAAAAGCAGCCAATGCTGTCACAACCACGGCCTTCCTAAGTCCGTACTTGACAAAATGGGTACTGTGGAAAAATATTCAAAATCAAGTGGAGCTGATTCAGCTGCACAAGATTTATCATTAATTTCCCAGTGTTCACAATCTTCTACAACTTCCTGTAGTATTTAATTGAGTATTGTGTTTTTTTTTAAATTGTCAATTTAAAGGTTATATAGTATTACTATTATAGTTTATAGATGATTTATTTGAGTATTATTTTGTTAATTACATTTTAAATGCAATAAATATTAAAGCCTTTAATAAAAGATCGTTGTGTGATTACTAATAATCATATAAAACGATATTTATTTTTACTGGAAAATTTAGGTATTCCTAGCTACTTTTCAGGACGAACAAATTACTCAATCTAGCAACTTTCTGTAAAATTCTTAGCAACAGGCCTTCGGTAGCAATTGGCAACTAGACTAATACTCTTTTAGTCGTCTTAAATTTACGAGTTGCATAAGTTACAAGTTTTAATATGTGTATTAAATCGAGAGCCCCGATCACGGTCCTGTTCCCGGTATTAGTAGATTCGATCCCGGCTTCGCTTTCGATTTCAGTAACGGGTCCGATGTCGATCTTCTTCTTCGTAACAAATTAAATTTTTCACTTTAGCTGGCAGTTGTACATTATTTTTTACTTAGAAAGTCTTCTACAAACAAATATTGAACAAGTATTGAATCACAGGAGAAATCTATTATGTATAATTCAAAATCAGACCACGGCGGTCGATTTGCGTGTTTAAGAATATCGCTTAATAAAAGTATGAAAAGAAACATAATTTGTGTATTGGTGTACGGAAAGCGCCTACTTCAATTTAGAAAAAATATCATACAAAGAATTCCGGAACTTCACTGCTGTGATGATTCCAATTACCTGTATAATTTAATGTTTGACGTGATACAAACAAAATATTATAGTGTATTTAAAGGAAAAAAATGTTAAAAATAAATGAATCATTATAATTTAGCGATTGGGCAATGGTGGCAATTCATAAAAGTAGAAGATTGTATGGGCTTTATGACGAAAGTACTTTTAATAATAGTGAGAGCTTTGCTAAATATGTAAAAAATATTCAAAAATTTTTAAACCTGTTTGCATCGCAACTAAATTCTAGGACATAAATAATAAAATAAAAAATTGCAATAGTATTATGAAAACGACTGTAAAAACAACTATGGAGTGTCATAAACAAGGAGGCTGGAAGAATTAAGGGCCGAGTTATTGACTTTAAACTTAAGCTAGATAGCAAAACCTTGAATAAAGATACAGAGTTTGCTAAGACCTTCGGAACGTCTTTACTGAAATTCGTGTCTCAAAAATAGTCCGATCTATAATATTAATTTCGAATTTATATTTAAATATGTGAGTTCCAAAGAGGCTATAAAAAAACATTTAAATCATTAGACATGAAGAGGACTACTGACCCTCATGGCCTTTCTATTATGATTGTAAACTCCATTGTAGATTCCATTGCGCCGCACTTAGCGTTTATCTTTAATAAGTGTTTAGATGCAGCCGTGTTTCCCGATTGTATGAAAAAAAGTAAAGTAATTACTCTTAATCTCTAAGGAATAGAAATGGTTTACTACAAATAACCTACTATTAATGAAATGAAAACAAAATATGTAAAATTCTCACTTTCAAACGTAAGACCTGGATCCAGAACTATTTAAGTACTTAACGAAGAATTGGAGTTTATTAATACTAACGTGTGCTTGGGAATTACTTTAGATAACATGTTTCAATGGGGTCCTCAAATCGGTACGTTAGCGAAAAGGTTTAGTTTTGCCGCTCATGCAGATAAAAAATAAGAAATTATCAGACGTCGAAACTGCTAAATTAGTTTATTTTGACTGTTTTCATAGTCTGATGTCGTATGGCACTTTGCTCTGGAGAAATGGCACAGATATTCATAGACTTTTCGTGCTGAAGAAGCGGACCGTTCGTGCGATTTACAAGGTCGGACCTCGTGTATCTCTTAGAAATAAGTTTAAGGAAATTGAAATCTTAACTCTGACATCCCAATTCCTTTATGAAAATTTATTATATTTAAAAAAAAATTGAAATGTTTAGAAGAAATAGTGATCGACATAAACTCAATACCAGAAATAAAAATGAAAAAGGGTATTACATAATTTCCGAATATTTAGAAGACACATATTCATAAGCGGCTCGACTTCTTACCGGGCTGTTACGTTCATTAATAGTTTTGTAATTGTTTCGACTATGTATGATAAAGTTAGAAAAGAGCTACTCATAAGTTTCTTGCTCGTTCCTCTTGAGGGAAAACTGTCTTCCAAACGAGCGGTAAAGTGTAAATTCGCAAAAAATTATGACGTATTTCAAGTGTTATTTTGTAACCTGTGAAATAAATATATTTTGAGTTTGAATTTGAATTTGACATTATTCATGGACATATGTATTATTTATGGAAATAGTTGACCTCAATGCAATTTTTTTTTACAATCTGTCCAGCCATCACGTGACGAACATCCTACAAATTTACTTTTACATTGGTAGTATAATGAATGACAGCTTATAACTGTCTATAAACGATTCAACGTCTCATGGTCAAATGTCATACTGATACATTTAGTAATTTTTAACTGACGCTAGACAAAAGAAAAATCTTTTCAATTATATAGTCTTATTTGCCTTATGCAGATTCACGTTATGTAGATGTATCAACAATGTGACTTCATCGTTATAGCGGCGTATCGCTTACGCCCACACCCAATTTTATATTCGTATCTCATTACAAAAACGGTAGTCGGAGAATTTAAGGCCGGCGCACACCCGGCGGGCCGCCGGCAGTTCGGAAGGGATCGTTCCGCGGAACGCAATTAAACTTTAACTTCATTAAGGGAAATACCTTATTTTCTTTCGTCCAAATAATGGAAGGCATCGTATTGTCGGCCGGGCCGCCATTGTCCCCCGCCGCGACAGTGAAAAGAAGGGCTGCGTCAGTTTTTCCTTTAATTGGAGCACGTCACAAAATATTAAGCGCGCCGTGCCCCCCGAGCGCCGATTCGCGTTTTATGACGCCATCACGCCGCGAATACGGTCTTAGTTTGTCCATTACTTTTATTACTTTCCATTATATAGGGTTAATCACTCCCGGATCTTTCATGGGCGCGGCCGGTCTATGATAAATTATGGTCGGCGATGTACCGAATGATAGAGGGCTCGAGGTGGATGTCGGGCGACTTAAACGGGTTCGCTGTTGACGTATCAATGGTGAAGCTATTAGTTGCGATCTGTAGTAAGCCGTCGATATTTTGAGGTATTGTTTTACACTCTTACATTACTGCTTCGGAACCAACGATTTGGGTACGACCCGTGATTAATCACACTCTCACAGAATACAGACATGAAATAACAGCTTTCGCGTTTGCATTACGTCCAATGAGTGAGAGTTCCGTTAGCCCATTTCCAGTTCATTAACCCATTCTACCTCCTGTAAACATTCTATTCCTACCCAAGAAAATGGCAACACACTGGTGACACTTCTGGGTTTAGCAAATGTCCACAGGTGGCGATGATCACCTTCCCGCTGGTGACTTGCAAGCTCGCTTGATTAAAAAAAAATGCGGAGGCAGCGGGAATTACATTTATCGTCAATATCTTTTTATATTGAGGGTTATGATCATTGCTGATTCTACAGCCCTTTATAAACAATGACTTAAAAACAGCGACACCATAACGCCTTTCTCAGTCCACTCCACGGGGGTGATGAGGCTGCTGATAACCGTGACCATTGACCCAGCGTGCTCTCCGAGGCACGCGGCGAGTTTTTAATTGTACTTAAAAATTCGTCGATATAAATTCTCACGCAGTCAGAATCGAACACGGTAGCATCTGATTCTCTAGACCGCGGAGCCGCTCTAGCAGCTTAATTTCAAACCAAATAGACATTAACATCTTTCAATTTTCCCTCGTACTCGCTGCATCCAGCGAACGATCGCTATAACCCAACATGCCCCATTAAATCCTAGAATAAGTACAACAAGGCCGGCCGAGTGTGCTGAGAAAGAATGAAGAGTCGAGGCAGGGGCGCGCGAGACGACTTCCGTTCCTCTAATTACTGTTCCGCCGGCCGCAAAGCCTCCTCACCACAGGACGCACCGCGCCGAGGGGCTCTCAAATTACGACGCTAAAGATTCGTGACCGCGTCACAGGTTTTCACGATAATTGAGAAGGTCGAGAACAAAATATCACATACCAATTTTGGACGACTTTGTCTTTTCTTATTAACTTTTTCAATCGGAAAGATGGTGTGTAGCATTCGTGCTAAATATATCAAAACAAAACTAAAATTTTCAAAAAAAAAAATAAACACGGAAATTTAAGATATGTTCAAAATCAAACTCATCCGAACTCAAAATACACTTTAAGTGGTAACCTACCTTGTCTTTCATAATTATACAGGCTATGGAGTTCAAATACAGGTCAAAATCACATCTTATCCGTTATTTATTTCTTTATCAACAGTATTTCAACAGTTTTGTGTATGGAATGCTGCTGGAATTGACCGATGATTGCTGTGCCTCATCCAAATAAACTAAACAAATTGATTGTTATCTTTATTATTTGCCAAAATCACACACAAAACAGATTTCGAAATTATGAGAAATCCAAGTTTGTTACGAATCGTTTTTAAAATAGTTTTCACTTACCACTTAATGAATGACATGACATTTTTACATAAAAACACAAACATATAATTTATATTTCACTGATTTCGCATATATTACAAAAAGTGGATAAGAAAGTTTTCAGTTATAGTATTTGCATTTTATAAGTTTACTATTACTGTCAAGGCATAAAGTATATCGTTCGTATGTAGTTATTAGGAAACGGACGTTGTTGTATGAGGTTTTAGTTACCGTATTTTGGAGGCACACCTTCTCACAATGGTGACTGAAGAGCTCGGACCTTCTAGCCCTTCATGCCCGCCCTATACGGATCAGGATCGAGATAGCTTGCTCTCCGAGGCACAGAGACAGATCCGACTTGAAAAGTCATTGCTCGATTCGCCCACATATATGTTCGGACTTTATGGCTTCGTGTGGTATATTAATCAAAAGACGTATGAAGTCTGAGGTTAAAAAAAACCTAAAAATTTATGATATTAATGTCGTTTTTTTTTTGTTAATGAGAAGTATAATCTAGAAAATGAGTACGGTTTATTTTGTTTTATGTTTGTGCGTGAATGCATCTTGGTTTCACACTCAGACATTCCATCAACGAGCTACATGGCTACATATCATTGTCGATTTCTCTAATTCAAACATCAATAATCGTACTTTACCCCTGAAAACTCGTAGTTTTCCCACTTGTGAAAAGCAGCTAAATGATTTTTCTCCCCAAAAACGCCTATATTGAAATCGTTAAATATTGAAACCTTTGAAATCTTTTTTCAACGCTTTCACAAATTTATACAAAAATGTTCTTGTATAATAGTACATTAAATAAAAGTTGTTACAACTTACAATAATCAAAATAAAAAAGGGTGTACATGTATAAATATCTACATATCTGATACTTACAGTTTAAACGGGTGAAAATTTAAAACGTGCACTGAGAAAAAAGAAGAAATTGGCTGCGGTCCGGTACCTTTAAAAAAATGTCAAGATATCATCTTCACGTTTGCTTGCTGTTCGCTTTGACAATTCTTAGTCACAATTCTTAGTAGGTCACAAATCAGGCCGCGACAGCGCTCAGGGCAGAGCACATCGATTCAGCCTATTTCTTAACATTACGGGTTGACAAGTTTCGTTCTGTTACTTTTGTGTATTTATGCCTCGGTTTATAATCATCATAAAAATCAGAGAAAATTTTTCTATATATTTATTTACAAAATTTAAGTTTTTACCTTGAGAATCCCGATGGGGGGGCCGCTTTAATATAATTGTAATTAATGATACTCTCATCGGCAGAAGCTAAAAATTAGTTAGTTATAAAAAAAAAATTTAAAACTTTCAGTATAATTCTACCGCCTAAGAACCGCGAGAAGTATAAAGAAACAGAGGATAGGCGCTCCCGCCATTGGCATCTCTGATTGATAAAATCATAAAAGCATGTGTATCGGTCATTAATATATGTTAGCCAAAATATAAGGGTGTATTTTATTTGTAAGCGTCCACTAGCAGGTGGATTTGTTTAAATGTCCGTCTGAACAAAACATTGTAGTAATCATATAAAAGCGATACCTCCGAGATTATGCAAACCTGGAATAGGCTGCCGCTCAACTAACCGAGGTATAGGGGATAGTGAGAGCCTTGCTCGCACGATAGCCAAGTGTACTTACTGATTTGAGGTAGAAGTGCGTCGGATAAAACTAGCGTAAACGTGAAGTTGAACTTAACCACTTTTCGGTTAACATACTCCATTGATGAAAAACAGTTTTGTATTAATTATATTATTATTACGGTTAAGTATATTGTGATTATAATACAGAGTGTGAAACCGAATTTCGAATGTCCCATTGAACAAAGATTCACCGAACGTGTTTTCTATATTTCAAGCATTTTCCTAGAAATTCTAGAAACATGAATTAAGTCGAAGACATATCCTTAGTACCTAATAACTTGGGTTAAAGCAGACAAAGATGGTGACGAGCAAGCACCTCGTCATACTATTACTCCAAGATATTATCAACGCGAAACAATCTTATGTGTATAGCGATAAGGTCGGCTTTCGAATAAAACCTTTTTATCGCGATAAGCATACGGTAATGCCGCAATAGCAACATTTCCAGAAGGCTTTAATGGAATTGTGTTGTTAAAGGAAATTGAATGCTAAGAAAAGTGTAGAAGGTCGCTTTTATAGTTTTAGTTATTGGCTATATACCAGATTATGTCCCCGGAATCGCCTGTCTACGAACTAAAATCGGTTGGCGGTATGCCAACGAATCGTTTGACGTCAAGTTTGAAATGTCTTAAGGTCTGACGACATTTAGTAATTGGCATTAAAAACTAAACATTTCGCTTCTTTCTTACTTTATAAGATTAAACGCGCTTTAAATAAATATTTTACACATAGATTTGCGCCTATTTGTCACAAGGGTAGTCAGAGACGACAGATCTTCACATGGTAAATCATCACATGTCGCTCTTGTCTAACTTAACTTTATTTGACTAACATCCGTCTAGCCTTTTTGTAAGCTCGTCGATTTGTGGTACTGGAAATTTGGTCCTTCTTCAATATGCCAACGATTTGGTCTACACAACAGTTTCTAGAGCGGTTCTCACGAGCTTTTTCATCACGCACATTCCCTCTATAGATTTGTTTTGTCAGTCTACTTTAATTTGTCTTTCTAGATTGCCTAACCACCTCAAGGAACTTTTTTCTACTTTCGCTCATCAAAGTATATGTAAGTAGTCTGTAAAATACGTGCCGAATAACCTGTTAGGTAACTCAATGCATATAATATATGAAATATTGTTAAAGTGAAATTATAAAACACAAGGTATTAATTTGGTGATAGCAGTTTGTATTTTTTTTTTCAACACACATACTTCGAAAAAATAAATAAAACATTTAAACTGTTTTACCAAAAAAAAAAAAAATAGTTTGATATCTGGTTTCAGCCGGGTTCAATTTGTCCTAGCCTGACATTGGCTACACAATCATGTTTAAAGATTTGCTATGAAATACTTATACTAAAACTAACCAGATTTGTTTTTCTATGTAATATATTTATTCTATTACGTATAAAAATAAATCTGACACAAACAAATATTCTAATACAATAAAGCGAAAAAGTTTCTTCGCTTAAACGCGCTGATCTCGGGAACTATCAGTCGAGGTTGATAATATCTTTAATACTAGATATTTTTTTACCTAGAAATTATGTAAGCTACATGACATCACTCTTACACCACAAAAGCCGGAGCGTTAACAACCAATTTGGTAAATTGTAGGCAATGTCAGCGCCGTGTGGCGCGGTGGGACTAGTGGGAGCGGCCTGGTGGGCCGCACCACGAGAAACGGCGGTACTGAACCGGGTTGCTCACTAACAGTCCTAAAATTTTCAGTTAAAGTCAGCTGTAACTGTGGGTCTGCTATCGAGCAGCTCTAGCGTGGGCAGACGCGTAAGGGCAGACTTTGCTACCTGTTGCTTTGCATGTTTTGAGTAGAATATTAGTTTTTTTTTCTATTATATTATTTTACTTTAAACTTACTACTACTACTTAAATTGGCACTTTATCGTTTCGTATTTCGATATTATTTCTGACTGCTTATTTCCTGATATTTAATTTGTAGAGATTTCGTTGTTGGAGTAAAAAGTATCGTTGTGATAACACCACCTATGTCTGTTTACAAATCCCAGACTACCACTTTTTCAATATCGTTTGTTTAATAAATAATAGTGATTGTAATAAAAAACAATCACTTAAAACGGTGCAGTATTGAAAAGGTAATGAACAGACATAGACAGAGCTCCATACATATTTATAATATTAGTACGCATGGAATTAATGCTATGATCTTCTTAAAATTCAATATTAATAGTATGGAGGTACTATAAATTCTGGAAGGTTACTTTTATATGCGGTAAAATATCTGAATCCCATGGAAACGAAATTTGCACAGAAAAGTTGCGGGCAACCGATGGTAAATGGTAATAGGGAACACTAAACCCGAGGTTATGTCTCCCACAAAAACGATTTTTCATGTTATTATAAGTTATTCCATGCTTATACTTACCGCGCTGAGTGATTTCACAACACGACTGCCGGTATAATGTGTGAGAATATCGCGGCACTATTGTATTCGAGTCCGTTTATATTTTAGAATGAACGGTGGTGGCTCAGTTTTAAGGGTATTGCCTTCAAACTTGATTTTGTAACTCGGTCGCATTAAAACCACTCACTCTGCACCTCGAAGAGCATGTTAAGACAATGGATTTGGACGTTATCGCCGTCATTAACAGCCTTCTAAACCCTATTGCACCGGCGTGGGGGGCTTATGGCCCAAGCTTCTCAGTGTGAGATAAAAATAAATTGGGAGCGTATGTATCAGCAGTGCAACGATCAAAACCAAAAAAAAAATCAGGTAATAAGTTATATTCGTTCATTTCGGCTATCCGACGTCACTACCGGACGTTAGCCTCGCACCCAAATTTTCCACGACGCTCGATACTGGATACCCTTAGTATCGCCGCATTAAAACTGTATGGTATAAAATACAGACACTGTTGGCTTACATTACGTTTTGATGATAATCGCTTTTCATATAAAACTACCGCCACAGACTATTTTCATCTGCGTATTTTTTTTAGTAGAATTTTACAAATTTAAAGGATTTAAATGTATTGAGATGAATTTGGTTTGTTTCTATCATCAATACGTTCACACAAAAACACACACTTATACACATACACATATTGGAAAAGTGATTCCCACAAAACTTCAGTATGGCTTTAACCGTTTTAAAGAAGCGTATGTGCACACAGAACCCACCCAGCGTTCACACACTGTGTGTACGTTCGATTAAGCCTGCGCCGAGCCGGGCGGTCCTCTCCGCCTAAAAGATATTTTGTATTCAAATTATTCCAAGGAATTTAGTCTCCGGTGCTCGTTTCATGAAATTTATCGCATCCGGTACTGCGTTGAAACGGCTTCAAATAACACTGCGCGACACCTGTCTAACCGAATTGCGATACTCGCGAAATCTGAACTAGTGGCTCGGCTTATTTCTCTTATGCATAAGGCTTTCCGTTTTATTGATATAGAATATTGGAAGCGCTATGGAGCGCCGTGAATCAGAAACGTCTTATGCCGCACACGTAGGATAAGCGGTTTCGAATTTTAGATCCGAGCTCTTAAAGTCTATAATGCGATGTAGCGTAAAAGGATAGGGTTATGCAGTTTGGCGATACGCGTCTGTATCGCAGCTGGCACCGCGCCAAAGTCTCGATGGAGCGGACGTCCGTTCCCCGCTAAAGCCTCCTGTACCCGAATGCCTTCCAAATTAATGTAACACCTTAACGCTGTCGTAAAAATTTAACGATGCGTCCGTTAAAAACTACACTTACGGTAACTCTGTGGACGCATTTACTTAAGTTTAGGATTCTACCGGTGTTTATTACAAATGAAGAACGTGTTATATCAATTAATGGGACGTTTCTTCATCGTTTACTCTCTTGGTTTATAAGTAGACTAGATGCATCACCAGCGTTAATGGGTTTTAACACAACTTAGTGAATAAAATACTATTGTATACAAAGTGGCATATATGTATATAATATTGTTATAAATATAAGTTTCATGTCTGTTTTGTATACAACATATAGGTTTCGTCAGGTTGGTCCTATAACCAATTCCTATTACTTTTCTTATTGCACTGAAAAAAATGGTTATTTCAAACAAAAGTCTGAATAACGTAATGAGTTTGAATCGTTGCTTTTGGGCGAACCGATAATATGGTTATCTTAACTAACCTAAATATTGGTTCGATTAATCCTATTGGTTCAGTTATACTAGTGTTAATACAACGAATTACTCAACATGATGACACGAAAACTACAGAATTAAGTTCACGCAAGCGGTGTAGTGAGCAACTTCAGACCACTAATAACTGATGTGCCGATTTAGTCACTACCGGAAAATGCTACGGCAGTAGACATAGTTTAGAAATAACGTTAACATTCACGCATAACATTAACGCGAACGAAAACTCATTTTAGAAAATGCAAATCACTTGTTGAACTGTAACTCGGCGAAGTTCAGTCGATTAATATGCTAAAATTGTTTTCGTTTGCAGCGCCTTATCATAATGCAGTCCAGATTATAATGGATAATGATGAATTAATGATGTATTCATTTTGGCCTAAATTTATGCAATCGGTTAATCTTAGTAATTCATGTTTGTAATTAATTGTGTCCATTTAAATCAGTTCTCTGATCAGTCACGTGCACCTGTTTTGAATAAATAAATAAAATGTAATGCAATTTATTACCACATTTAGCACTCCGTAAAATGTATGAAGACAGCGTATTTGCAATTATGATTATGCACTTTAAGGTAGCGTTAAATGACGTTCACGTTGTAATAATGTTTACCATTTTTTTGAACGTGTCAAGAAGGCTTTATTATAGCGAAATTAATAAATAGCTAAGGTGGCAATCGAACTGCTAAATCGGAGATTCCGTATCAAGGACCGAAACAAAGTAACTTTGCCATTTACCAAAGTTTAAATAAGAACGAGGTCAAGGTACTAATGGTAAATTTAAAAGATTTAGTCTATATATTTAGATAATAGATGCCTATTCTTCTAAAATTTTCATAAATACGTGTCCGGTATGGTGATTACATTGTTACTATTGAAGATAGAAAAATGTACATATCAACAGATTTTGATTTAAATAACTTTCGTTGAACTTGTTTAATTGCAAGATTTTTTAGATTCTTAATGGTAGCATTTTTTAAATGACAGTCAGAAAGGACAAAAAATTAACGACATTGAACGCTAAATATCCATCCAAGGATGTTCTACCTAACAGAGTGCACAAAAAATTACCTCGATTTTTTGTCATTGCTTTACATAATTATATAGCGTAGTTTTGTTCACATATTAAGACATCTACCTTTATAGTTTTGTCTGAATTGATGAAAATTGGCAGAATTATAATGCTGTTTTTTAGATTTGCTTCATTTTCGAAACAAAAATTTATAATCTTAGACTAGTGTTTTTAAAATGAAAACCCCATTTATTAATTTTAAACATTATTTGAACCAAATATTTTTGGTAAGGAACATTTTTTATCAAATTAATATTTTCTACTATTACTAATTGATATTTGTTCTAGGTTTCTTTCCTATTGATTGTAACTTTATTATATTTTGTATACTACCTTCTTTCTTGACTTTCGAATCATATATAATCGATAGTAGTAATATCAAAAGCATAAACAAAAAAGAAAAGAACTTTTAAGAAAACTGACAACGTGTCATTTATAATGGATTCGACTGGTTCATATATTATTGAATCCATTTCCTTCTTAGTGTGAGAGAGAAAAAAAAACATGAAACACGAAACCACGACAACCGTGTTACTTTGTTACAAATGCGTAACGACGATTTTGTAACGTAATTTCTGATGTCGGTGTGTTTATGATAATACGTAATACGATATCGTTCGCCCGAGAAGATTATATTTTGATTTTGAGGTGCGACTTTATACCCTAATCGCGAATTGTCGTGTGAAATCTCTGTTGTTATTTTCCTCGGCTTTTCGCTGGCGATGATGTTTATTGGATTTCGTGGATGTTTTTTAGGTGTCATTGGATAATAAATATTATTAGGTTTGTTCGAGTACCCATTCGGGAGAGGGTCGCAATAAAGAATCATACGCCGACAAAATTGGTGAGATATTAATAAAAAGAGCCATATTTTAAGTACCCGAAGCCGAAGAGCTTGCATGAAAATATTGATCGATGTCAGTGAAGCAAGAGATATACGAAAAGATCGTATCATATGGAACTCTATCGTCTCTGCCTACCCTTCCTGGCAAATATAGGTGATCACATATTATATTTTATTATTTAGGGGATATCTGTCTGAGGATCGTCTGAAAAGATTTATTTATATTTTTTTATTATTTTTAGAATTTACCAGCAACCGCCCGAAGTTTCATCTCCGTCGACATGTAATGATTTTTTGACGTGTTATATGGATCCCATTCAATGTAGCGCCATATGCGCCAGCCATCCTGAATCTTATCCCGTTTTCATTCTCGATTTCTTCTCTGGCTTGTCTTTCGATTACGATTCTGGTGTCGCTTTCATTTCCAGTGCCGATATCACTTACGATTACTATTCCCATTCCACTCTCGATTATGATGTTGATCCCACTCTTGCTTCCAATCTTGATTTACATCCCAGTTTTGCTCTCGATTGTTAATTCAACATCAATAGACTGTAAAATAACGTAAAAGTCTATCTAAATAAAATCATGAGTGGGTATGTTTTTGCGTTAAGATAAAACAAACCTTACACGAGAATGTAATTTTCTTGATTCATTATTATTACTAGATTATGTAAGTATATCCGTTAAAGGATATTTTAACCCACCGATAAGGGATTTCTAACTGTTGTATGCAGTAGTTTACTAAATTAAGCTGTTATCTTATCGCTACCAAGAAAATGAACCTAAGCTATTATGCATAGTAAAAAGACAAAACTCACCTTCCATACATAAAATTTTCATTAAAGCCATTTTAATTTTAGATAGCCGAAAGAAAAAATTTAACGTTGTCGCAAAAAAAAAACAAAGAAAAAAAACAGAGAAGCGGCGCAGGAAAAGTTCTACGGCGCGAGCCGGCGGCGGCGGGCGGCTGCGGCGGGCATAATGCCGAAAAACCGCCCAAAAATGATCTCCGGGCGGACGTTTAGTTCGAAAGTTTGCGCTTTCGGTGTACGCGCCCGTCGACTGAATTTCAGCCACTTTCGGGAAACGGCGCTGGCCGGATGTGTCACTGCACTGTCGCGTGTGCCGTCTAAACGCGTTTTCATGCGCGGAATCTCGGCTGAGCCTGCGAAAGCTCACGGAGAGGAGCCTGAGAAACGCCATTCATAATTTTAATCTTGGGTTTGATTAGTGATCAAGCCCGATGAATGGTTTAATGACATTTTCACGTATGGCGATATGTCTGTTCGTTGATTCTCTGTAAAGTTACAGTTAATGCCACTATTTTGAAGAACAAATGGCGCTACAAATATGCCTAAGTTAATAATATTATAAACAGTTTCTTACTGTAATTAGCATGGCAATTATACGAGCGTGTTAAATGCTTGTAGGTTTTTGAATTAATTAATGTTACATATGAACAAATCTAGTATAAGCATGCAAATAATTTAATTGAATTAGATAATGTTAAATAATTTTGGTGTGAAACGTAAATTTCAAATTTCCTGTTCTTAGATGTATTTTCTAAAACATAAAGTTAAAATTTAATAAAAATACCATTTATTCCAATTGTTTTTCGAGATTTATGCCAATATCCAGACAGGAAATTGCAAATACTAGTGACTAATGGAGTTGCACGTAAAGCAGAAAATGTGAAAGAATGTAATACGATGAAAATTATTATGAAATATCATTCCTTACAGTTATGTGTGTATGTATAACTTTAGTAAATAAATTGATATTAACCATCGTAATAGTTACAGACTCTAATACCGCTCGAGGATTGAGCAAAAATGTATGGGTTACATTCGACAGAAGAACGGCGACAGTTCAATGGTTTAAAGGGTTCTCGAATCAGAATAAAATGAACTTTGTCTGCAGGTCAGTTGATTACCTAAAGTCACAAACTCATTTACGGGGCTCTGTGTGCGCTTTTTCAACAAGGTCTCCGTAGACATTCTAGACTTACCCTTTATTAAATTTATTAGTTATCAAACAAATACTTGGTAAAAAGGGGTATTGTAAAATTTCCGATTATTTTGAGGATAAACATCCATGAACATATTCGGCTCAAGTTCTTATAGGGTTGTATATTTCTATAATACTTTTGTTAATTATGGTTATTGTACACAATAAAATTTGAAGAGACCTATCCTCAAGTTTCTTGCTCGTTCTTCTTGAGAGAAAACTGCCTTCTGATTGAGTGGTAAATTCATATTATAGTGTTAATATTATAATGACAAATTACACTTTGACTTATATAAAGTAAGAAATAAAGATATTTTCGGATTTGAACTTGAATATGAGAAAGTATTGAGTTCGAAACCTGACCACAAGCAAACTTTTAACTTAACTACCACTAAACCATTCGCTCCGTATCCTCCAAAAGTAGATTAAGCTATAAATTTCCCGGAAGTCACCGCTTTGATGACGACGATCCTTAGTGGTCTCCACCTTGCAGTAGGCCAACGTCCTAAGACGTCCTAAAGACCCAACTCCTTTGTACAATCCTGACACGCATTGTTTGACACATTACTGGAGAGGCTTACAAAAAGTAGTTTAAGCAATTTTAATAGCTTCCGGTATGCCAATGGTTGTGCTATTACGAAAGCGGCAATGGATTGAAGTTCTGTAAAGGTGTGAGATAAGATTAGTTGAGTTTAACATTATTAGATGCAATTTATTTAATGTCAATAAAAGACATTGGAAAGTAGTTTGAGTATGAAATTATTCATTTTTTTTTATAAAAAAAAGACTTCAAAACTTGACGAGATTCAGATAGTGTTAAATATATATAACACTATTTATTACTCGTAACTATTATAAGGAAAGAAAAACAAATTTTGGAAGAACAAACAGACAATTTCATTAAAACTTTATTCAAAGGACTATTTAAAATTATCCACTTCGGTGTAACAAGAATATTCACGTAAAGCAATGGCAATCGTCAAATATTTACAGGAGTTTACAATTGAATTGATGTCGCTACTTTATCGACGCCATATTTCTGGGCAAATATCGTTTTAATTTGGGCAATATTTCAGTGCAAAAAAAAGGGGCCGTAGGTACGCCGCAGCCTTATTCCCGCGAGATTACCTACTTATTCCTTACAATACGCGGCCGACGCTTCTTTCCGCGGCACGCGTTTATCCTGACAAATGTGCTCTGTATTATTGCACGCCTTATATTTGTTAGGTAATTTATTGCGGCTTTATTTGCTTTTGTCCGCGGAATGTGATGAACTCCGCCGCGCGCATGCGTTCCCGTCTAACTGAAGCCGTGACATAAAAAATATCGTTTCGTCATTGCAACGAACTAGAAGACGAGAATTCAGGTTAAAATTTAAATTTTCTCGTTAAAAAACATTCAAATATGATTTGAACAAATCGTCAACGAATCAGACTTTCCTCCTCATCCTTAATAAGGATCGTAAACATATTAGTGAACTTTTGTTAAATATCGAATTTACTTTGATCCGGATTTCCCGAATTGAACCGTTCTTTTAAGAAGACTAACATATCTATCTTGCAGGCTTCTATTATTTCTGGAAGCACTCATTCATTTCTAATAAGAAATATGAAAGGAAATTTAGTGTAACCATAGCATTAATAGAATTATTTAAAATATTGTTTTAAAAACATTTGTTTTTTTTTTATCTTAAGTAAAATTTAAAATATCCGCCGCTTCCTTCGTCAGTCCAAAGTAAGGAAAATTAACCATCCCAAGTTGGCCACAGTGACACTCAAACGTTCCCTTACACATGACCGCAGTATAATGCAGCCTTATTACCGATGTCGTCGTTACTTCTCAAGTATGAGCAAATATGTACATAACATTATTCTATCACAAAAAATATTTTTAATAATAATAATAATAATAATAAATATTTTTATAAGTAAGGCTACACGAATCAAAAGAGAACGAAAAACAAATCGTCTTATTGATGCTTGCAGTTTTGTATCTACGTGTCATGTGCAATAACCATACCGGTAACGCTACTGTTATGAAGAACGAAAAAAGTATTACTTGAAACCTTGTAACATCTAAAGCCAGATGGGGCTAGTGTCGCGTCGAGTGTATGAAAATTTCACACAAAAATAGACGCTTACATGAGTTTTATTTGTAAACAACTTGTCAGTACGTTCTCCGAACAAGTCGAGAGACAATCACGTTCGGTGCATTTCATGATCCACCTAACATCTAATAAGTTTACGATTGTATAAAATTTTAGATTTGTATAACTATGGTATCTCCTCGACGAATAGTTATACGCCAAAAACCATCACGAACACGGCAAAAAGGGAAGAATAGAGACCGAGGTCTCTGGCTGTTGTCGGTCAAGTCGATTGAAAGAACCCAAAATCAGAAGGAGCTCGTCATATCGATGTGAACGCCAGAGGTGAGGTCACGCATCGATACTGCGGGACTAGATGTGCTGTCGCGGCAGTTTCAGTTCCAATAAAGAAGTAAGAGTCACCCACTCTATCAGCGACCACCTTCCTCAGTGTCCTCGACCGAGTCCATTTGTCGTAGTGGGTAGCATAACACCGAGTCGCTGCTCCAAATCACGTATGAATTGCTCCATTTATGGTTGTAGCCAACGTCTATACATGGGAGTTGGGTGCAGTACGCTTCAAGGCGGTGTTCGTGAACAATGCATTTCGCCATAGGACTGAATACGTTATGGCGTTTCGGGTGAATCACTTCTATGATGGCCGCGACACCTATTCCGATTTCATAATTGTATTTATCGGAATAAGCTTTTCAATGATAGACGTTTGTCGTCTAGCTTAAATATTACAAGTAATTTAATTTTTAATAAAATATGTATGTTGTATGACAAAAGACTATGAACTGATTTCACTATTAACGCGGTTCTGAATACAAATCTGTGCTATTATAAAAATTTTAGTTGTTTTTGGAATTACATTTTTAATACGACACCGTAATACTTCAGCGATCTTAATATGTAAGGTTCACTTTACAAATACGGAGTTTCATTATCGTTCAATAAAATTGTATGGGTGTATACGTGTATGTAGAAAAAATATAACTATATTGTTTACAAATCGCTTACACATTAGACTTATACAATCCTTTCTTGCTTTTATTTGTTTGTTCCTGGAACAAATATGATTCAAAATTTGAACCGTATTATTAGGTATAGTTATCCCAATCGGTACTTAAATCCATCCAAGAGTTTCGCGTGATTAAGGAACTGTAAGATATCTGTCTAAAATAATAGATATTATTTACGTACTTACAAACACGACTTCGTTACATGTTCATCGTATTCTTATATTGTGTTTTGCTATCCGAGAATCAAACACAGTACTCTCGCGTGGAAGACGACTTTTGTGAATTTTTCACAACGAAGACTTCACATTTATGACCTCTTATGACCCTCCTGAGGTTAATAATATCTATTCAATGGACGACGGTGGTTACCTACACTTTGGTTGCTTGCATGCTCGTTTTCCTCCTTTAAACATCATATCGTATATATAAAAATATTTTGTATTAAATATATATAATGATTTTAATATTATTTTCAATATTTACTTTAACGACGAATTCGTACTCGATGTGGCTAATGAAAAAATAAACGCATTAAAAATTAAAATATAATTCACATTTAATTGGAATGCGAGTAGCGGCCCGCGCGCGCGTGTGTGCGTGCGCGCCGTGTAATTCTAAGTCAATTTGTCCAAATTACAAGCGAGTTATTTAGATGAAGTTGCGATAATTCTGTTTGCGTGCGACACTCGCTTGCATTATACATTCAGAGGGTGTAGGAGTCGGCGGCGCCCCGCCTAGAGATGAGCAGAACACCGGTCGAAAGACGCCGACGGGGTAAAACGAAAAAGGTCTTCTGCTGCTATTTTGTATTGTGTTACCTAATTCTGCTTTTGTGCTGGCATTTCCTTGAGTTTTAAAATGTATATCTAAGTTACACTATGTAAATCTGTAGGTTCTTTATGTAAATAAACTTTTTTTTTTTGCCAAATTTTTTGATAAATATTTGTTTTTTGACTATCTGACCGTAATTCTACCATTTTTGAAATTTCTGTCTGTTTGTGTGCATGTATGCCTTATTTAATCCAAGAACGGTTTGATTGATCTTGACGGAAATTGATACAGTAAGAATACGTCATTTCGCAGATGATAAACAACGTATGATTTCTGTCTGGCTGTATGTATAACCTTTTATAACTTGAGAATGTTATGACTAATCTTGATGAAAATTGGTATAAAATAAGAACATGTGGATTGCACAGATGAAAGGTTATAGATGATTTCGATATACCTTATGATAATCATAAATCTTAAGCATTATTCTTATATTTATTTAGTACTCATATTCGTTTGTTTCTATATAATTGTGTGTTGGCGGGTTATGTGGAGGTATGGGGCTGTGTGTGTATGGGTGGGTGTATGTATGTTCGAGCGAAGTCACGCCATATATGGATCATAAAGAAAAACAATAATTTCTAATGATTTACCTTTTCATTATAATCATTTTAATTTTAACGCAGTAAATGCGAACGGCTAAAGGCTAGTTGTATATACAGGTTGTCCACATAAGATCAGCGCGTATCTGTGTGGTGTTAGCGTTTTAAATATAACAAACAATGTATAAAATACGAAAATTCACCTTGAAACTTGAATAGAACATAAAAAATCATTGTTAACTCTCTTCAGAATATTTAGACTTACAATAATAATTTTCCAGCAATTATGTTATCCACCAGGAGAGGTTTTCTTAAATACAAAAGTGTATAAAATCAAAGTCGTTCTTAAAACTAAAACCTTTATCACTAAGTATATTGAATAATTAAAATTTGTCACTTTTTGTAATACGTTTCCTACCATCATGTCACTTTTGTCTACTTAAAGACTTTTGTAAGACAAAAATATTTTTAGCTGTAATCCTAGATTTGTTTTTTTTTAACTGATTATAGCCATTACAAATATTAACAACAGTAACAACGATAATTACGAATTTTTGATTTGCGTCTTACATAAATCTAAGCATGAAGCTTGTGACAGTGCATACAGACAGGCAAATATCCGTTGAAATCATATTTCATTTTATACTTTCCTTTAGTTCAAAAAGAATGTATATAAAAAAAAAACTTTACTCATTTTGACACCTTTTCAACTTCAACGCCGATCTCGAGATAAAAATATGAATGCCATACTAAAAACCGACAAAGAAGGACTCGGGACCGAGACGAATTTAATGAAACGGAACGCGGCGAAAGTGAGTAACAAGCTGAAAAAAAAAATTCGAAGGAACGCGAAAGGTGCCCGGGAAGCTCGCTTGACCCCGCGCCAAATGGCTTCGGGAGAAACTGCTAAGTTATTTTTCTTTAATTACCGTCCGAAGGGGCCCGTACCTGGCCCGAAATAATTTTCCCCGGATGTTCGTAATTGGACTTATTCATCTATCCGATCTCCCTTAGATATTTATTTAATTGGTGAAGAAATTGTCTCGGATGTTCCAGTCCCACCGGGGCACTCGCTTTGACCGTTTCTGCGAGGGTTAATGAAGTAAGCCGACGCCCGCGCTCCGGCGGCCGGCGTGAGGTTCCGTACCTGGGCGAGGCGACGAAACGGGTGTAGCGCCGCTAAGCGAGCCGGCCGGCCGTGAGTCGTAGGCGGGGACCGGCGAGCGTTTTAATCGCCGAGCCCTGTTAGCACAAAACTGCACGGTCGGGTAGAGGACAAATTTTGTTTTATCGTCCAAAATTAAATAGCTTTGACGTAAACCTGCAAATCGACCGATTGAGTCGCTGAGAACATTCACACAAGTGGACTGCGATGTAAGCCTTCCGTGACGCCATATAAGTATGTACAAGTCGGTTTTGAAAAAAAAAGATGTTAGACGTTTTGTAGTAGCCTATTATTTTTTGATAGATATTGATTTTGTTTCATTTTTCCTTATAATGTCTAATTTGATATTTGAAATCGGATGGTTTCAGTAGCAATCGTCTCTACCCGATTAATGAACAGCTGATGCCAAAGGAGACTTTCTACACGGAGAGTTATAAAACGGTAATTCAAATTCGGAAGTAAGTTTCACATTTATGACGTCATTATACGTAACACCTGACAGACGTCATTACATTATGAATTTGTCAGCCGTTCTGAAGACGGTTATCCGTCAAGAAGAACACGCATAAAATTAAAGCATCGTAAATTGTAATATTGTATTTACATACATATTATTTTCTGAGAATATCCAAAGATGTAGATGGACTGGACTCCTTATAAATAAAGCTCAGAATTAATCACTTCGAATATCTGAACTTCAATATTATCCTGAAGAAATCGATACTGTAAGCTATAAGGCCCTGCATAAAATGTTGTGAACTTATTAGCGTTTCAAAGAAAGAAATCTTAAATTTTACCCTCAAAGTTGGCTGACGGGCAACAGCGGCTTTTAAAGGGCATCTATCGAGTTGAGCCCCTTGTATCCGCAGGTTTGTAAACTATTACAGAGTTATGACGTCCACGCCACGTTAAATATTTTCGCGTTTGTATAAGCGACATCTTAGTGCTTTTGTTTATCAGTACTCTGTAGCCAAAATTGAGCTATAATAAAACTGTTCAAGCTCTCTCTTGCTTACTTACTTACTCTTATGTGCATGCATCTTTATACATTGGTAGTCAAAGTCCAGCAAAAATCTGGTTCGAAACTAATCATTTATTCAATTGAATATTTCTTTATTGAAACATAAATTGAGTATTAGCAATTTATTCAGTCCATTAGTTAAAATTTGTCACTCTTATTCAGTCTAGAATATTTTTGAAATACCTACACGCTAACAAAAAGCGCTATCGCAAAAACGAAGCGTTCGCCCGCCGCTTTTCTTATCTTGACAAATACGCTGAGTCATCTTCACTTGTACACGTCTATGGTCAGGGGCTGTAACTCTAGACTGTTTGTTTGTCCGTCGGCTGACTTCATTCGCTTATTTTTCCCCGCAAAGCCTTGTTTATCGTTCTGATCATGTCAGCGGTGTGTTTACATAACACACGTTTGACGTAATTAAATTACCTCTCTTTCGCGGAGGAAAACAATAAGATATTTTTATAGGATGCTGTTTTCTCGGGAAATAAACACTTGTTTGTTATTACTGAAAATATACCTTGTCGTAAAAACGGGTCTACTTTGAATTACGACGAATTTGGAATTAAATAACAATAATGTATTGAATGGAACAAGACTTGTAGTGTTAATATTGTAAATTAAACAACCGCAATGTGCACTAATCTCTAACAAAACATGTGCTAAATAAATGCAAAATACATTCATTAAACATACAAATACTAATAATCTACACGATCAACGTAATGAAATGTCCGTTCCGTCAAAATTAATAAACTATAATTTCTTTTATTTTTAATGAAACAGAAAAAAATATTAATGTGTGTTTGTTCATTGCTTCATAGCTATATGTTTAAATAAAAAAAAATGCAACTGCAATTTATTTTCTGTATTTATATCGTTGCTTTAACATTTATTTTTCGATGATAAGTAGATATAATTATATTTTGCACATATGCAAATATTAGGTAAGATAGTGTACAGCAAAATGTAAACATATAAAATAATTATGAGAAATACAGCGAGTATACTGAATAAAATAAAAATAAAATATGTAAGTGACAACCCTAAGTTATAAGTGATTGCGGGGGTGGCGCAGAGATAAAATTTGTAGATATTTAAGTGGCGCCTTTTTGCTGAGATAAAAGGAGGAGCGTAATATATGGTGGTTCTTAGGTTCTAAATTTGTGCGTCGCAAGGCCAGAGAATTTCGAGTGTATTTCGGCCGGCCGCAACTTCTAATGGCATATCCGTTTTAACTTCCCGCTATGGAATTTATTAATTTTCAATGAAGTTAGAAAAGTTATTTTTTTTTAGTCCGATTTTAGGAAAATTTGTTTTCGTCAGACGTCGACATTTTTAGGAAGCTGTTCTGAGCATTTTTATAGGAGCGAACGAAACTTTTAGAATTTATGACCCAAAGATTTGGAAATTTAATCTCGTTTTACATTTAAAACTTGAGTCGAATTCAGGAATTGACGCAATCTCCTTCAAATCTATCAAAATATCGAAAAATTATTATCATTTATATGCATTAGATTTCTTGTCCGTAGATTTATAAAATTGAAATGCTTTTCAAACTCGAAAAACTACGTCGAAACCACAAACTCCGTTGTTGCATCGTTTAAAACGTATGTTTGACCAAAAGCTTCTTTGATAATTTTTGTTTAAATTCACCTTTACTAAAAGTAATTTTGAAAATTATTTTTTCGTTAGAACTAATCTATAAAAATGACTTTATGAAGAATTTCAAAGAGAGAAAATGGCAGAGGCGCTAAATATTTGATTAATAAGAGTTTTCTTTATTGTTTTTTTAATTGAAATTAGTTTTGAAGGGGACACTGATAATTTTAAACTCCCAAATACAAATGCCCGAGCGTTTTTATCGCGTTCAAGGAATCATGAGTTAGTGTTATATACTAGCTTTTCTTTTTATCGAAATGATGGATATGTATTTCATGACTGTTCGGAATCCACCGTTACTTTTTTTCGTGTATGGGGTCCGGCGCCTACGTTAAGCTCATTAGACAAAGGGCGAACCTTCTGTTGATGTACTTATTTAGTTTTACTTCTTTTCGCGAATCCCACTGCCCGTATTCGATGAATTTGAAAGGCTCATTTTTCGAGCCAGTTCTAAAGTGTTGTATTATGATTTTATATAATTACGACTGCTCGCCGATTTAATTATTCAAAAAGATCGCTCACGTTTGACCGTAACGCCGTTCGTTTGCAACTCGTTCGGGACTCGTCGCCAGCGCCGGCGTCGAATCGGTTCTTCTTATTACGGCTTCCAGCAATGGAGTCAACATAAAAGGCACGCTCCCGGAGTCAGCACTAAGCTGATAACTCCATAGTTATCTGCGGGATCGATCGTTCCTTTGTGCGGCGGGCGCGGGCGGGCGCGGGGCGCGCGGGCGGGCGGCGTCCTTTGGGCGTTTCATCGCTCCTCAGTAATTTATGTCAGCCGGGTTTGTCGTAAATCCTGAAAACACCGGACCACTGTCCGCCTGTCCGCACTTCCGGCCCCGCTTACGCTGGATCACAAAATTAAATCTATTTATTATTAACTTATTAATATTGCAAATGGGAAGATAGTGACGTATTGATAATATTTGTTACTGATAGCAAAGGTGATGCATTAATAACAGTAATGGCGATGAGCCCTGACAGCTCCTATCGAATGCGATCTTGAGCACAGAGAATCGACTAACAAGTTTTATCTTAACTACACGCCTGGAAACGCCTTTTTTAAGAAAATCGCTAATCAAAAGCTACCTTTAAGATGAATTTTGATTTTAGCTTATAAAGGTGACGTTACGACAAAGCAATTTGAAAGGATCTCATGGAATTCAATGAGAGTCATTGAATTTTATGTCATATGTACATTCTTCTATTAAATTTTGAACTAGTTTCTTAGCTACTTTTACAATAATCATAGATTTTATTATTATTATTTTGAATTTACGTAGTTATAAAAGTAAAAATTTGTGTTCAATCTAAAAATGATTTAGTTAATGTACTGAAAATATTATCAGTGCATCTTCACACGAATATACAGTAAGTGATGTCAAGTTAATTATCATGCAATTTTGAATCTTTTGGAAGTACATTTTAAATTTCATTATTAAAAATAAAACCGCTTAATAATAACAGTGAAACGAAACTTATACTAACATCACAAAGTACAAGTTTAAACTACAGTAATTTAGAGATTTTCTCATACATGTAAAACTTGTTAAAATGTAAAATGATATTAGTTATCGTGATATTGACGTGAACTACTCACTGCAAAGTACACTGACGCGCAACATACTTATCAACACATTTAACGCGATGACGTATCGTTCAATATGAACAAGTTCAAAATGCACAAAATATTAGAAAACTTAGTAACACACGCTCACTTTTGAAAACCCATTGTACGTCTGTTGTGGACGTCTTATTGGAAAGCAAAGTTTCGATTTTGCGTTCTATTTTGATATTAAATTTTGTTGTGATAGATTTGATTAATTTTACGTCAATGGAAAAATAAATTAAGTACTTCTTTTTGAGAACATGAAATACTTTAGAATCATTAAGTGTGAGTGAGTCAAATGGAAATGTGGCAGTAAAATCGAAGTATTCTGCAACACTTTCTATAACTATTATTTAGCTTGCAGAACTGAACACAATATGTACGTATACGTATAAGTCGAAATTATCTGCACGTTTTGAGGTGGGCCGACACGGTCCACGGTTTTTCAAATAATTTCAAATTAATAAATGAAACCAAACACAGCCAAAAACTTGCAACCTGTCATGATGAGTTCAAATTTCTGCGAAAGGTGTTATCTCTGATTACCCCATATTGCGAGCAACGTTGTGAAGCTTAAAAACTTAACTAAGAATAGCATAATTAGTGTTTATTTTTTTTGAAAATTAGTAACACTAAAACAATTTCTTTGCAAGTTCGTCGCATCGCTCATATTGTTTCGCAGTATACATTATATCGTAGTAGACATTATATCGCAGTCTCAGATTGTTTTCATTATGATATTATTTTTGCACGTCACAAACCATTTCATTTTGTGTCTCGCTGATTTAAAATCCTTTTCTATTTAAGAAAACAAGATTTTATATTGTCGTTGTTTACTGTCGCTCTCATGAAACCTTGAAAGTATTTTTCTTGCACGCTCCCTAATAGTTTATTTTTATTGCAAAAATTCAGCTTTTGTAGTTCGCCCTTGCAGATGTCTTATTAAATATACATTTTAAGTTCAGCTGGATTTGTCTAGTAAATAGTCGGCATGTATTTTGGGGCTATCTAGATAATGGATTTTTAAAGAAATAGTATATAATAGAATAAACACGCGCAGATGTTGTTACTATACTTTAACTTTTATGTAGTTAAATATACTTTACGAATGTTGTGATTCCTCCGGTAATCGCGTGCTAATAGGTGCGTTTAAGTTTTGTCTCGATGACATCGGTCGATGCGTCTCACACTACAGTATCTACCTTACATAAGAAGTTATTAATGAATAGCTTTTTATGGTATTAAAAGTGCGTATATCTTGACATCATCATACTCTCATCGTCCCTCGTATTTGTTGAATATGTAAATAAAATGTGTACAAAATATGTGTTCGTATAAAATACTAATGTTAAAATGTAATTTAATCAATATAAATGGCATCACACATTGTAGGTAAAGTGCTTACATACATGGGATATGCGTCTACTTCCTGCAAAAATGTATTTGTTGTTATCCGTCTGAAAATATTAAATGTCATGAATCTGAAATATCTCGTGTCCGATTTAGAAAAACGATCATAGAAAAATGTGCTCAAAAAAACTGCGTCGTGCACTCAAACTATGATTGAATACCGATCACAGATAAGTACGAATAAGTAAATTATTTACGCTACATTGTTCACTCGAACGATTCGTGTAAAATAGTGGAGCATTTATTGAACTATTTTTATTATGAGTATGATGAAATCGTTGTATGCGTCATATGAAGGCAAAACGATCGATTTACAATTTTTTCTGCTTGAAATTTTGAAAACAGCGTGTCAGTTTTATATCATAAAAGTCAAATTGTACCATAACGTCAAGAAAATCATCCAAAATTAAATTAATATTTTCAGAAAAGTGCTTGTTTATTCTTATAGGCTTTGAAAGAAAAAAGTGTTCACGACAACTTGTTCCTTTCAAAACCTATAACAATGTTGTTTTGTTTGTGAATACATCACATGTGGTACAATATGTCTCAATAGGTAAAAAAGAACGATTATGTGTATTTTATTTAAAAGTGACTGTTTCTGATTCTATTTTAGTGTAATGCATATTTACATTGGTGATTTCACAGGTATTTTTTAGCTATTGCGAAACGTAAAATTTCCCAGAAAATAAGATTCATCTTAAAATTTACTTGTTGTTTTAAATTTTTTCTTCGCTTAAAAACTTTAAGTGCTCCTTAACTTAAAACGTAAAGCTAAAATATTATCTAAGTTTATATTTTTATGAATTAATTTTATTATGCATTGATGAACCCAGACATTTATATGATTTCATGGGGAAATAAATAATTTATATTCCTTTACTTTTTACTCGCTTTACAAACGAATGCCATAATATATATATACACACAAATGTTATGAGTATAAAATAGACCGCCTAATTAAATGAAATTTTTTTTTGTTAATTTCACTCTTCATTATTTGATGAAAATATGAAATCTTTGACGTACTTGTTTTAAATCTAAAATAAACTTTTTATTTCGCATATGATAGATACGAATCATCGCGTGTTAGTTTTTTCATATAAAATCTGTACACTCAAAAACATGAAAGCTAACTAAGAGACATTTTCTCTTAGTTGGCGTTAAATTAATTAAAACGACTGTGAAATTGTGTATATCAACGAAAGCTGATTCGTTATAACAACCAGTTCATTTGTGATTGAACTAATAATGTAGGTTACTATATTCATTCTAACAAGTATATACATTGTTTCTATCATTACTTGTTTTCAGGCATAATTTGATCAGTTTTATTTAGTTAATTAAACACATATATAGTCAATCAATTCAGAACAAATTCATTAAAATAATTAAACGAATTAGTAGTTTTAATTATGTTCATTGTTAAATTAATAAAGTAGTATTTGATTTACCAAATACCTGTTAATTCCTTCAACTACTCTAATACTTATCATTTTTAAAACAACAAAGATAAAATGACCACCTTTAATACTTGATATTGTTGGATTAAATATAAATTAAATGTTAAATTCTACTGAGAGTAATTGCTTAAAACGATTTTCATATTAGTTGAGATAAATAATCAATTTATCAATTGAAATAAGTGGGGTTATTTATCAAGTGAAATAATAAGCGGGGGCGGGAGACGAAGCCGACTGAACAAATCTAGCGCATATCGTTAGTCAATAGTTGCACGGATAGTTGTTTGTGTGCCGCTCGAGTTAAAATCGGATTATTTCGTTCGTGACTTCTCTGTTTATTCATTTAGTACCTATTTGTATTACTTACGAATAGTCAGATGTAGTTGCGTCAGTGAATGGGATAGTTGTGGTATTGTTGGTTGGTGTTAATGTTGAAGACTAAGTGTATACGTACCAAAAGTGTAAGGAACCAAGAAACGAACCAAACACAGCACAAAAGATTGTTAGTTTCTACAATTCATTAATATTTCCGATACCTTGTAACATAAATATTTTAACAATAGCAAAAAATATGTAACGTTCCACTGTACTGTTTAAAAATTATTAAACAAGTATTTTCTTACAAACTATTTTTGTTTTATTTTATCTAAAATTTGTCACATATGTCAACAACAAACAATGAAATTTATTTTTAGGATTTAGTTTTTGACAAGAAATTAGATTTTTTAAATGTGATATGTTTTATGAACTATTTTTTAACTGTTATAATTTGAACATAAATAGGTTTTACTTCATGTTTCTTTTTATAACTTGAACAACTTTAGTTTTTTATAATTTCTGATAGATAAAATATAGCACAACACATGGCCGTGCTAAGTACGATCGAGGCTGGTTACTGGTGGAGCACAATGTCATGCTGGCACTAATTTTCGAAGTGATTATAATATCTTAGACCTGTATTTATAAATCGTTCTCAACTTTGAGACCGCGTTTGAGGTAGCACTGAAGGTGCTGTCCTAATAATATGTCGTACTTCAGTTCACTCTTAAACGTGGTAGATATCAACTATCAATTACGCATTACAGGTGAATAAGAGTGAACTTTAGGACAACCCGTCATATGCTAACTCATGAGCATTCTCAGAGTTGAGTACGATTTATTAATGCAGAACTTAGTCAATTAAAAAAAAAGTTACTAAGGGCCTCTTTCACTGTCTCCTTTTAAACTAACTTTTAATAAAAAGTCACTTTTTAAATTAGTTTTGCGTTCCACGTCCTTCTTTTAACGGTTTTTCAGCCCTAACAACTGTTAAAAGATGAACGTGGAACGTAAAGCTAATTTTAAAAGTGATTTTTTGTTAAAAGTCTTTTTAAAAGAAGATGGTGGAAAGGCTCGTAGTGGATTTAAACAAGGTAACTTAGTTGTTATTACAATGTTACCTATTAGTACTAAACAAGAATCATAGATGATTCAAGTAATTGAATTTGATCATAATAAACATTTATGGTTCAAATGTAAGAAGTTCTAAACTGAATTTATTAAGCTTAATCAATTACTATAATCATTTCTATGTTGGTAGTGATCATGATCTTAGTTGATTTGAGTAAAGTGAGTTAGTTATTATAATAATTTTCTTTTTGATATTGACTAAGAATTAATTGAATTTATTAAGATAAGTTAGTCGGTATAGCCATTTTTCATATTCATACTGAATACGATCTAAATTGTTTTAGCTAACTAATAATAATAAGAGCAATACAGTAGACTAGTCCATTTAATAATGATATTCAATCAAAATCATCTTATTTGAAGTGTCTAAGGTCTTGTTAGGCTCGTATGGAATCAAGATACTTGATCAAGCGAATCACAATTTTGATAGAAGCAACTAAATTTTTTGAGTGTAACACTACACAGTATACATCAAAGATTGATTTCTAAAGTATCCGATAATTTATTACAGTTAAATTGAAGTGCCATTCTAGAACGTTATTTTTAAATTTTCAGCATGAATTTCGTATTTGAGTTTATTTAAAAAAACAAGGTAGCAATAAAATAAATCTTTGTAAAAGAGGCAAACAGTTTTTAAGCGAAACTTGTCGACTATTTCCGATACAATAGGTGTTTCGACTATCGATATTTTTTACAGTGATCAGCTGCGGCCGGGCCGCTTTGACGGCGGGCCACGCGCGCTTTATAACACTTTACGTTATTGGAAAAGTTTTTCTGGAGCACTTTGAATATGGACGGAAAAAAAAACGAAATCCTGCCTACACCTGAAACAGAAATACAAAATTGATGTATTTCTGTGAAATACATAAGATTACGTTGTACAGCTGAAACTGAATGTATTTTGTTATGAATTGATTGCGCATGAAAGATCTAGTGAGGGACCTTGCTGACGACAGTAATCCACGAACGTCACGTGTCCTTGCAGAGCACTACAAAGCGACGCTTTGAGATCCGACCCTTAACATTTTTTTTAAGCTACCATAAGAGGATTTCAATGTTTAGCAAAATTTACCGACTAGGCGCCGCACACTTTGATCTCGTTAGGAGGACAGCCGCTCGTCGATAAAGGAGAAATCCTCACCCAGTAGGGCTCGACCTCATAACTTAGGCCGTATCCTTGCGGTCCCTCCAGTAAATCGTTTCCGAGGATAAAATAACATGGTCCTTGTACACCCAGAGCTAAGCGAATTATCCGGGAGCCAATTTGATAAATTAAGGTCCGCCGCCGTGTATAGGGGCCGGAGCGATTTCGCTTTTGTTTGTCCATCGGTCCGAGTGCGTCGATACCTCTGGTCATTATTAATATACTATATTTATTTCCTCATTTTATTCGTAAAACATAAATATTGTTAATCAATATAACAGTATTTTAAAAAATTAAAACTTAAATCACTCAACTTTTTTATACATTATTATTATTATTATTATTGAATTAATATTAATTAAGTATGTATTTTAATTAAATAAATTTTATATAAAGGCAATAGAGTACTTTGTACTGATTACTAATATCCTATGATTCTTTTTACACATTTACTAAATAAACCATAATAAATATTTAAAATAATTTTAAAGCGCTCCACGGATCTCTTGTTTTAGAACAGGAGATCTATATGACGATTCGTAAAATATTATTACTTATTGAATCCTAATAAGAAAATGACTGGTTTTTGTTCTATTTTTTATTTAAAAAGAACGTTTTTGTTATAACTCTTTTGAGTTAAAATATCAGATGACACGAAAACAGAGATATTATATGCAGCTTGAGCCATTTTTCTACGTCGAAATAGTAAACTACTTTCCGTATCTACTTTTTGGTAAATCAATCGAACTCAATTGAACAAATCGAAGGAGGGGAGAGACTGCCTCACGGCTTACAGCAGTCCTTCCATTGTTTCAAATATTTTTGAACTACGCCTTAACCTTAACGTAACCGTATCTCGATACGTTTTCAATTATAAGCCTTCCATCCACGCGCCCTTCGCGGCAGGGCCACTCCTCGAGGACACTCCCAACGAGGTTATAGCGCATTACAAGTTACAGCCGTACGATATTGCCGCCCATGAAAATAACTCCGTCTTTGTGACACTTCGTACTCGCTCGTAAACTTAACTATCATAATATAAGGATTAAAGCTTGAACCCGCGCCGATGGCGACTATATGGGTAAACTAAGGTTTTATTGCGTTCTTATCTCTCCCGTTTACCGCTCAGATAACCGGGGCGCGCTTTCCGACTGCGGAGAAAAGGTGCTCTCGCCGCGGCCCAGAGAGGGTTGATACTTTATCTATTTATTTCTGGTTATATTTCCAGGAGCTTTTATTTCATGATAAAACTCGCGTGTTGTATTTTTTTACAAAATACAAATAAATAAACGATTTTTTGATAAAACACGCGCTAAGCTAACGATCCGGTGGCAGCAGACGCGGTAAATTGGCGCGGCTGTCAAATTTTCAAAATTTGTTTCCTCATAATTAACACATTTTGATTTCTTTTCGAAATATCGTCATTCTAATTTCGCTAGTAGTTTAATCGTGTGATGGAAGACATTGCAAAAATATGTTGTTTCTATGTTTTAATAATATTTATGAATAACTACTGCGACATATCTGAATTTTGAAACTAACCGACAACTGGCTCTTTGTCTCAAAATTTCAGGGAAATATATAAGTCCCAAATTACTTACAATCAATTACATCGTGAATGGTGAATATACAAGTCGACTGATTTATATAGCAATATACGTATGGCGTTCTACTTCGCTTGTACTACGATTATACAGCGATCGATCGCTTACATTTGACGGGATGTTATTTTGAATTGACTCCAACTTTGATGGCTGCGGCTTAAGCCGTCCCAATAATATCACCTTGATAACTAACCGCGACTTAAACTTGGTTTAACTCTAAACTCCGGACAGTTACAGGGGAACTATTTAAAGCGAGCCAACCTATCAGCTTTGATAGTATTAATCTAAGACGAGTCCATAACTGGATATTATCTTGCGCAGTCGAGCATTTGTGATAGCCGATATATACTTGTACGATTCATACAAGGCATATGGATATTTGAGAAGAAGATGATATACCATGTATAGTTAGTGAGACTATTGATAAAAGTTATTTAAGCGATCATTCGAGATTCAGTTAAAATTAACAATGGCGGTAAATTATGTCAAAACACCGAGCAAGTAACTTTCAATCAGTGACAGTAGCAACGAACAATGGTAAAAAATTACTGGTCCTCCACACTTCACTCACAACCAATCAATGCTGCGTACACAAAATTCAAGAACGAGCACTCCGTTTCTTGAATATTGACATGCCACAGTAGATCATACTTATTTGAAAAAAAAAGTATATCAAACTGAATAAATCGATAAGATAACTTTGTTGTCCGCTATGGGATTCACCTATAACCGCAGAAGTCGGCGTCCGTTTATGGTGCGATTGACAAATAAATGTATTTGATATTAATGTCATATGTTTTATAACAGTAAATTATTGTGAAATGAAGAGTCGGATGATAGTTTATATTCTTATAGTTATTATAACAAACTCTGTTTACTCTTATGTACTATAATATCTTAACAGAAAATACGACAATACGAAGCTCTGAAAGCTCTCAGATGTTTACGAACATTCCGTGCCAAAGTACTTGAATGCGAAAAATATTTTTATTGAATTTAGTTTTTAAATACAAGTCAAAAATGTAATGATTTTTTTTTATTTTTGAATAACATTAAAATTTGTTTAATTTGAAAATATAATTTAGATATAAATATGGATATACGTGTACACACGCATTATTAGATCCGACATAATTACATGATTGATTGTTTTAGAAAAACTTCAGCGCAGAGAACTACACTTCGACTAGTCGTGCAAACACCGAGGGGTACAGTTGTCCATTATGCTTAAAGTATTGAATTACAAAAAAACTTTTAATTGTACAGAAACCTTATAGCGATGTTGTAATCGTTTCATCGTACCACATCGACTATTCCAATGTCGAAGCCTTAGAGGTTCATATAAGGTTCAAGTCACTACATCAATTAGAATACAGGAGATACACATAAACCAATTCAGCAGCAAAAGATGTGAGACAAAGTTTCCTTTTCTTATGAGGATCATGTTAGCAGAATCTTAGAATGACCTCAATGCCTTGTTCATGGACCTTACTAAAGCGTTTCAAGAAGTACTTCTAGAAAGGAACATAACGACAAAAGTTATGTCGATTAGTATCAACTAATGGATATAACTTTTGCCTATTAATATCAATATTACGTTAAAATCTCATCTAAATTATTAGATGACCTAGACACCTACACCTATAGTAAAACAATAAAAACGGGTATATCTGTATAATGAAGGTATATATGAAAATGGAGAGGGGACGATGAAAGAACGGTAACATAGGAGAAAACAACGATTTTTTTTTTGTTTATCTGTGTGTCTGTTTGCTTGTTTGGCTATTCGTGAACATCTCTGAATTTACTGATCTGATTTTAATGGGGTTTTCACGGGTAGACAGAGCTTGATTGGATTAAAATATAGCCCTTATTTTATTTAAACTAGATATCATATAAAGTTGTCTTCAAGAAAATATTGTGGGATTGTATAAGTATACAATTTTTTTTACATATAGAGAATTACATTAATCCTATATTTTATTTTGATACTAACATTTGTCCATGGTTTCTATAAATTGGAACCATGAGTGATATCGAAATTGAAAGCAGGACGGGAAAAGAACCTAAGCCCAGGACCAGGATCGAAATTGAGAACGGGGCCGGGGTTGAGACCGAGTGTCGGATCGGGATGAAAAATATTAAGATTTATTCATTAGAAGGCATTCTAGCCCGGGGCTTCACTTTCATCTCTTTCCAGCATATCCCACCGGTGACTTTTAATGGAGCTCCAAATGCACAATGCAACTATTCAGTGCCTCCAACAACTTCAACTAGGCCAGCATCACATAAAGTTCAAGAAATGTATACGAGTCCTTCGTCACGTGCCCAAGGGAACGAGTAATCAGACCGCTGGTAATTAACTGAAATCATCGAAAAATGCATTCGAACCAATAAAGCCGATTACTGATTTACCCTCTTTTCTTTCGCCCTTACAGCCATGAAGACTCTTGAAAAGAATACCCATGACAGTCTTACATATAAAGTCAAACGTAATATTCAGGACAACCCCGAATATTTTACAAACCAGTATAAAAATGCTCATACGCTGTCAGTCCATAGAGCTATTCAATCAAAAGTTGAATGGGGCGATCTGAGAGGAGTGGTCCGTCTTTCTGGTTTCAGACGGATCAGTAAGAATGCGAAGCAACACTCGCGTCTCTTAAAAACAAACACCTTACACCTTTCCGGCGTTTGTTTCTTTCACTAATCCCGGACTCCTCGTACTCAGCATTATCCGTTGACGTCAAGGATGTTTTAAAGGACCTTAACACTTTTTACAAGAAATTTATATCGTGTTCAGACGGTATCATGTCTCAACACCTCAAAGAATTTTGTTCACCATCTACCAGTGACAACGGTCCCCGTCTGCTCGAAGCCGATTAATTTCTTACTTAGTAGTCAGCTAAACCCCGCCGTCTGCTTCTTGATGTATGGGGTTTCGTTGTGCGTATTTTCAAAAAAAGACGGAGGTAGTAAACCGATTACAGTAGGTAATACTTTCAGAAGACTGTCAACTAAGGTTTGCTGCCATCGTGTGAAAGACGAAATGTCGTCTTTCCTACAGTCGCACCAACTCGGATTCGATACCTGCCTTGGGTACCAAGCGGCAATACATGCCACTCGAGGCTTCTTCATGACTCCTGATAATGCTGGCAAAATTATTACCAAAGTTAGGAACGCATTCAATAGCATTCCACGAGGCGATGTTTTAGATATAGTAAACGAAAAATTGCCTACTATATGTCCGTTTCTCTTTCAAATATATACATCAGACAGCGATCTTTTCTATGGAAATAATATAATTTTATCACAGGCAGGGATTAAACAAGATAATCTGCTGAGTCCTATCCTGTTTAGTTTGGCAATTTACAATTTAACAACGGAACTCACTTCTTCTCTCAATCTGTGTTAGCTGGATGATGGTGCAATAGGTGGGAACCCAAAATCCATTGAAAGAGACATTCTTTCTTTGATTTCGCGGTTGGCCATAATTAATATACATGTAAATTGTGGCAAATGCAAGTTCTTTGCTTGCAGCGATGTTGCCCGCTCATATTCCAGTTCCAGTCTACCATATCCGGCCTTAAAGAACTATGTTGCGAGGACCTTAATCTTTTGGGTTCTCCAATTTTCCCCGAAACCATCCCAGAGGTCTTAGAATCTCGAAAATTGCTGCTTTCACAGTCCTTTGAGCGCCTTTTTGAACTTCCGGTACATGCCGCCCCGACCCTATTACGCCAATCCTTCTCAACCAATTTTATATTATTATAAAATATGAATACCTACTAAACAGTAAGAATATGTATTTTTCTATTTTAAATTGAAATATCATTCGAAATTTATACTATCCGGCATCTAGTGACATCGAGGCGTCGGTGGATGTTCGATGTGTTCTTCTTCGAGGTTCATCTAAAAGTATAGATAAATTTCATTACATTACATAAATTTTGTAATGATATGGTTCTTGCCGTTACTTAAATATTTAAGCGACTTTTCCCAAAAATAATTTTGCGTTATCGAGTTCATTAAATCCACGAAAACGTTTTCGAAACATTCCGTTCGCGACAAACAAAACCCTATTATACGCTTTTTCTTCCATTTATATGATCCGAATCTATGTAACGAGCCGAAGTAATATTTGTCGGGAGTATTGTAGCGGGTTCGCGGGGCGAACGGATTTAATCCCCCGTCCGGGTGAAGCGTGTAATTGTATTCATGATTCGGCCGTCCCTTGTAACCGTGTCCGGGTATCAGGCGCCGGCGACCGGCCCCGGCCGCCCGTCGCCGGGGCGCGCCGACGACGCCGCGCCGGTTTAACGGAATAGCTGACCAGCCGTTGTGAACGTAAAAACTCAACTCTGTTAAACGACAATAGAATACAACGAAATAAGGTTTAAAAGCTACTCCGCTTGTATCTGATTAGACGTTATTCGCGAATTATATTTGTTTCTATAGAGCACTAAAAATAATGTATTAGCCGAAATCCAAATCAGGATTTGTTAGTTAATCTAGGTTAGTGATTTACTAGTTCTCGTAGCTCTGCCCTACACTGTCTGTACTCTAGATGTAAATAAAATGAATACAGATTAATCTGTAAACCATGAACCTAAACTTAATAACACACTCTCCCTTTTATTCAACAGCTAACTAACGGTTTTACATATTTTTCCATAGACAATATAATAAATAGTTACACTGACTAGTAATAGGTGGCGTCAACGATCAACACGTATAATATTTTGTTACAAACTAATTAATTTTAACAGATCTAGCTCCGACTCTCTATTTTGATTCTGATCTCGTTCTCGATTTCCATCTAGATCCCGGTTCGTTCTTTGATGCAATTCCAATGATATTATTTCAGAGAAACCTATACTCTTACACCGAAAACAGACGTCCAACCGCTATTTTTTTTGTTATGAAACGATCTCATGAAAGTTTTTCATCGCGATCCCAGTACACTGCTCGGGAATCCGATTCCGGACTTAACCTTGACTCTTAAACTCGTGTTAAACTTGACTCTTCTTTGAACATTGATGTTACCGGTAACTAATCGGCGTAAGTGAAAAATTTGTTCTAAATTAGGTATGCGGTGCCGCTAGCAAAATACTATCTGTATGAATGTGAATAACCTATATTTTACATTGACGTATAAGCTACATTACAGTAAAGTGTTATCAATCCGTTCAGTAGTTTTTTGCACGGCAGAGTAAAAAACATCCATCCTCCCAAATGTTTGCACTGATAACATTAATTTAGGTTTGCAACATTCGTTTCGGATCATTCTCAGTACAGGATTATGTACTCAATACGGCTGTCTGATGTTTCAGTTAGGCCTATTATTAACGTAGCCCACGATAACTAAATAGTATTAAGTTCAACCACAAATGGTCTATATATTGAAGTATTAAACCATATATCGTAGGATCAAAGTCGCTTTCTATATTCTAGATGTCAATCATTATTTTCTTCATTAATGTATTCAGTTACTATCTACTATATCACTACTACAATATTAGTCATAAGACGGATTTGAAGTAACCACCTACAATTTACCTATGGCATATTGATTAAATTAAAATATTTGAATTGTCAAATTCGTATATTATTAACGACCTTATCGTACTGCTGATACGCGTTCAGGTTGACCGACTTTTTTTTTATAGGATTTATAAAGGGCAAACCAGCATATGGGTCATCAGAAAATAGATTGCAATCGCCGCCCGTGTATACCCACATCCCCAGAGAAGTCACTTCTGCGTTGCCGGTCTTCTAAATGGGAGATACGCTCTTTCTTGAAGACTCCCTTGTCAAAGTTCGACTCATACAAACGAACGTGATATTACTGTTCTACATTGCAAATCGACTCATATAAACGTAACGCGCACAATGAAAAGTGACGGCAAAAATCACGAAATGAATTTATAGCGCCTTCACGTTTAACAGGGATATTAAGAAAATGAATAAATATAAAACTTAACTTTGACGTGAACGCGCAATCGAGAGAATCGCCAAAGTTTGCATACCTACTTGTGCCGTCGACGACGAACTTGAACGAGCGACTCAAACTCGTCACTCGGATAGCATGCTCCGCAACAATAATTCTGAAGCAGTTAAGCCGGCTCCGGATGTATGTAGATTTATAGCAACCTCGTATATACCAACGGAGCAACTGTCGCCGCCTGGTACACGCGCCTCGGCCGAAACCGGATCACATATAACCGTGATTGGTTTCGCCATGTTCGCCGATCACGCCACGTCGACGGTGCGGTATGTGTGCCGGTTAAACTGCGATTTGGATGTTTTATGTGCAGTTTTATAGTCGCTAATAATGACGCCGCGGTTTTATTGCACCACGGCCGTATCGGGCCGCATCTGCTTTGTATACTATAAACATAATGCCGCCTTTGAAAGCCCTTACATAAAATTGTCGCACGGAAAATAGAACACATTCAGCTGCGTATATTTCTAGGACAGTGCTACAAACAGAGGTTGAATTTGATTGCTTTTGACGTCTTAAGTATCTTTGTTGTGATCAATAAAACTTATTACATTCATTCCTTGCGTAATTATTGACATCACGATTTTAACTTATTTTTATTTCTATGGACTTCCTGAAACATAATAGAGAAACTGAAGTCATTAAAACATTACAATTGATTATTCAATTTTATTCACATTTTAACAATGGTCAGTAGTGGTGACTGTGAAGTTAAATTGTTTATTTTAATATCCCAGAAAACAAGAATGAATATATGTATTGAAATATTGGTTGTGTGCGTGAGTGTGAATGGCGCTTTTCAATAGCTGGAGGTGCTTGGCACCGTCGATCTACATGCATCTTATATATAGCTTTTCCATCACTTCACTTTACTAAAAGCCGTCATCTCTCACGAGGACAGGTTCTTAAACAGCTATCTGTTCAATATTTTCGAAATTTTGATACAGTTTCTTTTTCTGTACAATTTTACGTGGGAGAAATAATAGTATTTCCTTTATTTTTTAAAACGTCTTCACACCATTTCATAGTAATATTTTCGTGTGCTCTAAATTACGATATCGACTGAATACAGCTTGCTTTTCCAGTTCCCCAACGCGAAATTGGCAAAATAATTGTCGAAATCAGATTGGTTAACCTGAAGTGGATTAAATAATACAGAATGTGGCTTGCTTATTCAGTCAGTATAACAATAATATTTAACATTTTGTATTAAACTTCGTTTGATTATTCATTTTAAAAATAATTATACGAAACACGACGGAAAGACGTAATAACCTTACCATTAATAAAATACCTAGCTCTGACATGAGTTTGATTGCATAATTTTGAAACACTGCTGAAAGTATGGAGATGCAGCTTTAACGTGCTTGTAATAATTCGATAATCATCTTAAGATATGCTAATTCGTATTTGCTACAAGTTTTAGTACATGACTTTGCCTACGTCATCATACAAGTAATTCCTTACTCCCTATGTCGATTCATCGTTACTGACAACAGTGTTCAATGAATCGAAACTCCGCACTAAACGAGGATCAGAATCGAGAGCGGGATCAGGATCGAATTCGACAACAAGGCCGGTGTTGGAACCGTAAGTAAAAACTGGATATGAAATTGAACGGTCGGGATGTGTATCAGGATATCAGGAATCGGTAGCTAGATTAAAACTACGTCAAAGATTAATTCATCTCACAAGCATGTGGATAAAGCCGCAAATCAATGCCATTAATAGCGTTATATTGTTGTAAGTATCAATAGAAAAATTGCATTACCTTATCTATGACTTATAGAGTGGATTTTGTGTTACAAAATTGTTATATTAAGATTGGGACTTTTAATAAGTATCGATGACAATAAGTAATGTACATATATCTATACTGGAACAACATAAATATTTTATATATATATATATATATATATATATATATATATATATATATATATATATATATATACGCACGAAAAAATGTGATTACTTTGATGAAAGTCTCATTATATTTATATAGTGATATATTATCTTACTATATCTTTATATAAGGAGACTCATTATATTATTAGGAAACTTAAATTAACATGTTGAAAATGTAAAATACGATTTTACATATTACTTATAATTCAATAGAGAAACTAAGTATTAACTATATTCATACATATGATCTTTATTCCTTGCACTTTTGTTATGCTACAATGAAAATTGCATGTCTGTCATTAATTCAATTGTAAGTGTTGGGGTTATAATGCTTGAAATTTTCTCAAATAATGTGTAATTACTTACCTTATTATTTCATTTCAATTTAATTATGTAAATATGGCTTTAAACAAAAATTTTTGAAAGTAGAGGCATTATGGGATGGCTCGATTTTCGATGGAAAACCTATGTAGTTTTTGGTGATTTTTTTGGCGTATATTTCCCTTTACTCTCTTTTTTGTAATCACATTTATTCCATTAATTTTAATTTAGTACGACCAGTCTTATTGTGCGATTAAATAATAGCCGATTTATTTTTGTTTCTTATCATATACTACATGATTACCCTAATCATAAAATAAATATAGAATTAGGGCCACTTTAGTTATTTAATTTTTTTATAGTTAATTATTGTTTATGTAATAGAGTGTAATTAACAAGTTTTTTACACATAAAAATCAATTTTCAATCAAATCAAAAAGTTCAGCATTTTCCAAATAAGGACATTAATCATTATTTACTTATACAGATGCTATTCATTTGATCTGAACATATCAGTGAAGTAAGCACCATAGTCGGTTTCAGTACAAAAAAATGCTATTGATGTACCTACATATATCTTATAGATAAAGATCAATCGGTGGTTTTACCGTTGAATAACTGAGATCAATTCTGAGTTTGAGCAAAACTTTCGTCAAACCCAAATGTAGATGCTTATTTTGACGTTTGCCTAAACTAATTTTAGTCTATCTTTGAAGGAAAAATAATGTCTATGACAAGACAAGATCACATAATAGCACGTAATCTATGATCTACATTATACTTGGCGAATTTTCACTAGGTTCAAAGAACGAGAAAAACTTAAAGGAGATCGAAACACTTCCATACAAACTTGGGCTTAAATGTAAGATGAAAGTTATATCAATTTATGGCTCATATATTAATAAATGTTCATTACAAATTCTGGAGATTTTGGCACTCTGAAAGCAGAATTATTAGAGATTTAGTAAGAGAGAGATTATATAAAAACTACATCTATCATCTGATTTTTGGAGTATAGTGAATATTTTTAGATAGATTTATAAGTGTTTAATATATTAATACTGTTTGAATGTTAAGGAACATACAATTCATAGATTTAAGATTATGACATATTTAAAAATAATATGCTTTTTAATAATTATATTTTGGCTTATTTCAATTATTATTAACATATAATCTAAGAAGCGTGTAGGTGTTAATATATTTTCTTGATACTTAGTCCAATAAAGGTACCATGTTACACATATTACATGTGCACAACAGCCTACAGTCCGTTTGCGTCCAATGCAATAATGATAGTATTTAATTATTGCCTTCCTACCTTTGTGTGTGCTGTAAAATACAAATAAAATTAGTTTTTCGGCTTGTATCGCCAGATCGGATGCGTCTTCACAATAGCCATGATGTATATGAAGCTGACAGTTCTCAAAGAAGGCTGCTGCTGACTTCCCTGCACACTTCTAGAATAAAAGCATCCTTTCCTCTTGTATGCACGCCATAATAGGATCGCGCCTGCTTTATTTAATGTGTTTCTAAACAAATGAGAATTAGTCCGCTTTCGTACGCTGAGGAAAACCATTTAAATTATCATTTTGTACTGTAATTGTTTCAAAATTAACTCTTCGTCTGTTGTAATTATTTGTTACAATAAAATTTGCTAAATAATTTTAAACATTCATATGCATATTTGTTTATTATTTCCTCGCCATCTACACGATCAACAGAAATGATAGATAGTGATCAACAATGAAACCGGGAGCTCTTAGCTGTCACTGTCAGCGTACAAACTAATGTACTAAAAGTACTAAATCGATTTTTAGACGAGAGTCGATTATATAATTATTTATTATACCCTTATTAAACCTTAAAACTAACGAATATTTTAATTCGAAATGCTAATAATATATCTACTTCATATTTTATTGAGATAATCAATCGGTATGTGGGTTTTTTTTTCTAAGGAAATGTACTTGTTTGCATTAATCGATTGTATTTTAATGGATACATTAATTTATCCGAACTTATTTTTAATTTTCCCCTTTCCCAGATTGTGTAAGTTATATTGATTTTTTACATTTCGAAAAGAAAAATATGACCCATATTTTAAACGGCGCCACAACTTATTACATAGTTGGCCCAGGAATTCCCGTCTCCTTTCATTTTTAAACACAATAAATACAATTGCGGTTTTATTAGAACTCTATATATAATTTCCTATCTATTTTAAATCTCACTAGTGAAAATCGACATCACTAACATAAGTTCTTACGTTTTTCTGATGCAATTAATGAGTTTTGTAGTTTTTTAAAATTTTCGTAATCTATACATATATAATGAAAATAGGTTGTCTTTGTTCGCCAATCACGTAAAAACTACTAAACGTATAGACATGGGACTGGGACCATTCGATGCGGAATGATTTGTACATGGTTCTAGGCTACTCATTTTTCGAATTCCATAAATCCTTCGCCATTTTATTTATAATAAAAATTACCCAGCAAAGCAGGCGGGACAGCTAGTTGCATATATTAATAGAGGTTAATCCAAAATTATTTAGTCGTTTTATGATTCATCAATAATTCATTAGTCGAATTAGGCTAAAACGCAAGATAGTTTTGGACTTTGACTAAGATCGACCTGAGAATTATTCAGTCAAATTCAAGAACAAACTGACTTCAACTAATGTGTGTAACATACCTATTAGACAGGTAGTAACATCTGAGAAGTATTTTTATTACCGTTGCGCAATCCATAGTAATTTGTAATCCGAGGACGATAAAAGCTGTCATATTATAGGATACGTAACACTCCTTCGAGGAATTTATTGTACCGTATTAAATTTACCCTCGACTGATCCATTGGTTACACGGATCGAGTGCGCCGCCTCAAATTAAAGCTTGCAAAGCTTATAAAATTACTAAACAGTCTGGAAATTCGCTAAAAGGAAAGCGGATAGATTAATCAAAATGAGACTATGCATGGTGGAAGAATGTTTTTATAGCGTCTTTAAGGGGCCAACGAGCTTATGAGTCATCAGATAGTACACGATCGTCGCCGCCCATGGACAGTCACAATACCAAAAGAATCATAAGTGCGTTGCCGGCCTTTTGAGGAGGAATAGGAAGAAAGAGATGTGATGGAGGGGTGTGAGCTATCGGAACTCTCATTCATCAGATGAAATGCAACAGCGGACTTCAAGTCTGTCTTATATGAGAGTCATACATTTATGATTGGTCACCGCGCGCACCTTAGCCGCGCGGTGCGCGCGGTGACCAATGATAAATCTATGATGAGTGTGATATCTCATGGTTAGAGCGGGCTCATTTTCGTGCTACAGCCAGGGCTCTACTTTATTTCATTATTATTCATAAGTTAAATCACGAACACGTTTAACTTTTACTCATATTCTGCAATATAAATTTTCATTTACCTTTTATGCCAAAGAAAAATATCGTGAAGAAATTTACATATAGGGGAAAGATTTACCAAAATCCTCAACGACGTGTGGAGTTAGCGACACGTATTGAGCGGACGTGACATCGTGTAGGTCCATCATATGTATAGATATGTATTCTTTAATGTCTTGTTTTTACCCGACTACGGCCAAGGAGGGTTAGTTAAGTTTATGACAGACAATGCATGTTTGTGTATATGTTCATCTGTTCCCTCGTATATACTAAACCATTTAACCGATTTTAATAAATGAGGTGATATGATATATAGCATTTATAGAGAAATCAACATGGCGGATTTTATAGGTTGCTCTACTAAAAAAAAATTTCTTGACTCAATCACATTGCGTTTGATATCAAAAGAAAGGTCTCGATGCGATATATCTTCATGCCCGCACAGTATCTCAAGATTCGACAGAGCCAAGGATCATGGGAAGAGAGTATTGGTTGAAGTCCCAGCTCTTTAACTTTAACTTTAGGTGTAGTAACGAGCGCACGCGCGGTCCGAACGTGTCGGGCAGGCGCACGCAGTTGCGCGCGACCGCACACCGGTGGGCGGGGTCGGGGCCCTGCGGCATAATGTCGCGCTGCTTAAGCAGAAATTTTAAAAAAAGAGATAAAAAAACTGTAATAAAAACGTTTTTGCTCTTGAGCACAAAATATATGGAAATAAAATAAAAGTTAAAAAAAAACTATAACCCGACGACGGAAAACCTTTACTAAAAATTATAGAGCCAAGAACTTCCCACCTGAAAATTATAGTTTTTATTTTCCCTTCATCTGTGATGATAGCCGTGATCGCAGTTCCTATCGTACCTATGCAAATGTTTGTTTATCCATCGCTATATATGATCCTGTCGCAACGTTTGAATGGATTGACCGATGTGAATACAGTTTGAGACAATCGGAAATGTTCCGTTCAACTCGGGTGTCCTGATACACCGGCTGGTAGATTTTGAGAAATCTCAAAAGCAACATTTTAAGATTGTTTTTATTTATGACTTTTAAACTAATCTACCGATTAAAAAAATGTAATCAGCTACTTTGTTTTAGAAGCAACGTCGATCGTTGCGAACTGCATCAAAATCGACTGGTTCTTTTAAGAGATGTCGTTAAGAAAAAATTCACAAGAAAATGTTGTTTCACAGTTCTGGGCGGTTGGTAAATCGGATTTGAATTGACACTTTTTGTTAATATCATTATCAGTAGAATATACTTTGAATTAAAATAGAGTGAAACCATGTAAAAGACGGTTACTTCAAAAGTTTATCATGGAATATTTAGAAAAGATAAAGGTTTGTTATACCAAACCTTATAATCAAACCAAACCATTTAAACCAAATGTGGATTTCCCTATTCAAATAAGTAATTTCCTTGATTTTTTTTTTCATTTGACTAAGTATTTCATAAGATATTTATTTAGTCCGAACAATCGTTAAATAGATGATGTGGAACGCAAATTTTATTTTAAAAGTGACTTTTTCTTAAAAGTCATTTTAAAAGATGTTTAAAAAGCCAAAGTGTCTATAGAACTTCATTTGATTTGACTTATAATGAAATAAAAAGACATGTATATATATATATATATATATATATATATATATATATATATATATATATATATATATATATTCGCGGACTATTTCAGCTTATTTGGTTCATCGAAACAACCGGTCGTCATATACAGATACAGACAAATAGACACGTCCAGATCTCATCTTGTGGTTTACGTTTCGTATTTTTAGACAAGGGGTCAGATAAAAAAATGAGAAAAGTTACAAATAGGAAAAACTGAGTAATACTTTTATATATATATCTCCCTTTTCACATTTATTGTCGAATAAAAGCATTACTAATATAGAACAAAACCGCGAATCAGTTTTGGAGATAGCAAATGGAAACCCATCCGATCTTTTCTTACATTCGTATATGATGTGAGATGTACGATACATTCATCGTTTTATAATTTTCTGATACGGAAAATTGATTTTGACCGACTAGTAACGAAATCGGATCATTAAAAGCCAACTACGGTCAGGGTTTCATATCAAATTGCTGGATTTTTTGTATTTCTGGGATACTATAATTATTGTTTTGATAATTAGTAAAAGTACTGTGCCGTCAGTCATCAAAGGTTGAAATTCTAATAGATTTTAGTTGTTTAAATCCTTTTGAATCAGATATAAATTAATATCGAATGTAAAGGGTATCTTTTATCTATGTAAAATAATTTACTAAAATTTACTTTATTCTCTTAATTTTCACGATTTTAATTACAATATCAGGCTGTCACATTTTTAAAAATAGTTTAGAAAAAAAAATATTGCAGTGAATATACACTAAAAATCATAATTTTCCCTAGATATTAGATGAAAGTCTGCATATGTTTGTCAAATCGATTATTTTGTAATACCTCTGTATTACAAAATAGCAGAACTATTAAGTTTAAAACATTTCTACTCTACTAGAAATAATACTTGTTGGTAAATGTAATAATTAAAAAAAAATCATTAAAAATAGCATTTTTAAACTATAATTACTGGTTAAAAACTAAGCATGTCAAACACTTTGACATATTAGTATTTATGATATTAATTCAATGTCACAAATGGCAATATCTTTAAGACTAACTTAGTCAACTGCTAATTGTGATAAACCAACGTATTTTGACGTGTTTAGTTTTTAACTTTAACAATGAACAGTTAATTATTTCTGAAAGTTTGAAGCACACAGCTGTTAGTTGAGTGACTGTTTTTAAAAGAGAAAATCATAAAGATTTCGTTTGCTTCACTGTATCCAATTTTCAAATTTACATAGACGTGTGGATTAATGTTGACAATACTAATTGTAAAGAGAATATTTTTTATTGTTATCCAATTAATTATACGACGCATAAACATTTCTCTGTTTGTCACATTAATATATTTTTACGTTTTGAGCCAATGTCTCTTAGAATAGAGTATTTTCTCATCACATCCCATGAAACAACTGACGCTATCTAATATGTTACAGCGGGTGTTCGCCCCGTGACCCTTAATAAGCCATGCTCTCCATTATTAAAAAAAAATTTCGACGTTTTTCTAAATATGGTTCAGTTTAATGTTTTGAATTTTACTTATCATAATGATGTATTCATAACATATGTTCTATTTTGTTCCAGGTAAATACAGACGCCTACATCACGCTGCGTATTAGGTCACACAGCCTTCAAACCGGGACAGAGTCACTATAATGTAATATACGTTTAATCCACTTGTTATTAACGGTCCTTTATGTAGTATGGTATATTACTATATCAAACTCTATTAACAAGTGGGTTAATGCTTTACAGTTATTGGCATATGGCTACATAGAAGTATAAATCCGTATATGTATATGTTTAGTCTTGGTGTCCAAGATGTATAACAGGTGACGGACATGTGTAATAATGTCTTCTCATTGAATTAAAAACGCATTGATGTGTATTAATATGCATTATTATGCATTTTTGGCTACACCCGGTCTATACGTTAACGCTGTTGCATGTGGACGCCTGCTATTAGTTTTCTATGGATAAATGCGTCGAAATATCTTTTGCTACAATAGAAATTCTTAAAATTTACATTCGACTTCTACAGTTTTTTGACGCCTGCGCATCTTTGAAAGTATCAGATATTTTTTTATAAAACAAAAGTATTGACTGCTCAATATCCTCGGCCGGATGGTGAACTTTTTCGGTTTAGATTCCTTTTAGTTATAATGTCCATATACGAGTTTAGGTAATATGATTTGTTGTTTTTTTTCTTTTATATCATATCGTCTTTATTTGCTCATGTCGTTTGTTGTTGCAAAGCACTTTAAAACATGAGCTTATACAATTCACTACCGTGTATTTATAAAATAAACACGCACAGATATATACTTTATGTAACTGCACTAAAGGATTAAAAGGCAACAGTAAGATTTTTAAAGAGCCTTATAGTTAGGCACTTCCGGTATTATTTCTTTCTTCTTTTGGTATAATGTTTTTATATTTTAAATATTTTGTCGTATACCAAGTTTCCATCCTAAATTTTTGTGCTACTTACCATTGTTTTTAGTTCCTTATGATTGTTTTAAAATATGAAATGAATAAGCAAACTTCGCCGAAATGTATTATTAACGAAAAGTTGCCAAATATTCCAATTTTGACCTAGTTTGTCGGATATACAGAACCGGACGCGTATAAAACGCGCTCCTCGGGTTCATGGTTACCGACTGTTTGATCTTGCCGAGAATAAAGCAAGTCGCCGGCCGCCATTGTGTCGGCGTCTTTGTTCTCGTAAAATCAAACATGGCGCCCGCATTGTCGGCTCACCCCACGTCGGGCGCCAAGTAAAGAAACTTACGATCACTTTCGATTTTTCAAGATTATGGTCTGGTTTCGCTGTAGGCTATAACGAGGAGCGATGTAATTCATTAAATTCACAAAACAAATAAATATGTAACATCGGGAAAGTTTTCCTTTGCTTCCATAAGACTCGAACTGACCAATTACTTATCAGTTATTTCAATTAAATTGCTTCAATTGTTTTCGAGTTGCATCATTTTTAATGGCATACTTTACTAAAAAAAAAATAATTTCATGTATGAATAAATGTTAAGCATTAAATGATTTACATTGTATAGACATTTAAAGGAGATAACAGAAAAGGATCTTAGAGCCTCTTTCACTATTAGCCTCTTCAAGCAGGCAGATTAATGAACAAACTTCATTGTAAATAACTCTTTAAATACTTATTTAGTAAATAAAAGGAACAATACTACTTTTATTATTAAGGCCCTTTATATTTTCATTTTCACTTGGCCCTGTTAACAGGGTAATTTCACCGCCGACAAACTTGTAGATTATTCCACTGAAAATCCGCGCGTGTAGTCTCTTTCGCGGAAGGCTTCACTCCTGGGAGCGGCCACGACATGCTTTAGAGTAGTTTCTCGTGAAACGCATTTGTCTTAGTTTTTCTCTTGAAATATTTCTCTCTCTATAAAATTACTTGTGTCATCTCTTTTTTTCCATTTATTTCGCAAGCTTTTTGTACTGTGTTGAAAGGAAATTGCGAACACAATGGCTCGATATGACTTGATTGCACGAAAATTAATATTGAAATGAGACATTATGTTGATAATTACTAACATTTAATTGAAATAAAAGCTACCACTTGACTCAAATCAAATGAGAGGCACAAGTGTGATTTGTGCATATAATTTTTTCCGCATTTGTCAAATCTATAATTTAAACTGTTTTCTTTTTTAATGTTAAACTATGTACCATTCGATACAGATCTCAGCCTACGACACTGGAACAAATCAAAGTAGCACTGAACAATCGTATTCAGCATTATAACGATCGTTCGTTCGGTAACTGCCTAGAGCACTACAGTATGAAGTGATTTCTACAATAGTAGCGGAGTCAGCACGAGGCCGGTGGGCCGTAACAGTAACCAATTACGGCGACCTCCCACGTCCGGAGACGTGTATACTGCTCAGACGGACGTGCGGAACGACCGCTCTCTCTCGTTTACATCGCCATACTAATTTCGAGTGCGCAATTTTTCTATCCCTACCCCCTGACCCCCTCCCCTCCCCGCTGCCCCTCTCCCCTACTGTTTACGGCTCGGCCGACGGACGTGATTTGAAAGCAAATACGAACATTCGTAGAATACTATATTTGTTCACGCTAACTCGTGCGTTGTTCGGCCAGAATCGCTTCCTACGCGCGCTCGACAAGGAACCGTCATTACTATGTACAGGGACATATTTGTTATGTGGTATAACAAATATTTTCAGCACTAAGTACAATATTCGTAATAATAAAAGTTGTTTCCAGAGTACATTAAAGTAGAATATTAACGGGCACGTGTTACTGTTGGAACTAACAGGTCTGAGTACCGATCATTTTCATATTCCGTAATAAACTCTTCAGGTTTTGAAATCATTGATTGATTATTTTCATTGAAAAATAATGTATGATTATCATCAATGTCTCATTGAGAAAACAAATTACACTTATAATTTTCATTTTTAATTGTTATAATGTATTTATATGTGTCTTATATATATTATACGTTTATTTTATATTATCACATTTTGTTTCTATTCCTTGTTTGAACTGAATTCGCATTGAAGTTTGATTTTTTAAATAGTAAAGAGTACTACCATGAAAGTCGTTTGATAATTTCTTTTCGTTACATTAGGGATTCTCACTAAATGAAGTCCGAATGTTATGAAACGTACTTCCTCTACTTAATATTAGCTACAATTCAAAGAAATGAATATTTTCACAATGCATATACGAAAACCTGATATATGTTAAAAAAATTAAAAATCGTTCCAAAATATGAGCGACATTTATAATATTAACACGACACAAGAATGACCATGATGCTCATAAAACCTGACTCAGCAAATCGTTTAAGGGGCAATGTGCGCGCTTTTATAATAACGTCCCAGTTGAAATTAAAAAATTTCCATTTCATAAATTTAAAACTTTCATTAAAAAAAGTTATGTGGTGAGGACTATTATGCCATATCTGAATATATTAACGAAAAAAACCCGTGGTACGAACTGCTCGACTATCACGCTGTTTCATGTAATTTTCAAATATGCTAGTTTTATTGACTATCTATCGAGTACTTTTGAACAAAACCGAAAAGTGAATCAACCATTCGGAATGGGTGGTGATCTTAATACCAAAATAATACCATAATGACGTATTTCAAGTGTATTTCTATTACCTTCGAAATAGAGATATTTTTGATTTGATTTGATTTGACTAATTTATATACTTTCTAGTACAGAGATCGAAATCGAGGTTAGTTTTGAATATTCAATTCCTTGTATTCGTTGTTTTTATGTTTTTTTCATTTTTTTACAGTAGAAATATATGCATAATTGTGTCACGTACGTAATTACACCATTTAATGTGAATTTTCTTATGTCCATCGTTATCATTTATTTATCGCTGTCAAATTACTTACTTTAGAAGTATGTTAGACCAATCGGATCACGCAATTCTTCTACTTGTTAAGATTGCACCTGATTTTATCCAATAAATAATTTCAAGCAATGTGTAACCGCGTGAGTTTTATTGCATGGCAATTACTCTACAACACACGTTATCTTCCTACCTGTGCCCGAATTCATATAAAGCTCGACCGCCCCATTTCATATCTATAAGAAGCAATTATTACACAGCCATTGTTTAGTTAGCAACAGTAAACAGGGGCCGAATGAAATATGCGTTTACTGCGCACCTCCGTAACCGCTCGGCGTGATTACATGCTAATAGGGACTTTATTGTTACAACCGTAAGGTCATTAATTGCGTAATTAGAGCGGCCGTCGTAATGTAAAACGGAATGGAGGGAGCTTTAATACGATAACAGTAAGACATCGGTTTGGGTACGGCTATTACGTCATTTCATATATGAACTGCATTTCGAGGGACCGCTGGTTGGGGTGTCGGTTTAGTTGAAATTGTTGTGGACTGCACGCATTTCTGATTTTTCTCATTTTTTCCATACCCGTTTTATAAAGAATGTATATTTTTAAAACAGACTAAAGCTTTGAAATCTAACATTTTAAAAATATTAATGTGATAGATATGTTATTTTTTTTGTATAAGATTAAAATAAAGAATATAGATGCTAGTGTTTTTTAAATTAAATTAAATATTTATTTTTCAACTTACTTTAAATTCTAGACTGAAGTAATTGTTATTTCTGCATCAAACTAAGCTCTATACTAATTAATGAACTTTGACTTATTTTAGTAGTTAAAAGTTTTTAACAAATCTAAATAAAAGTTTACGCAGTAAATGGTTAACAAATCACGAATAAAGTTATTTTAATAGTTAATTATATTTTAATAAATATCATATTATTACTAGCATTTAGGGACACGATTAGTCATGCAAAAATTATCTTCTGGTTGTTCCAATTTTCTAATGTGGCAAAAATCTATGAAAAATCCACAAAACATATTCTTCTAATATTGCCACCCTAACTCTGAAGTATGAGGACGTCACTTGGTAGGGTCAGTGAAATAATGAGTGTACAGTATACTCAAGTGAAATCCGATGCACGTTCGTCCCCGTGAATTTATTGCTCGTTATTCAAAGTGCAAACAACATTCGTAGGCCCCGGCCCGGGGGTAATGGAAAATGTCTTAACATGTGTGCCGATTTACGCGCTCCTGAAATTAAGCTCGTTAAGGCTTTGCCGGGACGGGCGTTCGAAGTTAATACATCAACGCATTGATGGACTAATTTTCTGTGAATTTTCCCACGAAGACTGTCAGAAAGTGCGTACAGTCAATCGTTTACACGTTAAAAATGGAATTAAATAAATAAATATCGCCGAGTGCTCAAGGAGTCGTCTCACGAAAGCAAAGATCGTGCAGTTATTTTAGAGCCTTATTAGTTGCAGTCCTTATCTTTGATGTTCTACGGGGAAGAACCGTTCGCTTGCATAACGCTTTATTTTCCATTGTTTGTTTTATGTCCGTTGTTTTCGAGGCGTGTGAAGTTTTAGAAAAGCGATTCGATCAGTTACCGAATCTACATAGGATATCGCGTCTGGAGCTAATATCAAAATAAATGGACGTTCGCGGAGCGAAGCAAACATGTTTACATGCGCCAACAATCGAGTCTTGAACGAACGAAATGAAGTTCGCGCGCGCCGAACTCCGCAGCGGAGGCTCCCGCACCTCGCTTCGGACCAGTATGGGACTTTTGTGAGCTTAATTCGAAAACTTTCCCTTACGGCACTCGAGAGGTGTACACCTATTCATTCGAGGGAATAACGTTTATGTTATATTATTTATTTAACGTTACTGCTGTTTCGAGCAACAGGTATTGCGGAAGTTTGTGAATTATTACCGGGGTTTCGCTGCGGAAGTGGATATATTATTTGATGAATTATAAATATCTTTTTCAGATTTTTTTGTTTTATATTCTACAATAAGTGAATAATTTAAATGTTGCTGTGATATTTACGACAATGGATTTTGCAAGTTTAAATAAGTTAAAGATGTAGATTTGTTTGAATATATAAATTAAACTTACGTCGAAAATTTGTCGTAAAATAAATGAATAAAACACTTAATCGGACAATTTACTTTATTTGAGAACTGCCGTACTTCACGCTAGTATTTATTTGACACTGTCCGTTTTATATATTCATACTATGATATGGATTTAGAATCGTGTGTACTTTTAAAACTCTGGAGGGAAAAAAAAAGGAAATGTTTCTCCAAAAACAGTCATTTGTACGGGTTATTTCGTAAAATCTAAAAGTTCATGCTTTTGAAACATTTGGTGGTCAGATCTAGAATCGGAATTAAATCGGGAACGGATTTTAGTTCGTAATAGGTCCCGAAAACAAAAGCAGATTTCTACTCCGAACGCCCGAGTCGCGGTCTAACAACGAATAGCTTCGTACAAATGGGAATAAATTGTGGTCTATGGTATTTATGAATATCGTGCTGCGGTTCGTCGGCGAACGCCTTTTACTTGTAAGCGGGCTTTTTCCTCTTTTTCTCTCCGCGAGGGATATCGCTTAAGTTAACTTGTTTACTTACTCGTGGAAGTTCTCGCTACTCGCGCCGACCTGGGTCGTACGGAATTCATAAAAGTTATATTTCAGTAAGTTAATTCATTTTAAAGATAAGAAAACTTTTGTACTTCGGATTTAGTTTTAACATTCACTTTAACGGAACGCTTAATAATGTTAGTGTTTACTAAAACAATGCTAATGAATGTGTTATGTACTTGGTATTATTTCATATTTTCATGGTACCGATACGTACATAAACAGAATCTGTGTAAAAATCTGTTCAACAATTCTGCAAATGCTTAGCATATCACTCAGAAATTGTTTAATATTAAAGAAATGTTCTATTTAATACTTCATCTGTATTTCATCGAGTTATTTTATTTTTTTAATAACCTTTTTCATATATATTTAGTCATAAAAGACTTTTAACGTTTATTTGTGAGCTTACAAGATAAGATGAGAGTTCAAAACTTGAAAATTGATAAATGTCACGGTGTATTCATTGTGTTTTGTTGTTAACAGGTATTTTAATTTTTATTACAACAGTAAATATTTTTTATTATATTTTTCATAAACTTGACATTTCATGACATTAAAACTAATACGCGAAATTCTCACTCATCGCGATTTCATTATGTTTTACACTCAATTCTTGCAATTTATATTGAATTGCAATACAGTTTTATACTATATGACCAAAGACACGAAATTTATAAAAAAAAAACAAAACACGTGTACACAATGGAATCGATCGTGCATCTTTTCGCAAATAGTCATAATCTCCATCTTTTTTAGAACAACTTCGCCAAAGTAACTATAACAAAAATATGTTGAAAAATCAATTTTAAAAAATTTAGACATAAACCTGATCGCGCCAGACTACAAGCGCGAGCGCGATCGTCAGGTGGTGACGCTACATGACGAACTCGAATTCTGCTCCGTGCTCGACCATATATTATTTTTAAATACTTTATTCAGTCACAGTCCTACAGATGACACTTGATGTTGTCAATGATATAAAGTTGCGAATGGTGTAATAACCACTCACCAAACAAAACACGGCAGACTAAGGCAAATGATCGCGTAAAGGATATACAGCTCGCAATATTCATTGCGGGTTCGCAGGTCCTTGATCGTCAGGTGAAGTTTCACTATATAATTTTAAAACTACAACAATATCACCTCTGCAAACTCCCCAACAATAAATCATGTTGTATATTCGATAACAGTGAAAGGCGTTGTTATTCAACATTTCAATATTAGTCATATACAAACTTAGTTTCAAAGAGATCAATATCGTAGACTATAACTTAAAATACAGCGAATAAACAAAATACCTAACTTTCGTGCGAGTTTGACGACCGCACGCGACTTTACGTTGCGGGCCACTAGACGCACTTTGCGCTTAGCTGGGGAGACGCAGCATGATGCACGATTGTTAGTAGTTACTAAGGTTGGAAAATCGTGCATTTTTAGTACATGTTTTAAGCTAATTTTCTTAGAGATGGGCTACTTCAATGATTATGGTTTCTTTGGAAAAGTTGTTCTAAAAAAGAAAGATATTATTAATATTTGCGGAAAGATGCATTATTCATTTCATACTGTATGAGACAGGGTAGATGAACGTTGACCGGACGATTCCACGTCTAGCTAATGCATGTTAGTCCGGTCGGCGAAGCTCTGCTTTCGCCAAATCAAAAGTTTTCTTGCGCCAATACAATAAACCTACCTACATGCAAACTTACAGACGTGTGATGTGGGGTCATAAATTGAGTTTAATTTTGCGTAAATAACCGTAGAATAATGATATTAATGATGCTAAAAGAGTAGCTCGCATATTCATAATAAAACTAAAAGTATAAATTGTGGTATTGCTGCTAATTTCTCGAAAATAATAAGACTGCTTATGTGAGTCACGATTGATAATTAATGGAAACATAGTTGTGGTTCAAGACTTTAACGATTCTCCACATCACATTTGCATTCATCTCTTACATCAGTTTATGTACGTCAAGCGTTTCATGTAAGTTCATCTATATTGGATGCTTAAAATTTATTCCTTATTTATTACGCCACCAGTTTAGTCAGAATGAGATTTCCTAGGGCGATTGTCACGGACCCTTCCATCGCACGCGTTCGCATATATATTTCCTTCGTCATAAGATACTTCACACGTACTACGTATGGATCGTACGTCTACAATGATTTTACTTTCAGGTTTCTTTTGCCATACTCAACTACGTAAAAACGTAGACCAGAACTCTATAGTAGATAGCCGAAAGAGCTTATTGCGAGATACTTAGATATTTGCATTTTGACACTGCACACCAAACTGGTGTCATGTTAAGAAGGAGCCAAATTTTAAAAACGGTTAAAGTAGCAGAAACAGACGAACCTGCATGAGAAGATTGATGGGTGCAAGCAAGAGAGATATGCGAAGATAGAGCCATGTGGAAATTTGCAGTGTCTGCCTACCCATCTGAGAAATAAGCGTAGTCAATATAGAATTATATATATATATAACTGACGGAGTCAAATAACAAAATATAAAATGAATGTATAAATCTGTTATCACAAAATAAGTTTTAAAAAAATTGTCTTAATTAGTCTTGCGTACTAGTATAGAGTATCATACGGAGCGGGGAAACATTTTATTTTAAAGAAAAGAAAAACCTTTCTCTAACGTAAATTCTTGGAAATACTGAAAAGGATAAAATCCAACCCGTGTTTTTCTAATAAGATCTAGGCTTGTTCCAAGACTTTTGACTTTATAAGTCAAAGTATGGCCGGAACTATGTTAACCAAATATATTTATGCTTATAAACCCTTGTGGAGAATGTCGTGCATGTAAGGGTTTAACTAGTTATTTTTAAACGTTGTTTTTCATAGCTTATGAATGTAAATAATTTTTTTTAGTGGAACTTTTATCATTTTAGTAACATAAAGGCTTTCGAAATATATTTATCGTTTCTAGCAAAGAACAACTGTGTACGATGGTTTATAAAAAAATGTTTTGAAGTCTTAAAATGTTATTACATATTGCATATTTGCATGTTTTATTGTTTTTTGTATTATTTTGTGAAATATCTGTATTATATGTATGCTGTTATAAGTACTAGATTATCTGTTGATTTCTTTGGCAATATTTCAAAGACTGAAATTGTTGTATGATACAATTAAAAACATGTCTAATTTGGCGGTGTGATCTAAAGATGCCTTTCACATATACAAAAAAATACGTAATCCTTCAAAATATGTGCGTCTAAAACAGTTGACAAGAAAGATATACAAAGAACAAGGCTGCCGTATTAGCAACATTAATCAAAGAGTATAGTAAAAATATTTGAAAGAAAAAAGATTTTTCATTGCTTCTAATGCAGTGCTTCTGTAGGGAATTGAGATCAATCCTGGATTTGTCCACAAGTAACTGATTACTATTATTTTGGTTGAAAAGAAATTATTTCGAATATACATTGTTTTCTATAAAACGAGGACCTCGCCCGCATAGATAAAAAAGGCAATACCGCGATGCAACTTACTTCATTCGTAACAATTAATTTAGAGTTTTTTAAATGATAGCATAAAAAGTAATGTGTATAGTAAAAAAATTAATATATTACTATAAATTAACGTCGACACAATAAACTAAGAGATAAGTTACCGTGCAACATGTTTCATGCACTTAGTATTGTATCTGCTTATCATTTAATCTATATATTTCTGGAATATCACAGTTTTTTTTTTAATATAAGAGAAAATATGAAGGGCCAATGCTTTTGAACTTGACAGGATTAAAAATCTGCGACATCATTTGAATGAAACAAAGATCTACAGTTTGCCTTGTTCGTAAATTCTATTTGATATTTCATGAGACGTCTTATTTAAATTTAAAGATTGCATATCGCCTTTGCAACTGACGTAAGTATTGCATATGTGTTGTCTATTAGCAGATGAATTTGAGTGTTACAAAAATTTTTTACAAAACCTTTCACAACAAAATATGCTGTTAAAATTTCTAAGATATTGGATTAATAAGTTTATTTCTCATTTGTCTAAAACCAGTTTGGATTTTCGTCTTCACAAAAGGCACCTCATCCTGCGTTAGATGCATAAAAAAATCTCCATAAAACGAACTACAAATCGGATTTGTTATGCCCCCTCTATTCGACTCTCAGGATTCTCTATCTTTCTCTCTCTTTGATAGACGCTAGTTAATATTAAGCAAGTGTGGCGGCAACCGCTCGCAGTACCGCATTAATTTTGTTTTTCAACATTTTGATTGGTATTCAAAAAAAAATCATGGTACATGCATTTGCAATGAATAATGTCATTGAGGTAATTTTTTTTATGAATATTTATTAATTTTCGGTCGGTTCCGGTGACGGAGTATTCAATTTTAATTCTTTAAAAAACTCCTTTTGTACATATAAAAGTGATGTTTATTATTAATTTCAAATATTACATAATTTTAGACATTGACGAACTTTACGAAGTTTAGAATAATAAAAACGATGGTGCTGTTTAGTGCTTTATTTAGTGTTCCGTTTATTCGTGCGTCCGTATGTCACAGGCATTTCATTCAAAAACTATAAGATGAATATTGATGAAATTTGTAGTGTCGGTGCCTTGTATAAGCAGGTACATAGTTTGTTAGTCAAATAACAAAAATAAATATTCGTAGGGAAGGCACACCTACGTAAATACATACACGTAACAGAAGCTGAAATTTTTTTTCCGCAAACTTCAACGTGTGGCACATATTTCAACATTTCTTTTAAAAACACTTTAAAGTTTCTTAGCAATTTTCCTGATTACAAGAATAATTTTGAAAATAATCGATCTAATAGTTGCAGCAATTGTGTTCCCCCCCATCTCTAATTTTTAGGCGTACATTCAAAAAATATAAAGAAAATGACGAAAGTAACGCTTAATAATTACTTTCAACAAAAAATATTTTAAACTTGGTCGAATATACCATTTTTGAGTTATTGTCGGAAAAGCTGCGCTTTTCAACAAAAGGGCGTAAGTGCCATGAAGATACGCTTTTTTGCGCTGGTGCTTTTTAGTTTACACTAGTTTAAGAGTAATAGCCGACATACCTACTTGTTTCTCTAGTTATAGGCGACTAAAATGCTAAGAAAACATAGATTTTTCATCTGTAGTGCATTTCTTTGTAGTAACGGATTCGGGACCAAATACCGAACATGGTTCAACATGCTCTTAGCCGGTTTTTTTATATAACTTTAATTCACAATTTTACATGTATGTATCCAATTTAGAAAAATATAATATTTTCTCAAGATGTTATTTTGTATTTCTCGTTTAATTTTTTTCAAAAGGTGTCAATACATTTCACTGTTCCTGTTATTTCATATAATATAATGTAAAGCGAAAGAAATTCAGTTCCAACCGGTTGTCCCAAGACACCTCTAGTTTTTTCGTATTACCAATTGAGATTCTTGTTCAAAAGATCTTTGTCAAGAACGCACGTACGCGTCCACATACACAGACACCAGCCCTTATCGGTCCGCATAATAACTTCTATACCGGTTATCAATAGAGATGAGGTCTTTGTCGTGCATGGGACGTCTATAAACTAATACATGGTATGGCACCAAATCCCTATTTTCTATAACGCAGTTTTTTTCAATAAAATGCATTGTTTATGTCATATTATTTAATTTAGTTCTAAGCAATTATAGGTAACGAACTTGCGCGACAGATTCCATAAGTGGTTTTCATAAACGAATTCATGAACACTTATCTCGTAATATCCAAACGGAGGGTTAAATGCAGGCACAGAAGTACCTAATCTCAGCGGAAATATTAAGTTTTCAGTTTCGGTTCTATACCCTTATACGGAAGGTCGTTAACCCATCCAATCTTAGAGCAGAGGAACAGACAAACAATCGAACAAGGGGCCTTTGTGTTATAGACAGAGTGAACTGAAAACCCCCACCCGCGCCTACGGTCTGCGGGTAGCGGGCAATTAGTGCTCCGTCGGGCAAAGGCGAAATGTTGTTTTATCATACCGCCCGAGGATGAAAGCGAAACCGTGTTGTGTTTATACTGTGCTTATAACAATATTGTTTTATGGTTAACGAATTCGGGTTAAACAATTTTATGAGTTCCGTTAAAAGTTAAGTTATAACCTTTACAAAAGCTATTATTTATGAACCGTTGCGTATCTACGGGACCATAATATTAGTGTTACCTATAATAATAACTACCACTTTGACTAATTAACATGTTATATTTTTTCTGTCGGCATTTGTTAAATACATATCCAAGATGTATCATTCAATTAAAACTAATGCTGTTGTAATTCTTTGTGCTATTTAATGTTTCTGATTGTGCGGTCCCTAAGTAGGTCCTTTTGGTTAAAATGGATCTTAGCGTTACTTTAGTTAACATAAAAATATCATGATCTCCACGTGGACCTGAAAAAAAGACGTACGGAACCGATCCCAACGGAACCTTGTCTCATTTTGAATGATAAGACGAGGCAAATCGCCGCCCACTGTAGTTGAATGTGTCGTCCACTATATACAGGGACTTAATTAACGTGTTTTAGCTTAATGGCTAAATGAAAGTGTTATATCACATCTCTGATATACATACAGTGATGGGCGAAAGTGTAATAATACGAATTTACTGTGGCAACTGACATTTTATGAGCCTAACTCAGCGATCACAGTGCACTTAAATTCTACCCGCTGTAATGAATGTCGCTCTGTGGGCGTTTCTTATCTTTAATTTTGTATGTCTCATCTTGACCAGTCAATGTACTGCTTCGACATACTCCATACTCTCCTGCAATTTATTTTTTTTATTTTGAATTAGTAGATTTGGGTCTTAAGCTGTCTACGCTAGACCAGTGCAGATCGGGGGCCACTAACTACTATTGAAGCCAATCGAATGACAACGTCCCCAATCGACCACTTCACGTATTATCCGAAGTACGAAGCGGGTGGTTTAATTTGACTTAAGTGGAAAACTCAACGTCTTCAGTTAGGTTAGAACTCGTACTTTCTGATTCCAAGGCGATGTTATGAAATATTGAGTACCTATCATACATAACAAAATGTCTATGCGCCACTGCTATGTATGTTATATACTAAAGTATGTGTATTATCTGTGGTCAAATAAATGACGTTTCAGTTGGTTGATTTTTTTTGTTAGGCGATCCCTTTAACCATGGAGTCACCCCCGCTGTTAATATACTTTCAGCAATGAACCGATAATAGTCATGGTTCGGATGCGATTACGGCAACTGAGATTTATTAGTCCAATTAAGACTAAATTATAGCGTTGTTGTCTTCTTTGCGCGTATGTTGACTTGTTGACCGTTAATTTTAACCGCAACTCAGGTCTCTTATTGTATTTTATTTGTCGACAATTTTTATCTTTCATTTAAATCGTCCTAAACGCCTTTCGTGTTGGTTCGTTTTCCGTCTCTCTCTTTCTTGTATACCTCTAGCTTCTAGCCGTGATGAATATACCATTACGTTCCCTATTAGTGCTTCCTGTTGATGCGCCGCACCAGGAAATAATAACAAAGCGGAAAATTCCTATTTTCTGTTTCGTAATTTCCACTCGTTATTCTCCTTGCGCGCGGCGGGCCGCGAACGCGCTAATTATAGTTCCTGTACCCCCACCCTCGCCAGTGACTTTACCGAGGCTAGTTTCGTTCTTGGAGACGTTAGCTATCCTTTTTTCGCTCAGCATTATCTATTTTGACTGCATCATAATCCACTGTGAGCAGATAGTTTCAAATATATGAAACGCGAGCTTTGTGTGCTTAATTAATATTATTGCAAATGGGAAAAAATATATGTGTATTTATGATAGGGACCAGAATTTTAAAATGTTTCTGAGAGTTTCCGTTTGGGTTGCTATTGAGCAATCGAAATGTATGCCATTCGATTCTTACTAAAAAAATCGAAAGGCATAAGTTTTGGGTTTCTGTCATTTAGCTGTTTGATGGTAGCGGCTGAATATTTTTAAAGCCGGCCAAGTGCTAGTCGAATTCGTACGGAGAGGGTGCTCTACTCGTACATTATAGTATTCTAAATGATATTAACCAACAATTTTTATACACTATTTCTTTTCACAACTACTTTACGACTGACTGTTTTACGTTTCCCGTGCAAATTCAATCAATACTCAAGAGTTTTGTTTAGGTTTTCCTCTCCAACTTTTTCTGATTTTTTCTGATTCTGATTACATTCGGAGATAAAGGGGAGTTTGAATTTTACTACAGGCAGTGTATGTAAACTGTACATCCTAAAATGTTAGGTTAGGTTTATTTTTACATCTCTCATTGCAAACCCATTCGTTTAGTATGTTACATAATGAACTTGACCATGATTGTTTTTACATCTCTAATTGCCCTCCGATTAATCCCTCCCATTACCCTCCAAAATTAGAATTAGTTTATTTAGTTTGTTTAATTTGGTTTCCTAAATTTATAAATATTTGTATCAAATTTCCACTTTAATTTCAGTAAATTCAGAGAAAATAAGCTGTAATAGACGGAGAGATAGATATACTCGAAATCAATCTAATAAATCCGTAATTAATACTACATACCAAGCCCCTTTTTAAATTAAAATTTATGAGAAAGTTACTATTACAGGTTAAATATAAAGTAATAAATATTTTTGTAATTCTATTAAATAATATAAAAATGGTGATATCAAACGCAGGTTAAATCGGAGACAGGACGACCTGAAAGGTGATTTATATTCAAAGGCAATTCGGGCAGCGGGCCGCGGGCGCAGCTGCGCCGCGCGCGGCCGTCGCTGCCTCCGCGTGTGCTATCGGTTTCGGATCGGAAGTAAATTGGAAAAAGAATAGAGTCACTTATCTTTTTTTTTCCTCTGTTTTTGAGACCTCGAAGAGGGCCATGGATATTGAAACAAGCGGAGCTTCCGTCGGGCGTAACTCAAACGGGACCGCAATAAAACGCATTCTTAAGGCCTATGAAGATTTCCTTATTTTTTTTTCAATTCAGACGATTTTTCAACAAAACTTCATAAAATTGAACCAAAGACTCGTCATCAACAGATGCCTTAATGTTGTTAATCAGCTGAAAAGTATTATACCTACTGCATACGTGAAATATGCTAATTGTAGTATGAAATGCATTCGCATATTATGTTAGACATAGATTAGAAGCCTTGCTCATGCGCATTGCGCCAGTGCGAAGGACTCGAGGGCGCTCCCTCGTAGGCTCCTATCTAATGTAGCGTCGTTTTATTATTTAACAGTCCAACTCGCATTCCTATGATTTCTCTAGTCTGACTGCGTGAAAATAAAAAATAAACGCACACACAAAAATAAGCTCGTCTGATATGAACGCAGTGGTCGCACGTCGACGCTAAAACTACATGCCATCAATACAAACGTTACTGCAAGTAGTTTGTATTCGTCAAAAGTCGATTACGTAGCTTGAAATACATTTCCATGTAATGAATGAGAAATGCACGATGCGGGTCGTCGTTTAGGGGGTGGGCAGTTTGATAAATGATTATAGTTTTGATTAACACGCTAATTAAATCATCAGCACGCATAGAAAACGTCTTATGACCGAAAGATTGTTAATCTAAAAATAGAAAAACTTCTTTTAAATAAACGGAGAAGCGCGCAGAATGTAAACGTTTTCTTACTCTAAGAACTAGCCGATAGAGGGCGCCCGACGAATTTTTATTTTTCTTTAGTGGAAATCACTCTCTTATTGGTGCGTTAGGAAAAAGAGATAGTAGTCAAATATTGTTCAATGCGCGTACACACGGAAACAAACGTGATACAGTTATTCGTAGCAAATTCGCCACAAGGTATATATCACTCACATAGCGGAATACTAAAAAAAAGTGTGTATTATATGCATAGCATACAGAAAATTTACACAAAATTTATATAAAATAAGTATCAGTGGGTTCATAATGGGCCAATTGACACAAAAATTTAGCTGAATTCATGCCCACAGTAATTGAAGAATAATATGTTGTACATACATCTAAATATATTAAATAACAAATTTTGGGCATGTAGCGCAATTTTAATTTTATCAACGATATTTTTTATCCTTATATGACATCATGTAAATCATAATTCTGACCTGTACATATAGTATTTATTGTTTTTATTTATTGCCGGAATTCAGGACAACCATAATATGCAATATGTCAACATGTCGAATGATATATACATATTGTCATCTGCAATAATTGATTGTTCCAAGTGGACGGGCATACGAGATTTAAATGATAAACATACAGTTGTTTATCATCTAAATCTATTTATTAAAAAAAAAAAATGAGATTCCCTTTATTGCGTTTTCGGTACGAAGCTGTAAAAAAATGGGTGCTGTAAAAATAGAATGCCTATGTAGATTGTTGAAATATCAATATCTTAAATTATTAAAAAAGCATTTAATTAAAACTTGCATAGTCCATTTCACACAAAATTTCTTTGTTAAAACGGATAAGATTTTTTTTTGATTTAATTTAATTTCTGTCAGCCAATCATATCATTGCAGATATGTACTAAATATATTTTTGGTATACTTTACGTTTCTTTAGCCGTTAAATTACCGATTCTCCATTTTTCGCGTTGGAATCTTTGAAGAATAGAATAGGTATCAGACAACTTTTAGGCCTTTAATGGCGTATATATTTCACTAAAACTTTCTTAAAAGTGATAAAACTGACAGGAGATACGGGAATGTTTCATCTCGAAAATGAAATTTTAATGGGTATCCGTATTCTTTTCTCGATACCCTGACAATTTACATTTTTTTTTGGGTCCACTGGAAATAAGTTTGTCTTCGTAAATTATACAAGACAAGGTTTTTTTGTAATCCTTCAATTATTTAAAACTCTTTTTTTTTTGCGGCTTTTACTCACACGTGTAAACAATAATGAAGTAAGCATTTACGAAAATTACGTTTTTATGAATACATAAACGTAATTTCTGAATTCAGTTATATAAAGGGTTTTGTACATAATTTCGTTACGGCATTCTCTACCGTCTACACTTAATATAGATTATCCACGCATGGCAACACTAACTAACTTGTATCGTTCTGAAGGCAGTTATTATATTTCGTATTTTTTTTTTGACACGGCGCCATTATTGCTCGGTTGCGCCCTCCAGCGGCCGGAAGTCGGTAATGAGCGGGCCCGGGCTGCACTCGCGCCCATTGTGGGCTCGAAATACGAAACGCCGCTTACTGAACTCTATTGTTCAGAATATGTCCTTGAAGTTAGCAGAATAATTCAACTTTTTTACTCGAGGGTCGTTTATTTTAGCACGCGAACTCCACTCCGATTCGAGGAGAAATAGAGACCATCCCGTTAACTTCCCAATTTTTACAAGAATAATTTGAATTTCATGTAAACTTGTTGAGCCGAGTTGAGGAGATGTGTAACGTAAGCACCGAAAACTTTAAAAATTTAAATATTGTTAAAGTTACTATCTAAAAAATCGCGATAATATCATTATAGTACTTAAAATTAAATAATATCTTTGATGTATCGTTATCTTGTTTTTTATAATTACAAAAATATTAGTTGAACGATTTTTAATTCTTTTCAATAGCAAAAACAATAGTGCGTTTACTTGTGTACGCGCGTGAGAAGTTGTACATCTTCGGCGTAATCAAAAATTTGTTTTTTGATTAATTAATGATTGCAATAAAATAATAAAAGGACTGGAGCGGGATAGTCATTAAAGTTTAATTTAAATTTGAAAAAATATCGGTAGTATTGTCCATTTGTTGATAAATGGCAACTCTTCCTGCTCGAACGTTTGTCATATCAGTTAGCAGGAGTTTGAAGTTGCTTGCTAAACTGTTAGCAAGCAACTTCATACCGTATTTTTCGTGTCACTCCGATAAAAATTCATTCTCATCATTTTTTCATAACTCGCTAAAAGAAGTATCCCTTCAAAAACTTTCGGACACCTGCGAACAGGACTAGACTAAGTATCGGTATGAAAAACAGTTTTTGTCTGTTTTTCATACCGATACTGGCCAGATATATTAATCCCAGAAATTTCCAAACACTACATTTAAAAAGTATTTATTTTAAAGCGTAAAGTTAAATAAAATGAGTTTCTATACATCGGTCTACATCATGGTCCATAGTCCAATTGTATTTATAACTTTGTATACAATAAAATATATTTTGTCATATAATATAAATATAAATGAACGATTCTAGGTCAATGAAAAGTGTCGTATATATTTTAATTTATTTACAAGTATCAAAATGAAAGGTGTAAAAGGCAGTATTTTTGATTGTGTTAAATTAGGAGCTTCATTTTTATAGCTCCAAGGGACCCTAAACCTAAGTATTTGATATTAATTTCAACACAATATTTCCAAGCATTGCTGAAAAAAAATCTTAAGAGACAGACAGACTGACAGATGGAAAGACGGACAACGAAATGTATCTATGAGGATTCATTTTTTCCTTTACATTAAGCAACCCTAAAAATCGCAACGAAGGTTTCCATAAGGAAATGTATATACAAAAGAATATATTATATGTCTCCGTGCAAGGAGAATTTATTATATCAGTGCTTTTTATCCCAGTTCGGGTGCTTCGAAAGCGAACGTCGCAATCGCTTAATTGCCGCACGCTCGCTCGTGTCGCGCGCGCGCATCTGTATTCGCCGGCAATGTAGGGGCCCGTCTTTTGATCCGTGTACAGCAATCATCGATAAGTACCTTTTAATGAGCGGCCCAAATACGTCTTTCCATTTTTTTTCTATGTCGTATTTTTCAAGCGTTTCCATTTCATTGGAAAGGGATTATTAGGGTTACAGCAGAGGCGGAGCCGACAATGGTGTCGTAATACCTGTTTATTTTTGTATTTTCGATGGGCAATAGAACATACATTCCGTATACACGAAGCAACCAAAACTTTCAATTGAAATAATAATAATTGTTGAAATGATCTATTTTAGTTATAATACGATAAACAATAATTATGTTTTTATTAAGAAACTGCGTAAGATATTGAACGATAATAAAGTTTTCTGTCTGTTTAGTAGTTTTCTCAACAACAGCGTAATAATTACTACTCAACTGATTTAGGTAACATCTACACTTCGTGAAATAAAATGATAAATATACATAAAGAAGATATAGTGAAACATCTAATACCTTTAAACGAGCAATTCTTGTATATTTGTTTGTTTATATATACCAGCTATCTCCGAAACGGCTCTAACGATTTTCATGAAAAAATTATATTTAGATAAAGTTTAGTGTTTCAAGTTCATCTAAATAGGTGTTTTTTCGGGAAAACGCGATTTTCCAAGAAAAAATTAAAACCGGGATATGAATGCTTACTTACTAAATGTATACAGATATTTCGCCACGGGCTTTACAGTTGCCGTGGAGCAGCGGCTATCACGCATACTTTCTGTGCAGAAGATCCCGAGTGCGAGCCTGGTGTGCATCTTGATTTCTTTTAATTTCTTTTTTTTTATCACGCTTTTTTAATTTTTATTATTATGACAAGCATTTTTATCTTGCAAGTTAAATTTGATCCACTTCCCGGTTGCTTTTTTTAAAATTAATTTTATCAAAAATAACCTGAATATTAGTTTTTTTTTATTTTCATGGTTGTTTTTGGAATATTAATTTGAAAATGTGAGTCGTCAGTTGTGGTCCATTCAATGGGAAACGAGTGCCATCTTGTGTTAAAAGATAAAACTACGATCTCAGTTAGATCTCAATACGATCTCATTAGTAGCACTAAGTAAGTAGTAAAATATGTCGAATATTACAAATTGCACAGAAATCATTAAAAAAATATTTTGGAAACATTAAAATCGCCTCAGACAACCATATTTTATAATTTTAATATTACGACACTTGATATTTTACTGGTGATAATGGACTGTTTTTTAATCAGCGAAATGAAGTGACATTAGTTTTACAATTTGGTATATTATCAGTGTTTTATACACTTAGTATATCCAAACAATAATCCGAGCAAAGCTCGGTCGCCCAGCTAGTATTAGTAAAAGTACGTAGGTAAGAAGACAAGTATAAGCAAGAAATTAATTTTGAATGTATTTTAGGTGAAATTGGGTCGTAATTTGTTATTTAATTTTTTCGAATTTCGTTTACAATCTAGTTTCGTATTTAATTTTTTTTTAGTAAACCATTCTCTTAAAGTGTTCTTTTGTATTTCTATGTGTAAAATTTAATAAATAATTTTTAATCTACTCAATACTTACAAAAATAAATATTTCCCGCTTAATTTGGTATTAATGTGTGAGCATTTGAAAGTTTTCCGCACAATTTTTTACGTTTAATTTTTAAACCAAAAATTGAATCTTTCCCTATACATATTTCAAGAAAACATAACTCCACTTAACTGGATTTTTTCATAATTTTAATTCTTTGCTAACGAATTTTGTTTGTACTCGTTAACAAAAATAATATGGTAGGTGGTAATGAGGTAGCAATCGACTGCAGAGTAGAAAACAATGATTGCTCCGTGGGTCTATCGATACTAGTAAAATCCATATAAAAGTTGAATGCATACGAATTTATGACTTCATCCTTATAATAGTTCGGGTAATAAGATTACTAAAAAAAATTCAAACAAATAATTATGATATTATTCAAAACCTGTAAATCCGCTAATGCGCTGAACGGCAACGAGTAATGAATAAAATTAACGCGTCATCGCGTCGACGACGTTATTTCTGAGCGTAAACTCATAAAGCTGTTAACTAATTGGTTTGCATTACCTTAACCCTAATTGCATTTTCACTGCGTCCGCTGGCGTATGCCGATGTGCGCGATACGCCCGTCCCTTTTTTACTTACGCAAAGCTCCGTAAGTCTTTCGCGTTTCGACGTAAGTTATCGATCGGTTTACGGCCGTTCGTACGGCAGGCGCGTTGCGGTTTACATTATTTTAATTCTGTCGATCTGCATACAAAAGGTATTCCGGACGTGTTAATTAAAAAAAAAAAATCGCTTGCAACAAATGTTCGATTAATAATTATTATAGTAAATAACCATCAATTGCATATTCGTTGAATTTTGCTAGGTAGATATAATGAATAGTGGCTGTTAGCAATAATTACTGAGAATACAGTTTCGAGTACTTTTTTTTAATAAAACTTATTGTTCCATCATATGTTATTTTATCAACGTATAACGAAAAAAAATACGGTGCCTGTGTATATATTATGTAGGCGCGTGAGAAGCTATACTTCTTAATTAAAAAATTGTTTTTAATGGCATGCGAATAATTAATTGCAATAAAATAATAAAAGAACTGGAGTGAAATCGTCAATACGTTTGAAAGATAAATTTAAATTTGAAAAATTAAATAAATCTATATTTATGTTCTTATACCAAGTATAATATCAATTTTATCTTTCTATTTGAAATGGTAACAATTTTTAAGTAAAAAAATTGGAATATATTTACGCTATTTTGTTACCTTTATCTATTTTGCATTCAGCTACACAAAACTCACCGATTGATGTTCCTGATGAACTTGTTAATTCCGCCTGTCTCACATTCATATCAATATTCAGAGTAATGATATTGGTAGCATCGTCCATATTTTGATAAAGGGCAACTTCTGCTCGAACGTTTTTGATAAAGGGCAACTTCTGCTCGAACGTTTAACACATTTTAGTGGTCTAAAGTTGCCCGCTAAACCGCTTGCGAGCAACTTCATACCGTATTTTTCGTGTCACTCCGATAAAAATTCACTCTCATCATTTTTTTCATAACGCGCCAAAAGAAGTATTCCTTCAACAACACTCGAAACATTAACACCGAGGCTCTTATCATTGTAATGGCAAAATTTCCATCGGTCCAGGCTAACCAAAGGCAAGAAAATCTGCGGCGTAAGGCGCGCGCGTTTTTATACTCCATAAAAAATTTACAGAGGCGGCGGTGCCCCGGCCGAATTGAATATCAAATCAGTGGGATGAAGTTTTAGGTTGCGTTTAATGACGTGAGCGGGATGCGCCGGCGGACGCGCCGCCATAGGCGCTTGAGGGACGTCATTATACAGAAAATAAGTAACTGTCCCCACTCAAACCGCATTATTTAAAAGCACATATTATCCTTTATCTAATATCTCTTAGAATTCTACGTATTATGAAACTATAAGGGAACAGATTAACACACGATATAGAGTGGTCGATGTCCTTTTTTTATTAGGGTTCCGTAGCCTAAACAGCAAAAACGGAAGCGTTATAGTTTCGTCATGTGCGTCCATACATCCGTTCGTATGTCACAGGCATTTTATTTAAAACCTACTAAATGTTTATTGACGAAATTCGCAGTATAAGCGTGTTGTGTAAGCCGCTACTTAGGTTCCCAGATAAAAAAGGAAAAAGAATATTTCTAAGGGGGCATTCCATATATGTAACCGAAGCTGAAAAATTTTTTTTCCAGCAAACATCAAAGCGTGGCACGTATTTCGACAGTTCAATATTTTTAAGCATTTTTTTATTCAGTGAATTTTTTTGGAAATAATCGCTCTGAAAGTAGCAAAAATGGTGCCCCCCCCCCCTTTTTCTTTAAACCGCATACGGAAAAATATGAAAATAATCACAAACGTAACACTTAAAAAATAATTTCAAAGAAAATTATTTACAATATGATCTGATATATCGTTTTTGAGTTATTGCCGAATTCGCAATGCTTACAATAACAATTTTTATTGTATTTTTTTAAATAAAGTTAGCCAACAACGTTGAGGAAATTTACACACCAAACATTATTTATCTTACCAAAATAATATACACACATGATATACGTAGACATACATATTCATATGCTAGTAATGAACCGAATGCTACGTTTTTTCCATTTTATTTTCATTCACTCGTTAAAGCGAGGACATCTCGATGTGCAAAGAAACTGGATTCTGTCCAGTTTCCAAAAAAAAAATGGATTCAAGAAAAATATCAAACTCCATACCGATAGCGCCGGACAGAAACTCTCCAACTTCCGACCTCAAACGGGGCGAGGAGATAATAAAAAAATGCGAAACTAGAACCAAGTTTAATGAATCTTAATATCAGCGAAGGGAATATTTCAAGATGTTAGCGCTTTTCGCAGTTAATGTAGCGTTAGAAGATAAACGGCGTGATTACGGCCGCGAGATCGCGCGATACCGCGTTATTTATTATACTTTAACCCTTCAAAAGTAATGCGGTAAATTTCATATTTCCGCGTGGACAGCCAGGACGGGACGTCGTTTTGGGGATGCTATTCTAAAAAAAAAGAGTAATCTTTTCGACGACGTCTCTCTACGATTATTATTTAAGTTGCTATCGGCGTTGCTGTTGTTAGCAGATATGGTATATATTTCTGTTTTGTTAGCGGTAGGTACCTATTCTCATTTCAGTATTCACCCTGATCGTGATTCTTTTATTCCCGTCGCGATTCAAGTTTCGAATAAGTATACTTTAATTGTTTAAAATGGGCCTATATTTATTAGGATTCCGCATTATTCAGAAGCAAGTAAAGTCACGAAAAGAGGCAAGATTTTTTTCACAATTATTCAATTCAATTTAAGTGCTCTACGAAATCAGCAAAGACTATCTTTTTATCCGATTACCTATAGAAGGATTTCTTCCATCAGAGTTATGTGCGTGTATGTACCTGTGTTTGTTCTTTTACTTCTCTGTAGAATTTTAATGATATTTTGTTCAGTTTTAATGGAACAACAGACTGCTGTTCGATAAATTCATTTCAATCTTACGGACATTACTGAGGCTATGAGGTGAACCGAAGTTCAAAGTCATTACCTCTGGACAGTGTATTACGACATTGTCATCCTCATCAGCAGCGCTTTATCTTCAGACAGTTATTAAGAAATAATAATAACGAATTGGCCTTATCTAGGGGGGTGTCGCTGAATAGATCGTTTAAAATCATATTTAGATTTTATAAATTCGAATGGGTCAAAGTCGCCTGCAATCTATCTCTTGTATCTAATTTTCTAAATCGCTTATCGTAAAGACCTCCAAAATAACATTAATCAAAAACCTTTTGATCCAGTTGTATCGAAAATTTTTTGAAAGGTAAAATTTATTGTTTCCATGAAAGCTTATTAGCATAAAAATTTTTTAAGTTGGCACAAGACTACTAGAACTCTCGATAGATATAAGATGCTGAAAGGCACACGTGTATTATTTTTTTGTGAACTTGTATACGTTACAGAAGCAGGCACCCCGGGTTTTATTATGTACTATGCATTATATAAAATACGTGGTTATAACTCTTTAAAAATTAGTATTTTCAATGAAATGGTAGTCATAAAAAAATTTAGTTGCTTTGATATACGAGTTTCTTCTTTGACACTCTATTTCGCTTTCACGTAATTAAGTTTTTTAATATTTTAATGATGTAAAAATGCCAGTGCGCAGATAATATGTGTCTCATTTTATTGTATTAGTATATACCATTTACGAATGAGATCTCCGAAAATGTCACGACAATTATGCATGGTAAATAATAAAACAAATATAAAACTCCTTTACTGAATTTTCTAAATAATAATAATACTGCGGAAATCGCAGTATATCGTTTTGTTTTTCTGCACGTTCGTCTATATTCAGCACTCTCGTCTGTTTATTTGCATTCGTTGAGATGAACCGTCCGTGACACACAAATTAAATAATATGAATAAGGCACCAATGCAAATACAGCCGATGAATTTGATGCTGTTGCCCGATTTTTTGTCATGCTTAACATTCATGGCGCGCGCGGCGGCAATAGCTCGAGCTTTCGGCATTTTCCAGTACCATAAGTACATTAATTCCTTAATGCATTCTCTGTAGGCCTATATTTATTTCAATGTACGGTGTGACGCACATTTTAGATTCATGGTGAAATTTTTCCGTATCTTTTATTAATATTATTAAAAATGTTATAAATAAGTAGAATTATGATAACAGAAATATTTGATTGTGTGAAAAAAGCTTGGATATTAGTTATCAGTTTCCTCGATCGAATTTAAAATGCAATGGAGCGTACGATTAGTACTTTAATTAACTAGATCGATTGTCCAACTCGAGCGATTGTACTTTAATTTTCATACATAAATGAACCGACTGAAATCGTTATTGTAAAGTATTAAGGTAATATCGGCAGTTTTGTAATAAAATATGCAAATAACGCTATTATGTATTCTTTGAAATGTTATTACTAGAAATTTCGTAATTCGATACCAAATTACTGCTAAACTATACATACATTACTTTCAAATAGTAAAAAAAAAATTAAAAGCCTTAGCTAACATTATGACGACGGAGCTGAACACTAGATTCAGATAAAATTTATATCCCTATTCTAAATTAATCGGTATTGTTTAGTTTACTCTGTTAGATATTTATTTCGTGCTAATAATGATCCGTTCAGAGCGCAGAGCTTTTTTAGCTTTTCGCGCCCGCCCTCGCAATTGGCATACATTTTTATCGTTTGGTGATTTTATGTAATGTCTCTTTTTCGCTCGAACTAGAAGAACGAAAGAATTTTTTTGAATTACGTCAAATACCTCTAATTTCTATAATCAAACATCTTGTTTGTTTCAAAATAAAAAAAAAAAAACGAAACGACCTTTCTTATATATAACGCTACTTGATTTAACCAAATCGCATGCGATTTAATACAATACTTTCCTTTCGTTTAACCTTACTACGAGATGTACAAGTCATTTGGATCAAATTATACATTTGCAACATTACAAATGACGTTACAATGACCAGGGTTTGTGCGTGGAGACGTATTATGACCCATATCCCAGCGCTTATTGCGATACGTGAAAACCGCTTACGTGAGTTTACACTTCGAAGCGTTTTTAAGTGTGTTCGCAAACAGAATGTATCCGTTTGCGCGCTCGCTTAAAGAAAGATTAAAGAGATGCGAGAAGTGCGAATTGCTGTACGAGAAAGGTGTGCGAAAAAACTGCGCGAATACAATAAGAGGCACGACTACAAAGCATAAGTATTATGTTACCAATATTTTATTGCTTTAGTAATTGTTTTTTTACTTGAGTAACGCATATTTTTAGAGCGTCCGTTGCCAGCATAACCGGCGAAGAAACATAACGTTTTGTAGGAAATAGGTGAAATGTTGTGATAACTTACGACTCATTAACAATGAATAAATTAATTAGCAATTATTAAAAATGAAATAGCGATAAGAAAATAAATAACGTACTAGACATAAATGTGATCATATGATGTAACAGAAGTTGAAGATACTAACATATTATTACTTATAAGTTGTGAAGTAAATAAGAAAATCGCGGTATGACTTCTAAAACTAAGTTATGGAAGCTTTGAAAATATTTTAGCTATTGCCGTATCATTTATTAGTGTGATCTAAACTTTCTTTTTATTCAATAGTAAATAAATGAAATAACATAATAATATATGCAAACAATCATACAACTACAAATACACAGTCACACAAACCCACATAAACGCGAGCGCGCGCACGTGTTTTCGCGCACTTGAATATGGTGGATACACGTAGCTAATCTTGGTATTTTGATTTTAGATACGCTGATATTTGACATAATTCAATATTTTGAAATTAGTAATAATCATTACTTATCCGAGTAAAATAATATTATTTAGATTTTTCGTGCCGAATTAACTATAGATAGCAAATAATCATTCTCATTGTTAGTACTGGTACCAACAACACCTTGACATCTTTCTGAATTTCCACCCATGATTTTTCTTTTTCCAACCATATGACCTATTTAGTCAGATTTTAAATGTCTCTTATAATATTTTTTCTATTAACTAATAGTTTTAATCATTCATAGAATTTATAGACCATAGGCGGATTTTTACCTTCCCACTATGAAAATTTAAATTTTTAACTTCCCGCTAAGAAAATTTTCTAAAATATTCAGGAAGTTATTGGTTTCACCCATTTTGCAAAAATCGAGTTCTCATTAGATCTCGACGTTTTCAGGGTCTAGGAAGCTTCCCTGATCATCCCTGAGATGATGTCCGTATGTGTGTGTGTGTGTGGATGTAAACCTCTTATAACTTTTAAACGGCTTGACCGAATCAGCCCACGAAACGGCGTTCCAGTTTTCAAACTTAGATTTCCTGAAAGTTTGGGTCGATTTGGACTGGTAGATTTTGAGAAATTTTCAAAAACTAAGAAATTTTTTTTTAAAGTGGTTTTTTCAAAATAACTTTAAAATTGCTTGACCGATCAACTCCGAAATCTAATCAGTTCTTAAGCTATTAAAAACACGTCTATTGCCGTAAACCGGGTCAAAATCGGTTGATTCGTTTGTGAGAAATCGTTGCCGAAAAAAATCGAAAAAAATAGTTTTTTTGGAATAACTACGAAACGGCTTGACCGATCGATTTCAAATTCTAACCAGCTCTTGACCCTGTAAAAACACGTCGATTGCCGCAAACCGGGTCAAAATAGGTTGATTCATTTGCTAGAAATCGTTGTCGAAAGAAATCGAAACAAACCGTTTTTTGAAATAACTACGAAACAGATAAAATTAGCGAAAAGTTGCAGAGTTGGCCTTTAGGGTCAAATTTTTTATAAATTGGGAAGACTGTTTTCAGTCGGATTTCGAAAATCGGGTTTTTGTCAAATATTGACCTCTTACGTTTTAAAAGAAACGTTGCTTGCAACCTGTTTTTTTTCGAAGATTTGGAATACACTCAATTGAAAAAAAACTACCTTGTTTGTAAAGTTATCTTTATATTATAATAACAATGCAATCATAACTTTTCTTTGTGGACGCGAATTTTCACGTATATACAAAAGATATATCTTTTTAGGGCTTTCATGTTATATTACACTAAACTTACGCCGTCCGCCCGTCTGTTTATTGTACCTTTAAAGGGATTTATTGTTCGAGTATGTAATTTTATATTATTTTCATACTCAAATTTTTTAGTTGCAAATTCTACCCAATAACTTAGGACCAAAAAAATACGTACATGCCATCAATTGCATACTTCATTTTTTATTGCTTGTCAATTATTTGCATAGACCATGCCATGTGTTTGTCGTTTAACTTGAAGTTATATATGACGAAAGAGATAAGAAACGATACAAATTATAAAACAAGTTCTATAAAGCCACCAAACGAACATTCAAGAAGGTTCTCAAATCGACGACATTTTTTTAAATGCTGTTACATCAGAACTTCGCCATTTATTAAAAATTTTCGACAATCCTTTTTCATTTGAAAGATTGTACTACCCAGTTAGTCCCATTTCTGTCATACTGATATCAAATGATAGGATTCATGAAGAACCGACAAAACTCCTTAAATATTATCGGTGTACGTTTAGCGATTTGGTTATTTTTTATAGTGATTTATCCATTTGCTCTCGGAAAGTATGACTATTGACATAAAATTTATGATGAAGATGACCACCGATAGCAAGTGGAACTCCTCAATGTAAGTATTTCACGGATTGCGATGAAACTTTCGTTGAGATCACTACTTAGTCTCACTTCACAACAATTAGCATATGTTGCTAATTGTTGTCGAGTGAGACTAATCATGTATTTCCAGCTAAGTTTTGGATAATTTCATGAAGAATAGACGGAACTCCTCAAATGTTATAAGCACAAGTGCAGCACTTTCTTTATTTTCTACTATAACTCATGCGTTTGGTCTCGGAAAGCAGCATTTGATGAAGTTAAACATCTCATGCTCATTCAAATGCATGTAGTGAAGTGGAGCTGATGATGAAGTACCAGGAGGACTTATCAAGACTCCAATATTAAATAGAAATCGGTACTTTTCTACGATACTGGTTCAGTACTATCTAAGTACAAAGTAAAATAGCTTACATTAGCACTACTTATGTTCTCCCGTTTTCTGGAGACTTGGAAAATCTGAATACTTAAAATCTTAAAAACCAATAACTTAACTGTCTGACGAAAATGTCTAATGGGGATTGCATTCTATCTAAAAATGTAAGGTCTGAAATGATTACCAGCGCCACCGGAAAATTCGGGATCCGAACTGGCTTTTCACTTTCTTCGTATAAAAGTAAAGATGTACACGTGTGAGAAATTTTACTTAAATGGCGCAATTAAAAAGATATCTCTAATTGCATGCGAATAATTAATTACAATAAAATAATAAAAGAACTGAAGTGGGATAGTCAATACCGTTAATATAGTTTAATTTGAAATTGAATAAATTAATATTTATGTTCTTATACCAAGTATAATATCAATTTTATCTTTCTATTTGAATGGTAACAATTATTAAGTAAAAATTGGAATATATTTACGTTATTTTGTTGCCATCATCTATTTTGCATTCAGCTACGCAAAACTCACCGATTGATGTTTCTGTTGAATTTGCTGATTCCGCCTGTCTAACGTTCATATCAATATTCAGAGTAATAATATCGGTAATATCATCCATATTTTGATAAAGGACAACTTCTCCTGCTCGAACGTATGACACATGAGTTATTAATGGTCTAAAGTTGCTCGGTAAACCTCTCGCGAGCAACTTCATACTGTAGCTTTAGTATCGCTCTGATAAAAATTCACTTTCGTCATTTTCACTAGCGTTCATAATGCGCCAAAAAAAGTACTATTCCAAAAAATATTCCAATACAAGCAATGAACACAAAAGTTGCACCAACATTTATTAACTTGAACACAAAAAGAGAAGCGTTTAATCAAAAGGATGTCAATTATTAAAACTGAAATAGCACCGCGTATCATATATGTTTTGCTGACACCTTCTCGAAAAGCAACTATTTATTTTAATAGGTTTACCAAAGGGATTTTTATTTTTTTTTTAAGTCATTTTTATGATAGTTGTAATAATTTATTTTCGTCTCTCTTTTCAAAAATTACTGAAATAAATTGAGCTTTCACGTGTAAAGCACGCTTGTCCGCTCTATTACATGTCTATACGAGGGGTATGCTAAAAAAAACTATATACTTCAAAATTATAATTATTATCATTTATTACGAATACCTATCTTTTCAAAGTATTCACCTATGTAGCGTGTATACACTTTTCCAAGCGTTTAAACCATGAAAAATGCCTCTAACTACCCTTTTTCGAATACTTAAGAAATTTTGAATTACAGGCAACCTATAATTTTCTTCTTTGCTTTCAAATTTCTTATCTTTCAATTTTTCCTTTACTTTGGGGAACAAGCAAAAACGCCAGGAAAAAAAGTCAGGAAAATATGGTGGGTGAGGTAGGATAGATGCAATTTTTTCATTAAGCATATCAAATGTTCTGGCAGACGTGTGCGTCGCGCTTGTCTGTCACACCATGTTTGTCACACCAAACTGGTAATACTGCTAGAATACAAACTGTCACATACTCAGAATTAACTGCTTTTTTGATCCTCTAACACCAGAGTAGCCATATGGCTACTCTGGTGTTAGAGGATCATTCATATGACCGGTCTTACAAAAAAAACGTGGCGACTATTTGTTTCTGTGTGTCATGCACGACAGCATTTTATTGGTGTTGGTTTATTTTCAAAGCACCACACGGTCAATTGTCGCTTTGTTTGGGGTCGTAGTTGTTGGCCACATTTCTTCATCGGTAAGTATATTGTGTCTTTTTTTTCTCACCTCCGTTATATTAAACTCCGTAAACCAATTAAAAAGTGTTACACATGAACGATCAGAATCACCGAAAGCAGTGACCAAAAGATCAAAAAGGCCTTTAACCCTTTTTGTAATCATAGTAAATTAAATGGACCGTGTTCCATTATTGCAAGCAAAGCCCCGACAGATTATCTAAAAATTAACATTAAAAAAAATAATAAGGTTCAAATATATTCCATTTTTCATACTTTACGATATAACTTGCCACTATTAAATTATTGATTAAAAAGTATTTAAATATTTTTTCTTAAATATTCTTTACTCAATAATTTGATACTGGCAACTTTTAGCATACCCCTCGTATTATGTTCTGTGTTTCTAATCGCTAGTTACGTAACAAACGTTCTTCATTGACGTGGCTTGCACGAGCTTATAGCAACATTTCCTATCAGTCATCTTTTGACGGCTGAAGAAAGCTTTAATTTACGATTCGCCCTTAAGCCGCTCGGCGTAAAAGCTGTAATCGCTCGGCCTAGGCACATCTGAAAGGAGAGTATATAGCCCTCACGCTAGTTAACTCTTTGTTTCTACTTCAAACACGACTGAATATTCAATGGTGGAGGAAAACGAGGCGGAGCGCTTTGAAGAATCGTTTTCGACGCTTTCTTTATAGCAATAAGTGTGAAATTTCTCTGCACAAAAAAAATGCGTTCTAATGAATTCTTTATAACGTTTCAGTCAGTTCACTAGCTACCATAATAGTTATAATTGACGCTGTATTCTTGACATTTTTTACTCACAAAAGGAATGTATTAAGCGTCTGTATACCATCCCTAGATACAAAGCCATGAAAAAAAAATAGCGTACGAAGAGAAATACTGAAGTTTTGTTTTGAAGAAGTGAAGGAGTACGGAAGTTGTGTCATGATATATTCTTTTGATATCCGATAGTATTATAGTAGAAACTCACTTTGCGTTAATATTTCAAAATTATTATTTGGCACTCATATGTATGTGTTATGTAATTAAATAGTGATAAATTATTAATTTGACAGTGACACATCGTGTTACTACATACTAAAACACGTACACGTTTGCTTATTTTTAAAAGCCGTATGCGGCAAAAGCAGTTTTTTTCGTTTAAAATAAAACCTGGAATTAATTTAAAAAAATCCAACTGGCATTTTGAAGTGTTGGTATAGTATATTCTAATAATTGCAATTTCTTAAAAAATTTGAACGCTTAAATCGATCTCATTTGTATGTAAAATGTAAATCTTTTGTTTGTAAATTACGTATCTTTTATATTTTTTATTTTGCTATAAAAGTTAATATATCATACAACGTCAACTGACAAATTAAAGTCGATAACGTGAAGAATCGGCTCACCAAAGATCACTTTCACATTTCTTGCATTTTCTTAAAAAAACCGAGATACCTACCATCAAAATATCCAATTTATCACCTGCTCATTTGTTAACATTGTTTAAAATTTATACCGTAGATTGTGAAAACTACGGACACGTAAAACGAAGAAGGTATCACACGAAAATCGATGGGAAAGTCTCATATTTTTACTTTTATCATAAAGATTCAAGAGTTACATAAAGATAATTAAATAAATATAATTAAAAAAAAGTTAGATAAATAATTTATACATTGCAAAACGCCAGATGATTTGACGTAACATCACTCTGTAACACGTAAACTTCTCGTGCCGCGTAAATACTATTTACCTATCACACAAACGATACATATTCAATTTTGTTATTTAATAAAATACATTTTTTACATCGATGAATAATGATCCTTAAACAAGTAAAGATGAGCCTTATAAAAAAAGTGTGCAGTGACCTATTGTTTCGTACCTAAGTACCCTTCCAATTTTATCAAGTTTCCTGGCAAATTATTTTTAAACGTACCTCTAGAACCTAAACTGAGAGTAAAATGGATGAAAGTAGCTAGAAGATAATATATACTTTCTTCAAAATTTTTCCTAAGATGTTGTGAGGATCTTTTCTTCATAAGTGAGTTGTATTTATAGAAATCATAAGCGAGTAGGTACTCATATCAATAATCTGTACAAAAAAAAAAACGAGAAAGGAATTTAAGGCGGAAGTTAAGTACGTACTTGAACATCTGTTTATGTTTATTGACTATTTTTAGCAAGTGGAGAATGGTCTTGAGAATTGGAGAGTTATGAGACCATTTATTGAAGCCTTTTTACATTTTTATACAATATTTCCCAATGTCTATTCCAACGTTTTTTTGGTATTAATATATTCTTTTTGCTCCGGTAATTACAGTTAAAATTTTGTAAAGAGAGAGATGATTTGAATGTGTGGGTACTATACGGCGGCATAGTTTAAGTTAGCTCGACGGACTGACCTGTGTTTTCATAATTCATTGTGTGTTATCTTGCTAGCTGCTAGTGAATCTAAACTGATTGGCGAGTAATGAACAGGTAACTGCTTATTGCGCCGCTAGTCGCGCGCGTTTGTATCTCTTCTTATAAAAAAAATTACTGTATTTGTTAACATGAAGTTATCACTTTGAGCTGATTTGTGTTTGTGATTACGTTCAAATTTACATAGCTTAATGTAATTTAAATAATTCGTAAAATAATAATAACTTTAGAATAAGCCTTTCACTAATGCACTGTTTACGGCCATTGTTAAATTAATTTGCAATTAAGTTCATTTCCGAATTGGCAGTTTATTGAAAAAGGGCCAAATTTTAAACACCAGAAACTCACGAGCTTGCATGAAACGATTGATAGACCACAGTGAAGTAAGAGAGATACAAAAAGACCGCACTATGTGATCGTGTGAAAATCTGTTGTCTCTGCCTATCCTTCTGGGAAATAGGCTTGAGTTTATAGTAATTATATTGAAATATTAACATTATATCTAATTATATTTTTAGCGCAAGCATTCTATTCAATCTTCTTTAATAAGTACATAATAGTATAAGTTTGTACAATCTTTTGTACAAACTTATACTATTTGTACAATCTAGTCTAATTCCCAGCGCTAGCTCAAAACTACACCCTTTGAGAACTTCACATGTCTTTCAATATTTTGATGAACCAGTATGTTACGGGTTTCACCACGATATTTTCCTTCATCGTTAAAACTAGTGATAATAATTGACGCGTCCACGCATCGGCAAGAAGCACTCGATGATGCAATCTATCGGGGTTCGATCTCGCGCGTTGATCACGCGCAAACGGTCAACATCAGTCATAAATTATCATTGTGCACTGTAACCGTGACCGCCGCAACTAGTTCGTATTAGATGTGAAACATGCAGCATGATATTGGATGTCCATGCATAAATATCCTGTCTCTATATTAAACTTCAATCCTAACTCTATTATTATACATGCGAATGTGAATTTATTTGTTGGTGTGTTACACTTTAACATTTTGACTATTCAACCGATCATCACGTTTTGCATACACGTTGCCAGGGATATAGAAAAAGCATACGAGTATCTTTCTTCTAGAGATTGTTTTTTTTATATTTTAAACTGCACTACGTGTGTCGCTGAGTCTATACGCGACAGATAGCGGTATCAGAATTGCAAGCGGCACGGGGAGCAGAATCGAAAGTAGGGATAAGGGCCGAAATTGAGAAGGGGACCGGAGTCGCGATCGAGCGCAGGGCCGGGATTAGAATCGAGAGCGTGATCGGGATTGAAATCGGGAAGAGTACCGGGAGCAGAACTGAAAAAGGAAAAGATGGTTTAAAATAAGAGTTGAAGGAATATACTCTATGTCCACGCGGGCGAAGCCGCGGTCGGAGAGCTAGTTACATAATAAAGTAGATTAAACTTGTCATCTAAACTGAGAATTGCCGTTATTAAAACAATCTACTTAAATCTATGTATTTGCATGGTCTAAATGATGAAATAGTAGAATCTTTATGCATAAAAATACTCAACAATACATAAAATATATTTAGTTCTTACACATCCTGTAGAATAACACACAAAACGGATTTAATCGTATATTTCTTGATGTACTCAAATTAATAGGTAGCTTAGGTTTACAGCGCTACCCGCATTGACTTTTAATGAATTTTACATTTCTTTTCGATCCCGATCTCCATCCCGTCTTCGATCTCAGCGCCGGTCTAGCTCTCGTTTCCGTTCCCAGCATCGCTTTCAGTTCTGATGCTCATCCCGTTCTCGATTCGAAAATAGAATAAGAAAATTAGTGTTTAAAATCTTAAGGAAACCTACTATTTCACTCCTGATTTATATATTACACTATCGCAAACATCTCCGTTAGAAAAACTAGCCCATTTTCAAATTTAATTAAGACTAAGTTTAAAATACTAAGTAAATATTGCCGGTCCAACCACATAGACGTTGAGGAATTGGAATTGTGAGATCAATGGCAAAATATGCAATTTGATTGTTACTTACAAAATCTATTGAAAACGATACGATCTCGAATCTCCTTGGTTTAGCTGGCCACTGCTGCTTTTGCAACATCAAAACTGAGGACTGGGAATTCAAATTTAATGACAAGGTCTTTATTTAGAACTAAAGCTTAAAACTAGACCTACTAGTAATATTATAAGTTCTTTTATCACCTGCCTAAAAAGCCTGTGATATTAATTCGTACCTATAATATCAGTTGGAACCTCAAGTTTCTATAATGCCGTACTCTATAGAAACGAATTGCATGTGCTAAGTTTTAAAAGAATCATTCAAGTGGTAGTAATAACT